>CM038049.1:151566476-152773976 GCA_021397845.1 Areca catechu | reverse complement strand
ACGAAGCCACCAAATAAAGTTAAATTTGACCAAGTACATCTTTGGAGTCACTTTGAGAAATTTTCTTGGTTTTCTTGTCAATAATTGAGGAATCAAAGTCAATCCTGAAAAGATATGAACACTCCTTGACATGAGACATCCTTCAAATAAGAAAGAAGTGCAACAACTTACTGGGCGCATCACTTCATTAAGCCGATTTATATCTTGGTCGGCAGAAAGGTGTTTGCCCTTCTTCAAAGTTTTATGGCAAACCAAAAATTTTGAGTGGTCAGAAAGTTGCCAATAGGCCTTCGAGGAGCTAAAGAAATATCTGACTAATCTTTCTTTGCTCTCGAAGCCCAAGGAGGGAGAAACTTTATACTTATATCTTTCTACTTTGGAAGAAGCCGTCAGCTTGGTGCTTGTCAGGAAAGAGTCTAACAACATTAATAAACCAATCTACTATGCTAGCAAAATACTGCATGATGCTGAAGTGAGATATCCGAAGATATAAAAGCTAATCTATGGACTGGTAATAGTGGCAAAGCACCTAAGACCTTATTTCCAGACTGATTTGGTTGTTATATTGACGGATCAACCATTAAAGGCCATCCTACGATGCCCTGACATCTCAAGAAGGATAGCTAAATCGATCATCAAGTTAGGTGAATTTGATATAACATACCAACCATGACCAGCGATGAAAGCATAAGTGCTCGCTGATTTTATTGCTAAGTGCACTTGGAACGACAAAGAGGATGGTCATATAATGGATGATGAAAGGGCCGAAGAAGACCCTGATCCTACATGGATACTTCACATCGACGGAGCATCTAATACCTCTGGTTGTGGAGTGGGGTTGATTATAGCTGGTCTCGAAGGAGACCTTGCTAAGTACGCCCTTCGTTTCTCTTTCCGAGCATCATACAGCCAGGTAGAATACAAAGCTCTTTGGGTAGGACTTAGAATTGTTAAGGAACTAGGAATTCAGAAAATGAAGCTTTTTTTAGATTCTCAATTGGTTGAACCAATTAAAAGGAGAATTCAAAGCTCGAGACTCTACCATGATAAAATATCTAGAAAAGGTAGAGATCTCATTACCAAGTTTGATCTCTTCGAGATATCCCATGTCCCGTAGACTAAAAACTTTCGAGCTGATGCACTTTCTCGACTAGCTACTATGACTCTCGACTTCCTTGGTTGGACATTTATTGAATACTTGGAAGTTCCCAGTATAATGGATGAGAGTCTAAAAGTACATCAAATGAAATGAGAACCTTGCTGGATGGATTTGATCGTCAAATATCTGAACAAAGGGATATTACTAGAAGACGCCATCCTAAGCAGACACGTTGGATGGCTTCACAGTATATCATCTTGGAGAGAACTCTCTATTAAAGATCCTTTACACAGCCTCTGTTCAAATGCTTAGGGTCCTCGGATGCCGATTATGCCCTAAGAGAAGTGCATGAAAGTATATACGGTGATCATCCAGGAGATAGATCTCTGGCTTATAAAATTATACACTAATGGTACTATTGGCCAACCATCCAAAAGGACGTCGCTAATTTTGTTAGAAAATGTGATAAATGCCAGAGGTATTCCAATATCCAAAGGTGCCTTGTGAGCTAGCTAACCTAATTAACCACTCCTTGGCCGTTTTCCCAATAAAGAATGGATATTCTTGGCCCGTTTTCCTCAACTTCTAGTCAAAGAAAATTTATAATCATAGCCATTGACTATTTGACCAAGTAGATCGAAGTTGAATCTTTAGCCTATATCATTAAAGAAAAAGTAAAGAGCTTTATCAGAATTATATAATTTATCAGTTTGGAATCTCGTATGCAATTATCACCGATAATGGAAGGCAGTTTATAATCAGAGGTTCAAAAATTTTTGCATCCAATACTATACTATTCACAAATTGACCTTCATCGGACATTCTCAATCAAATGGTGAAGCTGAGATGATGAACCAGACGATTCTTCATGGCCTGAAGACTAGGCTAAATGAAGCAAAAAGACTTTGAGCCAAAGAGTTGAATTCAGTCATCTAGGCATATCAGATGACTTTCCGAACTACCACTGGAGAATCACCGTTCAACTTAACATTTGGGAGTGAAGCGTTGATACCAGCGAAGATAACCCTATAATCTATGAGGACCGATCACTTCAAGAAACCATAAAACTCAGAGCGACGAAGAGTAGACCTAGACTTGTTAGAAGGTACGAGACTTCAAGCTCACTTGAAAATGGCTACATACCGATAGAAGGTCGCCCGATACTATAACTCCCGGGTTAAAGCTAGAGTCTTTCGGCCTGAAGATTTAGTATTGCGAAGGTTCAAAATATCCAGACCAATAAAACAAGAAAAACTTTTTCCTAACTAGGAGGGGCCTTACCAAGTCATTGAAGTGGTACATCCCAGGACTTACCGGATTGCAAGTTTGGATGGCTATTGAGTCGCTCGGCCATAGAATGTAGAAAATTTATGCAGATACTATCAATAAAGAGCCTTTTTGGACCTTCTTTCCATGTGTCATTGTTCATAAAAAAGAGTTGGTCTAATCATCCAACTCAATCAGTATGTTCGATAAAAAAGAATTGGTTTAATCGTCCGATGCAATCAGTATGTCCGACAAAGAAGAGTTGGTCTAATTGCCTGACTTAGTCAGTATGTCTGACAAAAGAGAGTTGGTCTAATCATCCAACTTAGTTGGTATGTCCGATAAAAGAGAGTTGGTCTAATCATCCAACTCAATCAGTATATCCGATAAAAAAAGAGTTGGTCTAATCAATCAACTCGATCGGTATGTCCGATAAAAGAAGAGTTGATCTAATCAATCGACTCAATCAGTATGTCCGATAAAAGAAGAGTTATCTAATCCACCGACTTATATCCGATAAAACAAGAGTTGGTATAATCAATTGACTCAATCAATATATCTAATAAAGGAAGAAGTTGGTCTAGTCAACTAACTCAATTGGCATATCTGACTCAATTAGCATATTTGACTCAATCGGCATAATTCGCTGACTTCATCTGAAGATGACACTTGAGAATACTTATACTTCAAACTATTCTGAAGCTATTAAGGATTCATCACCAAAACATGCCTTTTTATATATTATTGAAGAGAGAATACATGGCAAGCAACACCGACGAGTTATTACTTAGAGCAAAAATAATAAGTGCAAAGAACATGTTGGAAGGAAAGAAGATTCATTAATATCTCAAAAGTCTAATACATTTACATATGTTGTGATTACATAAAGGGAAATTCATTCAAAAGCGAAAAGATGAAACTACAACTATTGTTGATCTTTAACAATATTTTGATTAGGCTCCACACTCCCCTAAGGGTTTCTTTCGGCATGTTCAGCTATTTTTAGAGGGGCAGTGTTTTTCGGTTCTTCGGTCATCTATTGCCCACTACTTTCTTCCTCCTTTATAGCCATGGCGATCCCTGAGAGGTCCAAGTCAGGATAAAGCCTAGCAACCTTATCCCAACAATCGGTGAAACCCATTTGGTAACTGGCTACCCCTGCTTCTATCATGTCATCATCAAAGGCGAAGGATTTCTTATATTCCTCGATAGCCTGGTGGGCTCTTTCTTCTGCCAGTACCACCCTTTTTTCTACTATTGATTTTTGGGCCTGAGCTTCATCAGATTTTTGCAAACTCTCCTTGATCAGTAATTCTGAAAAGCGAAGTTTCTTTTTTTCTTCTTTAACTTGGCTTCCATCTTGGCCACTTTGTTCTAGGCCACCTTTAGTTCTTTCTCCAACAAAAGGTTGGCGACGATGCTTTTTTCCAACTTTCCTTCAAGAATCTGCTTCAGTTCTTTGGCAACTTCTTTCTCAACCTTCATCATCTCCAACTGATCACGAAGATTTTGGCTTAAATCTGCGAACCCAGAGACACTCTCTTCAATCAGAGAGATCTCGTGGACAAACTGAAGTATAAAGACAATCAGTAATGTTCACTATGATTTCTGAAGGAAAGATGGGAGAAAGAAAAAAAGATTTACCTTAAGAATACTCGGATAGATGCATGAAATAACATCATCTAAATTACAAGCCTTCATTACCTCCCAATCCCTCAGGAAGATGATGGCCTTCAACAATTGTCGAGCTAACTCGGGGTTCTCCAACCCTATATTATCAGAATACACATTAAAATCAATGACCTATTCCTCTTTGGCTTGCCAATCCCTTTCGGACCTTGTACCAGCCTGAGGAGCCTTACATTTGTCTAGTCGGCAGGCTTGATATGAGGAATCACTGCTGGATGGAGGCATTGGTGGCTACTCCAGAGGCCGTCCGGCAGGAGAAGTGACCCTTGGGTGGAGTTCTGCGAGAGGAACATCATCATCATCCGAAGTCATCCTCACCATGATCGAAACTTTTCCCTTTGCCAGGGCCTCTGAAGGGGAAGCAGCTACCCGAGCCATCTTGACACCCTCCAACTCTCCTAAAGGAGCGATAGTGGCCTACCTTTTTCGGACGGCTTATTGGAGCTTTCTCATATCAGGCTTCATTCTTTCATCTGTAAGAAAGGAAAATAAAGTGTCAGTCAGTCAAAAAAAGAAAAGATAAGAAGTAAAATGATTCATCTGATGAAAAACACTTAGAGAAGGGGACATGCTAATTCGAGCGAGGTAGAGGCTCTGCTCACTTAACAACTCCTTCATTGGAGGGACCTTGACCCTTAGAAGCCTTTTGTAGTCTTCCATATCGGCTACGAAGACATTTTTTCTATTGTTTAGGGTCAAACAAGGTTCCCTCCACTCGGTATTAAAGTCCTAAGCTTGGACAGAAAATAGAAAGAAAAAACAGGGCTTCCATCCATGGATGGTATATAGAAGCCCCGAGATGAATCTTTGATCGGGATGGGAGCTAATGACCCACCATCCTCTGCCATGAAAATCCTTCTTTAAGACAAAGGAGCAGAAGAGAGAAGTCCTAGCTTCTATTTGAAGGTCATGGTAGAGGACAACAAAAGTGCATTGATCTGAATACTGATCGGAGTCAATTGCACGAAAACCACATGATATAGGTTAAAGAGCCGAATGAAGAACAGATGAAGAGGAAAACAAAGACCCGCCTTCAGGTATTTTTTGTATATAGCTATGTTACCAAGAGGAGACCTATTTATCCTCTCATTGGAGTGAGGAACAAATACTGAAAAATCCTATAGAATCTTGTAATAACTTCACAGGATAGCTAACCTAGACTCACTAAGATTGATCCTAATCGATTCAAGACAAAGCTCTTCCCAATATGGGCCTCTTGCCTTGGAGGATTGGAACTGCCAGAGGATTGCTCCTCGGCTTCTCCCCTACTGGTCGAAGACCTGCCGACGGCAGGGACCTCTGAGAACCTGACCATGGTGAAAAAGATAGGGAGAAGGAAGCTAACCTAGGAGAACTCCAAGAAGGAAGATGGAAGACAAAGACCCTAGAAAGGAAACTCAAATGGTGGAAAGACCAGGTCCTGAGAGGGGAAAGCTCTTTATATAGAGAGCGACAATAGCCATGATTTCTTCCTCAAAAAATGCGAAGCACCTTTGATCATGCCATGTCTGGTGAACCTAACCAAAAATACGATGCCGATGAAAAGAAAGTTGATACGATGGCAAGAAAATCAATGTATCAGCCTTGATCCATGAGGATACTACTACTGATAATAAAAGACAATAACGGCCATGATTTCACTTTTCGATAGTGTTAGATGACTCTGATCGTGCCATGAATCGAGATCCTAACTGAAGACATGAAGCTGACAGGAGAAGAATCAATGTGATGACTTGATCTGTGAAAGCATTTCCATCACCAATAGAAGTTCGACATCTGGCAAAGGCGTAATACCCAAAAAGGAGCAAATTAATTCTTGCCATCAAAATCTGAGATTTGCCATCATTAGAAAATGCCCCTTCTACGGAGCTCGGGCAATGAAATAATTTGGTAAAAAAAAAAAGAGTAATCGATCAACTCCCATCTTTCAAGGTAATAGTGCCCCTTAAAGCTGGGAGTGGGGGGCAAATGTTGTAATGGGCTGGTTGAGCCAGGTCTAAGCGAGCCGAACAAAGCCAGGTCTAAATGACCTAGTCAAACTAATTGACATTAGGCCAAAGGCCCCAAATGCTATGAGCTGATGATACAACAACCGATTGACTCATCTCCAGAGCACAATTAGCCGACTGGTTTATAAAGTCTGACCAACTTCAAGCTACAGGAATATCATGCTAGTCATCCTTAATTGGGTCATTAACCAAATTCTGCCAACAGATTCAAGAATGGCAAGAAAAGAAGTAGTTACTATAATAGAAAAATAGTCATTCATTAAAATGGTTTCAAGGTTAGTCCCAATGGAAAGGCATTGAGATTAACCAACTTCTGTTAAGGCAAATTCCTATAAATACTGATGAGAGGAGACCTTCAAAAAAATCAAAGCAAGAGAGGGAAGCACTTCTTGACTTTTACTTCTCTTCAGATTCTCTATCTGTTGCCTGAACTCTACTGACTTAGAAATCAAAGTGTCCCCATCAGAAAACCTCCGGTTCAGGACTTGTTTTATAGGTGCTCAAGATGACCGACCGATGGTTCTTGGCAGTGCAAATTGGCCATGAGGTTCAGCATCAACAATTCTGAAATTTAATATTTCAATGATTATTTTTTATTTAATATCATAATAACTAGTTTGAGAACTTTTTAAAAATTTTTTCTAGGATTTTGAACATATAAATAAGTCTTTATCCTAGTCCTATAATATATCCAAGAATTTTAAACTCTCCTCCTATATTCTTCATTTGCAAAAATTTTTAAATTTTTTTCTCTCTCCTATTTTTTTTACTTTAAAAATTTGGACTGAAGATAAGCTGACGGTGTCTATTCAAGATTATGCCACTGACAGGTATTAGAGTGTTGGCTTCCAAATTATACCATAGAGGAGAGTGTATGACCTAATTGTTCTTCATATGAGAAGGGGGCCAAATCTCTTTTAGGATAGTATTCTATCTGCCTCCTAGACTAGACTTTCTGATCTTATTCTATTATATTTTAAATTATTTTATTACACCAAAATTATTCTACCTTATACACCATAAAAAAATTATTTTTTAAATTTATTAAAATATATATTAATACATACATATATATATATATATTATATATTATAACAAATAATCTAATTTTTTTTAAAATAGTTTGTAGTGCATGCATATAAATATAATTGTTTGTACTTAATTATAGTTTATTTGCCTTACATATTTTATATTTATATATATAAGATTTTTTTTTGATTATTTATAACATCATATCTATTCCTTTATATTGTACAAAATTAATTGAAGATCTTTACTAAACCTGTACTGTATCATGCAAATTAATTTTTAAAGGACTACACAAATAAATCAAAACCTTTAGGATTTAGAGATAAATAACTTGAATAAAAATTTTAACAAACTATAGGTCCGATTATATTGGTGATCATTTTAAAAAAAATTAATTTCAAAAAAAATAATAGGAGACATCTTTAGAAATATATACAAGAAAAATAAAATAATAAAATAATAAATAAATATTTAAATTATTTAAATAAAATTTTAATAAATTTTTTTTAAATTTTCATATCTTTCTCTCTGAACCTGAGTTGGACCCAATGATAATCCTTAAGGATGATATTATTAGTCTAAAATCTAAAAAATTTGATGGATTTCATTTTATAAGGCGGCAAAGCCAAATGAAGTTTTGGCTAACCACCTTAGAACTTTAGTTTGTAATCGACTAGTCCACTAGTTCCTCTAGTTCAACTATATTTACTATTCTTGAAGAGGATTACTTATGTAAAGATAGAATTCTTAGTACCCTTTCCAACTCGCTCTATGACATTTACTTGTCAGCTAAGAGTGTGAAGGAATTATGGGATATCCTAGAATTTGAGTACGAGCCTTGATGATGCTGAGGTTGAATGATTGAATACTACATCATTCCTTAGGTTTAATATGATAGAAGACAAACCCGTCAATGACCAGCTTCACCAATTTTAAGAATACCTTAAGAGACTTCAAGCCAATGGAAATAAATTCTTAGAAGGATTTAATATCTCTAGCCTTTTAAATAAAATGCATCCTTCCTGGAATGACTTTTTCAAAAGTCAACTCCAAAAGTAAGGAGAGTTAATTCTAGTCCAACTTTTAAACTTAATCAGGATAGAAGATCAACATAGGTCTAAAACCTAGCGAACTAGAATTTCAAGTATCCAAGCTAACCTAATCCAATAATACCACACCAACAACAATACCAAACCAAAATTAAAATCTAGATTTCAATCAAACCACCAATACCAGTCAAACCAACCTAACCGCCCTAAACTAAACAAGTTTAAATCCAAGGATAAAATCTTTAAATCCTATAACATTAGATCCAGCAAGCCTGCCTAAGGTCTAAGTGAAAGATTCTATTTTATATATGGAAGGATAGATTATCTTGTAAGAGATTGCTTTCATCAAAAGAATGAGCCTCTCTGCAAACCTTTTGCTTCCTCCTGATCCCAAGCTCATGTAGTTGAAGGTCCAAAAGACTCCACCTTTAGGTCAGTAAGCTTAAACCCTGAAGTTAATATTACTTCTTCCAATTTTGATTGGTGGTTGGATTTAGGAGCTAATATTCATATTTATTTTGATCGCTCTTGGTTCACTACTTTTCAGGACTCAAATAAAGGAGGTGTGATCCTAGGGAGTAACATAGCCACCAGTATTATAGGACAAAGTTGAATCAACTTAAAAATAATATCGAAAGAAGTTCTCACCCTGACGGATATGCTATATATTCTAGATCTTAGAAAGAACCTTGTTAATGGATCTCAGCTGGTTCAGAGGGGATACAAAATTATCTTTGATTATAATTGTTGCCGATCTTACCATGGTGGCCCGTAGCTCGTGAGCTGGTGCCGGTTCTCGGACTCTCTCACCTCGAGATCTCCAAGCTTCCGATCCTGCAAAACAAAGTCAGGGACCTGGGCTAGGGATTCCGGTGGGGGCACTCCGACGGTCAAGTTAGAGAGCGGCAAGATGGAACAGATTCTCTAAGGCGGGTTCCCGAAGGATTCTCGTACTTAGAGGAGATGTAGATAAAAGAAGTGTGGGGAAGAGAGGGGTTGAAGCCCGTCTTCCTGTGCTGGGTTCACCGAGCTCATGCCTGAGGGCTTCTTGGGGTCTCAGGATCGCTCTCTCGATATTCTTCTTTCCTTTCCCATCTTCGACTTACCTTTCCGTCCGCTTTTACCGTCCCTTTTATACTACCGGACCGCCTTTGGCCCACGTCCCCTCCCAGAGGCTTTCGGAGATCTCTGAATCTTTTTCTCTCCCTTCTCCTCCAAGTCCGGGAGTTAAGTGGCCTGCACGTCTCATCCGTCGTGTGTCACGAAAGGGGAAAACTAGCGAGACCTCGAGCCAAGTGCGGGAGCTCTCCTTTCGGGGTGTTGAAGGTGGGCTTCTAGCATTCCAGGCTCCTGTCCGCGAGGGTTTTATTCCTTGATCGCGGGGCCCTGCTTATTTGATATAAACCAGGTTTCGTGCATCGTTGCGGGCCGTACTGGTGCCCTGTACAGGATGCGGCGCACATCGATTCTAGTGGCGACCTCATGGCCCGTGTCTCTGCCTCCTCGAGGCTTTTGTAGAGTAGGGCTGACTTCGATCGAGGTGGACCCATCAGGGGGCGCCACCTGGCAAAGGAGCAGGAGGGCCCAACTCGACCTCGATAGAGGTGGACCCGTCTTGGGGTGCCACCTGGCAAGGGAGCAGGGGGCTGCCAGCTTTGGTCGAGGTAGACCCCTCTTGGGTGGACACTTGGCAGGGTGGCAGAGAGAGGCTTGGCTTTGGCCGAGATGGACCCATCTTGGGGTGCCACCTGGCGAAGGAGCAGGGGGCTGCCAGCTTCTACCGAGGTGGACCTCTCCTGGGTGGACACCTGGCGAAGTGGAAGAGAGAGGCTCGACTTCGACTGAGATGGACCCGTCTTGGGGTGCCATCTGGCGAAGGAGCAGGAGAGCCCGGCTCGACCTCGACCGAGGTGGACCCATCTTGGGGTGCCACCTTGCGAGGGAGCAGGGGGTTGCCAGTGGCCGAGGTGGACCCCTCATGGGTGGACACCTAGCGAAGTGGTAGAGAGAGGCTCGACTTCGACCGAGATGGACCTGTCTTGGGGTGCCACCTGGCGAAGGAGCAGGAGAACCCGGCTCGAGCTCGGTAAAGGTGGACCCATCTTGGGGTGCCACCTAGCGAGGGAGCAGGGGGCTACCAGCGGCTGAGGTGGACCCCTCCTGGGTGGATACCTGGCGAATTGGCAGAGAGAGGCTCGACTTCGACCGAGGTGGACCCATCTTGGGATGCCACCTGGCGAAGGAGCAGGAGAGCCCGACTTGACCTCGGTAGAGGTGGACCCATCTTGGGGTGCCACCTGGCGAGGAAGCAGGGGGCTGCCAGTGGTCGAGGTGGACCCCTCTTGGGTGGATACCTGTAAAAGTGGCAGAGAGAGGCTCGACTTCGACCGAGGTGGACCCATCTTGGGGTGCCACCTGGCGAAGGAGCAGGAGATCCCGGCTTGACCTGGGTCGAGGTGGACCCGTCTTGGGGTGCCACCTGGCGAGCGAGCAGGGGGCCGCCAGCTTCGGTCGAGGTGGACCCCTCCTGGGTGGACACCTGGCGAAGTGGCAGAGAGAGGCTCGACTTCGATCGAGGTGGACCCGGCTTGGGGTGCCACCTGGCGAAGGAGCAGGAGAGCCCGGCTCGACCTCGGTGGAGGTGGACCCGTCTTGGGGACTTGGCGAGGGAGCAGGGGGGCTGCCAGCTCCGGCCGAGGTAGACCCCTCTTGGGTGAACACCTGGCGAAGTGGCAGAGAGAGGCTCGACTTCGGCCGAGGTGGACCTGTCTTGGGGTGCCACCTGGCGAAGGAGCAAGAGAGCTCGGCTCGACCTCGGTAGAGGTGGACCCATCTTGGGGTGCCACCTGGTGAGAGAGCAGGGGGGGCTGCCAGCTTCGGCCGAGGTGGACCCCTCCTGGGTGGACACCTGGCGAAATGGCAGAGAGATGCTCGACTTCGGTCAAGGTGGACCCGTCTTGGGATGCCACCTGGCGCAGGAGCAGGAAGGCCTGGCTCGATCTCGGCAGAGGTGGACCCATCTTAGGGTGCCATCTGGCGAGGGAGCAGAGGGCTGCCAACTTCGACCGAGGTGGACCCCTCTTGGGTGGACACCTGGCGAAGTGGGAGAGAGAGGCTTGACTTCGGTTGAAGTGAACTCGTCTTAGGGTGCCACATGGCAAAGGAGCAGGAATTTTGAAAGAAAAATCCACGTGGTACTGGAGGCATCCAGCTGGATCTGACACACGTTCCATGTCAGCGATGTAGTCATATCAGTTGCCCCCTATCCCCAGGTCCCATTGAAGTGTCGCGGCATGGGACGTGGGGAGTTAATACAGAGCTGACATGGAAAGGATGAAAATCCCGCGCCATAATTGCCATGATCGCTGCCGCTGCTTCTGTTGTGCCCGAGACCCTGTGGGAGGCTGCCACGTGCACGCGTCTGATGGGCCATTAATATGCCATTTCGAATACGAGGCAATTTTCATCGGACCGAAGCATCGACGTTGGGCGTGCTTCCACGTGGTGGTCATCTGATGTCCCAGGATGGAAAGAGGCGTACGACTGCTGTTGATTGAGTTTGAAAAGGAGGGGGACTTTCCGGAAATGAGGTCTCTCAGCTTTCTCACACCTCGCCGGCAGTTGCAGCGATCTCCCTTCATCTTCCAGGGGTTGCCATTCCTTTGGTACAAAGCATCCCAGTAAGTGCCTATGACCTTTTTCCTTCTTCTTCCGTCTCCCAATCCTTGTGCTAGTTCTTCTTGCTTCCTCTTTCTTGATGGCGCGTCGTCGCCATGTTTCCTCAAACCTGGACGAGGCCGATCCTTCCTGGCTGAGGACTCCATCATCTTCCTTCTCAGAGGGGGAAGAGATTTCGGTCGAGGTCCGGAGGCAACTTCAGCCGGGGACTTTGACCATAGACGTCCCTAGGGGTCCTAGGTCTCCCCCTGTAGTTTCCGCTCATCCCATTTCTTCCCTTCCTCCTCTAGTGGCGGAAGTCTCTTCTTTTGGTCCCTCCGGTTATGCCTCGACGATGACCGGAGACGATCTTTCCTAGATCCGGGATACTTATGTGGTTCCGGATTCAATCCGTCTCTCCCTCCCAGGACCTAGGGACCGAGTAACCTCGAGTGGCCCTAGGAGGGTCACCTTCTACGAAGACTTCCTTGTTAGGGGTCTTCATTTTTCCCTTCATCCCTTCTTTCTTTCCTTTCTCAGTCACTACTGTCTTGTCCCGGCCCAGTTGGCTCACAATGCCATCCGGGTCATCTTTGCTTTCATCGTCTTCTGTCACTTTCACGGGTTCATTGCTTGTTTCTCCCTTTTCAGGGCCCTCTTCACCCTGAAACGCTACTTTGCTGATGATGGCTGGTGGTATATTTCATCCTGGCCTAGGTGCCTCAGGTTCGACCTCCCTTCATCGATCAAGGGCTGGAAGAATCGCTTCTTTTTTGCCTCGATCGAGGACGTCGACTGGGCCTGGAGTGAGCCGGACCTGTCACCGAATCGGAACTCCCAGGTTGAGCCGACAGACCAAGAAGTCTACACTCAGATGCTGGGCGATGTGGTCCTGGCCCTCGATGTTCTGCTTTCAGAGCAGAATCTATTCGAGGCAGGGATCAATCCTATCCGGGAGTTGGGTGAGACCCCGGATCTCCTTCTTTCGCCTTCACTTTTTGCTCTGTACTTCTTTTCTTTTAAATTGGCCTAACTGTCTTTCTCCTACAGGTATGAAGTTCTCCGTCGAAAGCCTGATGGAGGGCACCCGGAAGAGGGACGCTGCTGAGGGGACCCAGGAGGTTCCAGCGAAGAGGGCTCGTACTGAGGTGAGCTAGGGGCCCGTGCCCATTCTTGCCGCTACCGATCCCAGGGCAACGAGTCCTGCTCCTAGGACACCTCAATCCCGTGCGCCTGATGTCCCTGTCGTCGAGCTCGATAGGGTAGGGGGAGAGAGGATGTCGGAACCCCCTCGGGTGATGCCTGCTCCAGTTGCCACGCCGGTCATTTTCGCGATGGCCACCAGGGCAATGGCAGCCCCACCGACAGCCGCATCACCCGGCGATGGGACGGCTACCCATCCTACTGCCGATGCCCACATTCCGTCCCCAAGTCTCACTGCCAGCTCCTCTGTCATCCGTGACCAAGGACTCACGAAAAGGGTGATGGAATTTGCGAGCACCTCCCGGGACTGCCGTTTGAGGGGCGGCCGGGACTACACCGATGCTCTGCTAGGGATCCTCCCTCTACTCTTCACGGTAAGTCCCGAGCTCTCCTCTTTTAAAGTTCCAGTTGGATCTTACTGACATCTCGTGTCTTCCTTGATGCAGATCGGGACCAATGTTCTGCTACTGAGGAACTTCCTCTCGGGCTATGCCAAGAAGGATACCGAGAAGGAGAAGAAGCTTGGCAAACTCGCGGCTGATGTGAAGGACCTCATGGAAAAGGGGATCGAGTTACGAGGGAACAACCAGGCCCTACGAGTGGACCTAGGTCGCACCGAGGGACGCGTGAGAGAGCTCGAGACCTCTCTGTTTGAAGAGAGGATCTCGAACCAGCGTTGTGCCGAGGACGATGCGGTAGAGATGGCGCGCCTCAGGGCCCAATCCCGGTCGCTGGAGCGTCGGGTCGAGGAGGTCCTCAAGGAGCTCAGCGCAGCCAAGGACAAGAACTCCAACATCAACGGGTTGTTGGATGCGTCCAAGAAGGAGGCGCAGGAGGCCGTGTCGAGGTTCCGGGCCTCCGAAGAATTCAGGGTGGAGGTACATGAGGCGGCCGTTGACTACTTCCTGAAGGGCTTCCAGGTGTGCCGGGAGAAGGTAAGCTCCTTCTTCCTAGAGCTCGACCTCAGCGGAGTCATTCTGGGCGGCCGGAGGGAGGAGCCCACCGAAGGAGCTTCGACTATGGCGGTTGCTGAGGTGGTGGCTCCCGAACAGCCTTCTGACGATGGCACGGCAAAGATGGTGCCCCCCAGCCGGAGGAGGATGCAGCCGTAGCGAAGTAGTCCAGCGGCTCCTTTTGTTTTCACTTCATTTATGCATGAATCATGTGTTCTTTTTCTTTCTTTGGGGTCACCCGGCCTGTCGGGGCCCCTTTTTTATAAGGAACTTTTATCAGAAATGAAGATTTCTTTTCTATTAACTTGTTCCTTCTCTTTCTCTCCCTTTTTTTCTGTGCATCTTCCGGACTGAACCCCGATGCCATCCGCCGGGACTAAGTCCCGTGGTGCATTCTGGGCTGAACTCCGAGATCGCGTGGGCGAACTAGGTTCTGCTCCACCTTCCAGACCGAGGTCCGGTACTTTGCTTTGGAACCAAGTTCCTTGCGAACTTCCGGACAGAACCCCGAGGCAGCAGGCCGGAACTGAGCCTTGTGCGACCTACCGAGCTGTTCTCCGAGATTTTGTAAGACCGGGACCTAAGTCTCCGGGACCTCTTCCAGACTGAACTCCAGGGCCGCATGTCGGGATTTAATTCCGTGCGACACTCCGGACTGAACTCCGGAATTTTTATGAGAGGGGACTTCGCACTTCGCGGATCTTTCGCCGTGCCCATGCTCACCGAACCTAGAGCTGGATGGCTTTTGTCCTACGAGACGAGAGTAGGCATTTGGTGAAAAAGATTTTATTATTAAAGTTTGAGGGGCCTTACACTATTGGTAGTACATCCTCAGGTTTGAGGCATTCCAGGTCCGAGGGAATCGGGATCCGCCTAGCTCCTCCAGGTAGTACGCCCCGTGGGGAAGTGCCTCCACCACCCTATAAGGGCCTTCCCAATTTGGGGAGAGCTTTCCACACTCCCGTGGTTAGGAAGCTTCAGCGCGGCGGAGCACTAAGTCTCCCTGGCAGAAGGACTTCGGTCGCACCCTGGAGTTGTAGTATCTGGCCACTCGTTGCCGGTAAGCCGCTGATAGTAAACTGATGCAGGTGATTTGACAAGATCCTACACTAGGCATGCAAACATCTGCGGGAGCAGATGGGTTTTAAAACAATTTTTAAAATTCGCGCAGCGGGTATCTGCTCCGCCAGGAACTAATCTAAATTTAGTTGCATTTAGGCATGCATAAACATATAAAATATTTATAAAATATTAAACAATTTAATCTATCCATGCATGATTAAAAAATAAATTTTTCATACCTTTATTTTGCCTGGAATAACTTTGAAATAAACTTGGAATAGACTGGAATAACTGGAATAAAGTTATTCTAGTCGTCTTCCTCGTTGGGCTGAAAAAAGGCTCTGTTTTTGGCTTTCAAAATGGCGCCGGAACACCACCTTCCGGACCTCCGTTTGCTCCCAAATTAGAGCAGCGGCTTCTTGGACAAGTCTTCTTCGATTTGCCACCAATAACTGCAACCAAAACAAGCTAAAAAAAATACAGAAAATCGCCAAAGTCTGCTACTGAAAATTTCTGCAGAACTGGACAGCATCACTTTTCTTCGCGTTTTGAGATGCAGTGGGTGATCCGGCTCACGTGGCTTGCTCCCAGGAGTAGAAGAGTACTCCCTCTAGAGGGGAGACATGACGGGGGCCCTCCGATCCGCCTTCACACGCGGTGCTATCCGCTGGAAGGAGCAACACGGTCACAGGACTTTTCAGCAACAAGGCTTTGCTGAAATTGGATTTTGAGCACTTGAAGCAATGGGATTAAACCCTTGTTTCACTCCCTCTAAAGCTCCTAAACCCAGCCCCAGATCTTCTCTCCTTAAGCCTATCAAAAAATTCCCAAAGCTCCCTCCTTTTAAACCTCTCTCACGGTGAAAACTCTCCCGTTGAAACTCAATTCCCAATTTTCCAAAATAGGGGACGGCTGATGCATCTTATATGCTGCTGGGAGGGAAAGGGAGGTGGAGCGACGGAAGGTGGAGAGGCAGGGACAGCAGTTGGTAGCAATAAACCCATTTAATCAGCCTTAAACGAGGGATTAAAAGCCATTAATCAGCCTTTGGGCGAGGGAGAGGAGAAGACGCCACCGTTCGGCCTTCACCGTTTTGGCATTTCTCCCAAACGAATGGACTTCCTTTCCACAATACCATTTTGGTTCAAACGGCGACGGGAGAAAAAAAAAATTATGAAACCAAAACCGGTCCATGGCAAGAATGGTTCAAACCATTTAAACCAACCCATTTTGGTTCAATCCCATTAAACCAAACGGTTCAATCCAATTGAACCTGGTTCAAGGAATAAAATTGGTTCACAACCAATTGGAGGTCGAAACGAATTCCGAATCAGTTCAAAACTGATTCAGAAAAATCCTGGCGCAGAGCTGGTCAACCCGGAACATTTTCCGGTCGACACAGACAAGAGCAAGACGGGGAAAAGAGTGCTCAAAAATACCGTGACCATAAAATCGAGACGATTCCCAATCGTAATCGGTATCCGGATCAGAGAGTTATCCTCTGTGGCGTGTGACCTCATAGGTTCGAACCTAAACGGTAGCACTAGAACAATTTCTAGTACCAGCACAGGAAACCATCTAGCAATGGGTCCCGATGTCCGGATAGGTTGAAGATGCGGGAGCAAACTATCGAACCTCTGGCATATGGTTACCGTATAATTCATCCTTTTGACCTCTAATGCTCATGACGACTGAGATTGGGCTGCCAACCCAGACTGAGTCAGTCGACTACGTGTCTCAACCTCACAAGCCCAGTGAATCTTCACTAGGACTACCCCGACCGAGATTTTGCTAAATTGAGATACTGCGAGACATTCAATCCAAACTGTTTGGACATGTCAATTCCATCTTGGTCCATCACTGCTCCACAAGTACTTGCCTGTACCCAGAAATCTTCCGTCACCGGATTAAAAATCCAGGTAGTCCGGCACCAAAGCACAGGGAGTTGCTTGCAAGCTACCGTGATGACCTCAGGTCAGAGGGACACATATACCCATATCCAATCGTGAGTATCCCTTTGGTAGAAAAGGGGTCACACGGAGTCACGTTCAATGAGATATCAAATATCCCACTTACAGATCACATCAGTGTCACCACACTCATTTGGTCAAGAGGACAACCAAACGATGTGAACTACAACAACCTATACTTGATATATTGCTGTCCAGTACAATATATCCTTTGGTTGTGAACAAGATTTAAGGACCACTCGATACATCCTCTCTGTATCGAAGTCAGTGTAGTCCTAAAGACTTCATCACATGGAAAGAGTTCATTTCAGGGAAATTAAGCATGTGATGAGCTGCCAAAAATAATATTTTATTAATTCATAAAATGAATACAATACTTAGCACAACCGCCTACAACCCAGGCGATTGGCTTTGGGACACAATTCCCAACAACTCCTACTTGTACTAAAGCCAATCATAAGAGTATCTAATACCCATTTTTCATTTACAATAGTCGAACTCTTTTATTCCGAGGGCTTTAGTGAAGGGGTCGGCCAGATTTTCTTTTCCATCGATCTTCAGAAGATTGATGTCGCCTCGTTCCACGATCTCTCGTACGAGGTGGTAGCGTCTCAAAATGTGTTTGGTGCGGAGATGAGCTTTAGGCTCCTTAGCTTGAGCAATGGCTCCAGTGCTGTCATAGTACACCGGAACAGGACCATCTAGGGAAGGTGCCATCCTTAGCTCTCCAAGGAACTTCCGCAACCACACAGCTTCCTTTGCCGCATCTGATGCTGCAATGTATTCTACTTCGCATACCGAGTTTGCAACAGTTGCCTGCTTAGAACTTTTCCAGCAGATTGCTCCTCCATTCAGGGTAAAAACAAACCCTGACACACTCTTGCTATCATCTTTATCTGACTGGAAACTGGAGTCAGAGTACCCCACAAGTTTCAAGTCAGGTTCTCCATAAATCAGCCATTGATCTTTAGTATTTCTTAAATACTTAAGGATGGACTTAACCACCTTCCAATGCGCCTCACCTGGGTCAAACTGGTATCTGCTCACTACTCCTAGTGAGTATGCCACGTCTGGTCTAGTACATGTCATAGCATATATGATAGAGCCTACTGCAGAAGCATAAGGTACTCTACTCATGCGCTCTCTTTCCTCAGGAGTTGTCGCACAATCCTTCTTGGAAAGAGTAATTCCAGAACCTATTGGAAGATAGCCTTTCTTGGAATTTCCATGCTGAACCGTTTCAACACAGTGTCAATGTACATAGACTGGGACAGTCCCAAAAGCTTCTTAGATCTATCTCTATAGATTTTCATACCTAGTATGTAAGAAGCTTCACCCAAGTCCTTCATGGAGAACTGAGATGATAACCAGACCTTTATTCCTTGTAATGCTGCGACATCATTCCCGATTAAGAGAATGTCATCAACATACAGTACTAGGAATACAATCACAGAACCATTAACCCATTTATAGATACACGGTTCTTCTCCGTTCTTAACGAAGCCATACGATTTGATACACCTATCATACCGTAAGTTTTAACTTCGAGACGCTTGCTTGAGTCCATAGATGGACCTCTGCAACTTGCATACTTTTGATTCATCTGTGGATGTGAACCCTTCAGGCTGTATCATATACACCTCTTCTTCCTGCTCCCCATTCAGGAAAGCAGTTCGAACATCCATCTGCCAGATCTCGTAATCAAAATATGCTGCCAAAGTAAGCATGATCCGAATGGATTTGAGCATTGCCACAGGGGAGAAAGTCTCGTCATAATCGATACCATATCGCTGACGATACCCTTTGGCAACCAGACGGGCTTTATAGGTCTCTACCTTCCCATCTGCGCCCCTTTTCTTCTTGAAGATCCATTTACACCCGATGGGTTTTATTCCTTAAGGCGGATCAACCAATGTCCAAACATTGTTGATTTCCATGGACTCCATTTTGGATCGCATGGCTCCAAGCCATGCCTCAGAGTCAGATCTCTGAAGTGCATCCATATAGGTGATCGGATCCTCATTGTTCTCATCGAGCTCAATGGGATCGCCATCCTAGACCAAGAAATCGTAGTATCTGTCCGGGTGACGCGGTATTCTACCGGATCTCCTAATGGGTTCTGGGTGTGATTCAATCATAGCCGGTTCTACGATGTCCTTAGAGTGTGTAGGTTCTTCTATTGGCTGAACTTCATCAAGTTCAATCTTAGAAGCTATAGTTCCTTCTCCAAGGAACTCCTTTTCCAAAAAGATAGCTCTAAGAGCAACGAACACCTTTTGTTCATTCTCCAAGTAGAAGAAATACCCTTTGGTTTCCTTAGGATAACCAATGAATAAACACCTGTCAGACTTAGGACCAAGTTTGTCTGAGTCTAAACGCTTTACGTAAGCCGGACAACCCTAGACCCGAAGGTGTGAGATTGAGGGTTTACGCCCATTCCACATCTCATACGGAGTGTAGACAACAGACTTACTTGGAACATTATTTAATAAGTAACAGGCTGTCTGAAGCGCATATCCCATTAAGGATAGCGGCAGAGTTGCAAATCCATCATGGATCGAACCATGTCCAACAAGGTTCAATTTCTCCTTTCGGACACACCATTCAACTGTGGTGTTCCTGGAGGAGTCCACTGAGAGAGAATTCCATTCTCCTCAAGATATGTCAAAAAAACATCAGATAAGTATTCACCACCTCGATCATATCGAAGGGTTTTAATACTTTTTCCAGTTTGCTTTTCTACTTTATTACGGTATCGTTTAAACATTTCAAACGATTCAGACTTATGTCTCATTAAAAAGACATAACCGAATCTTGAAAAGTCGTCTGTAAAAGTAATGAAATATTTGTATCCTTCTCTGGCACTAACAGACATCGGTCCACATACATCACTATCTATTAGACTTAGAAGTTCAGTAGCTCGTTCACCCTTTCCAGTAAAAGGTGACTTGGTCATTTTACCAAGTAAACAGGATTCACAAGTGGGCAATGATTCAGAATCACTGACCTCGAGGAGTCCATCTCCTCGCATCTTGTTTATCCTATTTTGGTTAATATGACTTAGCCTACAGTGCCAAAGATACAAATTATTGACATTATCTAACCTTGGGCGTTTGCTAGAAGTGTACATTACACTAACAGGCCTTGATAGTATGTATATGCCATTATTTAATCTAGCTTTCATTATAACAGAGTTATTCAAAATAACATTGCAAAAATCTCCTTTTATTGAAAGTTCAAAACCATAATTGGCCAAAAGGCCTACAGAGATTATGCTCATAATGAAACTAGGACAATAGTGACAGTCGACTAGTTCGACAGTACAAGACTCAAAGACAAGATGCAGGACTCCAACCGCCAGTACTGGAACACGATTTCCATTCCCGACACTCAGAAACTGTTCTCCATCTTCATATCTTCTGCTAACTTAAAGTCCCTGTAACGAATTACAAACATGAATTGGACTACCAGTATCTAATACCCAGTTAGCAGTATCAATAATTGAGTAATTACAAGGTTTTATCATATAAATACCTTGTTCAGCAGACTTCTGCTTCCTCGGCCTGTTCGGATCAAGGGATGCAATATAAAGAGGACAATTCCTCTTCCAGTGTCCCTTCTTCTTGCAGTAGAAACATTCTGCAGAAGATTGATCAGCCTTATACTTCCTGGTCTGACTAGGGTAAGAGCATTCTGCACCTTCTTTTCCTTTTTATTTATTTTCTTCTTCCCTTTCTTAAAGGGACGACGACCTCTACTTCCTCCCACTAAATTCACCACCCCCTTATTCAGTTGGTGGTCTTTCTCGAAAGTCTGCAGCAACCCCAAAAGACCATGGTAGTTGACTGCAGGCTTGTTCATTCTGTAATGATCAAGAAAGTCAAGATAAGAGGAGGGAAGAGAATTCAGGATCGCATCCTTGCCGAGCTGCTTGTGTAAGGGGCATCTGAGTTTGCCCAGTTTTTTAATCAGCTCGATCATGTACAATACATGATCAGTGACTGAACCACCATTCGGCATCTTGGAGTTGTAGATGGCACAAGACACTTTATACCGTTCTACATCATCCGCGGTGCCGAAGGATTCCTTCAATTTTTGAAGGATTTCATCAGGTTGGGCCTCCTCGAATTTGCGACTGAACACGTCGTTCATCGCCGCTAACATAATGCACCGGATAGTAGTGCGATCAGAGACCCACTTCAGATAAGCGTCTCTGACCGCACTCCGTGCATTAGCGGGAGGGATTTCAGGTGTCGGATCCGTTATCACATATAGGATCCGTTCATGCTCCAGAACAATTCTTAATCTTCGATACCAACTATCGAAGTTATGACCCTTTAACTTCTCGTTATCGAGAAGTGATCGGAGCGATAAATTTGAAGACATCTGAAAAGAAAACAAGACCAAATTAGTGTATTGAATTAATAATTTAACCAAAAGACTTGGACTTTAGTCTAAAGGTTTCTCCCACTAATTTTTTAGATTGGTAGCCTCTAACTCCAATCCGTGAAAATACTTTTTCTCAAGTGGGTACTGAAATCCAATAGGCCTCGCATGAGCCCGACTATGGCCGGCTCACCCATACGAGCCTAAAGGTAGGTTCGTAAACCAATTGTTTCCCTAAACAATTTTCAGTATTTTATTTTGCCCCAGAGAGCACCCCAATCGACCTAGGGGCCTCCTATTACGGGTCTCTGGTTAGGTCTAACCATTAAAATGATGAATCCAATGCTTCCAGTTAACTAAAGACCAAGCCCGACTATGGCCTTCCTCTTAATGAGGCCAGCGGCCACGCGGTCCTCTGGCAAGGTGCCGTTGATGATGTACTCGATGTACTTATCCATCCAGCTGAACCTCCATGGGTGTCTCGTAGCTCGGGGCTTTGAGATGCTCGATGTAAGCGCAGCCTAGTGATGAGTCCGGTAGGGTTGCAAGGTGGGAGAGGGCGTCTGCACGAGCATTTTTCCTGCGAGGGATATGGGAGATGCTGAAGCGCCTAAAACCTGTCGCGCTCGTTCGTACGAGCTCCAGGTACTTTGCAATTTGGGGGTCCTGCACCTTGTACTCCCCCGAGACCTACCCGGCCACTAGCTGCGAGTCGGTGAAGACCCTGAGGCAGGCCACGCCCAGCTCATGGGATACTCTTAGCCCTGCGAGGAGCGCTTCGTACTTCGCCTGATTATTGGTGGCGACGAACTGGAAGCGGAGTGCAACTCGGCGACGACCCCTTCGCCGTTGGCAAGGATGAGTCCAGCTCCGCTCCCACCGAAGTTCGAGGCTCCGTCTACGTGAAGGATCCAGACGTCCTCCTCTGGTCCTGGCTTTGGGGCTCGCTTCTAGCCCCTCGCCTAGGCCTGCACACTCAACCAAAAAATCAGCGAGTACATGTGCCTTCATGGCCTACCTCGACCTGTAGGTGATATCGAACTCGCTGAGCTTGAGCGCCCATTTTGCCAGGTTCCCTGACGTGTCCGGTCGGCTGAGCACTGCTTTCAGTAGCTGATCCATCAGGACCGCAATGGGGTGCGCTTGGAAATAAGGCCTGAGATGCTGGGTGGACACGATTAGCGCAAAAATCAGTTTCTCAAATCGAGAATACCTGAGCTCCGCATCGCGGAGGAGTTTGCTCGTGTAGTACACCGGCCTCTGCATCCCTTTATCATCTGTCCGAACCAGGACCGAACTGATGACTTCTAGTATGACCGCTAGGTACAAGAGGAGCTCATCTCCTTCCTCTGGTCGGGAAAGCAATGGCGGCGATGCCAATGCCCTCTTCATCTCTTCGAATGCCTCCTAGCATTCCCTCGTCCAGGTGAAGTCGTTCATCTTTCTCAGCGCCTTGAAGAAGGGCTGGCAGCGGTCATCGGACCTTGAGATAAATTGACTCAGGATGGCTATCCGGCCGGTGAGTCGCTTCACTTGCTTCTTGGAGGTGGGTTGCTCCATGTCCAGGATCGCCTGGACCTTCTCCGGGTTGGCCTCTATTTCTCTTTGGGTCACCATGAAGCCTAGGAACTTTCCCGCGGATACGCCGAAAGCGTACTTCGCATGGTTCAACTTCATTTGGTGAAGACGAAGGTTGTTGAAGGTCTCCGCCAGGTCACCGACATGGTCCGAAGTTGGCTTGCTCATCACCAGCATGTCATCCACGTATACCTGCATGTTGCGGCCAATTTGGTCTTTGAAGACCTTGTTGACCAGACATTGGTACGTGGTGCCTGCATTCTTGAGGCCAAACGGCATCATCTTATAGCAGTAGGTCCCGCGGTCGGTGACGAAGGCAGTGTGCTTCTCGTCCTCCGGATGCATTCGGATTTGGTTGTACCCGGAGAAGGCATCCATGAAAGAGAGGAGGCGATGCCCTAAAGTAGTGTCCACGAGCTGGTTGATCTTTGGAGGAGTGAAACTGTCCTTTGGGCAAGCTCGGTTGAGGTCGGTGTAGTCCACACAGATCCTCCATTTGCCGTTGCTCTTCTTCACAATGACCACGTTTGCCAGCCAGCTAGGATACTGTACTTCTCGTACAAAACCAGCGGCGAGAAGCTTTTCCACTTTCTCATTGATGGCCTTCTATCTTTTCGCAGCAAAACTCCTCTTCTTCTGGTGGACTGGGCGGCACCTTGGATCAATCTTCAACTGGTGGGTGATGACCTCCGAGGGGATACCTGGCATGTCTGCAGCGGACCAGGGAAACACATCAGCGTTCACCCGGAGGAAGTCTAGCAAGCGAGCCCGCTCTTCTTCCGGGAGTTGAGCCCCTCTATGCACCATTTTCTGGGGGTCCGAGCTGAGGGGGTACGTCAATAAGCGCTCCACGGGACCCCCCCTGGGATCTTGCGCTCTCAGATCGAAGTCGTCGACATCGGAGCCGACCTCGGCACTTTGGACCCCTAGGACCGTTTGTAGGCAATGCGGGACAGGTTGGGCCATCCCCCTCATCAACCTTGTCCTAGAGGCGGTAGGGAACTGCACCAACAACCTCTTGGTGAAAATGACCGCGTCCAGCTGGTTGAGCCTTGGATGGCCTAGGATAGCATTGTAAGGTGATGGGAGTCTGATGATGGTAAACGTCATCATGACCGTGCTCTACCGAGGTGGGGATCCGGTGGTAACAGGGAGAGTGATCTCTCCTTCGACCCCCATGGAATCTCCGGTGAAGCCCACAAGAGGGGTATGCACCGGCTTCAGCTGATCATGAGATAAATTTATCCGGGAGAAAGCATCATAAAAAAGTACGTCAGTAGAGTTCCCACTATCCACCATAATGCGATGTACAGGATGCTTTGCGATGGTCATCTCGACCACCTCTGCATCATTGTTTACATTTTTATTTTCATTCCCCTTTTCAAAGGGGAGTACATTCTCTAGGTCTCCCGCCTCCCGGGCTCTCTTCGAGGCGCACCCTATCCCCCACGAGATCATGCCCATCGGTTTCTCCGTTGGACGGATGTCAATTGCAGGGACGGGGGGAAGGGCCGCGAGCGGTTGGCCCTCTGCCTGGGCCTCGCTCCTCATAAACTTCCAGAGGTAGCCCCTCTTGATTAGTTCCTCGATCTCCCATTTTAGATTGCGGTACTCCTCCATGTCGTGGCTGTGCTCGCGGTGGAACTGGCAATACTTCGTCTTGTCACGGATGTTCCTCCGGTTCTGAGGAGGAGGTCGGCGGAGGTAGTTCTCACCCTCAATTTTCATGAGGATCTTTGTTCTAGGAGCGAGGAGAGGGGTGAAGGTCCGCTCCAGGGCAGCACCATTCTTCTGCTTCGGACCTGGATGGAAGTCCGCAGGTGGTCCAGGCCTCCGGGTCCCAGGAAAATCCCTTGGGGCAGGCTTCTTCGAAGGCTTCCCGTCTAGCTCTCGCCTGGTACGGTCGGCCTACTCAGCCCGGATGTACTTGTGGACGCAGAGGAGAAGCTCAGAGTATGTATTGGGGGGCTTCTTGTCCAGGGAATACATCAGGCGGGAGGTCTTGAGCCCGTGCTTCAGCGCTAGCATGGCGACAGGCTTGTCCAGGCTATAAATCTCCAGGGCGGCGGTCTTGAAGCGGGTGATGTAGTCCCGCAGCAGCTCCTGGTCTTGCTGGCAGATAGAGAAGAGACTATCCACCTCCCGTGGTACCTTTCGGCAGGCGTCGAAGTGTGCCACAAACTTTCCTTCTAGCTGTTGGAAGGAGCTGATGGATTCTGGCTCGAGGCGGGTGAACCAAATTCGAGCAGCCTTCCAGAGGGTGGCTGGGAAGGCGATGCACAAAAGAGTGTCCGTCGCTCCTTGGATCCTCATGAGAGCCTTATAGCTCTCCAAGTGGTCCAGGGGGTTGGTGGTCCCATCGTAGGGATCCACCTGGGGCATGCGGAATCGATTTGGGATCAGTTCCTCTTGGATTTCCTGGGAGAATGGTGGCTGAGCGTTATAGCCCACTGACTCAGCTGGGGAGCTTTGCATGTTGGCGAAACGGCGAGAGAACTCCGCCAACTTGCACTCGTGTTCTTCCAGACGCCTCTCGGCCTGGCGCCTGATGGCCTCATCGGTGGAACCTTCCACTGAGGCCGCTGGAGAAGGAGGTGCTGATCGGTCTCAGCAAGGGGCCTTGCCTCGATGGCGCATGCTGCGTCGTACTGCTTCAGCATCGTTGGCCGGGGATTGACTCTCGTGATCCGCCGAACCAGAGTGGTTTCTCTTCGCGGGAGTTTGATGGCTCCCGCGGGGATTGGTAAATGCCCGCGGATGGGAAGGCTTGCCTTGGATGGAGCGCAGGCTTCCGCGGGGACCCGTGGCTCGGGTCGCGGGGATCCCTGGCTGGGGCTGAGTGGCCAGGGAGCGCTGCTGGTGCTGCAGCTGCCGCACGGCCGTAGTCAGTGTTTGCAGCTGCTGGATGATAGCTGCGAAAGGACCATCCACCGAGGACAGCTGAGGAGGAGGAGGTGGAGCAAAAAGTTCCCTCTCCAGCCTGTGCGGCCCCTGGGGAGAAGGAACTTCTCCTGCTCGGTTGGTGGATGCTTCGCGCCCACGCGTCACCACCATGGTCGACGTACGCTCTTGCTCACGGAAAGCTTGTTTGTGTAGGGGTTGCTGTTCTGCCCCCCTACCTGGCATGCCAATCTATTGCCGATCTTACCGCGGTGGCCCATAGCTCGTGAGCTGGCGCCGGTTCTCGGACTCTCTCACCTCGAGATCTCCAAGCTTCTGGTTTTACAAAATAAAGTCAGAGACCGGGGCCGGGGTTTCCGGCGGGGGCACTCCGACGGTCAAGTTAGAGAGTGGCAAGATGGAACAGATCTCATAAGGTGGGTTCCCGAAGGATTCCCGTGCTTAGAGAAGATGTAGATGAAAGAAGTGTGGGGAAGAGAGGGGTTGAAGCCTGGCTTCCTGTGCTGGGTTCACCGAGCTCACGCCTGAGGGCTTCTTGGGGTTAAAAACTAGAATTAAAAACTGAACCTAAATTAAAAAGAAGTAAAAAGAAAAGAGTTAAAAAAGATTTTGAAGATGACTTCTTCATATTTTTAGTAGAGAGTGAACCTTTTATGTATAATAAGGCGATGTTATCATCACAATCATCATATTGGAAGGAAGTTATAGATACTGAAATTCAATCAATACTAGAAAATAAAACCTAGATTTTAACTGATTTATCTCTAGGAAACAAACCTATAGGAATAAAATAGTTTTTTAAAAGAAAATTAAGGTCAGGTAGAATAATAGAACGATATAAAGCTAAACTAGTAGTAAAAGAATTTAATCAGAAAAAGATATATATTACTTTGAAATCTATGCTCCTGTAGCTAGGATAACTATCCTAAGAACTTTAGTAGCTTTAGCTTCAATTCATAAATTAATAATTCACCAAATAGATATAAAAATTATATTTTTTAATGAAGAATTAGAAGAAGAAATCTACATAAACCAACCTCAAAAATTTGAAGTAAAAGGATAATAAAATAAAATATGTAGACTAATTAAATCACTTTATAGCTTAAAACATGCTCTAAGATAATGACATATTAAATTTGATAAAACTATCTTAAAAAATAATTTTAAAATAAATGAATATGATAAATGCATATTGATATGGCAAGACTGCTGATGTGGAGTACATCTCAGATCCAGCTGGTAGCTTGACAGGTAGATAGCACCGCGTCAAGTTTTCTTTCGAGCTCTCAAGCCAGGTAGCCCCACCAACGGTCACGCCCACCTCAGCTCGAGCTCGGCACCTCTACTCCTTTCGCCAGG
Organism: Areca catechu; assembly: GCA_021397845.1. Taxonomy (NCBI): domain Eukaryota; kingdom Viridiplantae; phylum Streptophyta; class Magnoliopsida; order Arecales; family Arecaceae; genus Areca; species Areca catechu. The sequence continues at coordinate 152,746,766 of CM038049.1, read as the reverse complement.
TGGCTCCCCAAGGGTCGAGCCCACCTCGGCCAAAGTCGAGCCTGCCTCTGCTCCTTCGTCAGGTGGCTCCCCAAGGATCGAGCCCACCTTGGCCGAAGTCAAGCCTGCCTTTGCTCCTTCGCCAGGTGGCACCCCAAGGGTCGAGCCCACCTTGGCCGAAGTCGGCCTGCCTTTGCTCCTTCGCCAGGTGGCTCCCCAAGGGTCGAGCCCACCTCGACCGAAGTCGAGCTTGCCTTTACTCCTTCGCCAGGTGGCTCCCTAAGGGTCGAGCCCACCTCGACCGAAGTCAATCTTGCCTCTGCTCCTTCACCAGGTGGCTCTCTAAGGGTCAAGCCCACCTCGGTCGAAGTCGAGCCTGCCTCTGCTCCTTCGTCAGGTGGCTCTCCAAGAGTCGAGCCCACCTCGACCGGAGTCGAGCCTACCTCGGCTGGAGTCGAGCCCTCCTCTGCTGCCAGGTGGCTCTCCAAGGGTCAAGCTCACCTCGATCGAAGTCAAGCTTGCCTCTGCTCCTTTGCCAGATGGCTTCCCAAGAGTCGAGCCCACTTCGGCCGGAGTCGAGCCCTCCTCCGCTCCTTTACCAGGTGGCTCCCCAAGGGTCAAGCCCATCTCAGTCAAAGTTGAGCCCTCTCTTTGGAAGCATCGGGAAGATTGAAGGTGCCAGCCCTAAGACCGCCACCGAAGCAGGCATGCATAGTGCGGCCCACCCAGTACGACGTCCCAAATCTGTAACAGTGCACATAACCTCGTTTGCGCCAATTTAGGAGGGGCGCCCCAATCGAGATGTCAGATCCTATGGCTGACCACCTGAAACCCCCCGAAGGAGAAGGCCGCATTCAGTGTCTCAGACCCGAGGGCGGCTGCGCCCAGATTGAGGTTCCACCTAATTTTTTCCTTCGTGACAACATGCCGGGCAAGACATGTTCACAACTGAACTCCCAACTATAAGAGAAAATGACCTTGGGAGAGTGGGCAACGGACACCGTTGACCCCTAAGCCCCCCAAAAGGAGAAAATTGAGGCACTGGAGCGATCGACGATCTAAAAAGGCACCAACGGGCGAGAAGGTAAGCAACTAAGAGAGGGCAAGCACACAAGATAGCGAGATGAGTGACTTGAATGCAAGAGGCTCCCAGAGGACTCCCAGAGAAAGTCCCGCGAGCATGGTCACCGCAACTCAAGCACCGCTCCTCTCTCATTTTCTCCTACTCAATTCTTTATTAAAAACTTCTCTAAGCATGGTGACCGAAATGGGATCCACCTTAGGGGATCTGTTTCACTTTGCCGTCCGCTAACTTGATCGTCGGAGTGCCCTCGCTGGGATCCCCGGCCCGAGTCTTTAATACTGTTTTGCAGGTCTGGGAATACCAGGATTTCGGAGTGAAGGAGCAGACGTCCGGTGCCACTTCGTAGCTGCAGGCCACGACAATAAGGTCGGCAACACATATATTATAAAAGATAGGATATATATTTTATAATATTATGCTTGTATGTAGATGATATATTATTATTTGAAATATCAATGAAAATAATTTAAGAAACTAAAACCTATTTATCGAATAATTTTGATATGAATGACTTTGGAGAAGCTGATATAATTTTAGGAATGAAGCTTAAAAGAGTAGATAGTAGAATAGTAATAAGCCTAGTACACTCAATAGAGAATATGCTTAAAAAATTTGAATATTTTAATTTAAATTCTATCTCTGTCCCTTATGATCATAGTTCTCCCTTAATTAAAAATTTATAAGAACATGCTAATCAATTAGGATATTCCTTGATGATAGGATCTCTATTATATATTTCAAATAGAACTCATCTAGATATAGCTTATGCAGTAGGTAGATTGAGTAGGTATACTAGTAATCCTAGTAAAGAATATTAAAAAGCTCTAGAAAATTTTTTTTGGTATATTAAAGGAACCTTAGATTACTCTCTAGTATATTCTAATTATCCCAAAGTGCTTGAGGATTATAGTGATGCTAATTTGATAACAGATAACTTAGATGTTAAGTCTACCACGGATATCTCTTCTTACTAGAATGAGCTGCAGTATCTTGGGATTCTTGTAAACAATAATAATTACTAGAAGTATATTAGAATCTAAATTAACTACTGTTGACACTATATGTACTGAAGTACAATGGCTAAAATATTTAATAAATAACATAGCACTTCTTTCACCAAGAATTTTAATTTTTTTTAAAATTATGATTGTAGAGCTCTAATTGATTTGCTAAATCAAGAAACAATTGATAAAAAAATAAATAATTATATCTTGATCAGGATAAAGCTATAAGAAATAAAATGAAAGAAGTAATATCGCTATAATTTATAAGATCAAAAAATAATCTGGCAGATCTTTTGATCAAAGACTTTTTGAAGGCTATGGTATCTGAGATATCAAGGAGGACGGGGCTTAAGCTTATATATTAGTCACTAGAGTAAACCCCTACCATTATGGCAATCCCATGGTTAAGGTTCAAAAGGAAATGACATCTGAGGTAATGTCTGAGAGCACCGTTTTAGAGTATGTCTCCATCCCATCTATATGGGGTGGTGCTCTATTGTGAGGGTTAGGTTAAGCATGCTCTTAATAAATCCAAGACTGTGAGTTCAGTGATGTACGATTCTTTTGCATGTATCCTTGAAGGATCTATTTTAGTTAGAATAGTCGTGAGGCCACGTCTATGGAATCATGGTGAATCCCTAGTAACTTCCATAAAAATAAAGGTAAGCACATGACCTAGATCGTACTACCACGAATTATAATCAGTTCATCTCCATACTGCATGTATTTTATATTAAATACAAGTTCAAACATAGAAGGTACTTGCATTAAGCACAGTAAAAATCCAAAGATCTCTTATTTTAAATTATTTACTGAGTTTAATAATATTAAAATTTTATATTTTATATTTATTTATTTATCTTTTAATAGGGGATTGTTGACCTAATGTTATTTGAAATTTTTTAACCTTCCTCCTCCCACCCTTTCCGCAACACGTGCAACCTGCATGCATGCCATGTCCGGGCTCATGCATTTGGCTATTTTTTTGTTTTTAATTTTATTAATTCTAAAATTTAATGTTTCAACGGTCATTCTTTTATTTAATATCATAATAACTAGTGTGAGTGCTTTTTTGAAATTTTTTCTGATATTTTGAGCCTATAAATAGATCTCTATCCCAGTTTTATAATGCATCCAATAATTCCAAGCTTTCCATTTCCTACATTCCTTACTTTCAAAAACTTTTAAAATCCTTCCTCTCTCCTATTTTTTTATTTTAAAAATTTGGACCGAAGACGAGCTGATCGGTGTCCATTCGAGATCATGCCACCGACGGGCATTGGAGTGTTGGCTAGGGGATTGTATGTTGAAGGAGAGAATGTGGTCCAATTATTCTTCGTACGAGAAGGGAGCCAAATCTCTTTTAGGATAATCATTTTATCTACCTTAAAAATTATTTTTAAATATATATATATATATATATATTATATTATATTATAATTAATAGGGGCATGGAAGAGACTCGAGCCGGGGGAGGGGGAGTGTGGAGAAGACTCGGGTGGAAATATCATGAAGAAGGATCGTGGCAAAATCCAAGTTTTTGTTGCCTTTGAGGTCTACCTTGCCCTTGATGGTGGGTCGATGAAGTTACGAGCAAGTCCAATTTGCCTGTTTCCTTGGTTGGAAAGTCGACTTAAAAAGCTGTTGCACGTCTTAAAGACGGAAGAAATGAAAAATGTTGAGCTCGGATTGTGACTTCAACATACAGAAATTCATTTGATCGAGGATCCTTCGATGAAGTCAAGCTTAACTCTTCTTATATAAGGAATTTTTGTGCACCGCGTGAAAGGGCCAAAAAGGCTGGCCGGTTGCTTCTGTAGACCGCTTGAACCTATGGACCGGTCTTGAATCAAGGTATTGGATAGGTTCTGAACTTGGATTTTTAGACCGTTCGAACTTTCTTTTGACTTTAGTTCGTGTCCCTTAAACTTTTAGACCGAGTTCTTTTATATTGGCAAGTATCTAAATTATTAATTTCGCGGGATCTTCAAGATTTCAAACATCTCCAATAATTTTAATATATCTATTAAATAAAAAAAGTATAAATTAATTTTTTTATTAAACTTATGATAAATGTAAAATTATTTTGATGCTTAAATTGATAGCCAGCTTAACATCTACATTTCTATAAATATATACTAATTTCATATTTTTTTAAATTATATTTTAAAAATATTTAATTCATAAAAAAATCTAATTTAGTTATTGTTGTTACCGGGTCCAATCGAACAGAATGGAGGAATCGAAAAGAGATAGCTCGTGGAAAAGGAAGAGAGCCTTCGCCTACCTCGGGGTTCCCCTTTTACCTTATACAGGCATGGAACTTTACCGGAATTTGCTAGGGGCTAGGCTGGAGGTGGCCGATTTGCCCATAGAGAAATCTTGGTAGTGGCCAGGTGGCACTAGGATGGGGTGGCATCGTGAGATCTGTAGAATAGTAGTGCAGCGATGTCAGGATTCTGTTATAACAGAATTCTGGTACCAGCTGGAAGGGACCTCTGGAGTCTCCGAGCCGTCCATGGAGCGGCCCGTCTTGGACCGATATGGGCCTTTCTTGAAGTGGGTCGGTCGGACTCCAGGCTGAAGTGGGTCGATCGGACCTCCCAGGCTGAAGTGGGTTGGACTCCTAGCTGATGTGGTTCGGTCGAACCTCCGGTGGGTTGGTCGGACCTCTGGTGGGTCGGTCGGACCTGGCTGAAGGGCCATCAACTCCAGTTTGGTTCGGAGGGAGGCCGGTTGTGTATAACAGTTTCTTCCTTGCTTTTGGCCTTCGGGAGGGCCTGTAGCTTCGAAGGGCGAGAGCATCATTCTTGCATTGAATGCATTCGTCCTTGAGGGGATTGCAAATTTGATCAGGTATGCTGTGTCTGGTCATTCCCCACTCTAGAAATCGTGCCTGGGACAGGTGTCAACTCCGCATTGGAAGTTGGGGGAGTGGCAGTTAATACAAAAGGGACGCAATAATGAGCGACCAACTTGGCCCGCCCGGCCGTTGGGCTTCGGAGACGATTTGAGTGATGTGGTGATATATGGGCGGTTAGTGCCGTGCTGAGGGCGACATTCACCGCTGATCTAGCGATCACGCGGATCACGGCTTGAATGTGTTTCCTTTCATTGCATCGATTTCCGCTGCATGTGGAGTTGTACCGCCTGGTGTCTGGGTCGCGGTGCTCGAGGAATGGTGGCGACCGGTTCCTCCAGGGGCTATAAAAGGGGGCGTTGAGACTTTGGATGAAGCTTTTGCTGCATCCACCCTTGGAGAGAGATTGCCTCGTTCCACCATCTCCATCCTTTTAGGAAACCCAGTCCTCAGGTCAGTCCTTCTTCCCTCCAAGCCCCGTAGCAATGGCCTCCGGTAGGCGGAGCTCTAGCCGTAGGGTAGAGGAATTAGGTCCTAACCACATCCAATCAGAGTTAGTGCAGGATCGGGTAGAGGTCCTTAGAGTTAGGTTCAACATCCCTTCCACTCTGCACCTCACCATCCCGGACCGGGAAGGGAGGGTGACCAGGCTGCCGAGCCCGGGAGCCCTTCCGGTGTATGAGGACCATTTGAAAGTTGGCCTTCGGCTTCCCTTGTGCGACTTCTTCATCCAGGTCTTCAATTTGTATCGAGTCACCCCTGCGCAGCTGACCCCGAATAGCATTCGGGCCATCAGCTGCTTCATGGTCTTGTGCCAGAGGGTTGGAGTAGAACCTAGGACCTCCCTTTTCACAGCCTGTTTTATCCTGAAGAAAGACTTTCAGAGCAAGGAGTGGTGGGTGTTCAACCCCCATCCCTGGTGAAAGATAATCGGGGGCCTTCCATCGGCCATCCATGGATGGAAGTCGAAATTTTTCTTCGTATACAGTCTTTAGCCTTGGGGCTTTAACCCGTCATGGGGGAAACCAAGGCTAACGTCCAATGAAGGGAGGGCGGTCTTGATGGCCGACCAAGTTGACTTTAACGAGTTAGAGGCAGTCGGTATCAAAATGGTGAAGAAGCTGCTTCGGGAGGACAACCTCCGCTCGGCCGGAGTTAGCTATCATGAACACTTAGGTAGGGTAAAAATCATTGCCGTCGCTCTTTTTGTTTCGTCGGCTATATTCCTCCTTTCCTTACTCTGATTTTGTTCTTGTAACAGGAGAAAAAATGAAGCCTGACCGTTCGAGGATAGCAGAGCAGGCAGCAAGGAAGAGGGCTGCCCAGTCTGTGGAGCCGACCACGGGCAAGCAGAAGAAATAGCAGGCAGAGGAATGGCCCACAATTGTTGTAGCATCGGACTCCGACGAGGACAACATGCCCTTGTCGGAGCAGTTGGTGGCAAAGGCGTCGAGGCCTCCGCCCACTATCGGGGAGTCAGCTGTCCGACTGAGCCAGACCCGTCTGAGCCAACTAAGGTGGAGACGGCCCCGGCCTCGTCATCGACTGAGCCGGCGGATGTGGTCTACCCCGACGATATGGGGAAAGGGGTAGCTGGAGGCGTAGAGGCTAAAGAGATCAGCTATGAGACCTTCCAGTGCTGGCACGCCCTTCACAACCCAAGGCAGGCCAGGGACCTGCTCAAAGGGTCCATCACCCAGGCCGACTAGGAGGAGTCGAGTCAGCGCAAGCTGCATGAGGTGGCGAGATGCGCCTATCTCAGTTTGCTGAAGGTAGTTTGTCACCCTCTTATTTTCTTCTCCCTTCTTTTCTTTTCTTGTGCATGACTAATATGGTCCGTTGCTTGCAGCTCCTTCACGAGATCTCGATGATGGACGAAGGCCTCGGCGAGATGGTTGACGCGGCAGAGGCCTCGGCTAGGAAGGCTGAAGGGCTGGAGGCAGCCAGGGTGGCGATAATGGCATCGCAGAAGGCCGCAGAGGAGAGGCTTTCAGCCAGTTTGGTCGAAGTCGAATCTTTGAAGAAGCAGGCAGAGGGCCTGCAGACCCAGCTGGCCGAGCGGGAGGCTAAGCTGAAGAAGAAGAAGGAAAAGGTCAGGTCCTTGACTCGTTGGCTATTTGATGAGGTGGAGCAGTCCGCCGATGCCAAAAGGAGCGCACAGTCCCACAAGGCATTGGCAGGGAGGTACTTGACCGAACTGAAAGAGGCGAAGGAGCTGGAAGTAGAGCAGGTTTGCGATGCCGTGGCAGAATACAAGGCTTCAGCCGACTTCAACGATGAGATGGAGGAGGCTGGGACGGTGAGCTACGAGTACGGCTTCGACGATTGCCTGAAGGTGGCCTAAGCTTTCCCGAAGCTCGATCTGTCCTTGATACAGCTGATGCACCCATCGGAAGAAAAAGAGGGCCCAGCCGACACCGAGGTCGATGCCCAAACTATTGCTGATGCAGGACCGGTGGAGGCCTTGGTCGAGGCTTCGGACACTGCACGGGAGGCCAAAGCCGAAGCTCCTTCGACGAGTGGGAAGGATCTCCCTCTTTTGTAAATACTTGGCAAGACTTAAGATCAACTGTAAAAGTCTGCCCATATCTTGTACAAAACTTTTTGATTAATGAAATGACATTTTGATATTCAACTTTTGTTTTGTCTTATTATTATTATTTTTTGAACGGGCTATTCTTTCCTCTTGTCATCGACTAATGGCCCTTTCTGGGATTGCCGAGTGCCCCACTGGCTCTTAACTTAGCCATTTATAAGAAATATTTCTAAGTGTCGAAAGGTCGGCTTTGTCTGAACTTGTCTCTTTTAGAAATATTTTTAAGGAATCTTCGAATTAGCTATTTGTAGGGAAATACCTTAAGTGCTTAAGGATCTCACAAAGTGCTTTCCGATCAAGGTCGGATTTGGATTGGTTGCGCTAGAGCCTTTATCGATCGAGGTCGGACTTGAGTGGGCTACACTAGAGCCTTTACCGATCGAGGTCAGACTTGAATGGGTTTCACTAGAGCCTTTTCCGATCGAGGTCGGACTTGAACAGGCTACACTAGAGCCTTTGTTGATCGAGGTCGGACTTGAGTGGGTTGCACTAGAGCCTTTGCCGATCGAGATCGGACTTGAGTGTGCTGCACTAGAGCCTTTGCCGATCGAGGTCAGACTTGAGTGGGTTTCACTATAGCCTTTCCGAACGAGGTCGGACTTGAGTGGGCTGCACTAGAGCCTCTACCGATCGAGGTCAGACTTGAGTGAGTTGCACTAGAGCCTTTCTCGATCTTGGTCGGACTTGAGTGGGTTGCACTAGAACTTTTGCCGATCGAGGTCAGACTTGAGTGGGCTACACTAGAGTCTTTGCCGATCGAGGTCGGACTTGAGTGGGTTGCACTAGAGCCTTTACTGATCGAGGTCGGACTTGAGTGGGCTGCATTAGAGCCTTTTCAAATGAGGTCGAACTTCTTTGTAGAGTAAATTGTTGCCTTTATTGATAATATTTGTGGAGGTTATCTACATTCCAAGGATGTCACTTGTCGTCCATCTAGATGCTCGAGTCAGTAAGTTCCAGCTCGGATCACTTCGACTACCCGATAGGGGCCTTCCCAGTTGGGGGAGAGCTTTCCTTACTCAATTGGCCTGGATATCTCTGACCTCTGCAGAACTAGGTCTTCGACCCGGAAGCTTCGAGCCTTGACTCGAGAATTATAATATCTAGCCATTCTTTGATGATAGGTCGCCATTTTCAGGTTTGCTTGGAGTCGGGTCTCCTCGAGCAAGTCGAGGTCAACCATTCTCTGCTCAGAATTAGCTGGTTCGACGAAATGATCAATCCGGAGGGACTACAAGGAGACTTCCACTGGTATGACCGCTTCACTCCTGTAGGTGAGATTGAATGGAGTTTCCCCAGTCACTGTCCGAGAGGTAGTCCGATAGGCCTAGAGTATCAAGTGGAGTTCTTCTGTCTAGAGTCCTTTGGCATCATTCAATTGGATCTTTAGGCCATGTAGGATCGTTCGATTGGTGACTTCGGCCTCCTCGTTGGATTGGAGGTGTCCGACTGAAGTCAACCGGTGGGAGATATGATATTGATGGCAGAAATTCCGAAACTTCGGGTTATCAAATTGTCTTCCATTGTCGATGATGATTGCCCGCGGCATGCCAAACCAAAAAATGATGCAGTTTTGGACGAAGCTCTCTATCCTGGCTTTTGGTAATCTGCGCCAGTGGCTCAGCTTCCATCTATTTGGTGAAGTAGTCGATGGCTACAATTAAGAACTTCCGTTGTCCGGACGCTGGGGAAAATGGCTCGAGGATGTCCATTCCCCATTGTGCGAATGGCTAAGGGGCGGTCAGCAGAGTTAGCTGACTAGCCAGTCGCCTTTGAATATTGGAGTACCTCTGGCATGTGTCGCACTTTTTAACAAAGTTAGTTGCATCCTTCTGGATGGTTGGCCAGTAATAGCCCTGTCGAATAATCTTGTAGGCCAAGGATCTATCTCCCAGGTGGTCGCCGCATATGCCTTCATGCACTTCTCTGAGCATGTAATCGACGTCCGATGGCCCTAGGCACTTGAGCAGTGGTTGCGTAAATGACCGCTTGTAGAGGATTCCGTCGAGGACGATGTACTTCGCAGCCGTTCAGCGTACACGTTTGGCTTCGGCCTTATCTTTTGGCAGGGTTCCTTCATTGAGAAATGCAAGAATGGGGTCCATCCAACAAGCCTCTCGCTCCACTTGATGGATTTTCGATGTCTCTTCAGCAATGCTTGGGCTTTGTAGGTGCTTCATGAAAGTCCGATCGGAGGGATCAGTGATGGCAGTGGCCAGCGTGACAAAGTGTTCGCTTGAGAATTTTGCACCCTGGGTATGTGGATGATCTCGAAAGACTTGAGTCGGGCCACAAGGCTCTGCACCTTATTCAAGTAGTTGGCCAGGGTCAGATCTCTTGCCTCGAATTCGCCTCTCACCTGGTTGACCACCAGTTGGGAATTCGAGAAGGCTCTGATCCATCCGATGCCTAGCTCATCAGCTATCCTCAGTCCCACGAGGAGGACTTCATACTTCGCTTGGTTATTTGATACTTAGAATATGAACCATAGGGCATATTCCAGGCTCTGTCTGTCAGGGTCGGCCATGATTAAGCCTGCTCTGCAACCAGCAAGGTTAGATGTCCTGTCCACATGGAGTGTCCAGGCAGGGTCTGACCCTTCAGCAATATCATCCTCAGGTATGTCGACCGTCTGCAGAGGTGTCTCCTGTCTCCAGGTACACTCTACTATGAAGTCGGCGATCACCTGAGCCTTCATGGCCGATCGAGGTTGGAAGGAGATGTCAAAATCGCTAAGCTTGATGGCCCACTTGGCAAGTCGCCCTGAGGTATCGAGACTTCTGAGGATCGTCTTGAGAGGTTGATCGGTCAGGACAATGATTGGATGCACCTGAAAGTAGGGCCGCAATCACTTGGCTGCTATAACCAGGGAGTAGACAAGCTTCTGCATCTTAGGATACCTTGTTTCAGCATCGTGGAGTACCTTGCTAATGTAGTAGACTGGCTTTTGCTAGTTGTTTCCTCCTACCCGAACAAGGATGGAGCTCACCGCCTCATCCGATGCTGATAGATACAAATACAGGGACCTCCTTCCACAGGCTTAGTAAGTAAGGAGGAGTCTCCAGATATATCTTCAGTGCTTTGAAGGCCGACCGACATTCGTCGATCCAATGGAAGCGATCCGACCGTCGCAGTATTTTGAAGAAAGGAAGACACCTTTCGGCTGACCGAGAAATGAAGTGACTGAGAGAGGCTATCCATCCTGTGAGTTCTTGCACTTACTTCTTGTTGGTGGGATGCCCCATGTCGATGATGGCCTTGATTTTATCTAGATTGACCTCAATTCCTTGCTATGTGACCAGAAAGCTGAGGAGTTTTCCAGAGGTCACCCCGAAGGTACACTTGGCCGGGTTTAGCTTCATCCGGTGGCACCTCAGGATGTCGAAAGATTCTTTTAGATCCTTGACATGGTCGGCTCTCCGGTGGCTCTTGATATCATGTTGTCAACATATGCCTCCATGTTTCTTTCAAGTTGCCCTTCAAAGACCTTGTTGATCAGCCTCTAAAAAGTGGCTCCGATGTTCTTTAGACCGAAGGGCATCATTTTATAGCAGTATAGCCCTTTATCAGTGACGAAGGCTGTCTTCTACTCATCCTCCGGGTCCATGCTGATATGGTTGTATCTAGAGAAGGCATCCATGAAGCTCAGAAGTTGGTGACCGGCAGTAGCGTCTACCAGTTGGTCAATCTTCGGTAAGGGAAAGCTATCATTCGGGCAAGCTTTGTTGAGGTCAGTGTAGTCCACACATATCCTCCACTTTAATCCGTTAGCTTTCCTCACCATCACAACATTCACCAGCCAATCGGGGTAGTGGGTTTCTCTGATGAAGCCAGCTTCGAAGAGCTTCTTAACCTCCTCATCAATCACCCTCTGTCTCTCAGGGGTGAAGTTCTCCTCTTCTTCTGTTGGACAGGCTTGTAGGTAGAATCCACCTTAAGCGATAGGTTATGACTTACGATGGGATGCTTGGCATGTCTGACGCTGACCAAGCGAAGATGTCGGCATTGTCCCGTAGGAAGCTAACTAGCTCTGATTTGGCCTCCTCGCTGAGCATGCTCTAGATCTGCAGGACTTTAGTGGGATCGTCCTCCCTAAGGGGTATGAATAGGATCCTCTTGATCGGTTCTCCGCAGCAGTTGGTTGCGGCCCTGGGATCAAGTTGTTCCAAGATGGAATGGCCTCCCGATTGCCTGTCCTGAATGGTTAAACACTATCTGGCCATCTTGCGATCCCCTCTCATTTCTCCGACCCCATTCAGAGTCAGAAATTTTTCTAAGTGGTAAGTAGACACAATAGCTCAAAATCTGTTCAAGACCGGCTGCCCCAATATGGCGTTGTAAGTAGATGTTGTCCGGATGACAACAAAATTGATAGGGAAGGTCTTTTGATAAGAATCTGACCCGATGGTCACGGGCAGAGTTATTTCTTCTTCTACGGCAACGAAGTTCCCTCCGAACCCAGTTAACGATATTAGGGATTCTTGCAGCATGGTTCTAGGCAGGTTCATTATGACAAAGGTATCATACAGTAAAACTTCAATAGAGCTTTCATTATCAATGAGAATCCTTCTTACATAATAATTGGCAATCACTGCCGACACAATAATAGAATCATTTTCGAAGATTTGGGTCTCTCGAAGGTCTTCGTCAGAGAAACTAATTATATTAAAACCTCGAGGCCTCTTTAAGGCTTCCTAACCTTCTTCATCCCTCCAGTCGGACCGGCGGTGGAGCATGCCAACATTTTCGTCGGTGGGGCATTGGTTGGGCAACTCTATTTCTTCTGGGGGGTTTCTGGTGATGGAAGTTTCAGCCCGACTCCTCTGGGGTCGGACGTACTTGTGCAGATACCCCTGCCTGATCAAGTCTTTGATCATGTCCTTCAATTGGAGGTAATCCTCTGTGCTGTGCCCATGGTCATGATGGAATCAACAGTACTTGTCCTTGTTCCTTGATGCAGAGGGGCTCCTCATCGAGCGAGGCATTTGTAGGAAGGTTTCCTTCTTTATCTCCATAAAGATTTTCTCCCTTGGGAGGGAGAGGGGTGTGTAAGTCTCAAACCTCCTTGGGAAGTCCTTCGACTTAGGGCCGCGACGTCGGGCCGAGTTGGTGCCATCACTGGGAGGTCAGACTTCGGGAGCCCTATCACTCCTCTTGGGAGCTGACCTCCCTTCAGCCCGGCATCGGCTTGCCGCTTGTTCTTCTGCCAGGGCATATTTTTGAGCCTGGGCCAGTAGTTCGGAGTAGCTTGTCGGGAACTTTTTGTCTGGTGAGAAAGTGAGCCTGGATGATTGCAGCCCTTTCTTAAAGGCCGACATAGCTACATGCTCGTTGAGATCCGGGATCTCCATGGTAGCCGAATTGAATTGGGCCATGTAATTTCGGAGGGTTTCTCCTTCCTGCTGCTGCACGAGGAAGAGGCAACCGTGTTCCTCGGTGTCCGGCTACAGGTCCTGAAATGGGACAAAAAAAGTTTTTTCAGCTGGGAGAAGGAATGGATCGTACCTGGTCGAATGGCGGAGAACCACATCCAAGTCGCCTTCTTGAGTGTCGCGGAGAAGGCGATGCAGTGGAGGGTGTCGAAGGTACCCTGTACCATTATGTGGGCCTTATAAGTGCCTAGATGATCCAGAGGGTCGATGGTTCCATCGTAGGCGTCCACCTGGGAGATTTTGAAGTGATGGAGGATAGCTTTCCCTATAATTCTGGCGGAGAATGGCGGGCGAGAGTCGTACGCTAGTGCTTCTTCTTCCTTTTATCGATCGACCAGTTGGCAATTTGTTCCTCCATGCATTGGAGCTTGCTGGTGTAGTCCCTCAGGTCCCCATCACATCGCTGGTCATCGTCGTGGACCAAATCTGTGAAAGAGTGCGAGGCGGACCTTACTCTCTTTCCGTTGGCATGAGTTCTTTACGACCTTCGGGGCTCTGGAGTCGTGTGGGAGCAGAGTCGAGGGACTCCTTGCTGTCGACTTCCCTCGGCAGCAGGTCGATGACTGGTTCTGGATGCCACGAGCGGCTGCTGCCTGTCGTTGGCCGCATCTTGGAGGTTCTGAACCGCGGTGGCAAGAGTGTCGATGTGGTTCAGAAAGGTCTAGAACTACTGTTGTCCCAGGATAATGGTAGGCTGGGTGGCGTCATTCTCCCTGAGAGGTTCTCCCGACCTTGTCTGGGAGCGGCCTCTCCTGTTGGAGGTGTTCTGAGCTCTTCCATTCACCATCGTTTTGTCTAGCGATGGATCCCTCCTTTTGGAGGAGGAGAACAAAGACTAAGGTTCAGGCCCCCCTTCATTTAGTGCCAATCTGTTGCCGCTGAATTTCTCGGACCGGGTCTAATCGATTGGGTTGGCTGGAGTGCGCGTCTTCCGGTTCCTGCAAAAAGGTCCATGGGCCAGTGGTGTTCCAGTGCGGGACACTCCGATGGCTAAGTCAGTGGGAGACTTGGAGCAACAAAATGGAGGAATCGAAAAGAGATAGCTCGTGGAGAAGGAAAAGAGCCTCCGCCTACCTCGGGATCCCCCTTTTACCTTATATAGGCTCAGAATTTTATCGGAATATGCTAGGGGCTAAGCTAGAAGTTGCCGATTTGCCTCTAGAGGAATCTTGGTAGTGGCCAGGTGGCACCAGGATGGGGTTGCATCGTGGGATCTGTAGAATAGTGACGCTGCGATGTCAGAAATTTGTTATAACAGAATTCTTGTACCAGTTGGAAGGGGCCTCTGGAGCCTCCTGGCCATCCATGGAGCAGCCCGCCTTGGACCGATATGGGCCCTTCTTGAAGTGGGTCAGTCGGATCCCTAGTGGGTCAGTCGGACTCCTGGTTGATGTGGTTTGGACTCCTGGCTGAAGTGGGTCGGTCGAACCTCCGGTGGGTCGGTCGGACCTGGCTGAAGGGCCGTCAGCTCCGGTTTGAATCGGAGGGAAGCCGGTTATGTATAACAGTTATAAAATTAGATTTTAAAAAATATTAATATCATTAATTACCTTAAATATTTAAAATACTTAAAAACATATATGACTTATCATCTATGCAGATCTTGCCTAGCATCTACTAGGATAACATGCATGGGGGTAGGTGGGAAGCACCTAGAGTTAGAAGCCAATGGACAATCCTAGCACCTACAAAGAAAATTCTATGCAATAGAACCACGGAATCTTTGACTTTTCTGTGTGCTCCTTATATTCGTGGGCTTCGTGGGTGGATAGTCCCTATTCGATTCCATGACTTAGCATAGGTGTCTTCTTGATTAAGGCTGACAAATATTTAGTCGATCCTCTAATCAACCTAAATAATAATAGGCTACAAAGGGAAATCCAAAAACATGGATAAATACATGTCATAGATTATTGTAACAATAAATGCTTGTAAGATTATGTTGTGGCAAGACAACATGGCTCAATGGTAAGGCAACAAATATCTTGACCGTATAGCTTCCTTATTCATCGCGGTCTCCTTGACTCCAACTTTTCCTCCCATTCATAGGCTCTTACCCACTCTTCCTGAAATTCTCTCATGCACATTCTCCATCCTTCCTCGCCAAATTTTCATCTCATCCGTAGACTCTATCCTCCCTTCCCGGCATTCCCTCGCATTCACAGGCTATATTTATCCTCCCTCCATGGTTCATGGAAGTCCACCATTCATGCCACCTTTTCTCATTGGCTATATTATATATAATGCAGTGGTCATGAATGGCATGGAAGCAGGTTGGTTGCTTATAGGTCGTCCACGAGGTAGTGCAAAAAGAAAAGGTATCATAGACCAAATTTCTAAGCCCAAGTTTATAAGAAGAATGGATGAATGAAAAAGGAATTAATGAGAGATATGCTTTTTGATTCCTTTTTCATTCATTCATTCATGTATTCATCTATCCTTTCTTTTTTTCATTCCTTTTCTTTTTTCTTTTTTATTATTACATGGCAATAGAAGCTCTAGCATTTATTTTCGAATAGCAAGAATCATTTCAAAACATGCATGCATCATGGGGATGGCCACAACCATCGGTCCAATTTTATTGGAAAGCTATGGTTCATTATTTCATATTTCATCTAGCACATACAATCAAGAAAATTTAGCAAAAAAATCACTTCAACTTTATTTTTATAAAATCAAGTTTTTCAAATAATGCATGCTTTATTTTTGCACGCCCTGCTTTATGACAACCAAAATGCTATTTGTATATATGCATTAATGTACATTGAGCAATACTCACCACTCAAAAGAAACCAGCATCTTTGACCTTTCACCCTTATATCATGCATGCCATGATGCCGACTCAATGGTGTCATGATTATAAAACATCTACTGAGTGAATGTTTTAGTATTATTATCTACTTACTCCAAATTTTGCCATTTTTTGATTTGTTAAATACTAAAGGCACTTGACCGTTATCTTTATTAGTTTACTTTTGACACTCCTATGTAAAAATTCTCTATTCTAATAAAATAATAATTATTCTAATTTTCATAAACTAAATAGCATATGTCTGGCCCATTATTTGTTATATAAATATGTCCATATCTATAAGTCATGTGGACAACTAACAATAGGTTTAACTGAAAAAAAAAAAAAGATTTACTAAAGCATAATTGAATTCTATAGTTTGTTTAACTTTCAGTATGATAGTAGATAGAGTAATAATATATAATTTTGCAGAAGTAAAGTAAAATATATTATTTGTGTGAAACCCCTCCAATCAATCTTATAAATGCTTATGTTTGTATTTCGAGAAACAACAAGGCTGGTATTCTGAAAACACAATTGAAGTAGAAGCTATGTATCTCTTGGTATTGAATATTACAGGTGGATCTTGCATGCATTTCATGATTAGCCAGAAAGAAATAATATATAAAATTATGAGAAAAAAATATTCCTCTTTCATTTTGTACTAAATACATTTACAATTATAATCCATATCTTATTCATTGTAATGGTAAAATAAAATTTTTTACCACTGGTGATCATAGATTAATTATATTATAAATATTACATATTATCACAACTTTGTATGACTGTTACGCTATTACTAGAGTCGTCTATAATATGATTGATAGCTTAAAATAAGTATCATTTGTATATTAATAATTTCTTCGTGCTTGGGTTTTTATTTTCTAATTAAAGATTTAATTTTTCTTGGAAAATAAATTTTCTTTAGGCGAAACTCTGAGAAATAAAAAAAGGGTCTTAGATAAAACAATAGCGGTATCTATGACAATAATGATCAAAGCTGTTCCTACCTATTTTGAATTCCATCAACTCAAATCATTCTTACAAAGGGCATGACCAATCAAAAAGGACTGCATTGCACCATTTTTTTTTTTTTTTTTTTTAATGAATGGGATTGCCTATAAGCTTTTTTTTTTTTTCATAAAAAGAAGCATGCATGCAAATCCTTTGTTGGGCTAAGGTGTGTAAATGATATTTTTCACAGATGGCCGCAGTCCGTGTATGGTTTTTGATGGCATTACTCGCATGCATTTGCTTGGTGAAAGAAACTAATGCAGAAGACATCAATTATGGTGCTTTGAAACATGACGGTGTTAATTGTGGACTTGGTCATGATGAGAAGGAATGTCGTCCCAAACCAAATGCTCCTTATAAAAGAGGATGCAGCGAAATAGAACATTGCAGATATGATGACTAAGAGAATTCATAAAGATGCTGAAAATTTGCTGCTTCACCTACAAGTACCGAGTCCAGTATGAGTTGTTAAAACATGCATGCATGGAAGGAGAAGAAATCTCTTTTCAGGGAATAAGATGAAATCTCTATTTTATGTATTCACTATTATAGCGATAAATGCTTCAATATCAATCATATCTGATTAAAATTTTATATTTTGTATGAATATTGTATCAAGACTGATAAATAAATATTAGTCATATTTGGACTAGTACTGCAAGGAGATGATAAATGTGCACTACATGGCTAAATACTTATTGTAATGCCGGGCTTGGGCTGAAGTCGGCGGGCCCAGCCGACTTCAACCCAAATCAGTAAAAAAAAAAGAGAGAACGGAGAAGAGACAGAACAGGGGAGGGGGAGCTCGCCGAAGTTTTCGCCGGAGGACTCGGAGGACTCGGAGGGAGGAGTCGTAGTGGGAGTGGAAATGATCGGTGACTAGTCCGAGGTGGAGTGAACTCCGATCTGGCGGTGGTTGCTCCCCAAACGGCAAGGAAACCACCGGTTAATTCTTTAAATTCCCTTCCACTGTTGCCGAATCAAATTCCATCAATTCTTCCATATCGTCGTTGTTTTCTCCGGCAAGCAGCGATGGATTTCAACCGCCGGTAAGTTCCTTTCCAATTAAATCTATTTTTTTTTCTTTAGATTTTCGATTTAGTTCGAGATCGTTCGCCGTCATCGCCGCCGCCGCCATCATCGCCGCCTGCCCTTGGTCCGTGAAGGCCCTGCGACAACTACGGAGTGGTTGCCGGCAGCTGGGGGGGTGAGAGGCCGGATCGGCCGAATCTAGGAAACAAGGGAGGGGGAAGGTTGTTCGGGAGAAAGAAAAGAAAAGAGAAGAAAGAAAAGAAAAAAAAAGTGGGGGTGTTTTTGTACGGTCCGGAAAAAAAAAAATAATAAAGGAAGAGAGAAGTAGGAGAGAGAAAGAGGAGACAGAAGAAAGAGAGAGAAAGAGGAGAGAAGGAGGAGAGAGAAAGAGGAGAGAGAAGGAAGAGAGAGAAGGAGGAGAGAGAAGGAGGAGAGAGGAGGAGAGAGAAGGAGGAGGAGAAGGAGTCACTCGGATTATTCTACTCGAAGACAGATGATTACAAACTGGTCGGTTACTCCGATAGTGATTGGTGCGGAGATGTAAATGTTCGGAAAAGTACCTCTAGATATGTGTTCTATATGGGAGATACGACTTTCACTTGGCTCTTAAAGAAGCAGCCAATAGTCACGTTGTCAACATGCGAGGCAGAATATGTAGCAGCATCTTGGTATGTATGCCATGCAATATGGCTAAGAAATCTTCTTTATGAGCTAAAACTACAGCAACATGAGGCAATCGAAATCAGAGTAGATAATAAATCGACAATTGAGTTGGTAAAGAATCCAGTGCACCATAAGAGAAACAAACACATAGATGTTCGTTTTCATTTTATTTGGGAACATTTGAATGAAGGAAATGTGCGAATGAGTCACGTTGCGAGTCGTGACCAAGTGGCGGATATCTTTACAAAGCCGCTACCAAAAGAGTTATTCGAAAAGTGTAAAATGATGATCGGAATAAAGGATGGAAGAGATTTGAGTTTAAGGAAGGAATTTGTTACAGATAAACTCAAATAACAGATTGAGTTTTGTTTAAACAGGATCAAAAGTCCTCCTGTTTTTTAGTCTTGCTGTATTAAGATTCTAGTTTTTGAATCTGTAAAAATTAGAACTATAGTATTTCATTTTAGTTTGAACACAGGATTTAAGGGCTATATATATGTTCTGATTGCCGCGAAAGAAATCGAGAAAAAGAGCAGTTCCTCCTTGAATAAATTTTTTTTTTCTTCCGCGTGATATTATTTCTCTGGTCGTTCTTCTTATTAAAAATTTATCCGGTATAACATACCTTCCATGAAGTGAATCAGCTGGTTGATAGCTTTGCAGGTGGTCCTTTTGAATTTTTCTATCTTCTTCTCTCCTTCCTCCTATTATCAGAATGTTGATGATCACCGACATGGCTGGTCTTTCTTTTGTTAGAGTTTAATTTCTTCTTTTGGACTCTCTTGGCCCCCTTATAAGAAAAAAAATATATATATATATATTTGACCCTACAATCAATGCAACCAAAACTACCCTCTAGAAGTACGAGCAAACATGTAAATCGTTTTGAACAAGCACTAAGAACTCTATAAGCAACCAAAAGTATCGAGCACTCACAACTCATACAAGTGAGAAATAAAGCTTTGTACTGTTGCAAAGGTTCACTTCAACAAGAATGAGCCATGACAGTGGAGAGGTTGACTTTGTCTCAAGGAGGGAAGCCATGGATTCATCAAGGCACTGGAGGGGCCGGTTGATCAGCTAAATTCAAGGAAGTTCACTGAATTATGAGGAGTTGGTGATGTTTGAAGAACAATCTGAATGTTGTGAACAAGCTAATGAATCTCAAGACCATGCATGTCAAGGAGTAAAAGAAATCTTGGGTTCAAGCGGTATATTTATTATAGTACATATATGCCATCAAAAATGTCATGGATAAATTCAAATATCCAGTAGTACAATATAATATGAAATAATTACATCAATATGTAGCTAGATCATTAGTTTTTTTCGCATAGATCTTCAATGGTACAATATAGAGAGACAGCAGCAAAATACAAAGTTCAATAAATAATTTGATCCATATTTACTTAGAAAAGCAGGGAGAATCAATAGCCGAGAAATATCTCAACAGCTATCTATAAAAAGAGTGTCAGCACTGGAAGAGATATCACGCGGAAGAAAAATTTTTATTCAAGGAACTGCACTCTTTTTTATATGGCAACCATAACTTATATAGCCCTAAAGGCCTATTCAAACCAAAACGAAAAACTAGAGTCCTAATTTTTACAGACTCAAAAAACCTAGAATCCTAAGACGGCAAGACCAAAATAGGAAGACTTTAACCCTGTTTAAAAAAAACTCTCTGTTATTTGAGTTTATCATTAACAAATTCCTCCCTTAAACTCAAATGTCTTCCATCCTTTATTCCAATCATCATTTTGCACTTTTCAAATAACTCTTTTGGTAGCGGCTTTGTAAAGATATCCGCCACTTGGTCACGACTCGCAACGTGACTCATTCGCACATTTCCTTCCTTCACATGTTCCTGAATGAAATGAAAATGAACATCTATATGTTTGCTTCTCTCATGGTGCATTGGATTCTTTGCCAACTCAATTGCCGATTTATTGTCTACTCTGATTTCGGTTGCCTCATGTTGCTGAAGTTTTAGTTCATAAAGTAGATTTCTTAGCCATATTGCATGGCATACACATCAAGATGCTGCTACATATTCTGCCTCACATGTTGACAATGTCACTATTGGCTGTTTCCTTGAAAGCCAAGTGAAAGTCGTATCTCCCATATATAACACATATCCTGATGTGCTTTTCCGATCATCTACATCTCCGCACCAATCACTGTCGGAGTAATCCACCAGTTTGTAATCATTTGTCTTTGAGTAGAATAATCTGAGTGACTCCGTTCCTTTGACATACCGAAGAATTTTCTTGACAGCCTTCAAATATGAATATTTTAGTTCCTCCATGAAATGACTTGCTATACCGACACTATATGCAATATCCGGCCTTGTGCATGTGAGATATCGTAGGCACTCAATTAAACTTCGGTATTTGCTTGCATCTACTCGATCTCCTCCCTCAAACTTAGAAAGTTTCAAACCAAGTTCCATCGGTGTTGCTACAGGATTGCATTCCTCCATCTTGTTTTTCTTCAAAATATCTTTTGCATACGCCTCTTGTGATACAAATATTCCCGATTTTCCTTGTCTAATTTCAAGACCAAGGAAGTATTTCATCAACCCCATATCTATCATCTCGAATTCCTGAGTCATAGCCTTTTTAAAGTCTTTTATTATCTTCTCATCATTTTCCTTGAATATAAGATCATCAATGTAAAGAGCAACAAACAACAAGTTACCTTTTTCTTTCTTTACGTATAATGCATGCTCATATGGACACTGGATAAACCCATTCTTCTTGAAGTAGGTGTCGATACGGGTGTTCCATGCTCAAGGCGCTTGCTTCAGCCCATATAGTGCCTTCCTTAACTTCAACACCTTTTGTTCTTTCCCGGCTTTCATGTATCCGGATGGTTGCTCCACATATACTTCCTCTTCAAGCACACCATTTAAAAATGCTAATTTTACATCCATTTGATAGCTTGGCCACCTAAATTGGGCTGCTTGGGAAATAAGAAGCCGGATTGTTTCCATTCTTGCAACTGGAGCAAAGACTTCATCATAGTCAATTCCTGTTTTTGTCTATAGCCCTTTGCAACTAGTCGGGCCTTATACCTTTCTATCTCGTCTTGGGGATTCATCTTTTTTTTATATACCTATTTCACTTCTATAGGCTGATGTCCTTTCTGCAACTCCACCAGCTCCCAAGTTCCATTTCTTTCAATTGCATTTATCTCTTCATCCATTGCGTCTTGCCATTTTTTATCTCTTACTGCTTCTTCAAAACAAATATCCTCAGTATCTGCTAGAAGATATACCAAGTGAATTTCGCTTGTTGATTCATATAAATCTTGCAAGCTTCGCATCCTTAATTGTCTTAGTTCTTCATCATTATCAGATATTGGTGGGCTTGACGGTATGATTATTGGTGTAGTAGTTGAGGATTCTCCTTTCTCTTTCTCTTGCGCTACCTCCTTTTGGTTGTTCCAATCCCATATATCTTCTTCATTTATTTGTACATCTCGGCTTATCACCACCTTCTTTTCAATTGGGTCAAATAATTTGAAAGCTTTTGTCTTCTCATCATACCCGATGAACACGTACTTCTTACTCTTATCATCCAGCTTGGTTCTTCTTTGATCTGGCAAATGTGTGTAGGCTACACTACCAAATACTTTAAAGTGTGATACTGTAGGTTTCAGTCCGCTCCAGGCTTCCTATGGTATTTGATTCGTCAATTTTGCATGTGGGCATCGATTTTGCACATACACAGCACACTTTACCGCTTCTGCCCAAAAAGCTTTTGGCATGTCTTTGGTCTTCAACATTGACCGAACCATGTCAAGAATGGTCCGATTTTTCCTCTCGGCTACACCATTTTGTTGAGGTGAGTAAGGTACGGTTAAGAATCTCTTGATTTTATGTTCCTCGCAATAGCTTGTGAAGGCAGTTGACGTATACTCTCCGCCTCTATCCGACCATAGAGCCTTGATATAAAAGCCCATCATTTTCTCTACTAATACCTTGAATTTCATGAATACCTCGAGTGCCTCGGACTTCTCTTTCAGAAAATAAACCCATGCTTTTCTTGTAAAATCATCAATGAACGTGAGAAAGTATCTCTTTTCACTGAATGACTTTGGTATGATCGAGCCATATATGTCGGTGTGTACTAATTCAAGAGGACGCCTTGCACGATATTGCGCCCCTTTAGGAAAAATGCTCCTTGCTTGCTTGCCTAGTACACATCCCTCGCAAAACTTTCTGGTATAGTCTATATCTGGTAGCCCATAGACAATATTCTTCTCTGCTAACTTTCTTAGGCCATCATAATGCAAGTGTCCGAGTCGTAAGTGCCATAGTAAAGCTTTATCTTCTTTGTTGACTTATAAACATTTTTCTCGGATGTTCCTCAAGTTGAGTTTGAACATTCGATTCTCGGTCATCTTCACATGTGCAAGCAACCGACCTCTTTTGTCCTTCAAGTCCAACATCCGGTCTTTCATGAAAATCGAATATCCCTTCTCTAACATTTGTCCAATGCTAAGGATATTACTCTTCATATTGGGCACATAATAAACATCCTCAATAGACCCTTCTTTACCATTCTTTTCAGAAAAATAAATTTTACCTCGGTCCTTGACTTGAACCTTCGACACGTCGCTGAATGATACGTGCTCATCTTTTACTTCTTGTATCTCCACAAAGAGGTATTTGTGCCCGCTCATGTGATTACTAGTACCAGTATCAAGATACCATACCGTATCACTATCAGGAGCAGTGTCTTTATGGGTCATCATGAGAATACCGTCATCTCTTGTCTCGTCTTCTGCTAGACTCTTATTTTTTTTTCACCTTTTTTTTGGAATAGCACTCCTTTGCATAGTGTCCATACTTGCCGCAGTTGTAGCATTTGACATTTTGACGATATGACCGGCCGCCTCTCCCACAATCGCGTCCTTGACCATGCCAATTCTGTTGGCTTGGCTGGCCCTTTTCTTCGAAGTTGTCTCCACGTCCGTGACCTCCATTACGATCAACACCACGACCGCCACGGCCACCATGGCCGCGACCCCTTCTTTGATTTTGATGTGCGTACATTGCCTTGTCCTCTTTGATAGTTGTCTTAGTTTTCAAGACTTCCTCGAGCAGCTCTTGTTTCTTTTTCTTCTTCCGTTGTTCATGCACTTCAAGTGAACCGGCAAGATCATCGATGGTTATCTCTTCCAAATTCCTTGATTCCTCGATAGCGCATACAACATTCTCAAAGTTCTCGGTCAATGATTGCAGAATCTTTTCAACAAACCTTGCATCGATTAGGATTTCTCCATTGCGTTTGAGTTGATTTATCACCATTTGCACACGCG
Organism: Areca catechu; assembly: GCA_021397845.1. NCBI lineage: Eukaryota > Viridiplantae > Streptophyta > Magnoliopsida > Arecales > Arecaceae > Areca > Areca catechu. Next base: position 152,722,980 of record CM038049.1, on the reverse strand, counting down.
TGATATAGTCAGACACTCCTTCTGACTCCATCTTCATGGACTCCAACTTACCTCGCAAAGTTTGAAGTCGCACTTGTTTAACTCGGTCAGCACCTTTGAAGACCTTTTGCAGAATCTCCCACGCCTCCTTTGAAATAGTTGCTATGGCAATCTTCTCGAAACCCGATTCATCCACTGCTTGGAACAGGAAATAGAGAGCAGTTTCGTCTTTCATACACGTTTCTTTCAACATCTTTAATTGAGTTACCATCATACTATCAGTATCTGCTAGTTCTATGTAGCCATTCTCGACTACATCCCATGCATCTTGTGCACCGAGCAACGCATGCATTTGAATACTCCAATTATCATAGTTCGACTTCGTGAGTCGTGGCAGCGACATCTGCCCCAGCGATGTACTCCCGAACTTCATCATTGCTCAAGAAACAGTATCACTTGGGCTGCTCTCCAACACCGGCTTCAACCAAGAAACCAAAAGGTAGAGGAAAAACTCGTGAAAGCCCTGTTGCTACCTCTCCACACGGCCCACGGCCTTTCTCCCTCCCTTGCTTGCACGCCTCTGGTCTGCTCCTTCTCACGAGGCGAGGAGACTTCAGGGAAGGAACGTGTAATGCCGACGAGATTGAGAATCTCCGCCATTGATTCAGTATACTTGATTCCTCGAGACCAATCCACGGCCTTCAAGCCAAGATCTCTCTCGCCTCTCGTTCCGAGTCTCTGCGATGGAGGCTTCCCAGCTATCAGATGCATGCCGACGTTCGGTCTCGGTGAGACGCGTTCTTCTAGGAATGGCAAAGAAGGCTGCGGCGGACTTTCCCGACGACTCTGGAGACGGTGGCTTCTCCGGCCGTGGGAATCAGGGAGAAGAGGATTCTTGTTCTCCTGGAGCGTGGCACTGATCGAGATGACCCCCAAGTTCGGATCTTTCCACCGGCTCTGATACCAATTTGTAAGCACCGGAAGAGATATCACGTGGAAGAAAAATTTTTATTCAATGAACTGCACTCTTTTTTACACGGCAACCATAACTTATATAGCCCTAAAGGCCTATTCAAACCAAAACGAAAAACTAGAGTTCTAATTTTTATGGACTCAAAAAATCTAGAATGCAAGACCAAAATAGAAAGACTTTAACCCTGCTTAAAAAAAACTCTCTGTTATTTGAGTTTATCATCAACAAAGAGTACGTGGTTTCTCAAAAATCCATCACCTTGGGAGATCCATGGAACTAACATAACACCTTCTAAACTATATTGTCTGCTTGCTCCTTAGTGTATTCACTTGAAGGTCCAATCCCACCTGGCAAGTGTTCTATTTCCTCAGGATTTTGGGTAGCCAGCTGTTGCTTATAGAACTTGCTCCTTAGTCCTTCTAACTCCGTGGCAACTTCTTTCATGGTAGGCCTTTCTTCTCCTTTCAAATTTATGCACCTCCTGGCAAGTTGTGCAACCACGAAGAGTTGATCCATTCCAGCTTCTTCTACAATCTGAGAATCTATCAGCTGAAAGAGGTTCTGCTTGTCAAACATCAATGTGAAATATATAGCTAGATTCGTCTGATCTTCCGACCTAGCAGAAGATATTGGAATCTCTCTAGTTAATAGCTCTGTAAGAACTACTCCAAAGCTATAGACATCGCTCTTCTCTGTTAGTTGGCTCGTGAGGAAGTACTCCGGATCTAGGTATCCTAATGTCCCTTGCACTAGAGTGGTTATATGAGTTTGATCAAGTGGAACTGACCTCGAAGCACCAAAGTCGGATACTTTAGCTATATAATTCTCATCTAATAGTATATTTGCGGACTTGATATCTCTGTGAATGATTGGTACTGAAGCAGTTGAGTGCAAATATGCTAGAACTCCAGCAGTTTCTTCAGCTATCCTTAGACGATCTTCCCATGGCATTGAGAAAACATGAGTCTTACCATGGATATGTTGGAAGAGGGTTCCGTTGGATATGAACTCATACACAAGCAATGGAACTTGGGTCTCTAAACAACAACCCAAGAGTTTGACAACATTCTTATGGTTGATTTGAGAAAGGATGATGATCTCGTTGATGAATTGCTCGATTTGGCTCTCGTCAACCAGTTTGGATTTCTTGATGGCAACAACATTCTGGCTTGGCAAAACACCCTTGTATACGGTACCATATCCACCGCGACCGAGGATCTGGCTCTCGTTAAAGTTGTTGGTTGCCTTTTCTAGTTCCTCTATGCTGAAGATCTTGAATGTTGCACCAGAACCTTGAATTGAGATTTGTTGCTGCAGGAACAAGCCTCCATTTTGTTGAAAGAACTTGGCTTTCATCTTGATTAGTTTTCTTTTCTTGGAAAGCCAGTATAACCACAAACTTCCAGTGATAATAACCAAGAAGCTTATCCCCACACCTGCATATAAAAAAATAATCTCAGTTGATGGAAGTTCTTTCCAGGAAGGGCAGGAGATTTATTATTGCTAAGCTTTAGAACTTTAAACACTACTATAAATTATATCACTCAAGTTGTAACTTTGTCTGTTCAAAAAAAAAAAAAAAAAAAAAGCTATGCATACTTCTCCATGGCATCACCTTGATCATAAAAAATTAAATTTCAAGCAAATGTTTCATCACATTTTTGTAGGACCAATTAAATTCTATTCTTGTAATGACTAATATATAACATGCTTGAAACTTTTCATTAACGATGACATAAATGTGCCTCTCAGTGTAAAATAAAATTTGAAGAATATCTCGAGAGAAATGTAATCGCATTATGTCAGAGTTGAGGCATGCCATGCGAGCAGCTTCAGATGATCACACCACATGTAGTATATAAGGGTAAACTGGTAAAATTATCTTGATAGAGCATTTTCTTTCTAATAGAAATTTGATAGGTTTTACAAAGATGATCTATTTGTCAAGTATTTCCTCTTGGAACTATTCTCAATTATGGCCTTGCATGTTGATCAGGTTTTTTCTTCCTTTATTATTATTAGCAAGGTGGGTCCTATTCACTTCACAATCTAAAACCGAGAAAAGGTGGTCAATCGAAGGAAGACTTTCAGAAAGATGGTCGGCTGATTTTGGACTATCATGTTAATTTCTTGGCTCTTCCAAATGGCTGAAAAAGAACATCATGAAACAACATTATGTTTCTAGGGATGAGTTTATGATACGGTTGCCACACAAAGCCCACACGGGGGAGTGGAACATGGCAAATTGACAGATATAACTAGGAGTATTTCTAGCATTTCACCACACAACAAATAAATTATAAATAAACACATATAAGTCTAGCCTTCGGGAGTGGTTTCCCATTTACTAATAAGCGAATTTGAATATGTTACCTAAAGCAAGCTCCAGTGACACTATATTCGTGCAGCCACTTCCATTCTTTCTCCCGTCACCATGTTGGCCAAATGGGCAGGGGCATGAAACATTTCCTGGCTTGTTGATGCATCTTCTCACACAAGGATTGAGCTTAGGATCCTCGCACTCGTTAATATCTAATTGTAAGAGTAAAAATGTGTTGAAGTCAACAAGAAATGGGGTAACAAAAATATATATATTAAGATGGAGTAAAAGCAAAGGTAAATAAACAACATCTGGTATTGGTTGCATGCAAACTGTGTTATAATTTATTTTTGAGTGAAATAAATGGTCATAGCTCAATGGTTGCATCCGTTGTCCATTTGGAAAAAGATTACAAGTTCAAAACCAAACTTTTGACTTGGATAATTCTCATATATATGCAGTTCATACGATACCATTTTTGATGTCCCCGTTACAACTCTCAAAAAAAAAAAAAAAAAAAAAAAAAAAAAATGTAGAAGAAACGAGAAAAAGATCAAGGAAAGAGAGCTTCTAGGATTTGCCGAACGCCTTGTATACTACTGGAGAATGCTTTCTAAAAAGGAAATTGAGGGTTGCCATTGATGAAGAACAAAGTTGGGAGTAACAGGAAAAACAAGTATATTTATGTGCATATATATATACATAGATAGATAGATAATGTTTTAAACTGATGCATACCTTTACATCCGTCTTCAATGTAAGGATTTCCATCGTATCCTTGGTTGCAATTGCAGCGATACCCGACCCCATTGGTTGAATTGTAGCAGTAGCTGTTCTTCTTGCAAGCATAGGATTCCACCTTTCCTCTTGCTTCTTCGCATGTCTCACTCCCAATAGCCCAATCCAACGCCATCAAGTAACGATCTTGAGAAACTTGATTGCCGTCCCTGACATCCTGCAGCATATCAGTCGAGAATGCAAAGCTGCTCCGCTTAACAAAGAAGGCCCGAATGCACTTCTTGTCCACGACCCTCCTCCTAAAGGGGGGAGCCATTGTCGTGAGTCCAACAACCGTTCCAAGCGTCGCATTGAAGCTCTTGAGACCCTTCGGGATGGGGGCTTGACAGCAGCCTAGGCCAGAGCAAGACCCACTAACAATGCTATCAATGGAGGAGTTGCAGATGGTAACACAACCACTCGACGAGGTACTACGAAGCTCACGAATTAGGACCATTCTCTCGCAACCGACCATCGTCAGCATGTTCTCCGAGCTCTCGGTGTCCGATATCGTGTAGGGGGTTCCCTCCAGGTCAAACGAGCCGGATCCTTGAGTGAAATTATCAAGGCAACCTTGTAAAATGACACCAGCGTCGATGCTTAGATTGCCTTTCAATGAAATGTCTTCGATTTGGTAAGCATGTCGGCCTAGCTGTAGAATTGGAGAAGTGCCATTGATCCCGCCACATCTTATCTCGAAGCCTTTCATAGCTTTGCCAGAATTGCCAAAGGGATAGGGAACGCTGGTGCAGGTTAGTGGAGATGGTGAGTTCTTCGCCTCCGACATGTATGTACCTAACGATGCTGCTACCGATAGTAGTAGTAGCTCGATAATCGGTAATAGCTCAGAAGTCATGGGTCTGGTCTCTCTGGTTTTTGGCAGCAGAGCGAGCTCTTCTTGTTAGAATGCAGTAACAAAACCTAGGAGCACCGAGTACGTCTAAACGTGGAGGAGAGATTAGTGCCTTCTCTTATAGCACGATAGACAGGACTAATTTGACCAAGTCAATGGAGATTACGTAGATGCTGAAAAGTTCTGCAGGAACTTCTCCGAGCAATATCTTCAAAAAAATAGTCGACGATGACCGATCTGAGTTCTTCCGCTCCTACTAGAAAAGTCAAAGCAAGCTGATTTGATTTCTCGTGTTCATACAAAAGAGAATTTTTTCACGACATCGATTGTTATTTGTTGGATGGCACCTCATACTAACCATCAAAGCGGACCATAGCTCTCCTCCGAACATTTTTTTCTTTTCTCCGTGTGCACTGCTCTGAAAGCAGCTATTTCCATGCCATGACAATGGTGGATATCGTGTGAAAGAAAATGAATCATTCATCTGCACGAAGATACAACCTGAACCCCTTAAGGTCTAACCATCACAACTGAAAAAGTAGAAGGCATTTGATGACCAATCTGACTTCTTCTGTTCCGACTGAAAAAGTAAAAGCACAGTGATTTGATTTCTTGTGTTCATCCAAACGTGTTGGTTACTTTGAAATGGTCTTAAGGAATGATCTAGCCATCAGAGTTGATTTCTTCACTTAGATTATTCAAACCAATTGAACTGGCCCCTCCTCACTACTGTTGGAGGAAATAGCAAAGGAATAGAGGAGGAAAAAAAAAAAAACAAAGAAATATGGCAATTTTGAAGCAGAGACTATTTATTGGTCAAATAACGGATATAATTTCTCCTCCCACGTTCGGAGATAGCGTTAAGCGTCTACATGATAGCAGCATAAAGTAGTATAAGGCATATGACGCTAAGAACCCTAGAAGCAACCAAAAGTACGTAGAAGATGATGAGGTCGTTGTATATATCAATATGAATGAATTGAATCGCTTGGGATTCATATGAAGGTTCTTGGTAATAAGGATATGAGAGACCCATCTAATTGACGGTATCACTTACTCTTGCTAAGAATAGGATGTACCCACTGAATTTATGATATCATCACAGAGTTACATATGGTCATGCTTTCATATTAGGAGATTCGGGCTATTACGTTGATAGGCCTAAGAATGCACAAAAAGTATAGAATTATTATGACAAAAAGTATAGCACAAAAGAACGGTAAATGGCTTTAGGCTTTCAAGATGCTTTGATTGGAGTATTGTATCCATCTCTAAATATTAAAGGGTTAATGTGATCCACTTGCAATATTATTGTTAAAGATAATTTAAGATAATTAAGATAATAATTATGTTCATTTAAAACTTGTTATATAAAAGATTTCCTAGTTTAGTATATTTAATAGCCTATGACTCTCCATTGATTTAAAGACTTTTCAAGATTCCTGGCATAGACTAGAAGTATTCTTTTTAATAGGTCATTTATAGTTTTTAAAATTATTTAATAATATTTGAACAATAAATGGTTGGAAGTATATTAATTTCTATATGTTAGAATAAATTTCTTACATTAATGGTATTAGAGCACTATCTATGATATTTGGTTCATTCTATATTTTATAAAACTTTGGTATTTTATAATTTGTAAGATTATTTGATTCGGCTTAAACAACAAATGACCGGAGGTTTATAATTCTCAAGATTATTTCATTGGGCTTGAACAACAAAGTATAATATTAAATTCCACGTCTTAGAATAAATTTCTTAAATTAGTGGTATTAGAGCACCCTTTATAATATTTTATTCAGTCCATATTTGTTATATATGATCTTGATATTATATAGAAATTTTTGTATATATCATTTTCATTTGTTTATTTTTTGGCATATTAAAGTTTGTTTGATTATTATTAGATTATTTATAAAAAAAATCGATGGAGCTGATCCTGGACTTTATGGCCATGATAAAAAGCTTATAATATTTTATCTATTTATTTATCTTAAATTGTTGTTAAATTATTATAAAATTATTATAAAATAAATGAATAAATAAAATGGGATATAAAGGGAAGGAAAAAAAGGATCATGGTACGGTTGAAAGTGGGCCGGGCCAGATTGGATGCCCGAAATAAATTATAGGTTTCGAGTCCGGCTTACATCTGATTTATTTTAAGAAAAAGTTTTTGTGCACCGCGTGCGGTGCAGCAAATCCAGCGTGGCCTGCACCGCACGCTCCTATTGGTCTAAAAATATTTACTGTAGCATGATGGGACAAAAGCCAAGATGACTAGCATTAATTGAAATTTTCGTCCAGACCAAAATACCATTCCCTCTAGTCCCTTTTCTACATGGGTGTCGTAGGTTTTGAACTAGGATGTCATAGCTTTTGAACTAGGGTGTTGTAATACTATTTCAGGTTTTAATTTATATTTTTCTGCAGGGGTGTCGTAGGTTTTGAACTATGATGTCGTAGCTTTTGAACTAGGGTGTCGTAATACTGTTTCAGGTTTTAATTTATATTTTTCTGCAGGGATGTCGTAGGTTTTGAACTAGGACGTGGTAGCTTTTGAACTAGGGTGTCGTAATACTGTTTCAGGTTTTAATTATATTTTCTGCAAGGGTGTCGTAGATTTTGAAATAGGATGTCATAGCTTTTGAACTAGGGTGTCGTAATACTGTTTCAGGTTTTAATATATATTTTCCGCAGGATGTCGTAGGTTTTGAACTAGGATATCGTAACTTTTGATCTAGGATGTCGTAATACTGTTTCTAGTCATTTTTAACCAGGATGTCGTAGGTTTTGAACTAGAAATCGTAAGAACTAGGATGTCGTAATACTCAGGTCATTTTTGAACCATGATGTCGTAATATTTCGTATATTGTTTCAGGTCATTTTTGAACCAGGGTATCGTATATTTTGAACTGGGATGTCGTAGCTTTTGAACTAGGATATCGTAAGGATATTTTGGTCTGGACGAAAATTTCAATTAATGCTAGTCATCTCAGCTTTTGTTCCATCATGCTATCGTGAATATTTTGGACCAATAGAGTGTGCAGTGCAGGCCACGCTGGAATTGCTGCACCGCACGCGATGCACAAAGAATTACTCTATTTTTAAAAATCTAAGTCCAACCCGGTCCAAATCCAAGTCCAAGCTCTGCTCGAACTCGGTTTGACCGGCCCAAATCAAACCTCAGACCCTTGCGAAACTTGTTCAACGGTTCCATTCCCATCTCCTTGGTCCAACGCAGGAGGCTTGAGACCCCATCCTCAGCCACGACAATTCACCAGTTCCTTGCCTGATGGCTTCGCAGCAGCTTCGTTGGCTGGAAAAGCTCGACCTTTCTTACAATGGATTCAACGGGTCGATCCCGGGCGACATCGGTAATCTCTCTAGCCTTCAAGGAACCGTGGACCTCTCCCACAACTTGTTCTCCGGGGCAATCCATCCGAGCCTGGGAAATCTCCCTCAGGAGGTCTATATTGATCTCACAGACAACAGTCTCAGCGGCCCCATTCCTCAGAACGGTGCTCTGGAGAACCGAGGACCGGCTGCGTTCATTGGAAACCCCGGTCTCTGCGGCCCGCCATTGAAGAACCCATGTCCCACCGGTGTATCTTCGTCAGGTCCTTCCGTGTCCGACATTTACATGCCTCCTGTGTCCCAAGTGAATAACAATGAGAATGGAAGCAGCAGAAAAGGACTGGGTAGAGCTGCGATCGTAGTGAGTGATGTGATTGGAATTGGTATTATAGCATTGATATTCTACCTCTGCGACAGGAGGGCAACTTCTTCCAAGGGGAAGGAAGAGGGTGGGAACTTCAACAACGGGACCAAGGGAAGGAAGGAATGCATGTGTTTTAGGAAAGAGGAGCCAGAGGCCTTGTCGGAAAATGTCAAGCAATATGATCTGGTGCCGTTGGATCGACATGCTAACTTCGATTTGGATGAGCTATCGAAGGCTTCCGCTTTTGTCTTGGGGAAGAGTGGGATGCGATGGGAACGGTAACGGTGTCGGGCCGGCGGATGGCAAAACCCTCAAAACTGGAGGTGAGGAGAAAACAAGAGAGGAGACGGGATAGCAAGGACGGGGTTTTATTCTGAACCGCTAATGACTAGAATTAAATATCCTGGGCTGAGACTGAGACTGGATTTGGGCCAGGACAGACCAAAAAGATATTCGAGTCCGGTCTAAAAATTAAATAAATTTTATTATTAAATCCAAGTCTAACATAATTTACTTGGGCCTGGCTCGGAGCCTGATCTGACTTTAAGCCGGTCTAAAGTTCATTGGATTTGCCTAAGCCCAATTCCAGTCCTAGGTCATGGTGCTGGCATATGTACTTCTTTCTCTTCTGTTTATGGGGACGGGCTTCTGATTGAGTCCTTTGGTTTACCTCGGTCCTTCTTTGGTAGCTAGCATGCTAAGCCACAATGTCAAAAATAATTTTAAGCCTATACAAGTTTTAAATCATAATTTAGAAGTTCAAATAGATTGGATCCGTGAGAATTGGTGTTTTGGGCTAAAGTCGGCAAGTCTAGCCGACTTCAACCCAGATAAAAAAAAGGGGCAGAGGAGTTGGAACAGGGGATGCCCGTTCCACTCTTATCCATCCGGAATCTGGAAAAGACACCGGACCGCCGTGGAGGGCAGGGACAAGGTCGGCGATGAGGTTGGGATGGGGTTGGACTCCGATCGATGGAATTTTTTTTTTCCAAATGGTGAGGAGTTTCCGTCGATATTTCTTTACACCCCCCCCCCCCCCCCTATCATCGAGTTTGTCATCGATTCCCCCTCTTCTCCGGTAGCCGAGTGTGAGATATGGGGTTTTGGGCCAAAGTCGGCAGGTCCAGTCGGCTTTGACCCAAATCGCAAAACCGGAAAAAATTAGGGGGGGTTTGAGAGTTGGAACAGGGGACTTTTTCTCCCCTCTTAGCCGGCAAAAACCTTGCCAGGAAAGTCGCTGGATCGCCGTGGAGGGCAGGGACAAGGTTGGTGATGCGTTGGGATGGGATGGGATTCCCCGATTGATGAGTTTCTCTCCCGCACGGTGAGGGAACTCATCATTTTTTTCTTTAAATCCTTCCTCCCTCACCGCCACCCCATCAGCTCCTTCCGCAGTTTCTTTCTCCTCTGCGGCGAGCGACGGAGAGTTCCTTCATCACCGGCGAGTCTTTCTTTCCTTAAATTCAGTTTAGGGATAATTAATCAAGATTTTGGGTTGATTTTTGCTTGGACTGTGCATCGACGGTGGTCGTGTCGTTGTCTTCTCTCCAGCCAACCAAACCTTCATCCCGGTGATCATCCCCATGGCCATCACCGTTAACTGGGGGAGGAGGATCGGCCGAGCCGAGGAAGAACAGGGAGGAGGGGTCGAGAGAAGAGAAGAAAGAAGGAAGAGAAGAAAAAAAAAAAGAAAGAAAAAGAGGGAACAAAAAAAAGAAAAAAATGAAAAAAAGAAAAGAGAAAAAAAGTAAAAAAAAAAAAGAGGAGAGAGAAAGATGAGAGAGAAAGAGAAGATGAGGAGAGAGAAGAGGAGGAGAGAGAAGAGAGAGAAAGAGAAGAGAAAAAAAAATATAAATGTTGAAAGGGGATTGAAAAGTCTTATTCTGGAAATTCGTGAGATTAGGATTTACAGGTGAATCGTAGAAAGAATTTAGGTAAAAGATTTGGATTTACAATTATCCTAGGATTATTGAATAAAAAATTATTATTGTACCTATAGGGAGGCAGCCTTCTGAGCAGGACTTTGTGCGGGTTCTAGGTATGGACCAATATCAGTTGTCTCTAATGAGGTAAGGATAACTGGACATGATCATCAGTATTATATATGTATGTTGCATGATATATTTTGATCCGAGTACATGAGCATTGGCATTCATGGTTATTTTTGCATGATATATTTTGATTTCTTGTGATAGATAGTATAGTTGGTGATATTATTATTTATGTTCATATATAACATGTTTTATCAAGTAAATTTATTTTTGAATGGGTTGGACCATGATGCCGGTTACTAAAAAACTGTAAATGATATGATTTGACATGATAACGTGGGAGGATAAAGTATTAACGGTGTTTGGATTAGCCATGCCACGGGATTGTGGTTATACAGCCTGAGCCACGGGCTTAGTACGTGGACTAGCCTGGCCACGGGCAGATTGTACATGATCAATTACGAGATTACTAATCACAGGATGAAGTATGACAATAAGCTTGCCAGTCACAAGCTGAAGTGTGACACTGAGATTACCAGTCATGGGCTGAAGTATGACCGTAGTTAATCCAGAACCCTAAAGAAGAAATATGATTAAATTGAAACATAAAAAGGAAATATGATTTTAAAAAGGATTTTGTCATATATGACATTTGTGTTATTTTGGTTGCATATTCGATAAACTATTATTTTCTAGTATTTTCAATTTATACTATTATGGATGAGACTGTTTGGAGACCTTATTGGGTTGTAAAGCTCACAATTCCTATTTATTTTTCCTTTTCAGAGTTGTGCAGGAGATTCGAGCTTGGTAATGCATTGGATTCGTGATAAAAAGATGCATAGCAAGAATTGGGTTGGGCATGAGATCAAACACCAGGATTGTAGATTTTTAGTTAGTTTTGTTTAGTTAGTTCGGTTTGCTGATATTTATATAATAAATCAGTGGATCATTTAGTAATTTTGACTTGAATAAATTGATTGTTTAATTACTATTTAATTATTTATATAATATTGGTTTATTTGATATGGTTTTTGAAATTAGTGACTTTTGTGTACCTAGATCTTGCATGATCTCTAGGATAAAATCTAGGATTTGTGTGGTCGATCGCGTAGCCGATTCCGGTGCTGGATTTGGGGCATGACACCGAGCATCCTGCTCCATCCGAAAATTCCTGTGGGCCGCCATCCTTCCTCCATCTCATCAGAGCAAAGGAGGTGAGTTCGGGTCGAGAGGGAAAGAAGCTTCGATTTGGTTTGCCTTGGATCGCACCTTGCCAGTGGCAATGTTGTCGTTCGCATCCGGTCAGCCAAGCCCCCTTTCCGGTGACCACCTCCCTTAGCCACCGGCAACCGTGGGGAGGCCGGTTTGGTTGAGCCGAGGGAGAAAGCAGGAGCTCGAGAGAAGAAGAGAAAGAAAGAAGAAGAAGAGAAGAAAGAAAGAAGAAAAGGAAAAAAAAAAAAGGGAGAAAGAAAAAGAGAAGAAAAAAGAAAAAGAAAGAAAAAAATAATTGGGGACCTCTATTCAGTGCACAAAAAAAAAAGAGAGAAAGAGAAGAGAGAAGATGAGGAGAGAGAAGGAGGAGAGAAAAGATGAGGGAGAGGAGGAGAGAGAGAAAGAGGAGGGAGAAAGGAGAGAGAAAAGGAGAGAGAAGGAGGAGAGAGAAAGGAAAAGAATATATAAATATTGAAGGGGAGAGATCGAAATATTTTTCTAGAAATTCTTGAGGATAGGATTTTATAGGTGGACCACCGATAAAATCCAAGTAAAAAATTTTGGATTTATAATTGATCTAGGATTATTGATTTGCATTAAAAATTGTTATTGTAGGGGATAGCCTTCTGAACAGGAAGGTATCGAGCGAGCTTCGGGTATATTGAATTAGCTTCTGAACAATAAGAATTTCTGGACTTGATTGCCCATTGTATATATGCATTTTACATGACCTGATTTGATCTGAGCATATATATATATATTTGCATGCATGGTTGTCTTCACATGGCATAGTTTGATTTCTCGTGATAAATAATGTATTTGTTGTTATTATTGACCGTATTTTTATATACCATGTTTATCAAATAAAGTGATTTTTGGATGGGTTGGACCATGATACCGGTTATTGAAAAATCACGAAAGACACACTTTGACTACATGATGTGAAATGATAAAGTATTAAGTGAATATGGTGTTTGGACTAGCCATGCAACGGTAGTACCATGGTTACTCAGGTTGCCAGTTACAGGCTGGAGTGTGATAACTTTGTGTGCCAGTCACAGGCGGGATTGTGACAACTTTGTATGCCAATCACAGGCAGGATTGTGACAAATAGTGTGCCAGTCACGGGCTGGAGTGTGACCGTGGCTAGTCCAGAATCCTAAAGATAAAGGTTAACTAATGGAAACACTAAGAGAAAATATGATGTTATCATTAGTTTTGTTAAACTTGATATTTGAGTTATTTTAGTTACGTGATCTGATAAACTGTTGTTTTCCTATTATTTTTAAGTTATACTATTATTGGTGTAATTGTTTGGAGACCTTACTGGGCTGTAAAGTTCACAATCCCTATTTTCTTCCTTTTCAGAGTTGTGCAGGATATTCGAGTTTGGTAGTGCATTGGATTTGTGGTGAAATGATGCATAGCAAGGATCGAGTTGGGTGTGAGATCAAATACCAGGATTATAGATTTTTAGTTAGTTTTGTTTAGTTAGTTCGGTTGCTGATATTTATTTAATAAATCAGTAGATCATTTAGTGATTTTGACTTGAATAAATGGATTGCTTAATTACTATTCAATTGTTTATATAATATTGGTATATTTGATGAAATTTTTGAAGTACGTGATTCTTGTGTACCTAGGCCTTGCATGATTTCTAGGATAAAACCTAGAATTTATACGGTCGGTCGTGTAGCCGATTCCGGTGCTGGATTCAGGACGTGATAGAGTGGTATCAGAGTTTAGGTTATGATCATTTGAGATGGTGATACAAGTAGTTCAAATAATAATAATATGATCGTTATTAGGATATGACAAGAATAGTGTCCGAGCTTAGATTATGATAATTTGGGACTGTGGCATAAGTGATTAGGATAGATATAAGTGACATCGGAATTCAGGTCTGTTTGTTTGAGACTTGGACATAAATGATTTGGGAATCACATGATGGTTATTAGGACATGATAGAATGATATCAAAACTTAGACTATGATTATTTAGGACTATGATGTATGTGATTAGGATATGATATGAGTGATGTTGAAGCATAATTTATGATTACTTGGACGTGATATAAGTAGTTGGGACATAACATGAATAGTATCGAAGTTAAGGGTATAATCACTTGGAACGGTGATATAAGTGATTAGGATATAATTTGAGTGATATCAAAAATTTGGATAATGATCATTATGGATTATGACTTAGTATCATGATCAGTCGGGATATTAAGTTGGAAAGAGAATGGATTTGAAGTTGGATTTCTAATCTTTAGGTATTATGCATAAGATCTGACATGTTATTGGTGCAAGGAAAGAATACGATTTTTGGTCTGTAATATGCGTAGTGGGATTGATCTGAGATAAATGTAAAGGGCTGGATATTTGTACTCTTTAATCATGATAAGTAAGCATATGATGGATATATAAGAGTTTGTTTCCCAGTGAAGATGCAACCTAAGGGGGGGGTGAATTGGGTTTTAAAAATTATTTAAACTATTTCAATGGATATAAAACAAGTATGTGCCAATTCAAATTAAGTGCTTATGTTTTGCCAAAGTGTTTGTGTGCTTAATAAAAATATGCAATGGAATTAACAAAGTAAATGCATAAGTAAATAAGCAATAAATAAGAGTAATCACATATACAAGAATATATAGTAGTTCGGTGCACTCCAAGGCACCTACATCCACTCCCTAAGTTCTCCTTGGGTATTTCATTATAATCACCAAGATTACAGTCGATTAGCTTTCTGGGCACACTAATCAAAATCTAACTTATTTTCCTGGGCTACAAGTCAAAATTCCTTGTTGGTTTTATAACTTGGGCTAACTAACAACCTCCAATGGTTTTACGGGCTTACCAACAACCTATGTTGGTTTTACAGGATCACCAACAACCTATGTTGGTTTTACACAAAGGCTAACCAACAACCTCTTTGGTTTTCCAAGGCTCACTAAAAACCTTAATACAATAATGTAAGAATGGAAGTAAAGAATACAGTTAATCTTTCTAAAATAAAGCAAGTATCTCTTTGAAGCCCTTGGATGATGTTGAAGAAGCTTGTCTTTAATTTGTTGAAGCCTTTGAATGAAGCTTGATGTTGTGGACTGGGATCAACTCTCTTATCTTTGGAAGCTTGAAGGCTTGAACCATTCAACTCTTGAATCCTTGAAGGATATTCAATGATCTCACCAAAGGATTGCTTCTCCATTTGATTTTTGGTGTTATATAGCTCTCCAAACCATAGATGACCGTTTATGACTGTTGGAGATGAAAAACTAGCTGTTTGAAGTAAGTTGGAATCAATTCTGTACTTCTAAAAAACTAGCCATTACACCAAGTGTCGACACTGATTTTCTTCATGAGTTGATCTATGAGTCGATACTTGGGTCGACACTTCTGTGAGTCAACACTTAGGTCGACACTTGAGCAGTTCAAGACAAAAATTCTGGATTGACATAGTTCTGTATTTTTCTTATTCTCAGGTCTTGAGTCAACACTTTAATATCTTCATGAGTTGACACTTGAGTGTGCCAGTGCTGAAACTTGCTGAAACTTCTCCAAAATCAAACTTTAAGTCATTCCAAGTCTTCCTTATATTCCAAAGTCCTTATAACTTGAAATTTCATATATTTGAAGGACTTCTTCAACTTAAATAAGTAATTCTTTCTTTCAACTATTATGAGTACCTGAATCTAATAAACACACTAAACACATAATTAGTACTCATATATACTTAAGTATTTTGTCAATCATCAAAATCAAGACCAGAGCTAACAATCTTCCCCTTTTTGATGATGACAAGACCTTTAAGTATATGAACAGGATAAGCTTAAAAAGATCAACAATAAGATAAACATGTAAGCTCAAAATCAATGAGTATCAAGCTCCCCCTCAAAATATGATTTCAAAAATATTTTCAAAAATCATTCAAGATTTTTGAACATTCTCCCCCTACTAATTCTTCCCTTAAGATTAAAACATTTTGCTTTCTTCTCTCCCTTTTGCACTTTCTTTCATTTCTCTTATAATTTTTCATATTTATCATATCTTTCTTCTTTTCATACTTAACATTTTTTTTCCCCTTTTTGTTATCATGAAAAAGGGTGAAAGGCAATACAAAATGGGAATGAAGGTGGAAAGAATAGCAAGTAAATCATCAAAATCAATACATGATACTAATTAAATATGATACCAATTGAACATGGTACCACAAAAATGATATGCAAATACAAAATATAAATCTTAATAGCATTTGAATATAACTTCCCTCAAAGAAAATAGATTTGAATGCAAGGAGGAGTAATAGAGCAATATAAATAAAGCATGATATCAAGAAAACATTAAAAGCATCATACATATATATAATGACAACAAATCTTTGGATGCTCCCCCTAAATATTATTTCTTCTTAAAAATATGTATTCATTTGAGGAATAAAACATAAAAGCATAAGCATTAAGATTTGAAAATTTTAATATATACAATATTTTCAAAATGCAGGAGGTTGATAATTAAAGATTCAATTTAATATGATTTCAAATTCATTTGAAGTGATTTGATATCCATATAAATACTAGAAGTAATATGATATCAAGTCTAGCTACTGGATTAAGGGTTTATCAATGTACATATATTCTTCCTAAATATAACCCTTAACTACTAAGTCTATACTTGTTTCAAATCATTTCTAGTCTAAGCATGGATATAAAATGGAATATATTTCATGAAAATCATATGATTTGAAATAATTTTGATTATCCATATAAATGTTAGAAACAATCTAGTACCAAGTTTAGCTACCAGAGCAAGGATTTATCAATATGCATACCTTCTTCTTCGTGTTGGGCTGCAAGACATTCCTGCAAAATAAACTAGGTGGACAATTTTGGTACCCAAACTTTCTTGGATCCTTTAGGATTAATAAATATGGTTCCTTTTGGAATCCAAATTTTTCTTAATTTATAAGGATACACATTATGCCCAATTTTATAATATTTAAAATAAGTCAGATTGGAAGATGCATCAACAAAAAAATTTTGTTTTCCCATTCAAGATTTTTGTTTTTCTTTAAAAGCTCATCATTTGATACAAAAATCTTGAACCTTGTTAGAATTTTTATTTCATTCAATAAAATAGTTTTTTCATTTGAAAACTTATTGCATAAATCTTTCAAATCAAGATTTTTTTTTCTCAATTTTTTTTTAGAAAGATTATTCTTATCATTTTCTAAAATATCAATCTTTATATTTAAATCATGGTTTTTATTGACAAGATCGGTATTCTCAAGAGAAAAAGAATCTTCATGTCTTTTTAATTTCTTGTGCTCAATTTTTAAAACTTTGTATTCATATACAAGATCATTAAATGCATCATATAATTCATCAAAGATAAAATTATATTCATTTTCGGAACATACCTCTTCCTTATTTGCCATGAAGCAAAGATTGTCAACTTTTTGTTCTTCTTTCGAACTAGAATCTTCACTATCACTCCAAGTTTCCATCATTGTCTTGAATTTCTTTTTGGCCTTGAGAGCTATTATCTTTTCTTCTCTTGATCAGAAACCACTTCTTTGTGCCATAAATTCAACTCATGGGTCATGAGTGAACCAATAAGCTCCTCCAAAGGCAGGATATCAATATCTTTGGCTTCTTGAATTGTCGTTACCTTTGGATCCCATGATATTGGCAAAGATCTAAGGATTTTATTAACCAAATAAGAATTAGTATAGATTTTTCCAAGACTTTTTAATTCATTAATAATAGTCATAAATCTAGTATACATATCAGATATAGATTTATAATGTAGCATTTAAAATATTTCAAAAGAATGAACAAGCAAATTAATCTTAGTATTTTTTACTTGAAGAGTACCCTCATGAGTAATTTCAAGTATGTCCCATATCTCTTTTGCCGATGTACATGTGGAGATCTTATTGAATTTATAGAGTCCAATGTATAATAAAACAAGTTCATTGTTTTAGTATTAATTTCAGATTGCTTAATATCATATTCATTCCAATCCTCTTCGAGCTTTAGAATGAAAATGCCATTAACCAAAATGGAAGGAATATGAGGACCATTAACTATTACTTTCTAAAGATAATAACCAATATATTGAATATAGATGCACATGCGAGTTTTTCAAAAAGTGTAATTAGTGCCATTGAAAAATGGTGGTCTATTAGTTACATGTTATATAGCAAAATAAGCACCTTCTAGGGCTGCCATGATCTTTTAACTCAAAATCGTTAGATTCTTTGCAAAGCACCAAGTTTAGATACCAACGATTTTGGATTTTGGGCTCTGATACCAATTATTGCCCAGTGAAGATGCAACCCAAGAGGGATGGTGAATTGGGTTTTAAAATTATTTGAACTATTTCAATAGATATAAAACAAGTATGTGCCAATTCAAATTAAGTGCTTATATTTTGCCAAAGTGTTTGTATGCTTAATAAAAATATGCAACGGAATTAACAAAGTAAATGCAAGAGTAAATAAGTAATAAATAAAAATAATCACAAATATAAGAATATATAGTGGTTTGGTGCACTCCAAGGCATCTACATCTACTCCCCAAGTTTTTCTTAGATATTTCACTATAATCACCAAAATTATAGTCGATTAGTTTTCCGGGCTCACTAATCAAAACCCAACTTATTTTTCCAGGCTCACAAGTCAAAACCCCTTATTGGTTTTATAACTTAAGCTAACCAACAACCTCCGATGATTTTATGGGCTCACCAACAACCTATGTTAGTTTTACGGGATCACCAACAACCTATGTTGTTTTTACGGGATCACCAACAATCTGTGTTGGTTTTACACAAAGGCTAACCAACAACCTCTTTGGTTTTTCAAGGCTCACCAAAAATCTTGATACAACAATGTAAGAATGAAAGTAAAGAATACAATAAAGCTTTCTAAAATAAAGTAAGTATCTATTTGAAGCCTTTGGATGATGTTGAAGAAGTTTGTCTTCAATTTGTTAAAGCCTTTAAAAAAAGCTTGATGTTGTGGACTTGGATCAACTCTCTTATCTTTGGAAGTTTGAAGTCTTGAACCACTCAACTCTTGAATTCTTGAAGAAAATTCAATGATCTCATAAAAGGATTGCTTTTCCATTTGATTTTTGGTATTTATATAGCTCTCCAAATCATAGATGACCATTTATGACCATTGGAGATGAAAAATTAGCCATTTGAAGCAAGTTGGAATCAATTCTGTATTTCTAAAAAATTAGCCATTACATCAAGTGTCGATACTTGATTTTTTCATGAGTCGATCTATGAGTCGACACTTGGGTCGACACATCTATGAGTCGACACTTTTGTGAGTTGACACTTAAGTCGACACTTGAGTCAGCTCAAGGCAAAAATTTTGAATTGACATAGTCTATATTTTTCTTGTTCTCAGGCCTTGAGTCGATCTTTAACATCTTCATGAGTTAACACTTGAGTGTGACAGTACTGAAACTTACTGAAATTTTTTTAAAATCAAACTTTAAGTCCTTCCAAGTCTTCCTTATGTTCCAAATCCTTATAACTTGAAATTTTATAAATTTGAAGGACTTCTTCAACTAAAATAAGTAATTCTTTCTTTCAACTGTTATGAGTACCTGAATCTAATAAACACACTAAACATATAATTAGTACTCATACATATTTAAGTATTTTGTCAATCATCAAAATCAAGATCAGAGCCAATAGAGTTGGATGGGATGTATCTTTATCTTTGATAGAGGGTTAATCCAAATGTCAAGAGTACTGGCCTGGAATAATAGTATATTATGTTAATAGGTTATGCTGAATAAGTAGGTTGAATTATCAATTGAATGATTTTGGAATCTTAAACCTGATATGGATGTAGATTATGATAACATGCTAGCCCTGTTATTAATTATCGGATTAAAAATCTTGGGACTGCTATAAGAAGATGTTTAGGATATAGGTTATGCAAGAGTTAAGGATATTAGAAAGGATATGTTTTCGATGAATCTGTATGTGGATTATCATTAGAAATATTTAAAGAAAAATGTGCTTGGGATGATGTATAGCTTTGTAGCTCTCTGTTGATGGATTAGATTATATTATGCTGACATGGCATACATAAGTTGATAGAAACTTGATAACCTATATTAGTAATTTTGGATTGGATTATTGAATTTACCTTATAATTGTTGGGGACTATTAGATATGTTAAATTCTAAGTCAAAGTTAAGATCTATGAGAAGATCTAAGTTACTCTACTACTATGTGGTATTGAGCGAAGAAATTGGTATTGAAAGATTTATATGGGTTTAGCCTATAAAGGACAACATTTTGGATAGTTTGTTAATTGATGCTAAGAGTTATGGTAAGATAGTTCTAAGAGCGATAATATGATTGATTTTATTCATAAGAACATTGATTGGAAGTCTTTACTTTGTTAGAGTTAATGATAACTTTTTAAGAAAAAAGTTGATCTAGATTGTCTAATTGAATTGTCAAGAAAAGTATGATCAATACGGACTTAAACTATGGTTATTGGTGTCTTAAAAGGATGGTGAAATGTATGTAAAGACTCCCATTATGGAAACTGGGTCAGGTAAATCTTGATATGATATGCTATAGATGTGAATGAGATAAAGCGATTCAACAGCTTTACTTTAATAATTTTAGATCTTTCTGGTACCAAGTAAGATAAATTTTTGGATGGGTTCATTTAGTGAACCTAGATGATTTAGTAAATTTTATCAGAGTGCGCAGTGGAAGCGTAGTGATTTAAGAATGTTAACTTTAACTTTAAAAGTGTTATAATAGGAGCACTGACTTGAGTTTCAATAACAAGATTTTAGTAATAAGTGAAAAGATAATGTTAATGATCCTTGGGCTAGTTTATCAGTGTTGCCATGTAATTTTTCTCAATAGGTCCCTGATAAGTGCATAAATAGTCACCATAGTGCATTAATTTATTAATCAATTTTACTTTATTTAATTAAAATTAATATTTTTATATAGTGTTTTATGAAAGAACCCCATCAATGCGAAGGGCAAAATTTTAGGAGTTCAATGGTGTAAACGGCGCGTAATTCAGACTTCAAATGAGCTGGAAAGAGAAATTTGAAGAAATTAATAAATTATAGCATGGATATTGATGCAGTTGGTCCACGGTGAGCCAGCCAAATGGTCCATAAAGTAGCAGCCTGGTCCATTGCCACCATTGTCGCTGGTCCACGAGTTTAGTCCATGGACCATAGGCCAAACTTAGCCACGTCTTCACCAGGAAACTTGCCAGAGCTCCATCCCTCATCACCGGGAGTCTCCTCATGGCCAAGAACACACCGGTGAACCCTCCCATGCTGGAGAAATCCAAGAAAAAGCTACCATTTTCTGCCACCATTCACCTTTCAAGCCGCTTGGTCTGCCATCTCTTTCATCAACTTCCATCATCGTCGTCTTCACTACACCATTCACCATTCTCTTGCCATGGCCACCAATCCAGGAGAAGCCCCTGTTCAAGAGCCATCACCGGACCAAGCTTGCCACTGCCTCATCTTTTGTTCGCTGCTCCTCATGCCGTCACCATGCTGTGTCGGTCATCCTCTTCTTCATGGGTGCCTGCAGCTAATCGTCACCGTCTTCCTAAGCTTGCAGTTGCCGCTCATCCCTTCACTGTGTGCTGCCACTGACTAGATTTCCATTGCTGCATCCAGTTGTCGGGATAAAAGATGTCTAACGAAATTAGAAGGAAGAGATCAACCGCAGCTCTGCGGGATAACACCGAAGAAGGGGTGGTTGTGTTGGTTATGGGAATGAGATAGAGAACCAGAAGAAACTGATACCATAGTCCAATGCTAATTTCCCATGGGCTGGATGCATTCCTTCCCTTTAAATACAAGAGACTTTGGGGAGGTTGGGAAAATTTTTTTCTGAGCATTATTTTTTTCTCTAAGGGGTTAGAGCACTCGAGAGCATTCTTAGCCTGAGAGTTTTATTTGTTCCAACTCTAAGCTTTCTTAATAGCTTAAGAGTTATTTTTTATGAATAATTATTTTATTTTAGCAATAAAGTTTTATTATTATTATTTTTATTCTTGTCATTTTATTTTTGCTCTAGGACTAGTTTAATTTATTGTAATTTTACTACTGTCATTTAAATATTTGCAAGTAGGTTAGTTTAATTCCTGCAATCTAATTTCTGCAAATAGAATAGTTTACTTTCTACAACTTTAATTTCTTGTAATTTACATTTTGGTAAGTAGAGTAGAATTGATTTTATAATTTTTAAATAATTTTTAAATTTTTTTATTTTAATCATGTCTGGCTAAGCAAATCCTTCTGGGATTGGTGATGAAGCTAGACCATGATTAAAAGCCCTTCTTTGGATTTCTTTTCGAACTTTAATTTTTAAGAGATTATCTTTCCTTTTTAAATTTCTTGTCCAGAGACTTGATGAGTTATAGTTGGGTTTCAGTCCCTTCATAGTTCATGCTTGATTCGGTACAAGAAGGACGAAAGATAGATAGCTCAATAATTTATTGTTCATTTCTTTCTTTCTTTCCTTGTAAAATCTTGATGGGTTATAGTTGAGTTAAATCTCTTCATAATCCATACTTGGTTATTACAAAGGAGGAAGTTGAAAGGTTTTATAAAAGAGATCCTTAGAAAAGTTTTCGAAATCATTGGTGGATTCAAAAGTCCTTGATCTTTAAATTATTTATTTCATCGATTTAAACTACTTTTGCTCTTTCTTGTCAGCTATTCTAAGTGAGGGTTTGAACACAGTTCGAACATAAATTTCTCATGGGATCGTTCCGTACTCGCTGAACGTGTTACTCTGCACACCGTGTGCTTGCGGTTAAACTAAAGCTCACATTAGTCCCCTTAGTGTAGAGGATTATAGTAAAAATTTTGAACATCTCTGAATCTAGAATAATGAAGTGATGATCCTCTACCCGGCTATGATCGAAAATATTGTAACACCAAGTTTCTTTAGTTATGAAATTATGATTTCTCTATTTAAGAAGTGATCGAGATTTTCATAAGATAAAAGATTAATTATATAATCATGGAGAAGGTCAAGAGAAGAGAGAATGCTAAAGATCATTGCAAATGTCTAGTTGTTGATTAAGAATAAATTGGATCGATTATGATTTCTAGTAGAGTTAATCAAGAGAAATAAATTAAGGGACAAAGAATTGTGTACTAAATTCAAGGTTGAGGCATTAATATTTATTTGAAAGAAATTGAAGGAACTCACAATATAAACAGATGATGTTGATCAAAATAAAAAGTTATGTCTTGTTGTTATGAAAATGCCATATGAAGAAGGCATTCTAAAAGAGAAAATATTAGAAGCTTGAGGATGATGTTAAATTATGTATATCGAAGGTTAGGCATCATAAATTTTTTGTGAAATTAATCAAGCATAATTAATTGTATTGACATCAAAAGATTCGAATTCTTTTTGAAGAGCTTGAAAATTTTGATATGGATTGTAAATGGAAAAGATTAAGTTTTGAATGTTATATTAATTTCGTTAAGACTTGGGAAGTATCTTAAGAGATAGACTAATTGGGAATTTGAGAATGACATAAGGGTTAGTTATTTTAAGGTTTAAAATCTCAATCAAGCTAATTTTGAGGACGAAATTATTTTAACAGGGGGAGAATGTGAGAGCTGGTGTTTTGGACCAAAGTCGGCAGGCCCAGCCGACTTCAACCTAGAAAAAAAAAGGGGCAGAGGAGTCGAAATAGGGGATGCTCATTCCACTCTTATCCATCTAGAATTCTCGCCGGAAAAGATGTCGGACCGTCGTGGAGGGCAGGGACAAGGTTGGTGATGAGGTTAGGATGGGTTTGGACTCTGATCGATGGAGTTTTTCTTCCCCAAACGGTGAGGAGTTTCCATTGGTTTTTCTTTAAAACCCCCCTTATCATTGAGTTTTTCATCGATTCCCCCTCTTCTTTGGTGGTCGAGCATCCTTGCTCTATCTAGAAAATCTCTGTGGGCTGTCGTCCTTCCTCTAGCTTGTCAGAGCAAAGGAGGTGAGCTTGGGCCGAGAGGAGAAGAAGCTTCGGTTCAGTTTGCCTTGGACCGCACCTCACCGGTGACCGTGCTGTCATCCGCCTCCGGTCCACCGAGCTCCCTTTCCGGTGACCACCTCCCTTGGTCGCCAGCAACCATGGGGAGGCTGGTTTGGTTGAGTCGAGGGAGAAAGTAGGGGTTCGGGAGAAGAAGAGAAAGAAAGAAGAAGAGAAGAAAGAAAGAAAAAAAAAGGAAAAAGAAAAAAGGGAGAAAGAAAAAGAGAAGAAAAAAAAAGAAAAAGAAAGAAAAAAAATAATTGGGGACCTCTATTCAGTGCACAAAAATAAAGAGAAAGAGGAGAGAGAAGATGAGGAAGAGAAGGAGGAGAGAAAAGGAGAGAAGATGAGGAGAGAGAAGGAGGAGAGAGAGAAAGAGGAAAGAGAAGGAGAGAGCGAGGAGAGAGAAAGAAAAAAATAAATATCGAAGGGGAGAGATCGAAAAGCTTTTCTGGAAATTAATGAGAATAGGATTTTACAGGTGGACCACTGATGAAATCTGGGTAAAAGGTTTTGGGTTTACAATTGATCTAGGATTATTGATTTGCATTAAAAATTATTATTATAGGGGATAGCCTTCTGAACAGAAAGGTATTGAGGGAGCTTTGGGTATATTGAATTAGCTTCTGAAAGGTAAGGAGTTTTAGACTTGATCACCCATTATATGTATGCATTTTACATGACCTGATTTGATCCGAGCATATATATACATTTGTATGCATGGTTGTCTTCACATGGCATAGTTTGATTTCTCGTGATAAATAATGTGTTTGTTGTTATTATTGTCTGTATTTTTATATACCATGTTTATCAAGTAAAGTGATCTTTGGATGGGTTGGACCATAATACCAGTTATTGAAAAATCGTAAAAGACATGTTTTGACTACATGATGTGAAATGATAAAGTGTTAAATGAATATGGTGTTTGGACTAGCCATGCCATGGTGGTACCGTAGTTACTCAGGTTGCCAGTCACAGGCTGGTGTGTAACAACTTTGTGTGCTAGTCATAGACGGGATTGTGACAAATAGTGTGCCAGTCACAAGCTGGAGTGTGACCGTAGCTAGTATAGAACCCTAAAGATAAAGGTTAATTAATGGAAACACTAAAATAAAATATGATGTTATCATTGGTTTCGTTAAACTTGATATTTGAGTTGTTTTGGTTACGTGATCTAATAAACTGTTGTTTTCCAGTTATTTTTAAGTTATACTATTATTGGTGTGATTGTTTGGAGACCTTACTGGGCTGTAAAGTTCACAACCCTTATTTCTTCCTTCTCAGAGTTATGCAGGATATTCGAGCTTGGTAGTGCATTGGATTTATGGTGAAATGATGCATAGCAAGGATCGGGTTGGGCGTGAGATCAAACACCAGGATTGTAGATTTTTAGTTAGTTTTGTTTAGTTAGTTCGGTTGCTGATATTTATGTAATAAATCAGTAGATCATTTAGTAATTTTGACTTGAATAAATGGATTGTTTAATTACTATTCAATTATTTATATAATATTGGTTTATTTGATGAGATTTTTGAAGTAAGTAACTCTTGTATACCTAGGCCTTGCATGGTCTCTAGGATAAAACCTAGAGTTTGTGTGGACGGTCGCATAGCCGATTCTGGTGCTGGATTCGGGGCGTGACAGGATCCTAACAATATATCAGGTTGGGATTGGATCAGTTCGGGTCAGAATTTAGTAAACCCAGATCTGATCTAGAAAATCAAATGGGTCCAATTTTAAATCCTAATCTGGTCTAATGGGCTTTTTAAAGTAGGTTAGATTGGATCTAAGTAAGTCAGGTTAAGCCATGTCACAAATCAATCTCATCTATTTGCATCTTTAATTAGAATCCACATATCTATCATTGTTGCTGGTTCAACTTTGCATAAACCCAAATTCTCTGCAGTCATGATTAGACAATCTTGCTTCTCTAATAAGCATGTAGTCAGATGTAACATCTACCTAAATTCCTCCATGTTCAAATCAAATGCAATAATTCTATGATAGGTGTTTAATATGCAATCTATAATACCCGGTCCAATTCAGAAAAAAGATCTAGCACGAGTTTTAAAGCCCAAACCAAATAAAAAAAGGAAAAGAAAGGAAGACTTTTGATGAGAGTCTTCTTCCCTCTTCTTTGATTCTATTGAGGAGGAGTTCCTCCCCTCTAACTCCATCAAGGAAAAGGAAGCCCCAAGCTTTATAAAGGACCCTCCTCCCCACTGCTCGCCATGCCCAAACCGTTGTCTATAACCAGCAATCTATCACCTTTAATTTTGGTAAGGAGATCTTGGAATTTTTCAATAAGCCAATCGTGGGAATCTCATTGGAATTAAGGTAAGCCAACTTCTCCTTCTTTCCTTTCTTTCAGATGGGTTGCCATCGGGATTAGGCCGACGAATCGCTAGATTTTGCTTGGAAGAAACTTTCTACCCTTCCCTTGTTTTTCCCTCTCTTCTCTCTTGATTCCAATGCTACTCATCGCTATTGATCATCAGATGGGGAACCAGTAGCCGCGCCACCATGGGCCACAGCCCCAGCCACTCTTTTTTAATGAGACCTTTGGGGTTTCGGAGGGGGGAGAATGGGAGCACAGGTCTCTTATTCGGGCTGAGCAGAAGAAGAAGAAGAGAAGAAGAAAAGAACAAGAAAAAAGAAGAAAAAGAAAAGGAAAGGAAAAGAAAAAAATAAATTCTCTTTCCTCTCTCCTCTTCCTTCTCTCTAATTTTTCTCTCCACTTTCTCTTTCTTCTTTTTCTCTATAATTTTCTCTCACTAAAAGTTTCTCTCACTAAAAGTTTCTCTCTCTTAGGGATTGGAAAGGTTATGAAGTTGGGCTCAGGGATCGGTGGGTGGATCTTGATGAATCTTGGTAGAAGATTATAGGTTGATAATCGTTATATCATAAAATTTATTTATTAATATTAAGATTGATTTTGTAGAAAAATGATTTTTCAGGCAGGAAGATATCGGGTGAGTTTCTTAGTATCTACATCGAGGATTTGGAGGTCGATTGATATCTGGCTTATTAAATTTATCACTAGTAAAGGTAATAATTTTTGGATATGATCACTAGTTTATATATATATTTTTGCACTACATGATTTCTGATTCTTGATATGAGCATTGGCATGTATGTTCATTATGCAATATATGACGTGATTTCTCATGATAGATATTTGTGATCACCGGTGTGCTTATTTATATTTTTTGTATAACATGTTTGTATCAAGACAGGATTATTTTGGATGATTTGAATCGATATGGAAATCTTGAAATAAATATAATTTGACAATCTATTGAGATTTGATAAATTGATAATCAAGAAAGGGATATTTGGACTAGCCAAGATTAATAGAGAATAGCCGAGCCACGGGTGGATAATATGTGAAATAGCCGAGCCATGAATGGATAGTATGCGGAATAGCCAAGCCATGGATGGATAGTATATGGGATAGCCGAGCCATAAATAGATAGTATATGGAATAGCCAAGCCACGGATGGATAGAACATGGAATAGCTGAGCAATGGGCGGATAGTATACTAAATAGTCTGGCCACGGATGGTTAGTACATGGTAGATACTTGAGTTTGCTAGTCATGGCTGGAGTATGATTGTGATAAGTCCAAAATTCTAAAAGATAATAATGGTTGATCCGGATCATGTTAATAAGATTTGGATAATAAGAGATGAAACCATAATTAAGTAAAAAGAAAAATTTTATTTAATGATATATGTGATATCTCACTTTTGAATAAGGTGGATATTTGGTATTAATTGATGTATCTTTTGATTTTGAGTTATCTTGATCTCTTGATATGAGGTTTGAGATTTATATTTTATTTGATACTACTTACTATTAATTTTAAATTATATTGCATTATGCTGGTGTGAATATATGGGGATTCTTATTGGGTTGTTCAATTTTCAAAGTTACAGGATGTTCAATTTGGCTATGGTTTGGATTCAAAAGTGAAAAGATAAAAATATAAAGAGTCACTGATATCGATCAGACAATTAAAGAATGACCAAATTAAATTTGTAATTATACGAATTGTATTATTTCTTAAACATTGAGTATTTTGTTATGAATTGTGATAAATAGTATTTTTTGAATTTGTAGTTGTAATGAATTTTTTTAAGGCATTGCATAATTTAAGATTCATGTGACCGGTCGTATGACTGACCTAGGCACTAGGTTTGGGGCATGACAGAATGGTATCAAAGCTTAGGTTATGGTCACTTGGGACTATGATATAAGTGATTAAGATATAATATGATTGATATCGAAACTTAAGTTTTGATCACTAAGGACTAGAGATATGATAGAAGTATCAGGAATTGATTTGGAGTTTGGATTTTAGATCACTAGGTATTGTAATACAAATTATAACTAAGGTTTGGTATATAATGAGAGAAAAGGGGTTACATAATTTTGTCTATGATCTCAATGATAAGGATCACCTAAAATAAGTAAAAAAAAAGGACTGAATAACTTATATTTCTTAATCATGATAAATAGGATTTGACCTAAGCATGAAAAGTGTTGACTCTCGAATAAAATATGTTATATTGGTAAGCTATGTTGTGCTATATATGCATGTTCAATTGTTAATTAGATGATTTTAGAATTCTATACTTGATGTGGGTGCAAATCACTATAGCAGCTTTAGTTGGGTTTACGCAATATATTTAATATAGTACATGTCACCAAATATGTCATGGATAGATTCAAATACTCAATAGTACATAACTACATCAATATGTAGCTAGATCACTAATTTTATCGCATAGTTCTGTAATATAATATATAGAGATTGCAGCAAAATACAAAGTTCAAGGAATAATTTGATCAAGATTGGCTTGGAAAAGTAGGGAGCATCAATAGCATAAGAAATATATCATTGTCCATGCCTGTGAAAGACAATATTTGTCACGATTCTATCTGTGACTGGCAATATTGTTAACCACGATCCCGTGGCATGGCTAGTCCAATTACCTCATTCTCTTAATTAACACTTTATTATTTTACATTATCATATCAAATCATATTATTTACAGCTTTCCAACAACTGGCATATGATCCAACTTATTCACATCATCATGTCAAATCATGTCGTTTACATTTTTTCAATAACTAGTATCATGGTCCAACCCATTCAAATATCATTTTATTTGATAATACATGATATACAGGAACATAGCTAGTAACAATAAAATCATACTGTCCAACATAAAGAGTCAACCTATTCCATGTAAAACTAGTCATGCATGCCGATGCTCATATGCACGGATTAAATCATGCTATAATAAATACATATATATTACTGGTCATCAGGTCTAGATATCCTTAATTTCAAGAGCTAACCCAAAATATCCGGTATCAATTTGTACCTGGAGCCCGCACAATACCCTTCTGCTCAGAAGGCTGCCTCCTACAATAATAATTTTTAACTATAAATAATCCTAGAAAAATTTGTAAACCAAAATCTTTTATTTATAAAATCCTAACTTCATGAATTCCAAAAGAGCTTTTCGATCTTCCCCTTTAATATTTATATATTTTTTCTCCTCTCTCTCCTCTTTCTCTCTCCTCTCCCTTTCTTTCTCTCTCATCTTTCCTTCTCTTCTTTCTCTCTCTCCTCTTTCCTCTCTCTCTCCTCTCTCCTCATCTTCTCTCTCCGCATTTTCTTCTCCTTTTTCCTTTTTATTTTTTTATTATTTTTTTCTTTTTCTTTTTCCTTTTTTTTTTTTTTTTCTTCTTTCTTCTCTTCTCTTCTTTCTTTTTTTTTCTCTTTTCTTGTTCTCTTCTTCTCTCCATCGTCTCCACCGAACTCCCCCTCTCTCTCTCATGACTCGACTGAGCCGGCCTCCCCATGGCTGTCGACGGCCAAGAAAGATGATCATCGGAAAGAGCTCGGTGGACCGGAGCGGACGGCGACGCGGCCACCGGCGACCCATGGCCCCAAGACCAAACCGAATCAAACTAAATCAAAGAAATATCCATATTAAATCTTCCTAAACAATTGAAATAAGGGAAAAATAAACTCACCGGCCAGCGATGAAGAACTCTCGATCGCGGAGAGGAAAGAGATGCGTGGAATGCACGATGGGGCGGTGGTGTGGGGGAGTTAAAGGAACAACTCGACAGTTTCCCCCCGCCGTTTGGGAAACAAACTCCACCCTGATCGGAGTTCTCCCCCACCCCAACACGTCGCTGACCTCCTCCCTCGCCCCTCATGACTCCTCCCTCAAAACCTCTGGTAAAAACTCCGGCCGGATAAGGGTGAGCCAATCTCCCTTATTTCGATCTCTGCCACCCCCCTCTTCTTCGTCCTATTTTTTTCACCTATTTGGGTTGAAGTTGGTTGGGCCTGTCGATTTCAGCCCAAGCCCATATATCACAAGTGAACTATGAAAGGAAGGATAGAGAAAAGAGATAGACTGATAAAGTGAGCAATTTGAGGGAAAAAGACAGGGAATGTCACAAGAAATGAAGGTTGGTGGTAGAGTGGCTGAAAGATAAGGAGGCCTCCACAGTACACAAACTTGTTTTGCACTTCACAGAGCCAAAATTAAAGTAGGAAAGTGGGCAGGTTTTGGATAAAAGTTTAATAAAAGCACAATAAAAAAATGATTCTAATCGTGCTCTAAATAAATCCAATTCATTAGGGAAGAGACAACTCCAAATTATGAATTTAAACGCAGAGTGGATGAACCAACAAGAGAGGTAGTTAGAGGGAGGGAAAAATATAGAGAGTGGATGAGGGAGTGGCCATACCTTGGGTGGAGGGTGAAGGAATTGGAGCGTGGGCAAGATGGGTATTCCTGAGGAATGACGATGACATGGAGGAGAAAGGAAAAGGGCTTTCGTCTATCATGGGATTAAGAAGAGATCCCAACAAGTACCCAGAAGAGCTAGATGAGAGGGAGGAGGGGAATGTTTCGTTCTCATCGAAGTGAAAGGGACGGGACAATTTTGTAAAAATAAAAAATACCAGATTACCACATCTTTGGTAATCTGGATAGCCACATCTTCCTGAGGTAATCTGAATTGCTACATGAGAGGTAATCTAGATTATCATTACAACATAGATTGCCGATTTAAAAAAATACCAAACAGATTATCTGGTAGGCCCAGTTTAAAATTACAATAATCTGTATAAATTACCATCTACCAAACACAACCTTATACCTTTCTATTATGTCATAATACCATTTTGTTGGAAGGGCTAATAAAGAGTCCTAATGCGGAGGGAACTCAAGGTGGCAATAGGGACAGATCATGCCAAAAATAGGTCGGGCCGGAATTGATCAGTAGTGAATTTTGAAGGGTAAAAATTTGTTAAAGTCATATCTTATTTAAGAGTATTACCTTGGTATATTTTATCCTGTTTTCCACGTCATTCATGCTTTCAAATGGTCTATATTTGATCCTTCAATTAATTTAACCAAAACTATCTTCTAGAGCAAACATGTAATTAATCTTCAACAAGCACTAAAATCCCTAGAAGTAGCCAATAGTATTTAGCACCTAGCTACAACTCATACAAGCACGATAAATTCAACTATGAACCATGCTATTTAGTACATGTCACTAAATGGTATGTCATGGATAAATACAAATACTCAGCAGTACGATATGAGATAATTACATCAATAAATACAAAGTTCAAAGAATAATTTGATCAGCGCCTGTTTAAGAAAGTAGGAAGCATCAATGGAATAGAAAATCTCTCAATAGCGCTCTCTACAAAAAGAGTGGTTTCTCATAAATTCATCACCTTGGGAGATCCATTGAAGCTAACATATCACTGTGTAAATATTCATTTGAAGGTGCAATCTCACCTAGCAAGTGCCCCATTTCATCGAGATTTTGGAGATCCATTGAAGCTGACGTATCACTGTGTAAACTTTCTTTTGAAGGTCCAATCCCGCCTACCAAGTGCTTCATTTTGTCGAGATTTTGGGGAGCCAGCCGCTGTTTATGAAACCTCCTTATCCGTTCTAACTCCATGGCAACTTCTTTCATGGTTGGCCTTTCTTCTCCTTTTAAATCTAAGCACCTCCTGGCGAGTTGTGCAGCTTCAAAGAATTGGTCCATTCCAGCTTCTTCGACAATTCGAGGCTCTACCAATTGAAGGAGGTGCTGCTTATCAAACATCAATGTAAAATAGGTAGCTAGATTCCTATGATCTTCTGACCTAGCAAAAGATACCGGAATCTCTCTAGTTAATAGCTCTACAAGAACTACCCCGAAGCTATAAACATCACTCTTCTCTGTTAACTTGCTTGTGTGGAAGTACTCTGGATCTAAGTATCCAAATGTCCCTTGCACAACGGTGGTTATATGTTCTTGATCAAATGGGACCGACCTCGAAGCTCCAAAGTCTGATACTTTTGCTGTATAATTATCATCCAACAATATATTTGTAGACTTGACATCTCTATGGATGATTGGTACTGAAGCAGCGGAGTGCAGATATGCCAACGCTCCAGCAGCTTCTGCAGCTATCCTTATACGATCTTCCCATGGCATTGACAAATCATGACTCTGACCATGGATATGTTGGAAGAGAGTTCCGTTGGATATGAACTCATACACAAGCAATGGAACTTGGGTCTCTAAACAGCAGCCCAATAGTTTGACAACATTCCTGTGATTGATTTGACAAAGGATGATGATCTCATTGATGAATTGCTCGGTTTGGCTCTCATCAACTAATTTGGACTTCTTGATGGCGATAACCCTCTGGCTTGGCAAAACTCCCTTGTATACGGTACCATATCCACCGCGACCAAGGATTTGGCTCTCGTTGAAGTTGTTGGTTGCCTTTTCTAGTTCCTCTATATTGAAGATCTTCAATGCTCCATTAGAACCTTCACTTATGATTTGCTGCTGCAGAAACAAGCCACCATTTTGTTGAAAGAACCTGGCTTTCATCTTAATTAGCTTCCTTTTCTTCAATATCCAGTAGGACATCAAACTTCCGGTGAATACAGTAAACAAGAGGCTTAGCCCCACACCTACATATAAATCGTTGGAAGTTCAGTTTTAAAAAATCTCAGTTGATGGTAGTTATTTCCAGTAAGAGTAGGTGATGGTTCTATTGCTAAGCTTTGAAATTTTACACAATTTCAGGTATTTACCACTCCAATTGTAAGCTTGTTTGTTCACGAAGGAAAAAAAAAAAAAAACAAGCAACAAATATTTATGGATGACACTATCTACATGTGGAAGGATTTGAAGCAATTGAGAGTATGCAGAACAACCAAGAAAGTGGCTGGAAGATAGCTACATATGCCGCTACACTGTTCTTAGTGCCATGACTAATGATTCGTTCAATATGTTCACATGCATATGGTACAGCTTAGAGTTAACAAAGATATATCAATGAAGATAATGGAAATCATTCCTAGAGATCATTCTTTCCTAGCTAACAAGTATATTGATTTTAAAATGATGATTCAAAACTGGCCATTCTACATTGAGCAAAGAGATGCACTGAATAAAATTGCTAGTGAATGTACTGATATGGGCAAACTATTTTCTGAGGCTTCTATTGGTAAACTTCCACCTTCATAGAAGGACTACCAAAGATATTAAAATTGTAAAAAATGTTTTTGTAATTAGATAAACTACTGCAGTACATTCAAATTGAATATGAAGCAT
The DNA here is from genome assembly GCA_021397845.1 of Areca catechu. Lineage (NCBI taxonomy): Eukaryota > Viridiplantae > Streptophyta > Magnoliopsida > Arecales > Arecaceae > Areca > Areca catechu. The sequence continues at coordinate 152,689,407 of CM038049.1, read as the reverse complement.
ATGAATGAGATGAACTTGAGAATTAAATATAGAAGAAAAAAGAAACAATAAAAAACATTCATAATGTTGAAGTTCAAGTAACTTTATGACTAAAAACAAGTTTCACAATGGAAAAAAGAATTATTCTAGTTTCAAGAGGAAGAAGGAGGCTCTGAAGAAGAAGACAAACAAAAAATAGAAAAGGTTCTTGTTATGTTTGTCCAAAGATGGGATACCTTACAAAACTATCTTGCTTTTGCAAAGGAAAAAATAGTGATGAAATGCAAGCCAATGAGAAAAAGGTTGCCGTGCTCACTGAATTTCTCATAGTCAATATTGATGAAGGATAGCAACTTGCCATGTGACCACTCACAGGAGTGTGTTCATGAATTACGAAACTTGATAATGAAAATACTTTATTTATGGGCAACTCCTGTTGTTGTTGGCAAAGGAATGGTTAAACTTTTTCTTACAATTGGAAAAGTTCTTACTCTTCAGAATGTTCACTACATTTCAGAGATTAGAAATAATCTTGACTCTATCAAGAAACTTGATGATTATGGTTTTAAAGTGGTATTCAATTAATAAAAAGTGATCATCTGTAAACAGAACTTTTGTGGGGAAAGGATATGCCAAGGATGATACATACATGCTTAGTTTCAATAAAGATACTACTCTTACTGTTTATATTGTTAATGATCTATATGACATTTGGCATTATATGTTAGGATATGTTGGTATTAAGATGATGGATAGAATGATTTCACATGAATTGGTTCCCAAAACTAATTCCAAATTAACTATTAATAATTGTGAATTTGTACACAAGCAAAAATTACTAAGACTATTTTCAAAATGGTAGAAAAACAACTTCATTGGCGGAATTAATCCACAGACATATGTGGTTGGTTACAAGGACCAATTAGCTAGAGGAAGAAAATAATATTTTATAACATTGATTGATGACTATCCTAAATTTAATTATGTATATCTAATTAGAACTCAAGATGAAGCATCTGAAAATTTTAAAATCTTTTTGAAAGAATTGGAAAATCAACTTAGCAAGCTGATTAAAATTATAAGATTTGATCGTAGTGTAGAATACAACTCAAAACTTTTTGTAAATCATTAAAGAAGAAATACCCCTAATTTTTCTCATCAAAATGGAGTGGCAGAGGAAAAGAAAAAAAAAACAAAAGTTTGCTTGAAATGGTTAGTGCCATGCTAATATATTCTAATTTATCCATGAGTTTTTGAGGTGAAGCTTTATATATTGCATGTTACATACATAACAGAATTCTACATAAAAATTAAAATAAAATTTCATATAACTTATGGAAAAATTAAAAACCAAATCTTTATTATTTTAAAGTATGAGGACGCATTATTTATGTATTATATACTATGAATAATAGAACTAAGTTAGGAAGTAAACCTATAAACTCTATATTTATTAGCTTCTCTACTCATACTAAGCCATCTAGATTTTTAAATTTAAAGACTAATAGGTTTTTTAGGGCATACATATTATATATTTTGAAAATTTGACCATTAATGATGCTGATAAATTGCAACTTGAAAAAGAACTGATTAAAGAGTTAGAAAAATCTGAACATATGGTGGAAGAAAATAATACTAATATTGATATTTCTCATAATAATAGGAATTAATGAAAGTAGTAATGATAGTGTTACAAATAAAAATGACTTGGAATCTAACTTTACAGGCCTAAGAAGAAGCAAAGGATGTAGAACTGATATAGAAATTGGGTTTAAAATGTTTACATATTTATTAGAAGAGGATTCTAAAATATTTGAAGAAGCTATGTCTTTACCGGATGTAAACTTATAAAAATTTGTTATGGATGATTAGATTAAATCTATACATGATAACAATAAATGGACATTGTGTGATCTTCCTCCTAACATAATTAAAATTCATTGAATGTAAATGGGTTCTAAGGAAAAAAGAAAAAAAAAATGTAAACCTAAGGATAGTATAGATAAGTACATAGCAAGATTAGTTACTAAAAGGTATAGCCAAAAGAAAACAACCAATAGTTTTGAAACTTTTCACCTATGGCTGAAATAACATCTATTAGAATAATGTTTGCAATTATATCTATCTATAAGTTTGAAGCATGCCCAATGGATGTAAAAATGGTGTTCCTGTATGATGACTTAATAGAAGAAATCTATATTAATCAACTTGAAGGCTATGTTGTTAAAGGAAAAGGGGGAAACATATGTAAATTGATTAAGTCTCTATACGAGCTAAAACAAGCCTCAAGATAATGGTATAAAAAGCTAAATATAGAAATTAAGTTAGATTTAAGAGCCATAAAGTAGAAAGTTGTACGTGTCTTTATGAAGGAAATAGAGCATTTTAATGTTTTAATTAACTGCTGTTTATGTGGATGATTTACTAATATTTGGTTCTAATATGGAATGTATAAATGAGATAGAATATTTTTTTAACACAAACATTTGATACCGAGGACTTAAGTCCAATAAATGTTATATGAGGAGTTAAGGTATCAAAGGAGATATGGAATATACTTTACCCAATTTCATTATATTGGAAAAATGTTAAGAAAGTTTAATTAATTGGATTACAAGCCTTCTATAACATCTATAAATCCCCTGCTAAAGCTATGTGATCAAGCTAGTAAAGAGATATTATGAATAAAATAATTTATGAGATCATTCCTTTCATTGAAATTCATAAAGATCCTATTATCACGTATTGTGACAACCAAGCTACCATACACGATATCAAAGATGAGATAATGAGTAGCAATATCAAACATATTTCCATGACATACAATCACATTAGAAGGCTTGGTAAAAAGGCAAGTTAGTACTTTAGCAAATACTACCTGACCCTCACAAGGCCCCTTATCAAAACCATAAGAGGTACAAGATTGATGGACTTAACTGTAGATGACTCTTAAAAGAGATATAATTAGAATATTATATATATATTTATAGTTCAAAAAAAATTCAGTTAAGTTACTAATAAAATATCAATGTGTAGGTTGTATTTTCAGTGCATTTTTGTCTTTAGAATAATATAGGTGTGAAACTATATAAAGTTCCGTGTCTCTATGAATGCACTATGTTATCTAGAAGAAAATAGGTTAGATAACGTCCTTAACAAAACTCATATCTTATGTGGGGTGAATAGAGAGGTTGTGGACACCCTTGCTAAGTTTTACCTTTGCAAGGATGGAGGTTAAGGCCACCTCTACCAGTAAAACCCTGGTAGGCTTACTATACTGGCAGATGCACAAGTCTACTAATCACACAAATCCCAGACAAGGTAATGGACCATCATGGCAAACTCTAGCCTCTGGGAGTAGTCTCCCATCCAGTAATAAGAGTATTTGAATACATTACGTACCCAAAGCAAGTCCCAGTGGCACCGTCTTCGAGCAGCCAGTTCCATTCTTTTTTCCGTCACCATGTTGGCCAAATGGACAGGCGCAAGAAACGCTTCCGGGCTTGTTGATGCATCTTCCCACACAAGGATTGAGCTCTGGATGCTCGCACTCATTAATATCTTGCAAGAGTAAAAACGTCTCGAAGTCAACCACAATATATTAAGGCGGAGTAAAAATAGAGGTAAATTAATAAGATCTGGTACTGGCTGCAAACTGGATTATATATATATATATATATATAATAGAGAGAGAGAGAGAGAGAGAGAGAGAGAGAGAGAGAGAGAGAGAGAGAGAGAGAGAGAGAGAGAGAGAGAGAGAGAGAGAATGGGTCGTAGCTCAATAGTCGTTGCATCTGCCGTCTATATAGAAAAAATTTCCAGGTTCAAAACGTGGCAAATGTTTGACTTGGATAGTTCTCATTGCAGCTTATACGACACCAATTTTGGTGTCCCTTTTACAATTCTCATCGAAACATAATACAAAAAGTAAAAGAAAGAGAGAGAATGCTTTCTAAGGAAGTGATAAACTAGCTAGGAAAATTCTCATAGAAACATAATACAAAAAGTAAAAGAAAGAGAGAGAATGCTTTCTAAGGAAGTGATAAACTAGCTAGGAAAATTCTCATAGAAACTTAATACAAAAAGTAAAAGAAAGAGAGAGAATGCTTTCTAAGAAGTGATAAACTAGGAAATTTGGGGCTGCCGTTGGTGAAGATTATTAGAGTTGGGAGCAATAAGACAAACTAGCTAGTATATTTACATGCATGTATTCTTATGTTATATGTATATGCGTGCGTATCTGCGTACGTGTAATGTTTCATGGAAATGTAAACTGGTGCATATATACCTGTGCATCCACCTTTAATGTAAGGATTTCCTTCATATCCTTGAGTGCAGTTGCAGAGGTACCCAACCCCATTGGTTGAATCGTAACAGTAGCTGTTCTCCTTGCAAGCATAGGTTGCCATCGTCCTTTCCGCTTCTTTACACGTCTCATTCCCAATAGCCCATTCCAACACCGTCGTGTAAGTATTTTGAGAACTTCGACTGGAGTATCCACCGCTCCATAGTTTCTCACTCGAGAAAGTGAAGCTGCTTTCCTTGACAACGAAGAGGTCGCTGCAAATAGCGTTCCAGTTGGATATGTTGAAGACGGATGCATTGAAGATCTGGTTCTCGTTGAGTCTATCAAGTCTAAAGATCAACGGGCTGAAGCTCTTCAAACCTTTGGGGACGGAGCCTTGACAGCAGCCCAAGCCAGAGCAAGATCCATCGACAACACTATCAGCTGAGTAACAAAAGGTAACGCAACCACTTGTCAAGTTGCCACTAAGCCCTTGCATAATTACCATATGGTTACAACCAACCAACTTCAGCATGTTCTCCGTTGTCGATATCGTGTAGGGGGTTCCCTCCAGGTAGGGCGCACCAAGGTTCTGAAGGGTTTTATTGTAGCAGCGGTGGAAAAAGACACCAGTTCGGATGCTTAGTTGGCCTCGCGGTAGCGAGATGTCTTCAATTGGGAAACCAGTGTTATTCAGCCGAAGAATTGGAGCAGTGCCGTTGATCCCGCCGCATGTTATTTCGAAGCCTGGCATGGCTTCATGGGCTTTGCCAAAGGGGTAGGGGACGTTGGTACAGGTCAATGGGGATGATAGGTTCTTTGCCTCCGAGATGTGCGTGCCGAGCGGTGCTGCTGCCAAGCATAATAGCAGCAGCTCAAGAAGCAGCAAGAGCCGGCAAATCATGGGTTTGGCCTCCAGCGACTATCCTCCACAGATAGATTAATGTATGCTAGAGACTCGACTATATAACAGCGGTGCTCGATCTTCTTGTTGGAACGCACCGCGTACGGCTAAAGGTGGAGGAGAGAAGCCATTGAACTAGGCCAAAATTAGTGCCTTCTCTTATAGCAGGATCGACAGTGCTTGTCAGACCAGATCAACGGAGAGCAGAGGGTATATTAGAGTTCTGCTGTTCCGATCATAAAATCAAACACAACAACGACCATTCAGACTTCTATTCCTGCCCGCGTGTCAAAGAAAAAATCAACAAGAAAAAGTAAAAGAACGATGTTTCGTACAAACATGCCGATTACTTTGAAGCGGTCTTGAGAAATATCGCTATCTAGAATTATAGACTCTTTGTAGGCTGTAGTGTATAATTTCTCCTCCCATGTTCCCTTGGGTCAAAGGGGTCGGCATCCACGTGACCGCAGCATAAAGTGGTAGAAGGGATACGGCACTAAGACGTAATTGGGTACGTACGCCTTGCGTTGGCCCACGCACGCGCACGACGAGCGCGGGGTCTATGGACCGCAGCATGCGATCCATGTGAGCGAGCACATCGTCCAGGCCGAGGCACATGTTTCATCTATTTCTAGCATGGTCCATGATCTTGACATGGTCCGCAACCTTGACATGATCCAAGAGAGGCTTCATCATGGTCTATAATTGCTGTCCGCTGTATGAATGATAGAAGATTGCATGACGGCGATCTAGGTCCAAGTCGAAGAATGCAAGCAAGATCAAATACCATCAATACGACGAGTTAGGTATCATGTCAAAGATTGTCCATAACTTAAAAATCGAATTAGAGCTATTAGGTCGATGGTACCGACGTAATGGATATAGTGATGTACTCATGGTATTCGATAAGATATCTCTTTCTTTCTAGTAATGGATTCTAAATTTTGTATATCCCCATCATGTGTGTTGCAGAAAAGAGCTGTTTGACTTTTAAAGAGTAGAGAGGGTGCTGTCCATCTAATTAACGGATCAAGCTATGTGATCAATGATGAAGGAATGATTAGCTTAAAGCTTCATGATGCAACATCAAGAAAACTGAACAGAGTCCGATATATATCCAGTTTCAGCAAGAATCCAATCTCACTAAGTAAACTGGATTAAAATGGCTATACCTAGAGCTGGTGATGGAATTTTAAAGATTATTTGTAGCGGTAGGATTGTCTTGCATGGAAATAAGCATAGAAGACATTGCTACTTGACAAAGGATCTAGTGCGAGGTAGAGTCGATAAGGTGGATCTCCAGAAGCAGGCGGATCGGGTACGAGATAAAAAAAACTCGATAGAACAGACCTGCATGATTAAGTTTCTATTACCACAAGAAGCCATTCCGAGCAGATTTTAGATCAAGATGAATAAGCATATTATATTTTTCATGTAAATAAATAATTATTTTTTTTCACGACATCAACTATTAAATAGCATCTTGCACTACCATCAAAGCAGATGCATTGCTTTCCGAGCATCCAAATATTTTTTCTTTTCTCCGTATGCATAGCTTTGGAAGCTATTTTTAGATCATTCCATAGTTAATATCATAAAAGAAGATCAACCATTTATTTGTGTGCAAAGTATACAACCCAGATTCTTTAAGAAAAAGTCTAGCCATTGAAAAAAAAAAAAAAAAAAAAAAGTACGATGCGTGGGTAAGGGCTCTGTTACTCGATTCATAAAATCATGCTTAACAACGACTAGTCTGACTTCTTCTGCTCCAACTGCGAAAGTAAAAGCACGTTGATAATTAATTTATTGTGTCATACAAATTGTGTCGGTTACTTTGAAGTGGTCTCAAGGAATGGTCTAGCCGTCATGGTTGATTTGAGCAATAATAAAATAGTTGGGAGTTGGCAGGATAGGCCTTCCGGATTCTTAAATTAAGTTGCAGCAAAGGAAAAGAGAAGATTGATTAAGAGAGGTGACCCACTCTCGTTTGGCGAAGTAAAACGTTTGGTGGTACGGTTTCTCGATATTTAAAGCCATGACATGATATTTATACCAAGGTTTAAAGAATCTGGCATATAATATGGTTGTATATCGGTAGTTGTAATTGGTAATTTAATGGTACATTCCATCTCCTACCGTACTGTAACTCTAGTACACGTTAGCGTAGATGGCGAGATCTTTGCCTCTGACATGTATGTACCCAGCGATGCTACTACTGATAATGGTAGTAGCTCAGAACCATTAATAGACCAAAAGTCATGTATCTGGCCTCTCTGGTTTTTGGCAGCAGGGCTCCTTGTTAGTTAGAAGACAGCGACAAAACCTAGGAGCACTGCATATGTCCAAACGTGGAGGAGAGAAGCCATTGGACTACGCCAAAATTAGTGCCTTGTTTTATAGCACGACCCACAGAACTTATTTCACCAAATCAGTGGGGAGTAGATGCAGAAAAGCTCTGCATGGAACTTCTCCCATCAATATCTTCAAAAAAAAAAAAACTGGACAATGACCGATCTGACTTCTTCTACAAGGAGCACGTGGTCTATGGACCGCGATATATGGTCCACGTGAGCAGGCACGCAGTTCATCCATTTCTGTCACGATCCATGATCGTGGTCCACTGCACGAGCACAGCCTATAGCCACGGTCCATGAAAAAAATATACATTTTTTATATGATCGGATGGTCCAGCACGAGATCGGGCGAGATTCGATAGCCATTGGATGATGCCGATTTTGTTTGAGCTTGATTCATGTGATTTTAGGTATGTTTGTTGACGATCGAATAGCCAGAAAGCTTCACAGATCAAATAAGAGTTGGACAAGAAATTGAAATCCTTTTCTAATATGATTTGAATCATTGGACTTCTGCTGAAGTATTCTTTAATAAAGAGACTATAAAAAGAGGGACAAAAAGTCCAGGACTAAGTGGTGAGAATCAAAGAGTTTTCAGAGAATGTAGTAGTAGCAGAGAAAGCTTATAGGGACTAGATAGTCTCCTTGAGAATTTAGAGCTTTGTAAAGAATTTGGGACTTCTTATTAAGAGAAATTGCATGGAATTGAAAGTGCAAGTTTTTATCTTGCAAGTGATTATTTTTTTAATAATGAAATCTTATATACCCAGTTGATTGTATCCTTTATTTTATTTTTCTTCTTTTTTTGTAACATCAACAATGATATCGTGATCTAAAAAATGGGGATCCATATTCCATATAAGGGATTTCTCAATAATTGATATCAGTATAGTTAATACCACAATAATTGGTATCAAAGTTCTAGATTATTCATGTTGATCGATATTAAAAAAATATAGAAAAGACAGCATAATCAAGGTGAGATCAACCCATTCGATGAAAATAGCAATTTTTTTATCTGGCAAGTAAGGTGAAAGACATGCTCATCTAGCAGAGATTAATCGATGCTTTCATATATAAGGAGAGGCCAACCACCATAGAGGAGAAAAGATGGAGGTGACTTTAGATGTAGGTGGTCAGCAAGATCCACTTGTACCTAGCGAATAACATGGCGTTTCATGTGCTAAGAAAGACTTCCTCGATAGTGTTATAGATGAAGCTCGAGGAGTTGTACATGGCAAAATTCCTCACCAACATACTCTTTCTTTGAAAGCAGTTTTATCAACTATGGATGAGTAAAGGACAGAGCATGTAGGAGCATCAAAGCAATTTTCAAAGGATCCTCACCGATCTTCTCAGTGTATGCGAGAATGTTGAAGAGAAGACCAGGGCATTGGTCTTATTACCATCACTTATGCACTTCTTTGAGTCCTTGATGACTGCTCTTCTAGTGGGGAAGAGCACCATCAAGATGGAGGTCATTGTGGTGCTACTCCGAAATGAAATTTTCAAGTGAGAAAACCCAGCTTCAATTTCAGGTAAGAAATTATCATTGGTGGTCTTTAAAGGAGCTAGCGACAAAGGACAAAGTAGTAGAGGTTCACATGGCGAGCGGTCCAAGTGCAAGTCAAAGGATGTAGCAAGATTAAGTACTACCAGTGTAATGAGTTGGGGCATCATATTAGAGATTATCCACAATTCAAGAATCAGATGATGGCTATTGTAGCAGTAGCTCATGGTAGTGACAGTGATAGATACAGTGATGCACTCATGGTATCCAACAAGATATTTTCTTTTTTCAGGCAATGGATTCTAGATTTTATATATTTCTATCATGTATATTGTAGAGAGGAACTATTCGATTCTCTAGAGTGTACAGAGGGTACTGTCCACCTACTAAACGGATCTAGCTGTTCAATCAAGGGTAAAGGGAAAGTCAGCTTAAAGCTTCATGATGGAACATCAAGAAAACTAAACAAGGTTCGATATATATCCAGCTTTAATCGATGATGGAATCCTGAAGGTTCTCTATGGTAGTAGAGTTATATTGCAAGGAAAGAAATATAAAGGACATTACCCTCTTAACAGGAGTCTAGTATGAGATAGAGTCCCTTATGCAAATAGGAGCCTAGTATGAGATGAAGCTCCGGGAATAGATGGATCGGGTACGAGATGACAAACTCAAGAGAATGATAGGTGACATCATATGATAAAGTTCATATTATCACAAGAAGCTATCCCGAATAGATCGTAGATCAAGGTGAACACTACATGATGGAGATAGAATCGAGCAGCCTAGCTTAACTCCTATGTTTGTTCATCCGTAAGCAGCAGGCATTTGTTCTAAGACACTGGGACGAGATCTTTTAAGAGCTCTCAAAAGTCATGTGAAGGCCGGATATCGAGCCGAGGTGGGCCAAATGTTAAGTCGAGGTGGAGGTTATTGGGTACATCTCATGTTAACCCACCCATGCACACAAAGAGTGCACAGTCTGTGGACCACGATGTGCAATCCACGAGCATGAGCATGCAGCCCAAGCCCAGACACGCGGTTCATCCATTTCTGGCACGGTCTATGGCCTTAACACGGTCCATAGCAGGCTTCATCATGGTTGACCTCACTGGGTGCAGTCTATAATCACGGTCCACGAAAAACTCATGCATTTTTTGCATGATCGGATGATCCAGCACAAGGCTAGGCATGATTCGATAACCATGTGACGATCCCAACTTTGTTTGGGCTTGATCCATATGATTTTAGGCTTGTTTGTTAGTGATCGGATAGTCAAAAGGCTTCAGAGGTCAAACATAAGTTAGACAAGAAATTAAAGTCATTTTCTAATGTGATTTGAATCACTGAACTTTTATCGAAGTGTTCTTCGATAGAGAGGCTATAAAAAAATGGGCAGATAGGCTAGGACCAGGTGGTGAGAATTTAAAGAGTTTTCAAAGAGTATGGCAGTGGCAGAGAAAGCCTGTAAAGGCTAGAGGATTTCTTTGAGAGTTAAGAATTTTGTAAAGGATTTGTGATTTCTTATTGAGAGAAATTGTATGAGATTGAAAGTACGATTCTTAATTTATAAGTAATTATTTTTTCATAATAAAATCTTACATACCTTATTAAAATCTTATATACATGCCTTATTAATTATATCTTTTATTTTATTTTATTTTCTTCCTTCTCTTGTGGCAATAACAACGACATCATGATCCTGAAAATAAGAATTCGTATTTCATGTGAAGAATTTTCTAACAAATAATATTAGTACAGTTGGTACTCTAATATAAGATCCCCTGAAGCAAACAAAGGTAGATGATGAAGTCATTGTATCGATGAATCAAATCACCTGGAATTCACATGAATTTATGGTATCGTTCGAGAGATGTATATATGGTCATGCTTGGCTTTCAAGATACTTTGATCGGAAGGATTTGGAAAAAGGGGGAAAGTTAACTTGGTGCATGGATGGCGTCCACTGGGGTATATACAATTTAATTCTATAAGCTACGAGGAACTGCAAATTTTTCTAGAATCGTACAATAGATGCATAACTTACAAAAAAAAAAAAAAAACAAAGATAAGTACAATATATTTTTTTTTTGTTATTATTCTTAGTGGTTACCCTATAATCTCTTGCATGTTTCTTTTACATCTGATGTGGCGAGATCGCTGACGTGAGTAGCTGACAGGCATCATATTAAGAGAGGCCGTCACGGCAGGTGCCAAGGCGACGCCCCAGTCCGGATCGTTTTGCCGAGATGAGTTGAGCTCCTACAAGGCCACGGGCCGAGCTCAGTCCTCTGCCAGGTCGTGCCCGCAAGTTCGGGACGCTTAGGCTGGAGCCGTCCTCTGCCAGGTTGTGCCCGCAAGTCCGAGACGCCTAGGCCGGAGCCGTCCTCCGCCCTCCAGAGCGAGACCCTCGGAGGCTAGTGTCCTGCGGTCGAGGTCGAGCCAAGAGCTCACCCGCCGATGTGGAGCCTCTCCGAGCACGCACCCTTTGGACCAGGTCCGTCCTCCGCCCTCTAGAGCGAGACCCTCGGAGGCTAGTGCCCTGCGGTCGAGGTTGAGCTCACCGCTCACCCACCGATGTGGAGCCTCTCCGAGCGCGCGCCCTCTGGACCGGGCCCGCGCTCTCCCCTCCTCTACCGAGGCGACCGCACGATCTCGAAGCATCCAAACCGGAGCAAGCCCAGCCATCCCAGGACACCAGCGAGCCACCCGAGGACCATGGAACGGCGCCCCCATACTGCCATAACTACCTGCCCAGCCGTACTTCCAGGAGATAGGCCAGCCAGGAAGCACGCACCCCTAGGATGGCGGCCCCCGGATCGAGGCTCTGCCAGGCTTCCCGGAATGGGGCGACCGGAGTGAATGTCAAAGCGAATGGAAGCTCCCCCCATCACCTGTCAAGAAAGGCATCTCGTCTACGACACGGAATCCCGCCGCACGCGCCTGCCAATCCAGCGAGGATCCCAAGGCAAGCTTTAAACGGCCAATTTTCAAATACAAAAACCGATCGTCACCCCCACAAGGAGGAGGTAACATACTAGTAGCACCAAAATCACTACCAACAATATAAGTGCAAGCTCGACCAAGAGGGCAAAGCGCCACCACCAACACCACAGCTGAGGAAAACAAGGGAAATAAGGAGAAGCGGAGTGATAGGGAACCCCTCTGTCCCCGCTATTAGTCTCCCCTAGTCACGTTTTTACCTACACACATCTCTCACTCCTCCTAGAGCGGAGTCCATCAAGAGGGGCCCGACCAGGAGGATCTGTTCTCCTGGATCGTCACTGACTTGATCGTCGGAGTGCTCCCACTGGAAACCCCGGCCCGGGTCACTAACTCCTGTTTCGCAGGTTCAGGAGTAGAGGACCGGCAGGCAGCGAAGGGAGCGCACTTCGGTGCCGGCAGCAGCTACGGGCCGCGATGGTCTTGGCGGCAACAACATCTTCCTCACGTTTTTGGAATTATTTGTTACCACTGATTTTTAATTAAAGTCAACATCTTATTTCCTGACATGTTTCTTATATAGGATGAATCTTTAATCCATTAAGCCTGGATCATACTTTTATATACATTTAAAATCATAATTACGGAAGACATATCTTGAGCCATTGTACTGGTCTGTAGATTGCGCAGTCCTCGGGATGTCCCTTGCACAGATCTTGAGATATTCCTTCTTCTTCTTTACAAGATGACTGGTCTTCTCTCTCCTCACTCTCTTCTCCTTATATGGATGATCGATGGGAAATCGCATACAACTGTTATGAGAGTTGGAGAAAGGGGACCAGGTAGCCTCTTATTTATAGCTGCATGTGTCTCTCCCATCAGAAGACTAAAATCTCAATTAGTATTTTACTTCAGTCCAGGTTATTCTATTTTATTGGAAATAGTTTTCTTTAATCAATTAGACTCTGATTCAGTACTTATGATCGAGTCAAGAGTTGACCATAATAAGATGATAATTAGACCACCTATTAGATTTTAAATCTAACATCCTATGGTGGCAACTATGATTCAAAAAGTTTCAAAGTTACTACTAAGATGGTAGTCCGGTTAGTAGAGGCTTCACCTCACTTCCAACCAGTCATGGATTCGAGATGGAATCTTTAGGGTGACTAGATTAAATCTAAGAATTATTTCCTGGGATCCGTGACGGTTAGTTTGAATGAGAGATCATGATTTCCTTCTTTGTATCCCCGTTCTACTAGCCGGCGAGGGTTTCCTTCTTTGTGTCCTTTGTGTCTCCGTTCTACCGGCCAACATCTTAGTGGTGTCGGTTGACCTAGTCACCAGTAGATGAGGAAAAATTTTTGTTTACTAGTCGGCATCTTAGTGGTATCATGTTGACCTAATCATCAGTAGGTGGAGAAAAATTTCTATTTACTGCAAAAAAAAAAAAAAAAAAAAAAAAAAAAAGGGTTAAAAAGTTATGCATTCTATTCTATAATTGAATCAATATATCATAGAAACTCGGCAACTGGCATATATGCATGATAAATTTGGCAATCATACTACATAATATGCAGTTGATACAATAAAACCACCTTTTAGGCGTGTTCTGCCATCATTAAGAACCTATGCTTACGGGCTCAATGGAGCCTCAAAAGCCAATTGCTTGTGCTGAAGAGCTTTCTGGTGGTGTAGCGGGCTCCCATGAAGAAACTGGAGGCGCTTTCTCCTTGGACGAATGGCACTGGCTTTTCCTATGGTCCCACGAGAAATTGTTGCATGGACCGGGTCCAAGTGGACCACGGTAAATATCGGAGCATGTGGACGGTGGATCATATTCATAAGCAATCGGGAACTGGTAAAATATAAGAGGTAACGGGGCGTGTCATCCCACCGTGGGATTTGGCCTGATCCATTTGGACCTGGTCCGAGTAATAATTAGACCAAATCAATGTATAAAAATTGGGGATAGGAGGCCATGCGTGGTCTATTCATGAAGTCATTGAAATCTAATTCGAACACTGAAAGAAATATATGAAGATCCTCGTTGGTATATATTTAATTTTATTAAAAAAAATTGGATGATCAAGAAAACTAAATAATGTATTCCAACAAATCTTTTTAGATGAGGTTGTGGATCTTAACGGTATCCAAGTAACAATAGCATAAAATAGTATAAAATTAATAGTAGCATGGAGGACCAAGAAAAAGTAGTTCTGTCCTTTCGCACACAAAAGAACCGGTAATTCCGTAACCGACAAGCAAAAAAAGAGCGATCATTCTATCCAACAAATCTTTTTAGATGAGGTTGTGGATCTTAACGGTATCCAAGTAACAATAGCATAAAATAGTATAAAATAGTAGCATGGAGGACCAAGAAAAAGTAGTTCTGTCCTTTTGCACACAAAATAACCGGTAATTCCGTAACCGACAAGCGAAAAAAGAGCGCTCATTCTATCCCGCGGTAGATAACGGTGCTTTTCATGATTATTATTTTAGATTCATGATGGTTGGATGAACGAAGGATCATAATTTTTTTTTTTTTTTTTATATTGATCGGTGGTATTTTAATAACATCAAGTTGACTTACACGATCTTGAATAAAAAAAAAATACAAAAATTTAACATCTTGAATTAAATATTTTTTAATAAGATAAAAGCCTGCCGGATAGCCATGCTGAATCTATCTTCCTATTCCTTTTGTTCTAAAAAAAAAAAATAAATAGCGATTCTTCTAATGGGTTTAACAGTGCAACTCAGATTTCTATAGAAGAAATTCGTAATTTCCTCCGAGACTCTTTGTTCTCTTCACTATAAAAATGATTGAGCTGCAAGAATTATGTGATGGTCATATGATCTATTACTATATCTCCGTATATTTTGGTGCTTTCGTGATGTAGAATATAAGCAAAGTCTGTAAATCGATGAATTACCCGGAATAGATGGATTATACTGACCTAGGATCTAGAACAGATATAAAAAATAATGAGATAGAGATGCCTATAAAAGAGAAATTCAAGAGAGAAAAAAAGTTATTAAAAAAATAGTAGGCCACAACTCTCTTTCTCTCTCCTCCTCCCGTACTCATACAAAAAGAAGACGCCGCACTTCCATGGGCTCCCTAAATGTTTCACTTACCGCTAACACGGTAGCCCGATTGGTAAAGGCCTTGCTTCACTAACAACCGATCATGGATTTGATACATGATCCCAGCCATGTCTCAATTAAATCCAGAAATTTTTCTGGAACCCATGATTGCTGATGTGAGTGAGGGATCAGGGTCTCTCTTTATTCCCATTCTACTAGTCGGTGTCTTGGTAATGTCAGGTTGACATATTCATTTTTAGATGAGGAAAAATTATGCAAATTCGAGCATCTTGTATCGAATATTATCTGACGGGATGAGGACCTGTGAAGGTAGCTACATCATGATTTATCTCTCTATCCCTTTTCTTTAATAAAAAAAAAACGTTTCACACTCAAGCATTTTTTTTAATAATCTCTCGCAACCTATTGCAAGATGGTTTCTATTGCCGCCTACACCGCCGTAGCCTGTAGCTCGAAGATGGTTCCAGACATCAATCTCGCTACCTGGAATATAGCTTGCATGCTCGAACCTGTAAAAGAGAAGAGATCCAGGTCGGGGATCTCGGCGGGAGCACTCCAATGATCAAGCCAGTGGACGATCTAGGAGAACAGATCCTCCTCGGTGGATCCCTATCCGGTCTCCACGTTTGGAGGAGGTTTAGTTTTCAACGGAAAGAATAGAGTGGAAGAGGAGGGCCTGAGCTGTGGTGGCTCTGTCCGTCGAGATTCTTCCGGCGAGTACTCCGATAGCCTCAGAGTGCTCTCTCTTGCCCACTCCCCTTCTGCTTGCCTTTGCTTTGCTTACCTTGTTCGAAGGCCCTTGGAACTTCCTTTTAGGCCACGGATCCTCTCAGCTACCCACCTCGGGTTCTTCCCCCTCTAAGGGTACTCGAAGGTCAGCAACTGGCAGCGCGTCGTGCGGCATGCCCCAGTGCTCCCTCCCTTCATGGTAGGGAGTTACGTCGCGGATTCCGACTTCCCGGCTGGTTGCCACATTTTGAAAAAGTTGGTAGGACCTTGATCCGGGAGTAGCTGCTCCCAAGTTTGTGACCCCTGGCATAGCTTTCTTCTTTCAGGTGGTGTAAACGGTTGGCTAGGGAGTGCAGCGCCTTGATTGGAGTACACTTTCCTATCCGGTGTAAATAATGGTGGAAAAGATCCTGGCACCCTGGGGGGATGCCCCTCCGTCGGCCTTGGACGGCATGCCGCCGCCCGAGGGATGCAATGGAGTTGACTTCTCTCTACCCTAGGGCTTTTGAGGCATGGTGGGCCCTGGCCATTTGGACAACTTCGGGTCGGTAGACCTCTCCATTGAAGAGCGCTTGGCTCGAAGAGAAGGAGCTCGACTTCGGTCGAGGGGGGCTCGACCTCGAGGGAGCCGCCCGGCGAAGGAGGTAGAAGAGAGGGAGCTCGACTTCGGCCGAGACGGGCTCGACCTCGAGAAAGCCGCCCGGCGAAGGAGATCGAAGAGGGAGCTCAACTTCGACCGAGACGGGCTCGACCTCGAGAAAGCCACCCAGCGAAGGAGCTCGAAGATGGAGCTCGACTTCGATCGAGGTGGGCTCGACCTCGAGGGAGCTGCTCGGCAAAGGAGCTCGAAGGGAAGAACTGGCGTGGCAATATTGCCAGCATGGCTACTAACCGAATCCAAAGGGGACTCCTTGTCAGCGATCCTATCACATCAATTTATTAACCAAATTCCACCAAAAGTCTCTTTCTTTTTAATTAAATATTGATATCACTCCCGTCTTTTCCAAAGGAATACCTAATTAGATTAAAAAACTATTCTAGGTGAGATGACTAAGTAAAATTGAACTAAGAATAGTATTCTAGTATTAAAAGGACAATCAATGCCAACAGCATTGAACTTATCGATGTTTGTACTTCCACGGCAGCTATTGCCATTCTTACTGCAATAATAGCGTGCAATAACTGCTAAGACGGTAATCCGATTGGTAAAGATCTTATCTCACTATCAATTGGTCGCTGGCTCAAGAAAGGATCCTTATGGTAACTCGATTAAATTTAAAATTTATTCTAGAATCCATGATCGTTAGTATGAGTGAGAGGTCAGGATCTCTCTCTTTGTCCCCATTCTACTAACCGGTACTTTAGTAGTATCAAGTTGACATACTCATCTTTAGACAGAAAAAGCTTATGCAAATCCAAGTAGCTTGCATCGAACATTACCCGACAGGTTAAGGGCCTACGGAGATAGCTACATCAGGATTTATCTCCCGTATCCCTTTTGCTTTATCAAAAAAAAAAAATAATAGCGTGCAATATGCATTGATTTCCCGACCATCAAATAAACAATACATCTTCTTTATCAACTTGGATAACTACTTCATCGCTAGCTCATCCTCTTCAAAGTATTTATTGGAATTGGGGATGTCCTCCAATCTCTCCCAACATTGACTTCTCAATATAAATTTTTATGATCGGGTCAAATATATTTTTTGTTTAACATTTTTTGATAAATTTTGTATTAATTAATCCTCAAATCATAATCATTATTGAACTTAATATAACATCTATTTTACTGGCCACCTGCTCCAAATGTTCTTGAGAACTTGGTTGATACTTGAACTGATCAAATTTGTTATGCTTTGAGTTTTAAAAATTTGATCCAATGTCCAAAACTCTAACTGACCAAGCTCCTCTTATATCAAACCTCATCCCTAAACTAATTATGGTCTTCTTTTAGATTTTCGAAGAAATCTGAAATCAGAATCTACTTATCAATTTTTTTTTTTTGGTGATGTCTCGTCTTACTAAAATTTAAGTGGACAACCACAAGAATATTACATGCTTTCTTTAACTATTTTAAATCCTAAATATCAAGATATTTTCTCTATCAACTAAAGTTTCAATAATCCACGTCACATTCATAGTTTTTAGATTCCTCTTTTTTCTCACAACCTCAATGTTAAGAGTATCTATTGGCATCATCTCTAATTCATCAAAAATATTCTACAAATCTTGTCCTATTAAATAAGATTTTATGATAATAGACTTTTAAATTGGATAATAAGTTTTGTTTAACTTATAAAAAAAAGTAGTAGTAGTAAAAGCAATCATATTAATGTTGATAAGGTTAAGTATGCTAAATTTATTGAAAAAGAATGCAGTAGCATCAACCATTTTGATTCATCTTTTAATTATCAAAAGAAAAGCCATTAATTTGTATAAAAGAGAAGTTTAGGAGAGGAAAAAAGTTATTAAAAAATTATAAGCCACAACTCTCTCTCTCTCTCTCTCTCTCTCACACATTAAAAAATTATAAGCCACTTCCATGAGCTCCTAAACGCGTCACACACTCAAACTACTCTTTTTTATAATCTCCCGCAACCTAACACAAGATGGTTTCCTAATCAAATTCCACCAAAAGTCTCTTTCTTTTTTATTTAAATATTGATATCACTCTTGTCTTCTCCAAAAGAATACCTAATTAGACAAAAACTATTCTAGGTGGGATGACTAAGTAGAATAAAACTAAGAATAGTACTATTCTCGTATCAAAAGGACAATCAATTGACTCCCAACACTTCTCTTTTTTAAATCCATGCCAACAGCATTGAACTTATCAATGCTTGTTATTCCATGGCAGCTATTGCCATTGTTACTACAATAATAGCCTGCATTGATTTCTCAACCATCAAATAAACAATACATCTTCTTTATCAACTTGAACAACCACTTCTTCGCTAGCTCATCCCCTTCAAAGTATTTATTGGAATTGGGGATGTCCTCCACTGTCTCTCAACATTGACTTCTCAATATAAATTTCTATGATTGGGTCAAATATAGTATTTTGACTTTTTCTGAGTAATTTTAGAATTAATTAATCCTCAAATCATGATCTTTATTGAACTTAATATAACATCTATTTGACTGGCCTCCTACTCCAAATGTTGTTGTGAACTTGGTTGACACTTGAACTAATCAAACTTGTTATGCTTTGAATTTTAAGAATCTGATCCAATCTCTAAAACTCTAATTGATCAAGCTCCTCTTAATTCAAATATCATCCCAAAACCAATCATGGTCTTCTTTTAGATTTTCAAAGAAATCTGAAATCAGAATCTACTTGCCTTTTTTTTTTTTTTTTTTTGTGATGTCTCATCTTACTAAAATTTAAGTGGACAGCCACAAGAATATTACATGCTATCTTTAACTATTTTATATCCTAAATACCAAGATATTTTCTCGATCAACTAAAATTTCATTAATCCACATCACATTCATAGTTTTTAGATTCCTTCCTTCTCACAACCTCAATGTTAAGAGTATCCATTAGCATAATCTTTAATTCATCCAAAATATTCTACAAACCTTATCCTATTAAATAAGATTTTATGATAATAGACTTTCAAATTGGATAATAAGTTTTGTTCAACTTACAGAAAGAAATTGTAGTAGTAAAAGCAATCATATTGATGTTGGTAAGGTTAAGCATATTATATTTATTGAGAAAGAATGCAATAGCACCGACCATTTTAATTCACCTTTTATTATCAAAATAGAAGCCATACATTTGTATAAAAGAGAAGTTTAGGAAAGGAAAAAAGTTATTAAAAAATTGTAAGCCACAACACACTCTCTCTCTCTCTCACACACACGATAGAAGAGCGCCACACTTCCATGAGCTCCCTAAATGCGTCTCACACTCAAACTACTCTTTTTTATAAGCTCTAGCAACCTAACACAAGATGGTTTCCTAATCAAATTCCACTAAAAACCTCTTTCTTTTTTATTTAAATATTGGTATCACTCTTGACTTTTCCAAAATAAGACACAAAAACTATTCTAGGTGAGATGACTAAGTATAATTAAATTAGGAATAGTATTCTAGGACCAAAAGGACAATCAATGGACTCCCAACACTTCTCATCGTAAAATCCATGCCATCAGTATTGAACTTGTCAATGTTCTAATGACATGGTAACTATTACCACTGTTATTGCAATAATAGCATGCAATATGCATTGATTTCTCAATTATTGTTCGGCCTAAGGATTAATTTTGATGAACAAAAAAATATTTGAATATATAATATTACTAATGAATTATCTAAGTTAATATTTTAGAAAAAATTAAGAATAATAACTATTAATTCAAAATATAAATTTTTGAAGGTCAAAAGATATTGAAAAGTCAATGAATTTTATATAAAAATTACGTGTAAGGACATGAAGCCAAGTACTTATAAAAAAATTAAAGTTTTAGTTCATATTCAAAGAGTTTCAGCTTAGCACTACAGATTTTCAGCTAGCATGCTGCCGAGCTGACTTGGATAGAACCATGAGTTTACTCAATAGAGAGAGCCAATTATATAGAAAATTAAATTTTGAAGGCTGACTGGTGAGCCGACTCGAATGTCAACCGAGTTGACTCAGATGAAAATTGAGTCGACTCACAGATCTAAGTCAAATTAATAGTAAAAAAAAAAAATACTTTTTAAAGAAAGAAGACTTAGTCTACTCAATAAAGGAGTAAGTCAACTCAGATGTAATCTAAGTTAACTCCGTATATTTGAGTCGACTCAACTGTGAAAAATAGAAATGATATACTTTTTGGAAAAAGAAGACTAAGTCTACTTAACAGAGGATTGAGCGAACTCAAATGTAATCCGGATCGACTCGACTGGGATCTAAGTTGACTTGAGGACTACTAACAAGCATAATGTCTAGTTTTATAGAAAGTTCATATTGATCTAATTTTCATTCTAATAACTATATTTTGTTCTCTAATTATAAAACCCATCCCTTTTAGGCCGACCAATTTGGTCCAACACACAAAAAAAAGAAAAATCAGAGGATAAAGACTCCCAATGGGAGTCTTCTCTTTTTCCTAAATGAAATTTGAATCAAGCCAGATTCAGCACTTTCTCGCTATAAGAAGAGATCCTCTCCCTTTCTAAAACCCCCACCACTGGAGAACCCCTTCCTCCCACCTTTCTTTCTTCTCTATTTTTTTTTTCTTGGTTCAGATTACTCTCATCATGTCCATCGTATTCATGACCAAAACTCATAAAAAAAATAGATATGAAGCTGACAATCATTGCCTAAGCCTCCCCTCTTTCTTTTTTAACTGTTAGATCTTGGTTTCCAGCTAGCCATCATCAGATTTTTGGATGGGAATAAAAGTTCCTATTTTTCTTCGTTTTTCTTCACAATTTTTGGTGCCATTGGTCATCATCAAATGTCAAAGCGAGGTCCTATAGTCATGCCACCATGGATCGCACCCATGGCCATCAATTTCTACATGATTTCCCAGATCTTGGGGAAGAAGGGGGACTTGAGGAGTCCCAATTTTGGCCAAGCGGGAAGAGGAAGAAAAGAAAAGAACATACAAATACAACAAAAAAAATCAATGACATCACTGATCGACCGGAGGCTGGTTGTCGTTCTGTCTGCGACTGGCAGATGCATCAAGAACCTACAAGATATAAAAATATATAGTTACGATACATACATTATTAGATAATACAATATATATATATATATGTAGTTATAAATAACTACTTACCTAAGATGACATGAACATATGCAGCACAGATGTAACATGCTCAAGCTGAGCCCTAATAGTCTGCATGTCTGCTCTATCTGCATCATATGTCTGTCTGAGCTCTGCTATCTTATCCTCGAGTCGACGAACTTGTGAATGATCATGACTATCTCTAGCATCCCGAGTAAATCTACTCATCTCAGATAACTGAGTAGGGATAACTCCAATCTCATAACCCCTCACTCGTCCAGGACGCTCTAGTCCCATCAACTCTGAGAATACCTCGGCCTCGATGTGACTGCTCTGAGTAAATGATGTAGCCTCGCCACCACGCTCGGCGATCATAGAGGTAACCCTATCATATATTTTATAAAAAACTCATATATCAATACTTAATAAAAATTAAATTATAAATTATGATATAATATAATAAAAAAATACATATATATCTCTGAACTCCTCCCGAACAAAATTGCCATCCTGGTGAAACATGAGTCATCCGATAAAACTCCACCTCACCAGGCTCCCTCCCTTGCTGATAAGCCTATAGAACGAATAAATGTTACAAAAAATGTATAAATGATACATCTTATATCCGTACCATGATACATGGCATATGCATGATACATGATGATACATGATGTTAAAACTAAAAATATACTAAAAGTATTATAGGATGAGAAACATACAAACTCATGCCTGAGCCGTGCATAACTCTTGGACCCCGCTGTATGACGAACAAACTAAGCTGCTCGTGTGCAGCTCTACCAATAGCAGAATATGTCTACAAAAATAAATTAAAACTATGTTATATATTGTATACATATAATTAGGATGAGTGAAAATTAATAAATTTATATGTTTGATGATGCTACACAACCTGTGCCCTCTCGGAGAACCAATAGTGCACCAGCTCCCTCCACTAATGAGGGTGAATATCAGGAGGACAGATAGCTGTAACCTACTCCTCTGTCCTACCCTCTAGCTTGTAGTCTCCCTTCAACTTCGTCCTATATTCTTTCCACTTGCGATTAAGAGACTTGAGCACAAAATTAGAATAATCAGGAGGAGAACGAACTTGCTCTACAATGTAAATAAATAATAAAATAAGTATAAATGAAATAAGCAATCTATTTGTTAAAAACCTAAGATATAAAGTAATATATCAATTTTTTTACCTGTACAACTCGAAGCATGTCTACTTTATAGGCAGGAAGCATGTCATTTTACTTCAGATAATTTAGGGGACATACTATCCCGGCGTGCTACTATTTCCAAAAACTAGTCAACAAGCTAGCAACTTTCTTAATAGACTAGCCTAGCTTGTTGCACTCTATGACTATCCTCTCGTCCTCAGATAACTACCACACATCATAGACTAGTGTAGCTCCTCGCCTCCACCTAAGTCTCCGGATCCATCTACAAAAAAATATAAAAAATTATATATCAAAACTATTGCATATGTATGAATTGAAATAGGATGAAATTATTAAATTACCCAGTATCTGTATGTCATCGATGATAGGCACGTCATTAGGATGATCTGTAGGAGGATTGTGATGTGCTGACTCGGAGGGAATGTCATCGTCTTAAGGTAGAGAGGTACTGGCCTCCGTCGGATGTACAGAAATGGATGGACTGGCATCAAATCGATGTGAAACTGATCGATGCTCGTCGGGCTGCTGTGACGAAGTACCAGCCTCGATCTAAGAAAACTGAAACTGTACATCCGATAGACGTTTTCTTTGAGGCATAGTGTACCTAACATGCATTATTAAAAACCAAGTCAGTCAACATTATAATCAAATTATAACAGAAATGAATTGCTATTTAAAAGATAATATAATCATTCATGCAAAAATATAAATCATCTTATAAAATACTTACTTGTCATAATCAACCAGTTGTACCTTCTTTGGAATCCAACCTAACCAAAATGATTGTATCATTATATGATCATCCGGCATAATATTATAAGGCATACACTGAGTATAACAATCATCATCATCTTCTTCCACCCTTTTTTCATGCCATACAAGTCTCTGAGTTTTGTCTTAATAACAATAGCCAATTCTTTATCTTTCGAGTCTTGTACATAAAAAACTTGTCGAGCTTGAGATGAAAAGATAAATGGATCATCCTTCAATAACACACCCGTATGTATCAATCTTGAAAAATTGATAAGTATGAATCTGTTTGAGTCATTTTTCAAATCTCTAGGTGTATTTATATCCATCCAATCTCATCGAAATAATACAACTCTAAAATATCCATAATAATCCAACTCAAAATATCTTTAAGTATACCATAATAAGATTTTCCATCTGCTTCTACCATAATACCATTGTTTTGAGTTTTTCTAAATTCTCGCGCTCCTTGGTATGAAATTTAAAGCCATTTATATATAAAACCATTATATTTGTTCACAATATAATTAGGACATATGGCAAGTGCTATTAGTTCCGCTGAATAATTTTTCTCCATTAGTACCAGTACCTAGAAAATATAATATCAATTATCGATCACTTATTCGATGTTAAATGTATGTAAAGATTATTATACGACTTATATATACTAACCTGATTAGCAAGCCAATTAGGGAATAACTCAACCAACCATCTTTGTTCAATCCTTGGATTAGAACGAGTGGAATGATTAGCTTGTCATTGTACAGCTAAAATTCACTGCATGATAATCAAATATAAGTTTGACAATAACATGTCTATATTTAGTATTATCCATGTGTAGATAGACTAACCTGTGATAGTCATATATTATGTCACTATGTAGCAATACATAACAGTGGGCTTGTGACAAGGATTTATGGTCAAGAAAAATACTTTCAGCTTTTTCTATAAATCTTTTGGAAGATGCAAATTTGTATAGATATATATTCTCCATAGTATCACCATGACATTGAGATCGATGAATACAGTCTCTACACTTTCGAGATATCTTGAACAAAATGTTAAACACTCTTCAGCAATATATCTCTATTATTAAGCCCTCAGGATGGGCTTTGTTTCGTATATAATCCTTCAAACGTACAAGATACATTCAAAAAATATGATATTTATTAAAATCTTAATATTAATATCACATTAAATAATGAAAAAGATATCTAATTATGAAATTTTAGTTTTATAGCATTACCTCTCGATAGGGTACATCCATGTGTACTATACCGGTCCACCAAATTTAGCTTTCAAAGCTAGGTGAATGAGTAGATGAAGCATAATCGTAAAAAAATCAGGAGAAAAAATCTTTTCCATCTGATATAACGTAAGTATGACTTGAGACTGCAACTAATCAAGCTCCTGAGGATCAAGAACCTTATAACATAATGTCTTGAAGAATGATGATAACTAAAAAATAATCGTAATAACTTATTTCGGCATTGATGACCTTAAAGCCAATGGAAGAATATCTGCATTAGTATATGTCCATCATGACTTTAAGATTTAAAATTTTTTGCTCTTTTATATTCACACATCGTGAAATATTTAATGCATATCCATCAGGAACCTTGATATTCTTTAAAATTATCAGGAAGAGATTTTTTCTCGACTAGACATTGTATAACATGCATGAGGGATATAAGTTCTATCATTTGCAAGCACTTATAGATGAAGTTCATGTCGGATGCCCATTTCTTTTAAATCAAGACGCGTCTTCATGTTATCTTTAGTCTTTCCATCAAGATTTAATATTGTTCCAATCAAATTATCACAAACATTTTTCTATATGCATAACATCAAGATTATGCCGGAGTATATTATGCTCCAATAAGGTAAGTCAAAGAATATGCTTCTTTTCTTTTATAATTGTTTAGTATGCTGATGGGTAGATGCTATTATTATATCATCATCATTTTCAACTTCAAAGAAATTAGCCGGATCCTTGAACACTACTGTATCTAAGGTACAAGTATTAACTTCCTCCGATACTTCTTGTGCTAAAGTCTCAACATCATTTCTTCCTCGCTTTTTAGAGGACTTTGTCATTTTTCCATGAATATGTCTGATATCAAGCATTTATCAATGAATATCAGATCCAGAAGATAGAATTGGAGTAGATCCTAACTCTATAGTACCATCAAATAAATCCTTATAAAATCGAAATGGATGATTTGTCTCCAACTATCGATGATGTCCCATATAACAAAACTGTTCTCCATGTTTTAACCAAATTGAATGGGTTGATTCACCACAAAAAGGACATGCAACTTGTTCCTTAGTGCTCCAGCTAGATAAATTAGCATATGCAGGAAAATCGTTAACAATCCATAATAGAGCTACCCGCAGATTGAATGTTTGGCCATTTGAAGCATCAATTGCACCGATACCCTCCCATAGTGTTTCAATTCATCTATTAAAGGTTGTAAAAAAATATCAATATCATTGCCTGGACCTTATCACTGGAATGACCATTGATAAAATAAGTGAAGACTGTTTATGCATATCCAAGATGACAAATTATAAGAAATCAAAACAACTGGCCAGATGCTATAGACAGAACTTAAGATCCGAAATAGATTGAAACCATCACTCGCTAAACCCAGCCTGACATTACGAGCATCAGATGCAAAATCAGGATGTCTGTCATCAAATATTTTCCATGCTAAACTATCCGCAGGGTGTCTCAGCATTCTATCTTTTGTATGTCTTTCATCATGCCATCTCATTGACGAAGCTATCTTTGATGATGCATAGATCCTTTTTAATCTAGGCATAAGAGGAAAATAACGTAATACCTTCGCTAGCTTTTGTTTAATTTGTGTTGCATCCAATTCATCTAATCCTTTACTATCATTTTCTT
Source organism: Areca catechu (assembly GCA_021397845.1). Taxonomy (NCBI): domain Eukaryota; kingdom Viridiplantae; phylum Streptophyta; class Magnoliopsida; order Arecales; family Arecaceae; genus Areca; species Areca catechu. The sequence continues at coordinate 152,663,014 of CM038049.1, read as the reverse complement.
TTTGCTTTATCCATCATGAACATCCACACACATGGCACGACTCTTGATTGGCATGTTCTTCCCGATAATATACAATCATTTGGACAGCTATGAATTTTTCATATCCAAGATCTAATTCCTTTACTATTTTTTGGCTTCATAACAAGATATTGATAAACTAGTACCTTCAGGAAATGCATCTTTTAACAACTTAAGCAACATAGTAAAACTCTTGCCAGACCATCCATTCAAGTATTTTATATGAAATAAATGTACAAGAAAACAAATTTTTGAATAGTTCTTGCAACCGTCATATAATTCTTGATCTGCATCTCTTATCAGTTTCTGATAACGATCTATTCCAACAGTAGTTGGAGATATCGGCTCCTCATTATGTATAGATTTAGTAATATATGACCATCAGGTAGCCCATCTGCTACTTGTCCTCCACTGAAATCTCCAAGATTTTGAGCACCATATTTAAAAGCATCTTGAGCAAACCCCTGATATCATCATCTCTTACAAAATTTTTCTGTTGGTTTTGGATCCAAAATCAGGTATATGTTTCATGTTAGAAGTTTGGTTACATATAGATGTAACCTTGACTCTCCATGAAAAAACCACTCTATATAAACTTTAAAAAACTATTCCATACCAAATATTCTTCAACAGTATTTGGATATAGAGAACTGGAATTTACACATTTTCGGCATGGACATAAAATCTTCCCATTGATACTACTTCTCTCCATACCAAATTTAATGAAATTCTGAACTCCATCCAGATATTCTTTGATATTCCTCGGTTTAGTTATCCAACTCTTATCCATTGTAAGATAAAACTAACTGAAATAAAACAAATTTATAAGAACAGAATAAATTTAAAATAAGTTTATTCAATATATCAATTACAGTATTATTAAATGCACCCTATCACCAACTAATAGGTAAAGAGGTCCTATTCCATTCAAGAATTGTATTAATTATATAGGTCATTTACAGTAACCAAAGGATACGTAATAGAAATTCTAGAAAAATTTAGGCAGTATTTCTTCTTAGTTCTTCCCATACAAATAAATATGTATGAGGAGAACTAAAAAGAAATACTATCCAAAATATATCTGTAACTTTATCCATACCGTTTGATTACTGTAAGCATCTATAAAATTATTTATAATTCTCAAGCTATCCAAACTGGACAATCAATTGACCATTGTACATATTTCTTCCATCCGTACAAAAATAAAATAATATATGGATGCTGTAGAATATGTACTTTATCAATTGACGGGTCTATATTTCTATGCAATGCAAGTTTTTTAAAAATATTTAAAAAGTCATAATTGATCATAACAAAGCTATAGATGGTATTGAAATAAAAGATTTGCAATAATGAAACTAACCTTAAAGCATAACATGTTCAGTAAGATGCAATTATATACCAAGAAATTAATAAAGAAATAGAAATAATCTACTAAGAAAAAGAATAATAAATAATGAAAAATAATGAGGAGGCTCAGTTATACTATTTAATCTGTAACTAAATCAAAACGACTACAATCGGTTGCCTACAAAAGAAGGCCATCCAAGATTGTTGCCATTAGAAACAGTTGAATCAGCCAAACATACATCGCATAATCATCATAGCCTCCATATACAAACCTTAAACCAATTTTAAAATTGGTTATAGAGCTTCTTTACTCTCCAAGCAGTCAAACACCTGATAAGAAAATGGCAACAAAACAGGTAGAGCAAATATTTCTTAGTGATGTGCATTACCAAGTTATTTAAGCATAAACCCTAGCTCCTGTAATTAGACTAATATAATATATGACTTTAGAAGAATCAAGACAATTTTTGAAGACCATAAACTCAAACCTAATGTAAGAACATAATAACATAGTGAAGTACAAAACCTGTGAAGGGCTACTTTGTTCGCATGGAATCTATTTGGGCTATGCATAGATGGGGATAAACTTTACATACTGTCTGACAAACTAATACATGAAGCATGTACTGTTTTCATGCATGTACATACAGTTTCTAGTTTGGCAAAATATATGGCCAAGTTAAACTTGTTTGTTGAATTATTCTATTTTCAAATATATGTATTTGATGCAAATGCAAATGGGTAAACGTGTTTACTTGCATTGTTGGTTGAAAACACTGTTCTAATGGAGAAATGCCAGATTTCTTTGATCCTGTCAAATACCATCAAGTTAGATATTGATCAAGGGTAAGGCAGAGTTACCTTATTTCACACCCTACTGATTGGACTTATTTCACACCCTAGTGATTGCCCAATGACCGCGATCTATGCACGGTCTATCATGCTGAGAGATTAATTTTATTGTGCCAATTCATGCCAGCATAACATTTAGCCAAGTCAGATGCAAATCAAGACCAAAATGATACTTGTAACAGTCAAAAATTTATACACCAAAAAAACTCGCTAGAAAGTATTACTTGAATTTATAATTTTATATAAATATTCAAAATTTATCAAATATATAATTAATATAAAATTAAATACATACTAGCATAAATCCTCATATACACTTCTCATTTAAATTGTAGTATACTCGCTAGACTAAGAATCCAGCTTCATTCAAATTTAATCATAAATATTATAATTATCTCATAATCAATCAAATAGGCTCATGTTACAATATCTACTAATTTACATAAATTATAAACTGAATTTGCTCCAATACTACTTATATTTATATAAGATCTGATATTAAAAAAATAACTCGAAAGGATTATTTGGATTCTTTGAATATATACAAATTCACAATATATATCCAATACATAGATGAAAGTAATAATAAACAATATATAATTAATGTGACACCAGAATATGCGTGGATTGATGCGGGCATGAAACTCGATTCAGCCTACATTATGGATGGCGAACGGAGACAACACAATATAACTAAATAAAAAGACATGTAACTTAAAATAAGATTAACAAAATACATCATAACATGGTATTCATATAATGTTTAGCTGATAAATTTTTACAACTTATCCCTAAAGATAGACACATTTGTAAGACATCATGTACCTACTATGGAATGCATTAATAAATTGGAATATACCTAGATTTGATGAACAGAGAGATCAGAGGACGAAACGGAGGAGGTGGCCGGCACGCGGTGGCGACTCAACTCAAGGCCACCCACTGGCGGCTTGATCCTTTGGACGGCGAGGATAAAGACAGGAGGGAGGGATTGGGGGATCGAAGGAGGAGGAGGGATCGGAGGAGGAGCTACGGCCGTTCGAATGAGAGGAGGAGGGAGGGATCGGGGGATCGGAGGAGGAGGAGGAGGAGTGAGGGATCGGAGGAGGAGGAGGAGGTTGCGGTGGATGAATGGGATCTATGGCTCGAACAAGAGGAGGATGGAGGGATCGGAGGAGGAGGAGTGAGGGATTGGAGGAGGAGGAGGAGGAGGAAGTTGTGGTGGCCGGATAGAACAGCAAATGGGATTAGGGTTGGGGATCGGAAGAGGAGGAGGGGAGGTGCGAATGGATTTAGAACTCGGGCTGGGGAGAAGAGGGATACCGGCATGGCGATGGCTAAACAAAAGTCCAACGACGCTTTTAAGTGTCGTTAAAATCGATATACTTGCCGACGCTTAAAAGCATCGGAGGATACCGGCACTTTTCAAAAGCGTCGGTGGGTTTGCGGAGTCTCCCGATGCTGCCCAGAAGCATCGGGAGAAAAGGGTCGACTTTTTACCTTTTTACTGTAGTGATCCTATATTATTTAAGAGTACTACTTTGGTATATTTTATTTGTTCTATGCCATTCATGCTTTCAAATGGTTCATATTCGACCCTTCAATCAATGTAACCAAAACCATCCTCTGGAAGTACGATCAAACATGTAATTAGTCTTGAACGAACAGTAAGAACTCTAGAAGCAACCCAAAGCATTGGGCACTTAACAACCCATACAAGTGAGAAATAAAGCTTTGTACCATTGTGAAGGTTCACCTCAACAAGAATGAGCCATGACAGTGGAGAGGCTGACTTTTTCCTAGAGTGGGGAGCCATGGGTTCATCAAGGCACTGGAGGGGCCTGTTGATCAGCTACATTCAAGGAAGATCACTAAATTATGCGGAGATTGTGATGTTTGAAGAACAATCCAAACATTGTAAACAAGGTAATGAATCTCAAGACTATGTCTAGAAGGAGTAAAAGAAGTCTTGGGTTCAAGCGGTATATTTCTTATAGTACATGCCACCAAATATGTCATGGATAAATTTAAATACTCAGTTTTACAAAACTACATCCATGTGTGGCTCGATGACTAGTTTTTATCACATGCATTTTTAGTAATACAGTACACAGAGATAGCAACAAAACACAAAGTTCAAGGAATAATGTGATCAAGATCTGCTTTGGAAAGTTGGGAGCATCAATAGGAGTTTTTTTTAAAATAATGTTTTTAAATAAAAAAATTATTAAAATAGGTGTTTTGGGATATATTTACTGAAGTAGGTGTTTTGTACCGACGTGGCGGTGACGGGGCACTAAGTTCGGCTTTTCAAAAGATGAAATTGGATTTCGTCTTTTGAAAAGACGAAATTTTTATAAACTAATATTTTTTTAGGTATTTTGTACCGGCATGACGGTGACGGGGCACTAAGTTCGGCTTTTCAAAAGACGAAATTGGATTTCGTCTTTTGAAAAGACGAAATTCTTATAAACTAATATTTTTTATTTTATTTTAAAATTTGATTTGACACGTAATAAAATTTGATTTAATACGTAATTAATTTGATGCGATGTTGAAATCGTCTGTTGGAAAGACGAATTCAATTTGGAATTCGTCTTTCCAACGAACGAATTCAAAATCAATTTTTTTTATAATTTTATAAATATTATTATTATTTTTAAATAAAATTAATAAATTTTAATTTTAAATAAATAAATAATAAATAAAAAATTAGTATTAGTTAAAATTTTTATAATTATTTTTGATAATATTAATTATTATATTATTTTAAGATAATATTAATTAAAAATAATATTAATTAACTATATAAAAATAATATTAATTTAAAATTAATAATAATTTAACTAAAAATAATATAATCGAAAATAATATTAATTAAAAGATATTATAATATATATTATATTATAATTATTATTTTATATTCTAAAATATAATGAATATATTATAATTTATTATATTATATATTATAATTTTTATAATATAGTATAAAAATTTTTTAAAAAAATAAAAAAAAATAAAAAATGATCATCATGTCGATACTATTCGGTCGCTAGCCCGGTACCAGTTCGGTCGACAGCCCGGTGTCAGTCCGATCCCTTGCTCAGGAGCGGTGGCAGGACCCCGACGACCGGACCGGCGATCGGGTCTGCGGCATGACTGGGGCTAGACCGGTGACAGGATCTTGGCGGTCGGATAAGTAATCGGACCCGGGTGGCCGGACCGGCTGCCGGATCGGGGGCCGTAACTGGGGTCGGACCGGGGGCCAGATCGACGGCCGGACTGGGACCCGCATCGGGGGCCGGACCGGCGGCCAGACTGGGGCCCGCATCGGGGGCCGGACTAGCGGCCGGACGGGGTCCCCGATCCGGCCCCGATGCGGGCTCCGGTCCGGCCCCCGGTCCGGCCGCCGATCCGGCCCTTTGTCCGGCCCCAGTTGCAGCCCCGGTCCGGCCACCCAGGTCCGACTTCCTATCCGGCCCCCGGTCCGGCCGCTAGTCCGGCCCCCAATACGGGCCCCAGTCTGGCCGCCGGTCCGGCCCCCGATGCGGGTCCCAGTCCGGTCGTCGATCTGGCCTCCGGTCCGACCCCAGTTACGGCCCCCGATCCGGCAGCCGGTCCGGCCACCCGGGTCCGATTACTTATCCGACCGCCAAGATCCTGTCACCGGTCTAGCCCCAGTCATGCCGCAGACCCGATCGCCGGTCCGGTCGTCGGGGTCCTGCCACCGTTCCTGAGCAAGAAATCGGACTGACACCGGGCTGTCGACCGAACTGGTACCGGGCTAGCGACCGAATAGTATCGACATGATGATTATTTTTTATTTTTTTTATTTTTTTAAAATTTTTTATACTATATTATAAAAATTATAATATATAATATAATAAATTATAATATATTCATTATATTTTAGAATATAAAATAATAATTATAATATAATATATATATAATATCTTTTAATTAATATTATTTCGATTAATATTATTTTTAGTTAAATTATTATTAATTTTAAATTAATATTTTTATATAGTTAATTAATATTATCTTAAAATAATATAATAATTAATATTATCAAAAAATAATATATAAAATTTTAACTAATCCTAATTTTTTTTTATTATTTATTTATTTAAAATTAAATTTATTAATTTTATTTAAAAATAATAATAATATTTATAAAATTATAAAAAAAAAATTGATTTTGAATTCGTTCGTTGGAAAGACGAATTCCAAATTGAATTCGTCTTTCCAACAGACGATTTCAACGTCACATCAAATTTATTGCGTATCAAATCAAATTTTATTACGAATCAAATTAAATTTTAAAATAAAATAAAAAAATATTAGTTTATAAGAATTTCGTCTTTTAAAAGACGAAATTCAATTTCGTCTTTTGAAAAGCCGAACTTAGTGCCCCGTCACCGCCACGTCGGTACAAAATACCTAAAAAAATATTAGTTTATAAAAATTTCGTCTTTTCAAAAGACGAAATCCAATTTCGTCTTTGAAAAGCCGAACTTAGTGCCCCGTCACCGCCACGTCGGTACAAAACACCTACTTCAGTAAATATATCCCGAAACACCTATTTTAATAATTTTTTATTTAAAAAATATTATTTAAAAAAAAACTCCATCAATAGCATAGGAAATATCTCAATAGCTCTCTACAAAAAGAGTGGTTTCTCATAAATCCATCACCTTGGGAAGCCCATGGAAGCCAACATATTGTTGTAATAGAAGAGGATGAAGAGAAGAATTTCTCACACAATGAAGGAAGAGAATAATACTAATAATGGAAGGAAACTTAGTATTTCTTTTCTAAGAATCATATCACATAGTTCAAGTACATCCCTTATATAGAGTCTCTTACAACTCTTCAATTAATTACCTTCTACACAAAATACCAAGAGTCATAATTAAGAATGACACTTTGGTTTCATACAAGGAAAAGAATTCAAAGTACATTTCATAGGGAATAAAAAAAACCATCTACTAAAGTCTCTTGGGAACACAAAAAATTTCTTTGACCAGCAAGTAACATTTCTTAGACCAAAAGACTTAAAGAGTTGGTCAAAAGAGTCTTTTAGGGATGTGAAAAGCAATAAATTTTATTTATATTTCCAACATCCTCCCTTAAACCAAATTTATTGCATCCTTCATTCTGAGTAGCACTTTGAATTTGAGAAAAGTATCTTCCTTGAGTGGTTTGGTGAAAATATCTGCTACCTGATCTCGGTCTTCATATGTACTAGCTCAATCTCCTTCTCTTTGACATGTTCACAGATAGAGTGAAAATGAACATCAATATGCTTGCTCCTTTCATGGAATACGGGATTCTTGGCCAATGCTATTGCCGATTTGTTATCAACTCTAATTATTGTTATTTTTTCTTGCTCAAAATAGATTTCTTTTAATAACTTCCTTAACCAAATAGCATGTGATACACAAGCCGATGCCGCCACATATTCGGCTTCACAAGTAGAAAGTGTCACAATGGATTGTTTCTTTGATATCCAAGTAAATGCTGTTTCTCCCAAATAAAATACAAAACCAGTGGTACTCTTTCGATCATCAAGGTCTCCGTCCCAGTCACTATCCGAATATCCAACAAGATAAAAGTTATTTGAGGGTGCATAATGCAAACCATGGAAAATAGTACCTTTGATGTAACGGAGTATCCTCTTTGTGGCTTTTAAATGAGTAGTCTTTGGCTTCTCCATATATCGGCTTACTAGACCAACACTATATAAAATATCCGGTCGAGTACTAGTCAAGTAGCGAAGGCTTCCAATGAGGCTTCTATAGATAGTTGCATCAACTAAATCACCTTCATCTTTTTTTGAGAAATTAATTGTGTTACGGCCGTAACGATGACGTGGCCGGGCTCAGATACCGCCAAATATGATCGAGCCACGTGGAGGTTTCTCCGGCCGAGTCAGCGCCACATTGCCAAGGCCGAGCTCGGCAAGGCTACCCCGCCAGACGACTTCCTAAGACAAACTGCTCTCGTCGAAGTCGAGCTCGGTTCGGGGCTCCTCTACCACCTTGCCTGGCGCCCACCCAAGGGGGTCCGCCTAGGCCGAGGTCGGCCGATCCTTCGCCAGGTGACCCCCGGAGACGGGCCCACCTCGGCCGAAGCCAGGCGACCTCCTACCACCTCGCCAGGTGTCCACCCAGGAGGGGTCCAACTAGGCCGAGGTCGGCCGATCCTTCGCTCCTTCGCCAGGTGGCCCCCGGAGACGGGCCCACCTCGGCCGAAGCCAGGCGACCTCCTGCCACCTCACCAGGTGTCCACCCAGGAGGGGTCCACCTAGGCCGAGGTCGGCCGATCCTTCGCTCCTTCGCCAGGTGGCCCCCGGAGATGGGCCCACCTCGGCCGAAGCCAGGCGACCTCCTGCCACCTCGCCAGGTGTCCACTCAGGAGGGGTCCACCTAGGCGAGGTCGGCCGGTCCTTCGCTCCTTCGCCAAGTGGCCCCTGGAGACGGGCCCACCTCGGCCGAAGCCAGGCGACCTCCTGCCACCTCGCCAGGTGTCCACCTAGGAGGGGTCCACCTAGGCCGAGGTCGGCCGATCCTTCGCTCCTCCGACAGGTGGCCCCGGGGACGGGTCCGCCTCGGTCGAGGTCAGGCCGCCCGTACGGAGAAGGTCCCAGGGAAGGAGGCGCAGGCCCCGAGGTCATCCCTCGGGCCGTATGCATCACAGACGGTGCCCCGTACGGATGGCGGCGGCATGCGAAACACCATTTGCATCGGCCCGACAGGTCCCGCAGCCGAGAGGCGCGATTCTGACAAAACAGGCCCCATAGACGGATGGCGCCCACACTTGAAAAAGAGAGCGCTCTCACTGGGCCCGAGGTCTGACCGGCCGCCTTACCAGCGCCGCCCCCCCCCCCCTTTCTGTCTTTGCCTTTTCCCTGTTGGGCTCGGCGGACGAGGTCGAAAAGCCGCCTGGCCCTCCTCACCGAAAAGGGGAAAGAGAAAGGGACGGGGGAGGGGAGCCTCCCAGGAGGAGAAGACAGGCGAATGGCGGGAGGAGATAAAAGGAAGGAACCTAGGGACGACAAGGTAAGCGGACAAGCCTGGGGACAAGGAAGAAGCAGCGGCAAAAAGCCTCGCTCCGAGAATGAGATCCGAGGTCTCGAGAGGGGATTGCTTGGTGTAAGCTCGGCAAGGAGGCCCGGCCGAATTTTTGGTCCCCAGAGCACCTTTCTTACTAGTAAATTCTCTAAGTCTGGAACCCCTTAGGGGGTCCGTCTTGGAGAATCTGTTCCTTCTCGTCGTCTACTGACTTGACCGTCGGAGCTCCCTCGCCGGGATCCCCGGCTAGGGTCTTCTAACCCCTTCTTGCAAGTTCGCCGCAGCCAGGGAGGCTCCCTCGCCAAGCGGTCAGGGAGGATCCACGGATCCGAGGCGCGGGCGCGGCGACGAGAGCGGCAACAGATTGGCGCACCAGGTAGGGGCAGCGGGGCAGCGTGGGAGCCTGCGCTCCATTCAGGGCAGGCCATCCCATCCGAGGGCCGTCTCCAACCCCCGTGGGAGCCACCAAGCTCCCGCAAAAAGAAACTACTCCGGTTCGGAGGATCACGAGAGCCGATCCCCGGCCGACGAGGCCGAAACGATGCATCGCAGCAAGCGACGCCGAGGCCTGACTTCGCGCCGAGACCGATCGGCGCCCCCTTCACCCGCAGCCTCGATGGAAGACTCCACCGACGAAGCCATCAGGCGCCAGGCCGAGAGGCGCCTGGAGGAGCATGAGCGCAAGCTATCGAAGTTCGCCCGCCGATTCGCCGACCTGCAGAACTCGTCGGCGGATCCGGCGGGCTACGACTCCCGTCCCCCTTTCTCTGAAGAAATCCAGGCGGAGCCGATCCCAAAACGGTTCCGCATGCCGCAGGTGGATCCCTACGACGGGACCACCGACCCTCTGGACCATCTGGAGAGCTACAAAGCTCTCATGAGGGTCCAGGGGGCCACCGATGCTCTTCTGTGCATCGCCTTCCCGGCCACCCTCCGGAAGGCCGCTCGAGTCTGGTTCACCCGCCTCGAGCCCGGATCCATTTGCTCCTTCCATCAGCTGGAAGGAAAGTTCGTGGCATACTTCGACGCTTGTCGAAAGGTACCGAGAGAGGTGCACAGCCTCTTCTCCATCCGCCAGCAGGACCAGGAGCTGCTCCGGGACTACATCATCCGGTTCAAGACCGCAGCCCTGGAAATCTACAGCCTGGATGAGCCCGTCGCCATGTTGGCTTTGAAGCGCGGGCTCAAGACGTCCCGCCTGACCTACTCCGTGGACAAGAAGCCACCCAGGACGTACTCCGAGCTCCTCCTCCGCGCCCACAAGTACATCCGAGCGGAGGAGGCCGATCGCACCCGTCGAGAGTTGGACGGGAAGACTCTGAAGAGGCCACCCCCGAGAGATACCCCGGGGGCTCGAAAGCCCGGGCCATCTACCGACCCTCGCCCGAATCCAAGGCCGAGGGACGAGGCCACTCCCGAGCGGAGGTTCACCCCTCTCCTCGCACCTCGGACCAAGATCCTCATGGAAATCGAGGGCGAGCGCTACCTCCGCCGACCTCCTCCTCAGAACCCGAGAGCCACCCGGGACAAATCGAAGTACTGCCAGTTCCACCGCGAGCACGGTCACGACACGGAGGAGTGTCGCAACCTGAAGCGGGAGATCGAGGAGCTGATTAGGAGGGGCTACCTCAGGAAGTTCGTCAGGAACGAGGCCCCCTCAGAGGGGCAGCCGCTCGCGACCTTACCGCCCGTCCCTGCAATCGATAACCGCCCAACGGAGAAGCTCGTGGGCATGATCTCACGCGGGGTTGGTCGAGCGGCGAAGAGAGCCGGGAAGTCGGGAACCCAGAGAATGTAATCCCTCCCGAGGAGGGGAAGGGTAATGATAATGTAAACAACGATGCCGTGGTGGTCGAGATGACCATCGCGAAGCATCCTGTACATCGAATCATGATAGATAGTGGAAGCTCGGCTGACATACTTTTTTACGACGCTTTCTCTCGGATGAACTTGTCCCACGATCAGCTGAGACCGGTGCACACCCCCTGGTAGGTTTTACAGGGGACTCCGTGGGGGTCGAAGGGGAGATCACTCTCCCGGTCACCGCCGGATCCCCACCCCGGCAGATGACCGTCCTAATAACATTTATCGTCGTCAGACTCCCTTCGCCTTACAATGCCATTCTTGGGCGTCCCGGGCTCAACCAACTGGACACCACGATCTCCACGAGAAGGTTGTTGGTACAGTTCCCCACGCCTTCCGAGCTCGGGGAGATGAAGGGGACGACCCAGCCAGTCCCGCTCTGCCTCCAGACGGTCCCGAGCGCCCGGGGCACGGAGCTCGCCCCCGATATCGACGACCTCGACCTAAGAGAGAAGGAACCCAGGGAGGGCCCGTAGAGCGCCTGCTGACTTTTCCCCTCGGTTTGGATCCACTGAAGACGGTGCAAGTCGGGGCCCAGCTCCCTGAAGAAGAACGGACCCGCCTGCTGGAGTTCCTCCGCGCGAACGCTGACGTGTTCGCCTGGTCAGCAGCCGACATGCCGGGCATCCCGCCCGAGGTCATCACGCACAGGCTAAACGTGGACCCAAGTTGCTGCCCGGTCTCCAGAAGAAGAGGAGCTTCGCCATGGAAAGGCAGAAGGTGATCAACGAGGAAGTGGAGAAGCTCCTCGCCGCCGGTTTTGTGCGGGAGGTCTAGTATCCCAGCTGGCTGGCAAACGTGGTCATGGTGAGAAAGAGTAGTGGTAAGTGGAGGATCTGTGTGGACTACACCGACCTCAACCGAGCTTGCCCAAAGGACAGCTTTCCTCTTCCAAAGATCGACCAGCTGGTCGACACCACCTCGGGACATCGCCTCCTGTCGTTCATGGATGCCTTCTCCGGATACAACCAGATCCGAATGAGCCCGGAGGACGAAGAGAATACCGCCTTCATAACTGACCGCGGAACTTTTTGCTACAGGATGATGCCATTCGGCCTCAAGAACGCGGGGGCAACGTACCAGCGCCTGGTCAATAGAATTTTCAAAAACCAGATCGGCCGCAACATGCAGGTGTACGTGGACGACATGCTGGTAATGAGCAAACCCGATTCGGACCACGTGGCTGACTTGGCGGAGACGTTCGGCAACCTCCGACGTCATCAGATGAAGCTGAACCCGGCGAAGTGCGCCTTTGGCGTCTCCGTCGGGAAATTCCTAGGATTTATGGTGACCCAAAGAGGAATTGAGGCCAACCCGGAGAAGGTCCAGGCCATCCTGGACATGGAGCAGCCCGCCTCCAAGAAGCAAGTGCAGCAACTCACCGGCCGAGTTGCGGCCCTCAGCCGCTTTATCTCCACGTCGGCAGACCGCTGCCGTCCCTTCTTCAAGGTGCTGAGAAAGATGAACGACTTCGCTTGGACCGAGGAATGCCAGAAGGCCTTCGAGGAGCTGAAGAAGACGCTTGCGTCGCCACCGTTGCTGTCCAGGCCCGAGGAGGGGGAGGAGCTTATCCTCTACTTAGCGATCACCCCAGAAGCCGTCAGCTCGGTCTTGGTTCGGATCGATGGCCAGGGAGTCCAATGGCCGGTGTACTATACCAGCAAGCTTCTCCGCGACGCGGAGCTCAGGTATTCTCGGCCCGAGAAACTTATTTTTGCGCTAATAGTGTCTGCCCAGCGTCTCAGGTCCTATTTCCAAGCGCACCCCATCACTGTCCTGACGGATCAACCGCTGAAAGCGGTGCTCAGCCGACCCGATACTTCGGGACGATTGGCAAAGTGGGCACTGAAGCTCAGCGAGTTCGACATTACGTACAGGCCAAGGTCGGCCATGAAGGCACAGGTGCTGGCCGACTTCTTGGTCGAATGTGCAGGCTTGGGCAAGGAGCCCGAGGAAGGCCCCTCAGGCCAGCCGATGGAGATAGGCACCGATGAGCCCGGAGAGGACGCCTGGATCCTCCATGTGGACGGAGCCTCAAACTCCGGTGGGAGCGGGGCTGGGCTCATCCTTGCCAACAGCGACGGGGTCGTCGCCGAATGCGCACTCCGTTTCCAATTCCCCGCGACAAATAACCAGGCGGAGTACGAAGCACTTCTTGCCGGACTGAGAGTCTCCCGCGAGCTGGGCATAACCAACCTCAAAGCTTTCACTGATTCCCAGCTCGTGGCGGGACAGGTCTCCGGGGAGTATGCCGCACATGACCCCCAAATGGCGAAATACATGGAGCTCGTCAAGGCGGGCGCATCCAGATTCCGGCGCTTCAACATCTTCCACATCTCCCGCAGGGAGAACGCCCGCGCGGACACTCTCTCTCGGCTGGCGACCCTGCCGGACTCGATGCTGGGCCGCGCTCACGTGGAGCTCCTTGAGATCCCAAGCCTCGAGGCACCGGCGGAGGTCCATCAGGTCAGCCATGAACCCAGCTGGATGGACAAGTACGCCGAATACATCACCAGTGGCACCCTGCCGGAGGACCGCGAGGTGGCTCGCCTTATCAGAAAGAAAGCCGTGCGGTTCGTCCTGATGGACGGGCAGTTGTATCGAAGATCCTACTCCTACCCCCTCCTCAAGTGCGTAGGACCCACGGAAGCCAAGCTTGTGCTCCAGGAGATTCACGAAGGCATCTGCGGGAACCACGTGGGGGGCAGGGCATTGGCGTACAAGGCCCTCCGTCAGGGCTACTTCTGGGAGACAATGAAGGAAGACGCCGCTGACTTCGTGAAGAAGTGCGACCGGTGCCAGCGTCACGCCATGGTGCAGCGGCAGCCCTCCAACCCAATCTCCCAGCTCTCAGCTCCCTGGCCATTCGCCCAGTGGGGGATGGACCTCCTGGGCCCATTCCCGCCGGCGTCTGGACAGCGGAAGTTCTTGATAGTGGCCATCGACTACTTCACGAAGTGGGTCGAGGCCGAACCCTTGGCGAGGATCACCGAGGCAAACATCGCCAAGTTTTTTTGGAAGTCGATCGTTTGCCGCTTCGGCCTCCCCCACACCGTGGTTACTGACAACGGGCGCCAGTTCGACTGCCGGGAGTTCGAAGAGTTCTGCAGCGATCTCGGCATCAGGCATCGCTTCACCTCGGTGGCGCATCCCCAGACCAATGGGGAGGCCGAAGTCACAAACAGGACCATTCTTCAGGGCCTCCGCACGTGGCTGGACCAGGCCAAGGGCAGGTGGGCCGACGAGCTCCCCAGCGTCCTCTGGGCATACCACACCACCCCGAGGACGGCTACCGACGAGACCCCGTTCAACCTCGTCTTCGGAGCCGAGGCGGTCATCCCGATCGAGCTCAGCCTACCCACGCTGCGTGTGGAGCAATATGACGAGACAGAAAACCTAGCCAGGATGATGCTCAACCTTGACCTTCTCGAGGAAACGAGGGACAAGGCCCGAGTTCGAATGGCGGCGTATAGGCAGCGTGTGGCCAGGTATTACAACTCCCGAGTGCGGCCGAAGGTTTTTCGTCCCGGAGATTTGGTCCTCCGGCGCGCGGAAGCTTCCCAGCCACGGGAATGCGGCAAGCTCTCGCCCAACTGGGAGGGCCCATACCGGGTGGCAGAAGCCCTCCCTCACGGCGCATACTACCTGGAGGAGTTAGGAGGTGCCAGGTTCCCCCGGATGTGGAACGCCTCGAACCTAAGGATGTATTATCAGTGATGTAAGGTTCCCTACTCCCGTAATAAAGTTCCCCCGCTTCAAACACTCTCTTCTCACTTTGAAGGAAAACCGGCGCATGGCCCTGGGCTCGGCATGACCGATCATGGCCGACGGCCAAAGGAATCGGGAGATCCTGGGCTTCGGCCTGGAAGGTGGGACAGAACCCAGTTCGCCCATGCAAGCCCGAAGAACAGCTCGGCAAGCCGCGCAAGGCTTGAGGAAGCCTGCGGCCCCGGGGTTCAGTCCGGAGATCCTGGGCTTCGACCTGGAAGGTGGCGCAGAACCCAGTTCGGCCATGCAAGCCCGGAGAACAGCTCGGCAAGCCGTGCAAGGCTTGAGGAAGCCTGCGGCCCCGGGGTTCAGTCCGGAGATCCTGGGCTTCGGTCTGGAAGGTGGCGTAGAACCCAGTTCGGCCACGCAAGCCCGGAGAACAGCTCGGCAAGCCGCGCAAGGCTTGAGGAAGCCTGCGGCCCCGGGGTTCAGTCCGGAGATCCTGGGCTTCGGCCTGGAAGGTGGCGCAGAACCCAGTTCGGCCACACAAGCCCGGAGAACAGCTCGGCAAGCCGCGCAAGGCTTGAGGGAGCCTGTGGCCCGGGGTTCAGTCCGGAGATCTTGGGCTTCGGCCTGGAAGGTGGCGCAGAACCCAGTTCACCCACGCAAGCCCGGAGAGCAGCTCGGCAAGCCGCGTAAGGTTTGAGAAAGCCTGCGGCCCCGGGGTTCAGTCCGGAGGTCCCGGGCTTCGGCCTGGAAGGCGGGGCAGAAACCATGTCGCCCACGCGAGTATGAAGGCGATCCCAAAGACGGACCCGCTCAAGGCCTACTCTGATGCTGCGCGGTCCGGGATGTCCCAACCTTCGATTTGAGCAACGGAAGGGACCAGGCCTACGATCGTTTCAGCACTCCACATCAATATCTCAAAAAAAAAAAAAGGAGAAAAAGGGAGATGGGGGAGTGGTGAAGAAGATGAACTCGAGGCTTGGTCAAATAGTGTCTTCATTAATCTGAGCAACAGTGCAAGCCGGGAATCCCGACAGGCCGGGAGTCCCCAAAAAGAAGAAGAAAAAGAAAAAGAAATACAACTGCGACAACGGAGCAGGGCGAGAAGACGGTGGCTCAGTTTGGTGCAGGGTCGGATCCCTCCACCGGAGTCGCAAGCTCTGCATCCTCGCCTTCTGCGGCGGCCGGCTCTTGAGGCTGCTCCGGAGCCACGGCTTCGCTGGTCGACGGGCCACAGGAGTGGCGTCGGCCACTCCGGAGGCTCTGCTCTCGGCTCCTTGCCTCCTACCTCCGAGCACCACCCCGCTGAGGTCGAGCTCGGGGAAGAAGGCCCCTACTTTCTCCGGCACATCCGGAACCCCTTCAGGAAGGAGTCCACGGCAGCCTTCCCGGACCTCCGACGTGTACTCGTCGGAAGCCCGAAACTTCGGGATGGCCTCCTGCGCCTCCTGCTTCGCGGCCTCCAGGAGTCCGTTGATGTACGCACTCCGGTCCTTCGCCGCGTTCATGTCTCGCCGAGCCTCCTCCAGCTGGCGCTCCAGCCACTGGGAGTGGGCCTGAAGACGAGCCCTCTCTGCCGCGTCCTCCTCCATGCGACGCTAGTGGGAGAGCCTCTCCTCCGATAAAGAAGCCTCCAGCTCCTTGTTCCGCCCCTCGGAGCGCGCCAGGTCGGTCTGGAGGGCTTGGTTGCTGGCTCGCAGCTCGACCCCCTTTTCCATGAGGTCCTTGACGTCGGCTGCGAGCTTGCCGAGCTTCTTCTCCTTCTCGACGTCCCTCTTCGCGTTCCCTACGAGGAAGTTCCTCAGTAGGAGAACGTCATTTCCAATCTGCACAAATAGAGCAACCGGGTTAGGAAAAAAGGCCACTAAAATCATGAAAGACAGAGAAGAATGAGCTCGGCCTTACCGTGAAGAGCTGCGGGAGGATCCCGAGCAAGGCGTCTGCATAGTCCCGGCCGCCCCGAGCTCGGCGGTCCCGGGCTGTGGAGGCGTACTCCATGACCTTCTCCGTGAGCCCCTTGTCGCGGATGACTGAACACCGGTGGGTGATCACCGGTGGCGGAGCTGTCAGGTCGGCTCCGGCGGTGGCTGTCCCTTCAGCTGGGGTAGCAATCGACGGGCCGGCAGAGGCCACGGGCTGCGCCGTCGGAGCCACGGCGACAATGGGACCAGCGCTTGACGGAGCCTCGGGCGATGGAGCCCCCTCGACGGTAGCGCCACCAGGTCTGGCAGCCGAGGCATCAACGGCCCCGCCCCGAGGCAACCTGGGCGGGGGAGCAGTGGCCACTGGGCTGGGCGCGATCGCCGACGCAATCTCCCGGCCCGCCTCAGTACGAGCCCTCTTGGCCGCGGGCTCGTCTACCTCCGGGATGTCTCTCTGGGCCGCGCCCTCCAGAAGGCTCTCCAGTGAGAACTTCATACCTGCAATGCAAAAGAATAGAAGGTCAGCCGACTCGGTCATGAAGAAAAAGAGTGCAGAAGTCAAAGGAGGACCGAATCTCACCCGACTCACGGATGGGACTGATCCCGGCCTCAAAAAGATTCTGCTCCGAAAGCAGAACCTCGAGCGCCGGGACCACGTCACTCAGGAGTAGGGAGTAGGCCTCCTGGTCCGCCGACTCAACCTGGGAGTTCCGGTTCGGAGACCGGTCCGGTTCACTCCAGGCCCAGTCGACATCTTCGACCGAGGCGAAGAAAAACTGGCTCTTCCAGCCCTTGATAGAAGAAGGGAGGTCGAACCGGAGACACCTGGGCCGGGGCGAAATATACCACCAGCCGTCATCGGTGGAGTACTTCTTCAGGGTAAACATGGCCCTGAAGAGGGAGAAACGGGCAACGAACCCGTGAAAGTGACAGAAGACTATGAAGGAGAAGATGACCCGGATGGCATTGGGAGCCAACTGGGCCGGAACAAGCCGGAAATGGCTGAGAAAAGAGAGGAAGAAGGGGTGCAGAGGAAATCGAAGATCCCCAAGGAAGAAGTCTTCGTAAAAGGCTATGCGACCGGGGCCACTCATGGTGACGCGCTCCCCGGGCCGCGGAACAAATAGACGAATTGATCCCGGGATACCATAGGCCTCCCGGAGCAAAGAAAGATCGCCTTCGATCATGGTGGAAGCATGACCGGAGGGACCGGCGGGAAGAAGAGGCGGAGCAGGAAGAGAAAGAAGAGGCACACGGGAGCAACTGGAGGAGACCGGACCCCCTAGGGATGCCGATGGTGACACCCCGGGTTGCAGACGCCGGCGGATCTCCTCCGGGATCGTTTCCTCCACTGAGGAGGAAGAAGATGGAGTCCTCGGCCGGGATGGACCGGCCTCGTCCGGATTGGAAGAGACATAGTGACGACGCGCCATGGCAAAGAGGAGGACAAGGATTCAGAGAGGAAAAGAGAGAGGGGAACTAGAGAAGGATGGAGGCACTCACCGAAAATACGCCAAGCGAACGCAGGGCAACGAAAGTTAGCCTGCAGCAAACCGCTCACGGAGCAAGGGGAAAGGCCTCATTCTGGAAAGTCCCCTCCTTTTCAAACTCAGTCGACAGTGATCGTACCCGTCATTCCGCCCCGAGCCACTGAGCGATCGCCACGTGGATGCACGCCCGACACCGACGCCTCGTTAGCAGGGTAACGGCCTCTGCCTCGAAGCGACGCATTTATTGCGGGAAAGTGGGCGACGCGTGGCGGCTTCCTATAGGGTTTCAGGCGCATCGAGCCGCGGTGACAAGGATCGTGGCAATTATGATGCAAGATCTTCGCCTCCCCACGTCATATCTACATTTAATCCCGACGTTCCGTTCTACGACGCCCCAACGGAACGGCGGGCTGGGGGGCAACTGTTGCGGCCATAACGATGACGTGGCCGGGCTCAGATACTGCCAAATATGATCGAGCCACGTGGAGGTTTCTCCGGCCGAGTCAGCGCCACATTGCCAAGGCCGAGCTCGGCAAGGCTACCCCGCCAGACGACTTCCTAAGACAAACTGCTCTCGCCGAAGTCGAGCTCGGTTCGGGGCTCCTCTACCACCTCGCCTGGCGCCCACCCAGGAGGGGTCCGCCTAGGCCGAGGTCGGCCGATCCTTCGCTCCTTCGCCAGGTGGCCCCCGGAGACGGGCCCACCTCGACCGAAGCCGGGCGACCTCCTGCCACCTCACCAGGTGTCCACCCAGGAGGGGTCCACCTAGGTCGAGGTCGGTCGATCCTTCGCTCCTTCGCCAGGTGGCCCCCGAAGACGAGCCCACCTCGGCCGAAGCCAGGCGACCTCCTGCCACCTCGCCAGGTGTCCACCCAGGAGGGGTCCACCTAGGCCGAGGTCGGCCGATCCTTCGCTCCTTCGCCAGGTGGCCCCCGGAGACGGGCCCACCTCGGCCGAAGCCAGGCGACCTCCTGCCATCTCGCCAGGTGTCCACCCAGGAGGGGTCCACCTAGGCTGAGGTCGGCCGGTCCTTCGCTCCTTCGCCAAGTGGCCCCTGGAGACGGGCCCACCTCGGCCGAAGCCAGGTGACCTCCTGCCACCTCACCAGGTGTCCACCCAGGAGGGGTCCACCTAGGCCGAGGTCGGCCGATCCTTCGCTCCTCCGACAGGTGGCCCCCAGGGACGGGTCCGCCTCGGCCGAGGTCAGGCCGCCCATACGGAGAAGGTCCCAGGGAAGGAGGCGCAGGCCCCGAGGTCTTCCCTCGGGCCGTACGCATCACAGACAGTGCCCCGTACGGATGGCGGCGGCACGCGAAACATCATTTGCATCGGCCCGACAGGTCCCGCAGCTGAGAGGCGCGATTCTGACAAAACAGGCCCCATAGACGGATGGCGCCCACACTTGGGAAAGAGAGCGCTCTCACTGGGCCCGAGGTATGACCGGCCGCCTTACCAGCGCCGCCCCCCCCCCCCCCCCCTTTCTGTCTTTGCCTTTTCCCTGTTGGGCTCGACGGACGAGGTCGGAAAGCCGCCTGGCCCTCCTCACCGAAAAGGGGAAAGAGAAAGGGACGGGGGAGGGGATCCTCCCAGGAGAAGAAGACAGGCGAACGGCGGGAGGAGATAAAAGGAAGGAAGCTGGGGACGACAAGGTAAGCGGACAAGCCTGGGGACAAGGAAGAAGCAGCGGCAAAAAGCCTCGCTCCGAGAGTGAGATCCGAGGTCTCGAGAGGGGATCGCTTGGCGTGAGCTCGGCAAGGAGGCCCGACCGAATTTCTGTTCCCCAGAGCACCTTTCTTACCAGTAAATTCTCTAAGTCTGGAACCCCTTAGGGGGTCCATCTTGGAGAATCTGTTCCTTCTCGTCGTCTACTGACTTGACCATCGGAGCTCCCTCGCCGGGATCCCCGGCCAGGGTCTTCTAACCCCTTCTTGCAGGTTCGCCGCAGCCAGGGAGGCTCCCTCGCCAGGCGATCAGGGAGGATCCACGGATCCGAGGCGCGGGCGCGGCGACGAGAGCGGCAACAAATTGCACACTCCATAGGAGTGTTGACCGGTTTGCAATCTTGCATCTTGAACTTCTTGAGAATGTTCTTTGCATATGCTTCTTGTGAGATAAAAATGCCTTCTTTACTTTGTTTTACTTCAATGCCAAGAAAATAAGACATAAGTCCAATGTCGGTCATCTCAAATTCTCGAATCATAGTCTGTTTGAACTTATCAATCATGGCGGGATTACTTCCAGTGAATATCAAGTCATCAACGTACAAGCAAACAAGAAAAATATCACCATCTTTCTTCTTCATATATGTGCCGGTTCATAGGGACATTGTGTGTAGCCATTTACTTTGAAGTAAGTATCAATTCTAGAATTCCATGCCCTTGGCGCTTACTTCAAGCCATAAAGAGCCTTCTTTAGCCGAAGAACTTTTCCTTCTTGTCCCTTTTGAACATACACCATAGGTTGTTCAATATATACTTCTTCTTCAAGATAGCCATTTAAGAATGCTGATTTGACATCCATTTGAAAAATGTTCCAAGAATTTTATGTGGCAATAGAAATAAACATTCGAATAGTTTCCATTTGAACAACAGGCACAAATAATTCTTCATAGTCAATGCCAGCTTTTTGCTTGTAGCCTTTAGCTACCAAGCGAGCTTTGTACTTCTCAACTTTCCCACTTGCATTCTTCTTGATTTTGTACACCCATTTGACGCCGATAACATTATGATTCTTTGGAAGTGTGGCTAACTCCCAAGTTTCATTCTTCTTTATAGATTTGATTTCTTCATCCATTGCTTTCTTCCACTTCTTGTCATGTATAGCCTCCTTAAAAGTGATTTCTTCACAATCAGCTAGTAGACATATAAGATGCAACTCATTAGTACCTTCATAAATTTCTTGCAAATTCCGTACCTTTCATGGTCTTTCTTCTGAAGAAGATGATGCTGATGAAGAAGATGATGTTGGTGATATAGGAGGTGATGCATTAGGGGATAGCAATGGTTCCCCAGGTACTTATTTTTCTTCAACTTCTATATAAGTGTTTCCCTTTGATATATCATCATTTGCTTGCCATTCCCAAGTACTTTCTTCATCAAATCGCACATCTCTACTAATATGAAGCATTTTCTCAACTGGATCATAAAGCTTGTAGGCTTTGGATTGTGAATGATAACCAACGAATATGAGTTTGGTACTTTTGTCATCAAGTTTGCTTCTTCTTTGATCGGTCACATGTTCATAAGCAATGCTTTTGAACACCTTCAAATGAGAAATATTTGGCTTCCAGCCGGTCCATGCTTCTTGTGGAGTCATATCCTCCAAACCTTTTGTTAGGCACCTATCTAGCAAGTAGACGGCGCAATCTACCGCTTCGGCCCAAAATTCCTTTGGCATCTTCTTGGTTTTTAGCATGCTACAAACCACATCAAGAATAGTCCGATTCTTCTGTTCGGTGATGCCATTTTGTTGTGGAGTATATGGTGCTGTATAGAATCTTCGTTGCCATGTTCTTTATAAAAATCTTCGAACGTCTTTGATTTGTATTCACCACCTCGGTCCGATCTCACCGATTTGATGTAGTAGCCGCTTTGCTTTTCAATATAAGACTTGAATATTTTGAAAGTGTTAAATACCTCCGACTTTTCCTTCAAGAAATATACCCATGTTTTTCGAGTATAATCATCAATAAAAGTAATAAAATAAGATCGTTTACCAAAAGACATAGGTGTGAATAAGCTCCAGCGGCCTCCGTGCTCGATATGAAGCTTTCTTGGGAAAGCTACTCCTTGAATGTTTGCCAAGAACACATCCTTCACAAAGTTCATTTGGATAGTTGATGTGAGGCAAGCCGTTCACCATTCCTTTTGAAGACAAAAAATTTAGGCTTCCAAAATTGACATGCCCAAAGCGCATATGCCATAGCCATTGAGAGTCCTTCATACATGCACTTAGACATTTCACCTCTTCATTTTGGATGTTTAGCATAAACATTCGATTCTTTGACATCTCCACTTTTGTGATCAACTTGTTGCTATGATTTCTCATCATGAGGTTGCGGTCCTTCATAAAGAAAGTGTAGCCTTTCTCTAGTAGTTGTCCAATGCTCAAGATGTTGTTCTTCATATTAGGCACATAATAGATATCATAGATAAATTGATGATCACCATTCTTCAAGTGGATTAGAATCTTTCCTTTGCTTTCACTGGGACTTTTGAGTTGTCTCCAAAAGAAACTTGACCGGAGATGGATTCATCAAGTTCTATAAATATTTCTTTTCTTCCACACATATGGTTGGAAGCACCAGTATCATGTACCACATATCTTGCTTTCCACTTTTATCTTCCTTGCTTGCTAACAACAATATTTGCTCATCTTCATTCATAAAATTAGCTTTTCCTTCTACTTGATTATTATACCAACAATTTGATGTATAATGGCCACTTCTTTTGCAAATATGACAATATGATTTAGATTTGTCATACCTTTGGCTTCTTGATGAGTCTCCTTGTCCTTCTTTTTTGGACTTTGACTTCTCTTTTCATCTCCATTTAGTCTTCCTCGTCCACAACCACGGCCTCTCCAAGAACTACGACCTCTCCAAGAGCCACGCCCATGTCCTCATTGACTTTGCTTTAAGTCTTCTTTGTTCTCCTTCAAAAAAAACTTAGATTGAAGAACTTGCTCCAAAGGTTCTTGCCTCCTCTTATTGAATCTTTCTTCATGAGCTTGTAGAGAACCCATAAGCTCGTCTATAGTCATCTCTTCCAGAATCTTTAACTCCTCGATGGCAACCACGATATAATCAAATTTGACATCCAATGAGCGTAGAATTTTCTCTACTACTCTGGTGTCATCCATAATTTCACCATTTCTCCTCAATTGATTGACAATGGCTAAGACTCTTGTGAAATAATCTGAAAACATTCATATTCCTTCAATTGTAGGGCTTCAAATTCGCCTCGAAGAGTTTGGAGACAGACTTTCTTTACCTTCTCTACTCCTTTATAAGAATTTTGGAGAATCTCCCATGCTTGCTTTGAGATAGTTGCCGCCGCGATCTTCTCAAAGGCTGATTCATCTATTGATTGATAGATGAAATATAAGACTTTCTTATCCTTCTTTCGAGACTCCCTTTGTTGATTAGTAAGAGCCTCTCCTTCTCTTGGCTCTTGATAGCCTTCTTCTATTAGATCCCAAAGATCTTGGGACCCAAATAGAGCCTTCATTTGCAAACACCAATTTTGATAATTCATTTTGGTGAGATGAGAAAAGGAGGGTTGTAGGAGACTATTGGTGGAAATTATGGGCTCTGATACCAATTTGTTGTAATAGAAGAGGACGAAGAGAAGAATTTCTCACATAATGAAGGAAGTGAATAATACTAATAATGGAAGGAAACTTAGTATTTCTTTTCTTAGAATCATATCACATAGTTCAAGTACATCCCCTTATATAGAGTCTCTTGCAATTTTTTAATTACATTCTATACAAAATACCAAGAGTCATAATTAAGAATGACACTTTGGTTTCATACAAGGACAAGAATTCAAAGTACATTTCATAGGGAATAAAAAAAATCATCTAATAAAGTCTCTTGGGAACACAAAAAATTTCTTTGACCAGCAAGTAACATTTCTTAGACCAAAAGACTTAAAGAGTTGGTCAAAAAAGTCTTTTAGGGATGTGAAAAGCAATAAATTTTGTTTATATTTCCAACACATATCACCTACTAAATTATATTGTCTGCTTGCCATCTTAATGCTTCCACTTGAAGGTCCGGTTCCAGCTAGCAAGTGTTCCATTTCCTCGAGATTTTGGGGAGCCAGTTTCTGCTTATGGAACATACTCCTTAGCCCTTCTAACTCCATCGCAACTTCTTTCATGGTCGGCCTTTCTTCTCCTTTCAAGTTTAAGCACCTTCTTGCAAGTCGTGCAACTACAAATAGATGATCCATTCCAGCTTCCTCCACAATCCGAGGCTCTATCAACTGAAGGAGGTGCTGCTTGTCAAACATCAACGTGAAATATGTTGCTAGATTCCTCTCATCTTCTGACCTAGCAAAAGATACTGGAATCTCTCTAGTTAATAGCTCTGCAAGAACTACCCCAAAGCTATAGACTTCGCTCTTCTCTGTTAGCTGGCTTGTGTAGAAGTATTCTGGATCTAGGTATCCTAGCATCCCTTGCACTAGAGTTGTTACATGAGTTCGATTAAATGGGACTAACCTCGAAGCTCCAAAGTCTGATACTTTAGCCGTACAATTCTCATCTAACAATATATTTGTGGACTTGACATCTCTATGAATGATTGGTACCGACGTAGCTGAGTGCAAATATGCCAGCACTCCAACAATCTCTCCAGCTATCCTTAGACGATCTTTCCATGGCATTGAGAAATCATCAGGCTGACCATGGATACGGTGAAAGAGGGTTCCATTGGATATGAACTCATACACAAGCAATGGAACTTGGGTCTCTAAACAACAGCCCAGGAGTCTGACAACATTCCTATGATTGATTTGAGAAAGGATGATGATCTCATTGAACCAAGGAAAAATTAGTTTATTCATTATTTTCTCAGAGAAAGAGGACTAAGTGTTGAAGTTATGAAAATTATTCCGATAGTGATCTTCCATGTAGATTTCTTCAAATTTAGCCTTTAGCTTCTAGACCTTCTTTTCGATATCATCGCTCATTGAAAGCGATGATTTGAACGGTACACTGGAATTGAATCCTCTTTAAAATCCTCTAAGATATGATGGTGGTGGTTTTTTCCTTCTTGAGGAGGAATTGATCTCTTGATTTTTTCCTCCCTACAGGGAGGTTGATGACTTTTGTCACCTCCAGTGGACTAACACCAGTGGTTATGCTGAGATGATTAAGCTGATGGAGTAGGAGGCTGGATGGTAGATTGTTGAAAGAGATGGATGGCACTTGCTAGTAGCTAGACTTGCTCAATTAAAGTATCCATCCTTAGTAGGAACAGGTTAAGGATTTTTTATCTCAACTTCTGCTATATTGGAAGTATTTTGAGAAGATTGCCATTAGAAATTAGGGTTATGTGGAGGTCTTCCTCTTATCATTTTCTTGAAAGATTTGGATAAGCCCTTTCCTCTAGTGCTAATCTGTTACTGCACTTCTCTAAGCTTGACAAGTGGTTGTGCTGGAGTAGCTTTGGGGGTTCCCAAGGGTCTCCAAGAAACTAGTCAATGACTTCAGAAGTAGACTCGATCAACTTCTTGACTGCAAAAAAATGTTCTCGATGTTGAAGAAATTAATAAAAAATTTTCAACGAAGGACTCTCTAATACTTAAGTCAACTTTGAGAAGGAAAATAGTAAGAAGATGATAGAGAGCATGTGTGAGGTTCAAATTATCCTCGACTCCTTATTTATAGAGGATTGAGATCAAGTTGGTTAGGTTGATATAATAGTTTATGAGATAGTTACATCATTAAAAAAAGTCAATTAGACAGTTAAGAGGTCAGTTTGTGAAGTGGTTGTTAAGTAATTTATTACACTTTTTCATGACCACTTTATCAATCTTGTCGTAACAGCTCTAATGATTTTAAGATATATGCTTCATATTAGATGAAGTTATAAAACTTTATACCTAGCTCGAGTAAGTGATCAATACCTATCTAATGAATAGTTGAGCAACCTATATTTTAGATTAGTGATTGACTCCTAGCTATTTGATACCATATGCCTTGAATAAATAATTGACTTCTGACCACCTGGCACTCTATTGTTTAAATAAGTTATCAGCTCCTTGCCACTTGGCCCTTCAATCAATGATCAACACCTAGCATCCTATGCCTTAAATAAGTAATCATCTCCTAATCATCTGGCACCTTGTGCCTTATATAAGTGATTGGCTCCTTGCCACCTGGCACTCTGTGCTTTAAAAAAGTAATCAACTTCTGGCTATCTGGCATCTTGTGCCTTGAATAAATAATTGGCTATTGGCCACCTGACACTGTATATCTCAAATAAGTGATCGGCTCCTGATTATCTAATATATCTAATATATTATGCCTTAAATAATTAATCAGCTTCTAGGCACCTTGTACCTAAAATAAGTGATGACTCCTGGCCATTTGGTACCCTATGCCTTAATAAATGATCATGAGCTCTAAGCCACCTAGCACCCTGTACTTTAAATTAAATAAGTATCGACTCTTTGCCGAATACTTTTCTACATACCAGTAGTTACTCGAGATGGATGATCTACCCTATATTAACATCACTAATTAAAAATCTAACAAAATGGGTATTGTTGTACAAATATTATAATTTTAAGGTCATATATATATATATATATATATATATATATATATATAATAGGATACATATGCATATATAAAACCAAATGAAAGAAAATAAATGTTTTATTTGATAAATGGAAAGACCAGGTCAGATTAGGCCCGGGTTGGGCTGAATCTGGCCTGACTTGGTAGATGCAAAAGTCTAGCAATCAATGAGTTTATGATACCGTTGCCATACAAATCCCACACGGGGAAGTGGAACATGGCAAATTGACGTATACGAGCTAGGAGTATTAATTTCTAGCATCTCACCTCACAACAAATAAATTATAAATAAACACATATAAGTCTAGCCTTTGGGAGTAGTTTCCCATTTACTAATTAATAAGCGAATTCGAATATGTTACCCAAAGCAAGCTCCGGTGACACTATATTCGTGCAGCCACTTCCATTCTTCATCCCGTCACCATGTTGGCCAAATGGGCCGGGGCAAGAAACATTTCCTAGCTTGTTGATGCATCTTCTCACACAAGGATTGAGCTTGGGATCCTGGCACTCGTTAATATCTAATTGTAAGAGTAGTAAAATCGTGTCGAAGCTAGTCAACAAGAAATGGGGTAATAAGAATATATATATTAAGATGGAGTAAAAGCAAAGGCAAATTAACAAGATCTGGTATTGGTTGCAAACCGTGTTATAATTTATTTTTTGAGTGAAATAAATGGTCATAGCTCGATAGCTGCATCCATTGTCTATTTGGAAAAATTAAGATTCCAAGGTCAAAACCAAACTTTTGACCGGCAAATAGGCAACAAGTCATATCTGCAAGAGTATAAATATGTAAAAACCTATATTATTTAAGAGTACTACTTTGGTATATTTTATTTGTCCTATGCCGTTCATGCTTTTCAAATGGTTCATATCTGACCCTTCAATCAATGTAACCAAAACTATCCTCTAAAAGTACGTGCAAACATGTATTCAGTCTTGAACGAGCGCGCGGTAAAAAAACTCTAGAAGCAACCAAGAACACTAGGCATTTACTATCACGTCCCGAATTCTATTCTGGAATCGGCTACGTATCCGGCCGCATGATTCTAGATTTTATCCTATAAATCATGTCAGGCCTAGATATATAAGAGTCACTTCATTTAAAATCACAGCAATTATATTAATATTATTTAAATAATTTAATAATAACTAAATAATTTATTTATTTAAATTAAAAATTACTAAAATGATCCACTGATTCATAATAAGTATCGGCAACCGAAATAACTAACAAAACTATCTAAACAATCTAAATGTTGATGTTCGGTCTCATGCCTAGCCGATCCTTGCTATGTATCCCGAGTCTCTGGAAAAAATCAAAAAGCAAGAAGTAAGCTTTATAGTCCAGTAAGGTCTCTAAACATTATAATTTAAAAATAACTAGAAAATAATGATTTATCAAGTCATGCAACCAAAACAATATGAAAAATAATAGAATCTTTGATAACATTATGTTTTCTTTTAGTATTTCCATTAGTTATCCTTCTTCTTTAGGATTCTGGACTAACCGCGATCACACTCCAGCCTGTAACTGGCATACTATTGTCACACTCCCACCTATGACTGGCACACTGTTGTCACACTCCCGCCTGTGACTGGCACATAATTTGTCACAATCTCGCCTGTGATTGGCAACCAAAATAACCACGGTCCTGTCCGTAGTGTGGCTAGTCCAAATACCATATTCACTTGATTAATACTTTATTATGTAGTCAAATCATGTCATTTACAATTTTTCAATAACTCGTATCATGGTCCAACCCATCCAAAGATCACTTTATTTGATAAACATGGTATATAGAAACATAAATAATAATAGCAACAATCATATTATTTATCACGAGAAATCAAACTATACCATGCGAAAACAACCATACATGCCAATGTATATGTGCCAGGATCAAATCATGTCATGTAAGATACATATATATAACGAATGATCATGTCAAGAAATCCTTACTTTCAAGAGCTAACCCAAAAGTACCCGGTATCAATTTATACCCGGAGCTTGCCCAACACCTTCCTGCTCAGAAGGCTGCTCCCCTATAATAATAAATAATTTTATTTAAATTGCAAAACCCTAACTTCATAAATTTTGAGAAAGAAAATTTTTCGATCATCTCTCCTCTAATAATATATATATATATTTTTTAATTTTCTTCTCTTTCTCTCTCATCTTCTCTCTCCTCTCTTTCTCCTCTTTCCTCGTCTTCCCTCTTTTTTTTTCTTTTCTTTCTTTCTTTTTTTTTCCCTTCTTTTTTTTCTTTTTTTCCATTGAACAGAAACCCCTCCTTTTTTTTCTTTCTTTCTTTCTTTTATCCTTTTCTCCTGAACCGAGGGTCTCCCCTTTTCAATATTTATAATTTTTTCTTCTTTTCTTTTTTTATTCTTTTATTCTCTTCCTTTCTCGTTTTATTATCCTCTTCTTCTTCTCCACCGAACAAAGGGTTCTCCTTCCTCCCTTTTTTGAGTTCCGAATTGAAGCAAGCAGCCCAGAAAATCGGGTTTCACACTTACAACTCATACCAGCGAGAAATAAAGCTTTGTACCATTGTGAAGGTTCACCTCAACAAGAAAGAGCCATGACAGTGGAGAGGCTGACTTTTTCCTAGAGAGGGGGGCCATGGGTTCATCAAGGCACTGGAGGGGCCTGTTGATCAGCTACATTCAAGGAAGATCACTTAATTATGCGGAGATTGTGATGTTTGAAGAACAATCCGAACATTGTAAACAAGGTAATGAATCTCAAGACTATGTCTAGAAGGAGTAAACGAAGTATTGGGTTCAAGCGCTATATTTATTATAGTACATGCCACCAAGTTTGTTGTCGATAAATTCAAATACTCAATAGTACAAAACTACATCCATGTGTATGTAGCTAGATGACTAGTTTTTATCACACGCAGCTTTAGTAATACAATACATAGAGATAGCAACAAAACACAAAGGTCAAGGAATAATTTGACCAAGATCTGCTTTGGAAAGTAGTGAGCATCAATAGCATAAGAAATATCTCAACAGCTCTCTACAAAAAGAGTGTTTTCTCATAAATCCATCACCTTGGGAATCCCATGGAAGCTAACAAATCACCTTCTAAACTATATTGTCTGCTTGCCATCTCAATGCTTCCACTTGAAGGTCCGGTTCCAGCCAGCAAGTGTTCCATTTCCTCAAGATTTTGGGGAGCCGGTTCATGCTTATGGAACATACTTCTTAGCCCTTCTAACTCCATCGCAACTTCTTTCATGGTCGGCCTTTCTTCTCCTTTCAAGTTTAAGCACCTTCTAGCAAGTCGTGCAACCACAAATAGATGCTCCATTCCAGCTTCCTCCACAATCCGAGGCTCTATCAACTGAAGGAGGTGCTGCTTGTCAAACATCAACGTGAAATATGTTGCTAGATTCCTCTCATCTTCTGACCTAGCAAAAGATACCGGAATCTCTCTAGTTAATAGCTCTGCAAGAACTACCCCAAAGCTATAGACATCGCTCTTCTCTGTTAGCTGGCTTGTGTAGAAGTATTCTGGATCTAGGTATCCTAGCGTCCCTTGCACTAGAGTTGTTACATGAGTTCGATTAAATGGGACCGACCTCGAAGCTCCAAAGTCCGATACTTTAGCCGTACAATTCTCATCTAACAATATATTTGTGGACTTGACATCTCTATGAATGATTGGTACCGACGTAGCTGAGTGCAAATATGCCAGCACTCCAGCAGTCTCTCCAGCTATCCTTAGACGATCTTTCCATGGCATCGAGAAATCATCAGGCTGACCATGGATACGGTGAAAGAGGGTTCCATTGGATATGAACTCATACACAAGCAATGGAACTTGGGTCTCTAAACAACAGCCCAGGAGTCTGACAACATTCCTATGATTGATTTGAGAAAGGATGATGATCTCATTGATGAATTGCTCTATCCGGCTCTCGTCAACTAATTTGGATTTCTTGATGGCAACAACATTCTGGTTTGGCAAAACACCCTTGTATACGGTACCATATCCACCACGACCGAGGATCCGCCGCTCGCTGAAGTTGTTGGTTGCCTTTTCTAGTTCCTCTATACTGAAGATCTTCAATGTGGCAATAGAACCTTGACTTAAGATTTGTTGCTGAAGAAACAATCCTCCATTTTGTTTAAAGAACTTGGCTTTCATCTTGATTAGTTTCCTTTTATTGGAAACCCAGTATAACCACAAACTTACAGTGATAATAAACAAGAGGCTTAGCACCACACCTGCATACAAACAACATGAAGTTTAGTTTTAAAAAATCTTAGTTGATCGAAACTTTAAACACTACTCGAAATTAATTATATTGCTCAAGTTGTAACTTTGTTTGTTCAAAAAAAAAAAAAAAAAATCATATACTTCTCCATGGCAGCACCCTTGATCATCAAAATTAGATTTCAAGCAAATGTTTCATCACAATTTTGTAGGACCAATTAAATTATATTCCTGTAAGGACTGATAACATGCTTAAAATATTTGGTTAACAATGACATAAATGTGCCTCTCAGTGCAAAACAATCTTTTAAGAATGTTTTGAGAGAAAAATATAATCATAGAGTTGAGGCATGCCATCTGATGAGTAGCTTTAGATGACAACACCACATCATGTATAAGTATACAGTAGCAAAATTATCTTGATGGATCATAGTTTTCTTTCCAACAGAAAATTGATAATTTTTATAAGGATAATTCATTTGTTAATTATTGCATTGTTGATTAGGTTTTTTCTCCCTTTTTTATTTGAAGGCAGGATCTATGCACTTCACATTCCGAAACCTAAATAAGGTGGGTAGTGGAAGGAAGACTTACAGAAAGATGGTTGGGGATCATCGACTTTGATGTTTCCTGTTGGACTAAACATCTAAGATGTATATCACATAATTTCATATTGACTTTCATAAATTACATTCTATGTACTTGACATGATGCACCAAAAGCTCTTTTGAATAGCAGTAAAAGAGATCCTCAATCAAAGAGAAGAAATACATGCATGAGATCCTCTTTTGAATACCGAAAAGAAATCCTCCAATGTACGTAGTTGCAAAAGAAATCCTTCTTTTTAATAGAAGTAAAAAAGATCCTTCATTGATTAGCCATGCATAAAATTAAAGATATCTACAAATGATTGGCTTGTTTCTTTCAACCAGGCTAGATTTATTAGTATGCCTTACTTTTAGGACAAAAAGGTACTTATAGACATCCAATGCATGTCATGCCAAGAGACTCCCTCTTTGTAAATTTCATAAATCATATTTAACACCTTAATAAAAGTGATAAATGAAAATTTAAAAATTCTAAGAGAAAACATGTCAAGAGACGTATCTTTATACCTCCCGTACAAGGTTAGCTTACTCATCACAAGTTCCTTGCATTGAATTCATACACTGAATTTATTCCCATTTGTATACCTAAATTAATTCTCACACCTAAAATCATGGCCTTTAAGTTTTCAAAATTAAATGAAAAAATAGATAATAAATTTAGGTCAAAATCCATTTTTTGAAATCGTAAATCTAGCAAGTTTAAAATTCAGTTTTGAAACCATAAATCAAAAGTTTCCTTGGCTCTTCCAATTAGCTGAAATAAGACCAACATGAAATAGGATTATATTTCTAGGGATGCAAGCTCCATGAGAGTGGGGCAAGATTTACATATTTGCCCAATGAAGAGAAGCAAGAGACAACGACATATTCTAAGTCTTGGTCAACCAAGTAATTAAGAAGATATGGTCTTATGGAGATGGAATAGTTCTAGTTACTTTTGTACAAAGGGTCGATGT
This sequence comes from Areca catechu, assembly GCA_021397845.1. Lineage (NCBI taxonomy): Eukaryota > Viridiplantae > Streptophyta > Magnoliopsida > Arecales > Arecaceae > Areca > Areca catechu. The sequence continues at coordinate 152,630,618 of CM038049.1, read as the reverse complement.
AATCTTTTAGAGGTAGTATTTTGATCATCCCCTAAATAGATTATTCTGCTCAAGTATACCTTTGGGTTGAATTCCTGTCATATTTTTATATATCAACTTTTTGCAAATATTTAGAAGAATATTATTAAGATTAGATATTAAGATGGATAAGTCCAGGAGTATATAAGTACCACTACAGTCTGAATATGAGAGTACTGCTCCACAACAAATATTTAAGAGTCCTTTTTTCCTCATTTTCTCCGATCTATCTCCTCTCTCTTTTCCTTTTTATGAAAAGGCATATGTATTAGGCATGCTAAATTTAGTTTATTTATTAATAATATATATGAAAATGATTTGGATGTCAATTTTATATAACCAGTCTCACCCCGCCCCCCCCCCCTTCTCCAACCCCCGCAGCAAGAGGTAGGAGGAAATAGAAAAATGCAATTCCCCCTCCACACCAATAAAAATAAATGAAAAATAAAATTATATATGCACATGGAGGACTTTACTTATTATAATGAAAACTTCATGCATCCACCACATGCCAATCCTCTAAGTTCCATCCCCACTTGGCCCTTTAACTATGCTCTACTTTTTCCTCTCCCTATCTCTTCTCTCTCTCTATACTTTTTCCTCTCTCTTTTTCTCTGTGTGTAAATGAAGATTTTTATATTTACACCACTAATTAAAAATCTAACATAATGGGTATTGATGTGCACATAGTATAATATTAATGGTATGTATATATATATAGTAATAATCCAGAAAAAAGGAGGATCGAACCAGACGAAGAAGACTCCTGATAGGAGTCTTCTCATCCTTTGAGAAGGAGATCAAATCGAGTTGGTTTTTCTGGCTATAAGGAAGGATCTCCTCCTTTCCATGAATCCCCACCATCGAAATTTGGACCGAATGGAGAGGTTAATCCACGGAAAAAAAAGAGAGAAAACTTTTACCTTGATTCTTCGATGCTGCCATCACCGTTGGATGCCATACCAAGATCGGAGGCCACACCGTCGTGGAGCACGGTCCTAGCCACCCTCCTCCAGTGAGAAACCAAGTTTTGGGGAGCGTGAGGGGGGCATGGAAGCTCTATTTGGCAAAGCGAAAGAAGAAGGAAGGAGAAAGGAAAAGAAAAGGAGAGGAGAAGAAAAAAAAATAAGAGAAAAGAAAAAGAAAAGAAGAGAAAATGGAAAGAAAAGAAAAAAAAGGAAAGGAAGGAAAAGAAAATATAAAAAAAAAAAAGGAGAAAAAAGAGAAAGAAGAGGGAGGAGAGAGAAGAAGAGGGAGAAAGAAAAGAGAGGAGAGAGAAGAAGAGAGAGAAAGAGGAGAGAGAGGAGAAAGAAGAAGAGAGAGAGGAGAAATAGGAGAGAGAGGAGAAGAGAGAGAGGAGAGAGAAGAGAAGAAGAGAAAAGAGAGAGAAAAGAAAGTTTAAATTAAATAAATAAATATTAAAAATGAAGATCTAAAAGTTTTTCTCCTAGAAAATTTATGAAGTTAGGGAAACAGCGGATGGATCGCGTATGAAATCTGAATAGAAATTTCTGGGATTATAGTTGTTATACCATAAAATTTATCCATATTAAAAAAAAAATTATTATTGTAGGAAGATAGTTTTCTAAGCAAAAGGGTGTTGAGCGAGTTCCGTAGCATCAAGGTCGAGGATTTGGGTGCAGATTGATATCGGGCATGTTAAATTTGTCTCCAGTAAAGATAAAGATTTTTGTACAAAATCGTAGATTTATAAATATGTTTTACATTGCATAATCCTTGGATTTAAGCATTGGCATACATGATTGTTTATGTATTATTATTTCGATTTCACATTATAGATATTTGTGATTGCCGGTATTACTATTTATATTTTTCGTACGATATGTTCATATAAAACATAATTATTTTAAATGATTTGGAGTGTGATACTGCTTATTGAAAATCTTGAAAGAATATAATTTGAAAATATGTTTGAGATTTGATAAAGTGATAATCAAGAAGAAGAGATGTTTGGACTAGCCACGCCATGGAACCGTGGTTACTAAGATTGCCAATCACAGGCTGAAGTATGAAAATGAGATTATCAGTCACAAGCTGAAGTATGACATTGAGATTGCTAGTCACAGGCTGAAATATAACAATAAGGTTGCCCATCACAAGCTGAAGTATGATAATGAGCTTGCCAATCATAGGCTGAAGTATGATACTAACATAACTAGTCATGGACTGAAGCATGACCATAATTAGTCCAGAACCCTAAAGAAGATAGATAACTAAATTAGAACATAAAATGAAAACATGGTTTTTACCAAATGAGATGGTTAGATTATTTTGGTTGCAAGACATGATATTTTATGATTTCTTATTTTATTATTATTTTCTTATTACTTTCAAATTATATTATTATTAGTGTGAGTGTATGGAATCCTTACTGGACTATAAAGCTCATATCCCTACTTTCCTTCCTTTTTAAAGTTATGCAAGATATTCGAGCTTGGCGATAATTGGATTCGTAGTGTTGCCACCCGGTCACCATGGCCTGTAGCTGAGGTCGAACTCGGACTGCACTCCTGTCACTTAGGATCCTGTTCGGATGCCCAGACCTGCAAAACAGAGTTAGAGACTCGGGCCAGTGATCCCAGCGGGGGCAGTAGCGATCCAGGAGAACATATCCTTCCGGTCGAGCCCTGAGGGTGGACTCCACACTAGAAGAACTTATGAAATAAGAGAGTGCGAGTGGGTCAAGAGCAGGACAGGGGAGTAGCAGCAGAGGAGAGCTCGAGCTGAGTGGCTGTCTATCAAGACCCCTCCTGGGGGTTTTGCAGAAGCCTGGAGCAGTGATCTTCCTGTGCGCTGCCCTCTTCTTGCCCGTCCGTGGCCTCACTCCCCACTGTGTTTTCTTGACTTACCTTTGTTTGAACCTTGGGAGAGCCCTCTTAGCAAGGGCCGTTGCACGCTGCTTACCTCGAGATTCTCCCTTGCTTACAGGCGCATGCGGCGGTGTTTCATGCCATGAACGGGATGTCTTTCCTTATTTGTGGTATGGAACCTACCGCTTGTTTAGACATTCCTTCCGGTCGCTCCCTTTTGAGTAACTTAGTAGGGCCTCGATCGAGGAGTCACCACCTCTTGGATCCAAATCTTCTGGTTGACTTCCTCTTTCGGAAGGTGCAGATGATTAGTGGGGAGCGTAGAGCCTCGATCGGGGGGTTCTTTCCATTTTGGTGCAAGCGGCAACTGGGACCATCATCGCGGCCTGGCAGGCATCTTTTTGTGGTCCTCGGGTAGCGGGCCGCCACCCCAGGAGGGCGACGACATCCTCCGGGTGCAGATCTTCTTCATTCGAGGTGGGGCCAATCTGTAGAGGAGGAGCTCGACCTTGGCCATGGCGTCTCGACCCGAGGGGAGCGTGGCCGTGCAAGGGAGAGGCGGAGCTTGACCTCAGCCACGGCGTCTCGACCCGGAGGGAGCATGGCCGTGTGAAGGAGAGGTGGAGCTCGACTTCGGCCACGGTGTCTCGACCCGGAGGGAGCACGGCCGTGCGAAGGAGAGGCGGAGCTCGATCTCGACGACGGTGTCTTGACCCGAAGGGAGCACGGCCGCGCGAGGGAGAGACGAAGCTCAACTTTGACCACGGCATCTCGACCCAAAGGGAGCGCGGCCGTACAAAAGAGAGGCGGAGCTCGACCTCGACTACGGTGTCTCGACCCGAAGGGAGCACGGCCACGCGAGGGAGAGGCGGAGCTCGACTTTGACCATGGTGTCTCGACTCGAAGGGAGTGCGGCTGAGCGAAGGAGTCCGGAAAGAGAAAATTTGACCTGGCAGCTTCATCCGACGTGGCGTATGACAAGGCCTGACATGGGTTCCACATCAACGATCCTGCCATATCATTTGCCCCCCACTCTCGAGTCCCGTTGACGTGTGGCGCTCGGGGCAAAGGGAGTAAATGCGATGCTGGCATGGAAAGGCAGAAATCGGGCGTAATAATGGCCACGATCGTCGGTGCCTCACGAGGTGGGTCTTCAAGCCAATGTGGAGGGGCCACATGGGCGCATCCGAGGAGCACTTATTGCCGGTGCAAAATTCAGAGCGGTAGTGGTTGTAGCGGGACACCTCATTTGTCGATTATTGACACATGGTGCAGATTCATCGGTGGAGGTGTTGTAACGGTATGGTTAGGCATCTGGTCACTTCGAAAGGAAAGGGAGTTTTTTTCCGAAACACTTCCTCTTTCAAATCTCACGTGCCCGCCATCGTACCAAAGCTTCCTTCTCTCCCCCGGTTCTCACAGTTAGCCAGGTTCGTCTCTTCTTCCATCTTCCAGCAAGGTAGGACTTCCCCCTAGGGCCAAGATCTCGTCGAATTCTATCCATCTTCTTCCTCTTCTTTTTTAGATTTCGACTCCATTTTCATCTTCTACATGTCTCGCTTCGGCCCCAACTTTCAACCCTCGATCGATCAGAGTGAGGCCGGGCCTTCTCGGTCGAGGCCGCCTTCTTCCTCCGATGAAGAGGAAGAGGAGACGTGCTTCGAGTTCAGTAGGAGGCCCGCCCCACTGGGATTGTCATTAGGGAGCCCAGAGCCAGCCCCCTTCCTCCTCCCCTACCCGAACCCGCCCTCGAACTTCCTCGGTCGATAGGTCCCGGCGGGGTTGCTTCGATAATCTCTGCTGAGAAACTTGCGACCATCTGGGATACTTATGGTGTCCCAGAATCTATCCGGCTCTCGGTCCCTCAACCAGGGAAATGAGTCACCTCTAGTGGCCCGTGCCAGATTGCCCTCTACGAGGAAACTCGCATGGGGGGCCTTCGATTTCCCTTCCATCCATTCTTCCTGTTCATGATGAGCAATTTTCATCTCATTCCTGCTCAGTTCATCCCCAATGCTATGAAGACAATCTTCTGCTTCATAGTACTTTATCATTTTCATGGGATTATCGCATGTTTTTTCCTTTTCAGGACCTTTTTCACCCTGAAACGCCACCCTTCCAAGGAGGGGTGGTGGTCCATCTCTTCCCGTCCGAAGGATATTAAATTTGAACTCCCCTCTTCCATCAAATGATGGAAGAGTAAGTATTTCTTTGCCTCAGTCGAGAAGGTCGACTGGGTTTGGAGCGACCCGGATCGATCCCCTAATCGAAACTCAGCGATCGAAGCGACTGACCGAGAGGTCTATGAACAACTCTGTACCGTCCAGATTCCTTCTCTTGGGGTTCTGCTGTCAGAGTAGAACCTCTTTGAATTTGAGGTTAGCCTAATGGGAGAGTTGGGTGAGTTCGGCTCGAACTTCTTATCCTTATACTTTTTCTATGTTTCTGAGCTCGGAACAAACACTTTTTCTTCTCTGTGTAGGCATGAAGTTCTCATTGGATGACCTCCTCACCATCACCAAGAAGAGAGGTTCACCGGTGGCGGTCGGAGAGTCCCCCATGAAGAGGGCTCACGAAGAGAGGCGCGCGGGGGTTTCACCTGCCATGCTGGCTGAGCCAAGCGGGAGAAGGGCCGAACCCACTCCCGAGCAGGAAAGGAGGGCGATCGATCTAGCTCCCGAGCCAAGCAGGAGGGCTGCCGAGCCCGTACCCAAGCAACCAGGTGACATGAACTAGTCGCGGTTCAAGAGCCCGAGGTCATTGTTTGGGCTAGAGCCGCCGCTGCTGCTGTGTCCCCTCCCCCGGAGATCATCGACGTCGAGGAGGAGGGAGAGCCGGGGAGAGTGGAGCTGGTGCTGACGGCGCCGACCAAAGTGACGCCGAGCTCCCAACATGTCTCCGACGCCTCTTCGGTCAGAGGGGTGCGCGACTCCGCCCCGAGGGAGAGCAGGAGGGAGAAGGATTACTGCCAGGTACCCTTCAGGCTGGCACCAAACATCTCCCTAGTCCGGGACCAGGGTCTAGCCAAGTGCATGATGGACTTCGCAGTCTAGTCGTGCACCAGTGGGAGAAGGCAGGGAAACTCCTGGGGGACACGATCAGCAGCACCTTCCCCCAGCTTTTCTCAGTAAGTACCCTTCTTCACCCTATTTCATTCTTTTATCCTTCTGTTTGTGGCGGACATCTTCCTTGGTGTAGCTCGGCGCCGAACTTCTCCTGATCAGGGACTACTGCAAAAATTGGTCCAAAATGGACAAGCAGCGGGAGGCGCAACTCAAGTCTTTGACCGTCGAGCTAAAGTGTAAGAGTGATGGCACCTGGGAGGCTAGCCAGAAGAATAAGGAGCTCCGGGGGGACGTTGTCGGTGCCGAAATGCACATAAAGGAGCTCCAGGAAAGCTTGGACCGAGAGAGGAGCCGGTCCAAGAGCAGGGCGGAGGAGCTCAAAGCCAAGGAGTCAAGGTTGAAGGAGCACAGCACCAAAGTCGCCTAAGAGAAAGATCGAGCCCGATCTCTTCAGGCCGAGCTAGAGGTGGCGAGAGAGTGGGCGACCGCCACCGAGAGGAGGGCCGCCACTGCAGAGAAGAAAGCCGGTATGGCAGCCGAATCGGCGAAGGCAGCAAAGAAGGAGGCCACCGAGGTGGCCAACCGGGCTGAGGTCACCGAGAAGGGGGCCGCAGAGGCGATGGCAAGGTACAAGGCTTCTGAGGAGTTCGCCGCTGAGTTCCATAAAACAGCGACGGACTCCTTTCAGAGGTTCATATACCTCCAATCTAAGGTGAAGGGCATCATCTCGGACAAGTGTTACAGCTTGCTCGCGTACCCTGGCGCTCCGGGCTCTGACCCAACTCCTAACCTGGGCACTGAGGAGGAGCCAGTCACTGCCTCCGACCCAGCTTTGCTGACAACGGCCGCCGAGGCCTAAGTCATGCTGCCGGAGGCTCCAGAAGACAATCCCCCATCCATGCACCGTCCCGGGAAGGAGCCGACCGAGTAGAATAGGGAATCTATGTGACTTTCTCTTTCTCCATGTTTTTGATCCGGGCTACCTGGCATGTCGGAGCCTGATGAAAATGTCCAAGCGGTGCCCTGAGGTGGCGTCCACTAACTGATCGATCTTTGGTAGAGTGAAGCTGTCCTTTGGATAAGCTCGATTGGGGTCGATATAGTCCACACAGATCCTCTACTTCACATTATTCTTCTTCACCATGACCACATTTGCAAGCCAGCTCGAATATTGCACTTCTCGCACAAAGCCGGCCATGAGGAGTTTATCTATCTCCTCATTGATCGCCCGTTGCCTCTCCGGTGTGAAACTTCTCATCTTCTGCTGAATGGGGCGATACTTCGGGTCAATGCTTAACTTGTGAGTGATTATTTCAGGTGGGATCCTGGGCATGTCGGCCGCCATCCATGCGAACACATCCGTATTTGCTCGAAGAAACTCCAACAGGTGGGCTCGCTCATCATCTTGCAGCTACGCCCCAATCTGTACTATTTTTGCCGGGTCGATTCCGAGAGGCTAAATAGCAGGCACTCGACCAGGACACCCCTGGGGTCCTGCACCCTTTGGTCGAGGTCGTCTATGCTGGAATCATCCTCGGAGACCTTAGCCCCGGGAATGGTTTGGAGACAGTACTGTATTGGCTAAGGTGCCCCCCTCATCTCCCCGACACTGTGGGGGGTTGGAAACTGCACTAACAGTCATTTTGTGAAAATGACCGCGTCAAGCAGGTTGAGCCTGGGTCAACGAAGAATCACTTTATAGGCTGAGGGGAGCCTAACAACCGTGAAGGTCATCATGATGGTACTCTGCCGAGATGGTATCCTAACAGTAACGGGGAGAGTAATCTCCCCCTCAACTCCTATGGAGTCGTCTGTGAAACTGATAAGAGGTGTGTGCACAAGTCTAAGCAGAGCAGGGGACAGATTCATCCTGGAGATAGCATCGTAGAAAAGGACATCAGTCGAGCTTCCACTATCAACCATAATCCGTCTTGCAGGATGCTTTGCGATCATCATCTTGACGACCATAGCATCATTATTTATATTTTCATTTCCAACCCCTCTCTCTCACAAAGGGAAGTATATTTTCAGAACTCTCCCTCCCCGGGCCTTCTTAGAAGCACGCTCGACTCCCCAGCATATCATCCCCACCGGCTTCTCGGTAGGGCGGTTATCGATTGTAGGAACTGGAGGGAGAGCAGCGAGCGCTTGAGGTTCAGCTGGGGCCCTGCCCCCCACGAACCTTCTGAGGTAGCCCCTCTTTATGAGATCTTCAATCTCCCTCTTAAGGTGCCGGCATTCCCAGGTGTCGTGGCCATGATCACGATGGAACTGACAATACTTCGTCCTATCACGACCGTTAGATGGCTTCAGTGGAGGTGGGTACTTCAGGTAGCACTCACCTACAATCTCCATGAGGATCTTCGTCCTCGGGGCGAGAAGAGGCGTGAATCTCTCTCTCAGGATGGCGTCCCTCCTCGTCTTAGGCCTCTAGCGGAAGTTTGACGTGGCCGGTCCGTGCTTTCGCATCCCGGACGTCTCCCAGGGAGTCGGCTTCTTCATAGGCTTCCCGTCCAGCTCCCTCCTCGTGCGATCCGCCTCCTCGGTGCGGACATACTTCTGGACACGAAGGAGGAGCTGAGAATACATCTTGGAGGGTTTCTTATTAAGGGAGTAGGTCAGGTAAGAAGTCCTGAGCCCTCTCTTTAGCGACAGCATAGCAACTGGCTCATCAAGATTGTATATCTCTGTTGCGGCAACCTTGAAGCAGACCACGTAGTCTCGCAGGAGCTCGTGGTCCTGTTGCCTGATGGAGAAGAGACTGTATGCATCTCATGGCACCTTCCGGCAGGCATCGAAGTGGGCCACGAACTTTCACTCCAGCTGAGTGAAACAACTGATGCTCTCCGGCTCAAGGCGGGTGAACCATACCTGAGCTACCTTCCGGAGAGTGGCAGGAAAGGCGACGCAGAGGAGAGCATCGGTCGTGCCCTGGACTCTCATGGGGGCCTTATAGCTCTCAACGTGGTCCAGGGGGTCGGTGGTCCCATCATAAGGATCCACCTGCGGCATGCGGAACCGACACGAAATAGGTTCCTCTTAGACTTCTCAAGAGAAAGGGGGACGGGTGTCGTAGCCCACTAGTTCGCTGGTAGAGCCCTGTAGATTGGTAAACTGGTAGGATAGTTCCGCCAGCTTGCGCTCCTTCTCTTCTAGGTGCTTCTCTGCCATGCGCCTGGTGGCTTCGTCAGTAGATCCCTCCGCCGAGGCCGATGGAGGAGGTGAAGGTGCATGCTAAGAGGGGTCACGACAGGCCTTTCCCCTATGACCTCGTTGGTGCTGGAAAGCATCTTGCTCGTAGGTCGGGGATCGGCTTTCCCGGTCGACAGACCCTGTCCAGTGTCTCTTCGTCGGGGTCCTGCGACTTTCTTGGCGGTCTGCTGTGGCTCGCGACTGTGAGGGCCTTCCTTGGAAGGATCGCAGGCTATCGCGAGGTGCGGTGGCTTGGGTCGCAGGTGTCCCTGGCTGTGATGGGTAGCCAATAATCGATGCTGGTACTGCAGCTGGCGCACTGCTGCAGTGAGAAGCTGCATCTGCTGGGCGAGTGCAGCCAGCTGAGTGTCCATCGGAGGTGGCTGCGGTGGAGCAGGGAGCTCCCTCTCTGGACTGTGCGGGTCCCCTCGGGAAGGGGGATCTCCCACACGGCTGGTGGAGACCTCTCTCGCTCGCGTCGTCACCATCCTCCCAGCGAGCTGCTTGCAAGAGGATTGGGTTGGATCAGAATGCATCTTGTCCATCCCCTTCTTGGCGTGCCAATCTGTTGCTGCCCGGTCACCGTGGCCTATAGCTGAGGTCGAACTCGGACTGCACTCATGTCACTTAGGATCCTGTTCGGATGCCCAGACCTGTAAAACATAGTTAGAGACCCGGGCCGGTGATCCCGGCGGGGGCACTCTGATGCTCAAGTCAGTAGCGATCCAGGAGAACAGATCCTTCCGGTCGAGCCCTGAGGGTGGACTCCACACTAGAAGAACTTATGAAATAAGAGAGTGCGAGTGGGTCGAGAGCAGGACAGGGGAGTAGCAGCAGAGGAGAGCTCGAGCTGAGTGGTTGTGTACATCAAGACCCCTCCTAGGGGTTTTACGGTAGCTTGGAGCAGTGATCTTCCTGTGCGCTGCCCTCTTTTTGCCCGTCTGTGGCCTCACTCCCCACCGTGTTTTCTTGACTTACCTTTGTTTGAACCTTGGGAGAGCCCTCTTAGCAAGGGCCGTTGCACTCTGCTTACCTCGAGATTCTCCCTTGCTTACAGGCGCACACGGTGGTGTTTCGTGCCATGAACGGGACGTCTTTCCTTATTTGTGATATGGAACCTACCGCTTGCTCTGACATTCCTTCTGGTCGCTCTCTTTCGGGTAACTTAGCAGGGCCTCGATCGAGGAGTAGCCGCCTCTTGGATCTGAATCTTCTGGTTGACTTCCTCTTTCTGAAAGCGCAGATGGTTGATGGGGAGCGCAGAGCCTCGATCAGGGGGTTCTTTCCATTTTGGTGCAAGCGGCAGCTGGGACCATCATCGTGGCCTGGTAGGCATCTTTTCGTGGTCCTCGGGCAACGAGCCGCCACCCCAGGAGGGCGATGATATCCTCCGGGTGCAGATCTTCTTCATCTGAGATGGGGCTGATCTAGAGAGGCGGAGCTCGACCTTGGCCATGGCATCTCGACCCAAGGAGAGCGCGGCCGTGCGAGGGAGAGGCGAAGCTCGACCTCGGCCATAGCGTCTCGATCCGGAGGGAGCACGGCCATGTGAAGGAGAGGCGGAGCTCGACCTCGGCCACGGCGTCTCGACCCGGAGGGAGCGCAGCCACGCGAAGGAGAGGCAGAGCTCAACTTTAGCCATGGCGTCTCGACCCGGAGGGAGCGCGACCGTGCGAAGGAGAGGCGGAGCTCGACTTTGGCCACGGCGTCTCTACCCGAAGGGAGCGCGGCCGCATGAGGGAGAGACGGAGCTCGACTTCGACCACGGCATCTCGACCCGGAGGGAGTGCGGCCGGGCGAAAGAGTTCGGAAAGAGAAAATCTCACCTGGCAGCTTCATCCGACAAGGCGTCTGACAGGACCTGACATGGATTCCACGCCAGCGATCCCGCCACATCACGTAGTAACATGATAAATAGATAGAGAGTCATTAATACCAATTAGATGAATGAAAAATGGCTGAAATTGTAAATATATAAGTTCTATTATTTTGTTTACATTAGATATTTTCTTATGAATTGTGATCAATAGTATTTTTGGAAATTGAAATTGAATTTGATTTTCTTAAGGCATTGCATGATCTCTAGGACATATTCTAAGGTTTATATAGCCTATCGCGTGGCCGACCTAGGTACTGGGTTTGGAGTATGACATATATAATATTTTTAGAAGATAAATATGTAATAAGATACATACATACATACATATATATATATATATATATATATATATATATATATATATAAAAGACCAAAATAAATGCGTTGTTTGGTTACTTAAAGCATCGGATCGGATTAGGCCCAAGATGGCCTGAAATTGGCCGATTTGGCAAATGCACAAGACTAGCAATCAATGAGTTGCCCCACGGATCCCACCGAGAGGAGGGGACCATATATATATATATATATATAAAAGACCAGAAGAAAATAAATGCGTTGTTTGGTTACTTAACCATATATATATATATATATATAAAAGACCAGAAGAAAATAAATGCGTTGTTTGGTTACTTAAGGCATCGGGTCGGATTAGGCCCAAGATGGCCTGAAATTGACCGATTTGGCAAATGCACAAGACTAGCAATCAATGAGTTGCCCCACGGATCCCACCGAGAGGAGGGGACCATGGCAAATTGACATGCACTAGCTAGGAATATTTCTAGCAGTTAACATCAGAACAAGTAAATTCTAAATAAAAGCATATAAGTCTAGCCTCTGGGATTGATTTCCCATTTATTAATAAGCGAATTTGAATATGTTACCCAAAGCAGGCTCCAATGGCACCAGAAAATCCTTGCAGCCACTTCCATCCTTCCTACCGTCACCATGTTTGCCATGCGGACAGGCGCATGAAACGTTTCCAGGCTCGTTGATGCATCTTCCTGTTTCCACGCAAGGATTGAGCCGTTGATCCTCGCACTCATTAATATCTTGCATGAGTAAAAACTTGCTGAAGTCAACAAGAAAAGGGGTGACAAGAATATATTAAGATGGAGTTAAGAGTAAAGGAAAATTAACAAGATCTGGTACTGGCTGCAAACTAGGTTATAATTTCTTTTTTTTTTTTTTTTAAGGGAAATGGATCGTAGCTCGATAGCGGCATCTGTCGTCCGTTTGGATAAAGATTCCAATTTGGAAACGTGGCATGTATTTCTTCCAAATATCTCTCATATGCAGTTTATACGACACCATTTTTGGTGTCCCTGTTACAATTCTCAAAAAAAATAATAAAAAATGTAAAAGAAAAGAGAAAAAGAGCTTGGAGACCTCTTATATACTGAAGAATGCTATCTGGGGTTGCCATTGGTGAAGAATAGCGTCGAGAGTAACGAGATAAACTAGTATATATATATATATATATAATGTTCATATAAATCAAAACTGATGCATACCTTCGCATCCAATGTAAGGATTTCCATGATATCCTTCGCTACAATTGCAGCGATACCCGGCTCCATTGTTCGAATCGTAGCAGTCGCTATTCTTCTTGCAAGCATAAGTTTCCATCTTCGTTCTTGCTCTGTCGCATGTCTCATTCCCAATAGCCCAATCCAACGTCATCAAATAAAGATCCTGAGAAAATCTGCCCTTCGTAACATCTTGCAGCATCTCGATCGAGAATTTGAAGTCGTTTTTGTTAACAAAGAAGGCCTGGCTGCATTGAGAGATATTGGTCCCATTTAAGCCTGAGAGGTTAGGAAGAATGTTGAACCACACATCGAATTTCTTGAGACCTTTAGATATGGAGGTTTTACAGCAACCCCAGCCCGAGCAAGATCCATTGGTAGCATCATCGATGGAGTAGCAAAAGGAAACACAACTGCCAATCCAATTCTCGCCACCAGAATAATGTAAATCTTGAATGATCACCATATCATTGCAACCAACCATCGTCAGCCTGTTATCTTTTGATATCGTGTAAGGGGTTTTCGCCAGGTCGATCCGGCCAGGTCCATATTTGGTAGTCCCGTTGCAGCTCTGAAGAATGAAACCAGTGGAGATGTTTAGATAGCCTGCTTGTAGCGAGAAGTCCGCAATCTGGTAGTCGTGTTCGCCCAGGTGTAGAAATGGAGAAGTGCCATTATTGCAGCTTATTTCGAAACCTTTATTCATTGCTTTGCCGAATGTGCCGAAGGGGTAGGGAATGTTGGAACAGGCCAGTACTGGAGATTGTGAGCTCTTTGACTCTGACCTGCATGTACCGAATGATGCTGCCAAGCATGATAGCAGCAGCTCAAGAATCAGCAACAGCCCAGAAATCATTGTGTTGAGCCCGACTTGAATGGCAATATGGGGTTCATCTTGTTAATTAGAAGGCATGGACAAAATCATGGATATATATACTAAACATGGAAGAGAGAAGTCATTCATTAATTGGAGTCTACGGGCAAATCAACGGACAAACGATGCAGAAAATTTGAGGGCCATGTATGTGTCGTCCGAACATGAAGTCATTGCAGTAGTCTACGGGCAAATCAACGGACAAACGATGCAGAAAATTTGAGGGCCATGTATGTGTCGTCCGAACATGAAGTCATTGCAGTAGTCTACGGGCAAATCAACGGACAAACGATGCAGAAATTTTGAGGGCCATGTATGTGTCGTCCGAACATGAAGTCATTGCAGTAGTCTACGGGCAAATCAACGGACAAACGATGCAGAAAATTTGAGGGCCATGTGTGTGTCGTCCGAACATGAAGTCATTGGAGTCTACGGGCAAATCAACCGTCAACGATGCAGAAAAATTGTGAAAAAGGGTGCTCCACCACGACACGGTTAGAAGAAAGTTCGAGCAAAATGCAGGGGCCTCCGACATGAGAAAATTCCTCCGGTCCTACCATCTTCATGTCATGCCCCGAATTCAGCATCGAAATCGACTACGCGATCGGCCGCATAAATTCTATATTTTATCCTAAAGATCTTGCAATACCTAAATATACATGAGTCAACACATCAAATTAAAACTAATAATCATATAAATAATTGAGTAACAATTCAACAATCCATTTATTAAGTCGATATCACTAATTGGTCTACCGATTCACAACAAGCATCAGCAACCGAAACTAATACCAACTAACTAACTAATTCAACATTTATGAAGCTCCGTCTCACGTCCAGCCCAATTTCTCGCTAGGTATCCTGAGTCTCTGGAAAAAAAAAATAGAGAGTAGGGGATGAGCTATACAGCCTAGCAAGGTTCCCATATGATCACACCAATAATAATATACATTTCTAAAAATAGAATGAACATACTAGAATATCATATCTTGCAATCATACGTTTCCTTCTTCGTTTTTGCTTCGTCGCATGTCTCATTCCCAATAGCACAATCTAACGTAATCAAATAATAAAGATCTTGAGAAAACTTGCCATTTATAACATTTTGGAGCATCTTAATCGACAATTTGAAGTCGTTTTTGTTAACAAAGAAGGCCTTCCCATTGAAGGCATTGTTTACGAAGCTACGAAGAAACTCTTGAGACCTTTAGATATGGAGGATTGACAACAACCCACGCCGAAGCAAGATCCACTGACAGCATGACCAACGAAGTCGCAAAAGGAAACACAATTGCTTGTCCCATTACTAAATAAATTCTCTTTATCTTGAATAATTACCATACCATTGCAGCCAACCATCGTCAGCATGTTCTCTGTGTCTGATATCGTGTAAGGGGTTCCCTCCAGGTCGATCCGGCCAGATCCATATTCGTAAGTCTCGTCGCAGATCTGAACAATGAAACTAGTGTAGATGTTTAGATAGCCTGCTTCTAGCGAGAAGTCCGCAATCTGGTAGTCGTGTTCGCCCAGCTGTAGAAATGGAGAAGTACGTACCATTGCAGATCATTTCGAAACCTTTATTCATTGCTTTACCGGATGTGCCGAAGGGGTAGGGAATGTTGGAACAGGCCAGTACTGGAGATTGTGAGTTCTTTGCCTCTGATTTGCATCTACCGAATGATGCTGCCAAGCATAATAGAAGCAACTCAAGAATCAGCAACAGCCCAGAAATCATTGTGTTCGGTCTCTCTATCCGCACCCCTCCCCATCCAGACTGATATCTGCATGTTGAGCCCGACTTGAATGGCAATATGGGGTTCATCTTGTTAATTAGAAGGCATGGACAAAATCATGGATATATATACTAAACATGGAGGAGAGAAGTCATTCATTGGAGTAGTCTACGGGCAAATCAACGGACAAACGATGCAGAAAATTTGTGCATGAGAGGGCCATGCTGCCGGAGCACGACCGTTCCACGAAATACCTGGAATCTTTCTTGATACCGTCATGGTGAAAAAGAAACAATTATCAGGAAAGAGATAGGGTGCGCCATCCGCTCTCATCGCGGAGATGAGCCCCCATGGGCCTGCACGCACGAGAGAGAACCAGAAAAAGATAGGCTCAGATTTCTGGAGGAGAGAAGGGATCGCGTCTATTCTTCTTATTTTCCGACGTTCCCATAGTTCTTTATATATAAAAGAGACTAATCCTAGGTCACAACCGACGTAGTCCTAAAAACCTCTCCCCTCTGAGTCACTCGAAAAAATCCAAATCCGAATCCATGTACACCCATATCTCACTAGTTCTCTCTACCCTGGATCAAAATCCTGATCCAACATGACTCATATCCCTGAAAACTTATAAACCAGTTTCCAGACATGTGTGATAGCAAACAAGACTTGGAGCACCACATTAGCCCCAACAATCTCCACCTTGGTGCTATAAGTCTTGACAAGCCCCGCGTGACCGTCTGCACCCTTCCTGCTATCTCCAAAGCAGATATCTTCCTATCGAAGCCACCTCGCCTCCCTAGCTGAAACATCGACCCGCGCTCCACAGCTCCTGAGACTCATGCTCCACCGCACTCCTGACCTCAAACCGATGTCTTCCTGCTCTGTCCCTGTGACTGCAATACCAACCCGTGCTTCCGCAGTACATCCGACAACTGTGCAAACATAATGGCAATATCATACCTCTTCAACTTCTGAGCTCCCTTGGAGACCTTTAGAATGACCGCCTCCATAGCTGAAGATCAGTACAAGTTCATTGGGACCAACCTGTACCTGCTCCATAGCACCAACTTGAGATCTCTGTTGTAGGCTTCCTTCTGCTAAGCAGCTGCATCACTCAACCTGGACTTCCTGGAAAGACCCGCAACAATCCTGAACTGGCACTCGCTGCACCCAGAGCTTCACCTGACACTATCTCCACAGAGCCACGCCAATCACTGTACACTCTGCTCCACCTAGCTAAGTATATCCCTGGCGCTCGTGCTAGGATCTGGCCAGTATCCCTGCACCTCCCGCTCTGAACTCATGCCAAAGCTCTCTCTCTCCAGCCATGAAGACACCTCCAACCAGTGTTCCACTTGAAACAAAAGTCCACCTGATGACACAGAAGTCAACCCCGAGGGCAGCAACTCAACGCTGCCCTGCTGAGCCTGCACCTGAATCTCGTACCCAGTCGCTACCTCTTCGGACCCTCCACATCATCGCGGACCTCTCCGAGACCGTTTCAGATACTCTGCAACCCTGCAGGAACCTCTGAAACCCATGACCTCATCCCAACTCTTCTAACCCAACAACTATCTCTAGTGGCTGCTCCATCATGTCCCAGCCTGTCTCCCGGCTGCATGATGTTTCTGGCACTCCCTGAGACCTATCCCTAGTCTCCCTAAGCTGCCATCTCCATCAACTCCAGTCTCTATCCCTAGGTAAAAGCCGCCATACCAGGACACTCCCGACTGCCCGATACCTCCGGCACTCCCTGAGACCTATCCCTAGTCTCCCTAAGCTGGCATCTCCATCAACTCCAGTCTCTGTCCCTAGGTAAAAGCCGTCATACCAGGACACTCCCGATTGCCCGATACCTCCGGCGCTCCCTGAGGCTGTCCCCTATCTCTCTGAACTGCCTCTGGTACTACCTCTGTTGATGTACTCCGGTCTCCCTGAGATATCCATCTCCCGAGACCGACCTCCAACAACGCGGGATACCACCCACGTCTAGCTCCATCACAATCAAGGTAACTAGAGGACTACCGATCGCTCTCCTCCATAGTGACCAAGAGCCTGGTCCACTACTGATGGAGCTGCGACTCATGCTCTGAAAGACCCCCGGTATGTATCGCTTCACCTGTGCTAAACCACAGATCACCCGACCTGCCAAAGCTCCTTAGCACAGGACCTGCAGCTCAGCACCACCATCG
This sequence comes from Areca catechu, assembly GCA_021397845.1. Classification (NCBI taxonomy): domain Eukaryota; kingdom Viridiplantae; phylum Streptophyta; class Magnoliopsida; order Arecales; family Arecaceae; genus Areca; species Areca catechu. The sequence continues at coordinate 152,613,305 of CM038049.1, read as the reverse complement.
CAAACTCCTGCACCACTGGACCCATCATCTTCGGTGAGATCCGCTCCAGCAGCAGACCTTCGCACTGCTCTCAATACCTCGAACCTCTGTCCGCCAAGGAGTACCGAAGATGAAACCATCCTGCACGTGCTACTCGCACACACATCCACTGCACCGCGATCTACACATACCCTATGATTTGACTCCATCACCATATCTAACCCAGCTCAACATGAAGAGCTCGAGAAATGGAGTCCAACGGTGCATACGGGGCTCAAATCAGAGTTTAATTGAGCCCGAAATCACCGAAAAACCATCAGCATGAATTTCAAAGCATAATGACTTGAATCTGCCGGTCCACCGTGAACCGGCCCAAGGGCTCACATGCGCCAAGGCGGTCCACAGCCGCCATGGCTATCGGTCCACAACAGGGAACCATGGACCGCAGCCCCTCCCGGCCGCCGCCATTGCCCCCAGCCACCGTGCTGCACCCCCGGCGACTGCCTGTCGCCATGCCACGCTTCCGGTGGCTGCCCGCATGCATGGCCGCGCCGCTGGTGGCTGCCCCGCAGCTGTGTTACCCGATTTGTAGCTAATCGGATCCGAGCACCTCTTCGAAGACTTCCCGCTGCCGATCCTCCCTCCGGTGAACCGTCCGCTGCCTCTGCCGCACCCTGTGACCTGCGAGCAACCGTGCCATCCACCGAGCCCTGCACCATTCCACAGTCGAGCTCGCGCCTCCGGCGAGACCGTGACGCCCCGCGCCGCCTCTCGCCACCATGCGACCGGCAAGTCCGCTCCCTGCACCGCGCCCGGCGAGCTCGCTGCGATGCCCCTCGCCGTTCCTGCGCCTGCGACTAGCGAGCCCGATCACTCTGTGACGCGTCCGTGCTCAGCGCCGCTCCCGTGACCGAGCGAGCCTGAGTCGCGTCTCCTGCGACTGGTGTTGTGCCGGTGAGCCCGCTGCGACACCTTCGCGCCCTCTGCATTGCATCCGCACCCGTGACCGTGCCCTACACTGCGCCCACGCGCTGCTCCATGCGTCGCCCAGATCCATGCGGGATCTACACCTCCATATCCGCAGGTTCTTCTCCGTCTCTGTTTCTAGGGAGAGCAGCAGGTCCTTACCTCCAGATCTCAGCACCTCGAGATCTGCACCAGCACCGTGACATCCTCTTCCCTACATCCTTCACACCACCGCATCAAGGTCTGCTCTGATACCAATTGTTGGAGCATGACCGCTCCATAGAATGCCCGTGATCCTCCTTGATGCTACCATGGAGGAAAGGTAACAATTACTAGGGAAGAGATGGGGCGCGCCATCCGCTCCCGTCGCGGGGTTGCACGCACTAGAAAGAACCAGAAGAAGATAGGCTAAGGTTTCTAGAGGAGAAAAGAGATCGCGTCTATTCTTCTTATTTCCCATCGTTCTTTATATACCACCATGGAGGAAAGGAAACAATTACTAGGGAAGAGATGGGGCACGCCATCCGCTCCCGTCGCGGGGCTGCACGCACGAGAAAGAACCAGAAGAAGATAGACTAAGGTTTCTAGAGGAGAAAAGGGATCGCGTCTATTCTTCTTATTTCCCGTCGTTCTTTATATACAAAAGAGACTAACCCTAGGTCACAACCGACCTAGCCCTAAAAAACTCTCCCCTTTGAGTCACTCGAGAAAACTCCAAATCTGAGCCCATGTACATCCATGTCTCACTAGTTCTCTTTATCTAGCCGATCAAAATCTTAACCCAATATAATTCAGATCCCTGAAAATTTATAAACCAGATCCGTGTAACTCCAAACAAGATTTGGAGTACCACATTAATCCCAACACATGCATGGTCGAAACACGAAGTCATTGAAGTCTACGTACAAATCAACGGAAAAATTGTGCATGAGAGGGCCATGTGTGGTCCAAACATGAAGACATTGGAGTCACGGGCAACGATGCAGAAAAATTGTGCATGAGTGGGTCATCGAAGTCTACATGCCAATCAACGGTCAACGATGCATTGTGGATAAGGGTGCAATGTGGGCATAAAATCAATCCGAACCTGGATGAGAGAGGTTGTTGAAGTCGGCCAAAATTTATGACTTGTAGAATAGAACGACCTTGCATGCCTGGATACTTGACTCACTTGCAATTTTGGGCCTCATAATGCACCGGTAACTCTCCACCACGGCACCAGTTAGAAGAAAGATGGAGCAAAATATAGGGACCTGCAACACGAGGAAATTTTTCCTATCCTACCGTCTTTATGTCTCCATTCAAACAGATGGACACAACTTTCCATCCATGTTAATGTTCAGGCAAAAGAACCGGTCAGTCTACCTCATGGCGAACAGCAGTTCTTCCAAATGGTTGGACCATGCAACTCAGTTGATCAATTGGAGAAATTGGCTGTTTCCTTCGGTCCCTTCGGTTCTCTTTAAAAATCGAAGGAGCAGCAAGAATTATACGAAGAACAGATAATCTATTATCGAGTCCGTATATATTTTATTTTATTTTATTTTTTAAGTAAAATAGATAATTTACTTTATAGTTCTGAAATAAATATATTCAAAGAAGTAAAAAAAATACATCCCAGAAAGTTAAAGATGCCAAAAGAAACGAGTTTATAATACCGGACAGGAATGATAGGCAACAAAAGATACTATCCAATCCGTCATCGTATTCATCTTTCGATAAAAATGATAGACAATGATAAGGAAACAACCATGCAGCGCGAAGATAATATCACGATCAAAGAATGCAAAAGAATGCATTTGAAAGTCTTTCTAATCCGGATAATGACAGTGATGAAGTCATTCTTGGGAAAATTGGATTGCATGATGTATTTCGAATGTCCGTCGAAGCAGTCCTCGGCTCCATCGACCAAGTATATTTTGGTACTTTCAGGATATATAATTAAAGCAAAGTTCGTAAAATAGTACGCTATCCGGAATAAAAGAAAATTATAAACCAAAACTGGCTGTATCTCTCTCAAGTACAAAAAGAGGCTGCCACACATCCACGGGCTCCCTGAATGTCTCGCACTCAAGCCACTATTTTAATAATATCTCTCAACTTAACCAAAAAAAAAAAAAAAAACTGTTTCCCTTTCAAATACCGCTAAAACTCTCTCTTCTTTTTATTTGAATATTGATATCACTCTTTGTCTTTTCCGAAAGAATGTCGCAGACCTGGCGGAGCTAATTGTTTGATGATCCCCTAAAAGACCAAAAAAAAAAACTATTTAGATGGAATAATTAATTAGAATAAGCCTGGAAATAGCATAGCCCGGTCTATTACGCCGGCCCATCACCAAACAATCCAAAACACCACCCAGAATTATAAAATATAGAGCCCAGAGGAAGACGCCTCATGAGAGTCTTCTTTTCCATTAAGTCCAGCACGAAATTAGATTCCTAGAGCTGTTAAACCTTAGAAAATATTCTATAAAAGGAAGAAGAAAACCCCTTCCTTTTAAAGTACTTAACCACCGAGCAAAAACCATCTTTCTTGATGTGGTACCAACTACATTGATACCATTCTCATCAAAAAATCATTCATGAACATGAATCCCTATTTCCGGAATCATAATTGACGGTATCGATGCCATAAAAGAAGGAAGAAAATATATATATATAATTATTTGGATATGCAAAGTTTCACTATAAAAAAAATAGACTTACAAGATTGGAACCCACATTCTAAATCCTGTAAAATTTACTCAACAAAAAATTCCAAATTTCTTACACAAGCTCTCAACTTATAGCCCCTACATGCTCTTTAAAGATCCTTCACTACTTTTTTTATCCTTACATCTAGTCTGGTCCTCTATCTATATTTTTATAGCCTTTGTTGTGAAGAGCATTTTACCATAAATCTAATGGTCCAAACAGCATCCAAATCAAAGTCCTGTGGCTCTTCCAATACCAATCTGACTATAGAGCTCTTCCTGACCGTCGATCGATGCCATCGTACCGAAATATACTCGTAAATCTATTGAACATGCCTGGAAACATGCCAAGTCATCCATCGTGCCTGCAAGTCATGCATGGCCATTGATCATCCTTGTCATGTGCATAGACAATGCACAACACCATGATAGAGAAGAAAAAAGAGGCCACATCAAATGCTTCTCTTGTGCTCTCTCTCCGCCGCGCACATCATGGCTCCCATCATGTTATGGCACCCATGCAATGCTATGCTCCATGTACACCATGAACATAAAGCACTATAGCATGCCAAAAAAATGGCAAAATGCCATATCGCGCCTGGGCTACCGTCCGTGTGAGCTCACGGGCCATATGCACTTGCAAGCTACACCTGGCTTGCAAGCCGTGCTAGGTATGCTAGAGTTCCTTCGCATGAACTAGGCTAAATCTCATCGGCCGGGCTTGAGGGGTTGACCCAACAACCTCTACCTTGACTCAGCATTCGGCCTTCACTTGACTTTGAAAGCTTCTTAAAGGATTTTACCACATATCCTGGAGCAAACACCTGCTACTCATAGATAGACAAACATGGGAGTCAAGCCAAATCACTCGATCCCATCTCCATCACGTGCTTACTCATCTCGACTTGAAACCTACTCGTGGAAGCCTCTTGTTGTAATAAAAACTTCATCTTACAATGTCGCCTGTCATCCTTCTAAGTCTCTCGTCTCGTGCCCAATCCACTTACTCCTAAAGCTCTATCTCAAATTCGGTTCCTATCTATACTAGGGACTTCACTTGACACTGGACTTCCTATGAAAAGGTTGTGTCCTCCTTGCTTCTCCTATAAAACAAACCTACAGTCTCGCGAGATCTTCAGGACTCCATCATCGGCTCTCCTCGTATAGCCATTTGAATCCGTTTTGCTAAGAAAAATTAAATTTTTGCAAAAACTGGATATGCATCGAACCTCATCCAATTTCTTCACTATCCCATCATATGCCTTCAAGCTGACTATCCCGACATCCTCAACCATAGAGCTCAATCTATCTGGCAAGTAGATAGAATTCTCTCTACTCTTTAGAGAGTCAAACAGCTCCTTTCTATAATAAAAATGATGTAGACATGCAGAATTTAAAATCCACTGGGAAGAAGGGGATACATCGTTAAATACCATGAGTGCATCATTAACGTATCCATCACCATCGCTACAATCGGCCACTGCTGCAGTAGCAATCATCCAATTTTTAAACTACGGGCAATCTCTAATATAATGCCCTAGCTCATCGCACCAATAATACGTGATCTTGCTCGCATTCTTCAACTTAGATCGCCCACCTCATGATCCTCTGTCGCTCTATCTTCTATCACCTACTCCTCCACAAACCATCAATACTGAGTTCCTACCTGAACTTGAAGCTTGATTTTCTCGCTTGAGAATCTCATTCTAAAGTAATGCTGAGGTGACCTCCTCCATTTTGATGGTACCTTTTTTTACTATAAGAGAAATTAACAAAAACTTGAAGGACTACGATAGGGATGACAGCAAGACTAATGCCCTGGCCTTCTCCTTAATTTTTTCACTGACACTGAAGAGATCGGTGAGGATCTCTTGAAAATTGCTCAGGTGCTCCTACATGCTGCTCTATCCTTTGATTATCTATAGTTAATAGAAATGCTTTCAAAGAAAAAGCATGTTGATGAGGAACTTTGCCACGTATAGCTCCTTGAGCTTTGTCCATAGCATATTATCAGGGAAGTCTCATTCAACATATGGATTATCACCTCATCCACCAAGTATAAATGGATCATGCTCACCACCTGTATCTAGAACTACCTCCAGGTTTTCTCCTCTATGGTGGCTTGCATTTTCTCATATATAAGAGCATCGATCAGCTCTTGCTAGACAAGCACATATTTCACCTTCACTTGCTAGAGAGAGAAATTATTCTTTCCATCGAATCGGATGATCTCCAACTTGATTGCATATGTCCTTTCCATTTTTTTCAATCTCGATCAATATGACCGGTCTGGGACTCTAAAACTAGTTGTTGTAGTACCAATTGTATTGATACCATTATTGTCAGGGGATCACTCAAGTGGAATATGGATCCCTATTTTCAGGATCATGATTGTCAGTATCAATACGGTAAAAGAAGGAAGAAGAAAAAAAAATATAATTATTTGGGCATACAAGGTTTTACTATGAGAAAAATAGACTTACAAGATTAGAACTCATACTTTCAATCCCATACAATTTGCTGAACAAGAAACTCCAAATTCCTCGCACAAGCTCTTAACTCATAACCCCTATAGACTCTTTGGAGACCCTTTACCATATTTTTGATCCTCACACCTAGCCTAGTCCTCTGTCCATATTTTTATAGCCTCTATTGTGAAGAGTGTCTCACTAGGAGTCTAACCATCTAAATCATATCCAAATCAAAGTCCTGTAGCTCTCCCAATATCAATCTGACTACAAAGCTCTTCCGAGCCATCGATAGCACTCCATCGTGCCAAAATCTGCTTGTAAATCTACTAAACATGCCAGGCCATCCATCACACCCGGAAGTTGTGCATGGCTGTTCATCATCCTCGTCATGCATGTAGACAATGTGCAACACCATGATAGAGAGAAAAAAAGAGGCCGTATTAAATGCTTCTCTTGTGCTCTCCCTCCATTGTTCATGTCATGGCTCCCATCACGTCATAGCTCTCATGCAATGTTATGCTCCACATACACCATAAACAAAGAGGATTGTAGCATATCAAAAAAAAGGCAGAATGCTTGGTCGCACCTAGGCTACTGCCCGTATGGGCTCGCGGGCTACATGCACCTACCGGCTACACGTGCCTGTGGGCTATGCTGAGTCTACGGGCCACACCAGGTCTACTGGAGGTCCTCCTTATGGACTGGATTGAATCTCATCGCAGGCTGGGCTCGAGACATTGACCCAACATTTCTCTCCCTTTCTCCCTCTTTTTTCTACTTCTTTTCACCATGCTTGCAGGAAATTAAGGTTGAAAATGCCACCGGAGTCGAGGAAAGGACATAATCCCATCTCCTCTCTCTTTCCTTTATTCTCATGACCTTTAGCACCATCACCGACCACCAGTTCCACCAATCCAAGAAAATGAAATTCCTTATTTTGGTTGTGCCTGTTTTTCCTTTTTTCCAGCCATTGATGTTATTGCCCTTGATGCCAGTCTCCTGGTTGGATTCTACAGCGCCTTTATGACCCTTCCTAACAAAGTCTATATCCACCAACTAGCAACTAATGGCCAAGATCCAAAAAAGAAGCTTTGATCCCCTGTTTTTCAAGCTTCTTTCCCCGTATTTTCTCACCGGTCGTCACCGCCATTAGCTATCCACCACTGCACATCATGGCCATGCCCTACCACCCATTACCGAACCTTTGGTTATGCCCCCAGATCATGACCATGGCCTTCCATGTTCGGCCAAAGAAGAAGAAAAAAAAAAAAGAAATAAGAAGAAAAAAGAAAAAAAAGTGAGAGAAGACTAGCTCTCTTGCTTATATATATCTCTATTTCTCTAAAATTTCTCTCTCTTCCTTAGTTTCTCTCCCTAAGATATATTCGAAGACCTATTTCATTTACTATGAACTTGAGTTAATGCAAAAAAGCCCGAAACTACTTTGATATCCATGTAGTAGGTGAAGCCCATCTGGCCCTTACCATATATATTTATATAATCCAATTATCATTGATTTTTATTAAACTATATAAACATAATTAATCATGACCAATTGAGTTCACCTTTTCTAGACCAACTCAATTAGCCAATCTAGTCCTTGCTCCATCCTATTTTGCCCAATTTTAACCCGTTCTCAATTATCCAAGATTTCAAAGTTGTTACTGATGGATCTTAATAGTATGGAATATGTTCGGTGAATCAAATATATTTGAACTTTGAATATTCCGATTAGAAGAGATAAGTAACCTTAACACTCCTTATTTTCAAATTACTAAATATTTTCAATGCTTAAGACTATGTAATATAAAAAGAATATTTGACATTGATGATTTTGAATTTTCTTAAATTAAGAATCGAGCATATAATATTATACAAATCATGTAGTGTCATGAAAAATATGGTTTTTTAGATATTTAATATTAATGACTTATTTATGAACAATGAACTTTGCATTTATGAACTCTATATTTTAGTTATGAAAAGATTGGTTGCATGATTATGTTATTATTAATAATATATTTATGGATTATGAACTCTATAAAGGCTATTTAATATCTTTTGATTTATTTTTTTGCCTATGATATAAGAATATATGTTTCGAAAAAATATGATTTAAGAAATATAACTATAGACTCTTAGATAGGCATATACGGCCTTTATCAGTAGATTAAGTAACTTGACATATGACCCTCACTAGTGGGTTATAATATCTTGGCATATGATCCTCGCCGGTAGTAATTGGCAAGACATTGATTACAACCTTGTTACGGGTATAAAGTGATATTAGCATTTAGTCTAAAAGAATTATTAAGAATATGACATGGCAAAATGATAGATGATTTATTACTTTATTTATAAAATCAGCATGATTTATGAATTTATTTATGTTATACATTGAAAACCATGTATACATAAATTGCATGATTTATGCATATGCAAGATCATGAATGAATTATGATACATTGTTATTATGAAAATGTTTACTTTTTAATGAGAATTATTTTTTGATGCATGTTCAAACTTATACTTAATTTGATAAAAAAGTGTAGGTTTTACTTACTGAGCTTATATAGCTCATATGTTTCTAATTTTCTTTTTCTTTTAAAGATGAAAAAGTTTAGGAATGAAGAGTGATTCCGGCTTAAAGTCTGTGTTAGCAAGCTTAGAAGTTTTGTAGCTGAAATTAGTTATTTGGATGCTTATAAACTTATAGTTAACTATTTATGAATTTTAAGACAGATTTTGGTATTTTATTTTGGATTTAGTTGCTTTGAACTAGTATATAGTTAATTATTCAATGGATGATAATTAGATCTTTATACTTTTATTTGAGACTATCTTATTATCATGGATTGTATCCCTTGGTAACATGGATGTGTTATATCCCGGATTTGGAGCATGACACTTGTATTAATAGAACAAGCAATAGACTCTCAACAAAGTTATGGATCTCTTGCAAAATCTTACTTAAACTTTGGATCCTTAAGCACATGTCAAAATGCAAAAAATCATCCTCATTTATTCTAAATTCTACATGAGCACTAGATTTCACCCATTCTTTGATCTTCACTAATTTTGAATCTTCTCTCTAAGATTCTTTGACTTCTCAATTATGGTGGGCTACACTCTAATGATAGTGTTGCTATAGATTTTTAATTTGGATCAAATCGATCAAATGAGAGTGGCGACTGCTAGATAGCAATGGCAAAACTTGTAAAATAAGTTCCTGACCAAAGATGGCTCTAATAAGGATCCTATGACACTTAACTCAGAATCAAAGAACAATAGGGAAGGAGTGAGTATGGAAAGATCAAAGCATACGTCGGATCTTTTTTGGCTCTTTATTTATAGGCAAGGGTTGAGATGCCTTACGAAGAAAGGAGAATCGAGTAGTTATGTGTGCCTTATTATGCATGATTTATCCATTATTTCCTATCTTATCTACAAGATATGTTTGTTATTTTCTACCTTATCTACTAGTAATGGACTATTGCCAATAACCACAGGATTCTCTAACATGCATGTGAATCAATTGAGGTACAGTTTTTCCCCCATAATAGATAGCAAACTGGGTATCAAGATTGTACAACAACACCTTGATTCCCAATGTGAAGGCCCACATAGGCAACCCAAGAGGGGGGGTGAATTGGGTTTTATAAAACTTTTGTACTATTTAATTGATGAACTAAAGCAAGTATATGCTAATGCAATTCAAGTGCTTGTGTATGTCAAATAAATGCAGCGGAAATAATGAAATAAAAGCATAAGAAGAACAATCACACAAACACAAAGATTTATAGTGGTTCGGTGCCAACCAAGCACCTACATCCACTCCCCAAGAACTCCTAGGGAATTTACTAAGTTTGGTTTTATAACTTAGGCTCACCAACAACCTTTACAACTTGTTTTGTCTTCGGGCTCACAAGTCAAACCCTAGTTGGTTTCAAGGCTCACCAACAACCATCCTTGGTTTTACGAGATAACCAAGAACCTAAACAACTTATTTTGGTTTCGGGCTCACAAGTAAAGTCCTAGTTGATTTCAAGGCTCACCAACAACCACCTTGGTTTTCAAGGCTTACCAAAAACCTCTTTAGTTTTCCAAGGCTCACCAAAAATCTTAAGTAAAACAATGTAAGAGCAAGTATAAAAGAATACAATAAAAGCTTTCTAAAATAAAGCAAATATCTCTTTGAAGCCCGTTGAGAGTTGATGAAGATCTTGTCTTCAAGTTGATGAAGCCTTTGATTGGTGCTTGAGGATGTGAACTTTGGATGCTCTCTTTGAAACATGGAAGCTTGAAGGCTTGAACCACTCAACTCTTGAATCCTTAAAGAATATTCAAAAATCTCATCAAAGGATTACTTCCCCAATTGACTTTTGATGTTTATATAGCCTCCTAACACTTAAATGACAGTTTATAGCCATTAGGGAGAAAAATATGACCGTTTGGAAGCAAGTTGGAGAAGTTTTGCAGCCCAGAAAACTAGCCATTACTGTTCAAGTATCGACACTTCACCTTCAGGTGTCGACACTTCACCTTCAGGTGTCGACACTTCAGTTTCAAGTGTCGACACTTCATTCTCCAGGTGTCGACACTTCACTTCCAAGTATCGACACTTCAGCTCCAGGTGTCGACACTTGACTGAAAGTGCTTTCTGAAGTTTTCTGTTTGTCTCAGGCCTTGAGTTGATACTTCACTCTTCAAGTGTCGATACTTGATCCTCAGGTGTCGACACTTCAGTTTCAAGTGTCGACACTTGCTTGTGCCATTGCTGAAACATCTGCAAATTGAAACTTTAACCTCTTCAAGTCCTTCCATATTAATTCCAAAGTCCATATATGATTTTCCATTAATTTAAGGACTTTTTCAACTGAAATACAAGCATTTCTTCATTCAACATGGTTGAGTACTAAGATCTGAAAAATATACTTAGAATACAATTAGTACTCATATATACTTAAACATTTTGTCAATCATCAAAATCAAGACCAGAGTCAACACAATGTCTTCAAATCTTCTATAATATATTTCTGTGAAATGAATAGGGCTACTATGCCTCCTTCTCAATGCATTTGCCACCAATTTGCCTTCCAAGATGATAATTGAATATCATATTGTAATTCCTTAATAGCTTTAACCAACTCTTCTTTCTCAAATTTAGCTCTTTCCAAGGACTTATTTAGGCAATTCTAGGAAGTAGAGAGCAAGCTTCTTGTTTAGTTGAAGTTTTGAGAAAAGAAAGAGTAGAAAAAGGTCTTTTTATGGAAAGATAGTTTCCACATTTCATGAAAAGTAGAAACCTATGGAGGAGGTGGATTTTGGCACTTCCCATGATATGGAAAGTGATGGCATTTTTTCTTTCCAAAAATATCCTTTTAAGATCAAAGGCTAAAACTTTGTAAAATATCGATGAATGATTAAGATGAAATACTAAATAGTGATATTATCCTAATATATTAATATAATATATGTATATAATATAAATATTATAATATTTATTATATATTAATATTATTTTAATATTTATAATAATATAATAATTTTATTAATATTAATATAGTATTCATATTAATATATTAATATTTATATTAATATAATATTATATTTTATATTATATACCTATAATAAATTTATTATATTAAAATATTAATTTGTATTAAAATTATATTAATACAAATATGTTAATTTTATATTAATATAATAAATTATTATAATTTAATATTATATTGTAATATTAAATATATATTAATATATATATATATATTAATATTATAATATTATTTTATATTTATATAATATAATATAAATATAATATTATAATATTATATCTCTGGAGCTGAGCTCAGATGGGAGCTGATAGAAGATGCTACCTAGATGTGGTGACCAAATGAAGATTCGAGATCGAGCCCCCAGTCAAGGTCAGCTCCCATCCGGGGTCGAGCTCCCGATCGAGGTCGTGCTCCCACCATCCGAGGTTGAGTCCCTGGTCGAGGTCAGCTCCCATCCAGGGTTAAGCTCCCGGTCGAGGTCGTGCTCCCGCCATCCAAGGTCGAGCCCCCGGCCAAGATCAGCTCCCATCCGAGGTCGAGCTTCCGACCGAGGTCGTGCTCCTGCCATCCGAGGTTGAGCCCCCGATCGAGGTCAACTCCCATCCAAGGTCGAGCTCCCGGTCGAGATCGTGCTCTTATCATTCGAGGTTGAGCCCCTGGTCGAGGTCAGCTCCCATCCAAGGTCGAGCTCCCGATCGAGGTCATGCTCCTGCCGTCTAAGGTCGAGCCCTTGGCCGATGTCAGCTCCAATCCAAGGTCGAGCTCCCGGCCTAGATCATGCTCCCGCCATCCAAGGTCGAGCCCTCAATCGGGGTCAGCTCCCATCCAAGGTCGAGCTCCCGGCCTAGATCATGCTCCCGCCATCCGAGGTTGAGCCCTAGTTGAGGTCAGCTCCCATTCAGGATCGAGCTCCCAACCGAAATTGTGCTCCCGCCATCCAAGATCGAGCTCCCAATCGAGGTCAACTCCCATCCAGGGTCAAGCTCCCGGTCAAGGTTATGCTCCCACCATCCGAGGTCGAGCTCCCAAGATAGAGCTCCCGCTTTCCAAAATGGAATCATTGTCCAAGACCAGGAGATGTCATCAACTACTAGGGGATCAACCAGAGATAAGGAGAAGAATATCAGAAGGAATTCAAACCATGGCGCGAGGGCTCCAGGCTACCTGCGACCTCTAGAGGGTGGTGCATTCCCAACCGAAGGCTCCAGGCATTACAACACGCCACCTGCATCCTCTATGCGACCCATGCTCCGCAAGGTTCCAGGCCCTGTCGCGCGCTGCTTGCGCCCTCCGCCATGCAATCGAGGCTCTAGTTCCCATGACACACCGCCTGCGCCTCCTCCAAGAGGAGTATCCTATTAAGGCTCCAGGCCCTACAATACCCCAATGGTCTCTCTTGAAATAGAAATGCTCCACCATGGCTCGAGGCTCAGCGGCATGGTGCTCGTACCTTCCACGAGAAACTGCACCACCAAATGGACAAGACCTGTGCTATGCCGGCGAACACCTCCAATAGAAAGATCTTCTTTTGAGGATCGATCCGACAGGGGGGAGATCGCTGATAGAGAAAAACCCCTCCTAAAAGGGGTATTGAGAAAGTGACATCCTAATGAAGCCCCAAACCTGGTATGGGCCATTCCTCTCATATAAAACAAAAAAAGGGACCTCCGGCAGAAAGGGAGAGCCAACTGGTAAGACAGAGAGCAAACAGGCAAGGAACCAGCAAGGAAAACCTCCCTACTCTCAAACTTTGACTTATCTTCCATCTCTCAGATCTCATATTATTCATTCCTCTACGTGGAGAGGCCCTAAGCTCTTCATCATAGAGGCTCTGCTCCCCTTGTTTGTCTCAACTGACTTGATCATCAAAGTATCCCTACCAAAATTTCTGGCCTGGGTTTTTTCTTTTTTGCAGGATCGGCAAATCCAAGAGCCGACTGAAAGAGAGGACGGAGCACCCAAAGGGAGCCCGACGCGCCCACTACACGTCAGAGCTATGAGCCACGATGATCTAGGTGGCAATAGATTAGCACGCCAGGAAGGAAGAGTACGAGACAGAAATGCCATCGACTGTGAAAAGTCTAACAACGAGCCCCCCACTACTAAAAAAATATCCATGGACATCCACGGCCCCATGGTGACAACGTGCACATAGAAAGCTTTCATTAGCCATACTTGGGGACCCCCTCGTCATGGCGATCAGTAGAGCCCGAAAAGGAAGCTCCCCGCTCCACCACCGCCACCTCCGATGGACCCCCAAATCACCACACTTGCCCAACTGGTCCATGCCTTGGTCACGGCAGTGCACCAGCTTCATCAGTAATACCGATCCCTAGCAACCTAATAGTAGCTAGGGATGCCGGCGGTACATGCTGCCGATCCCCGTACCAGCTTACAGTCCTTCTAGGAGAGATTGTCACATGCGGCCTCTCACTTGTGGGGAGCCCAGCGGGCAATCGAGAAAGAACAGCAGGATAGCCTGACCAGCCGGGAGAGCAGCTCCCCGGTCTCGGACCATGGTGCACTCTCATGCCAGTGACGCCAATGTGGCCAGGAACTCAGGCGAGAGTTCCTCCACTCCGTGCCCCCTTACCCTTGATAGCCTCCACCAAGGGGTTCATAGACAAGAACATCCACTGGCAAGCGAAAAGGCACCTCAAAGAGCAAGAGCACAAGCTGGCCGATCTGTCCTGTCAATTTGCAGAGATTCAGGGCTTCCCTAGCAAGCTTGCAGGGTACGACACCCATCCACCTTTCTCTCTCAGAATCCAAGAGGAACCGATCCCTAATCGATTTCGAATACCCTAGGTTGATTCCTACGATGGGACAACCGATCACTTGGACTACCTGGAAAGCTACAAGACCCTCATGAGGGTTCAGAGGGCCACTGATGCCCTCCTATATGTCACCTTCCTAGCTATGCTCTAGAAAGTCGCTCGAGCCTGGTTCTCCCGACTCGAGCCAGGGAGCATCAACTCCTACGAATAGCTGCAAAGAAGGTTCGTGGCATACTTCGATGCATGCACGAAGGTACCACGTGAGGCCAACAGCCTCTTCTCTATCCACCAGCAAGACCAAGAGCCCCTCCGGGATTACGTATCTTGATTCAAAGTTGCCACCTAGAGATCTACCACCTCGACGAGCCAGTCGCCATGCTAGCACTGAAGAGAGGACTCAGGATCTCTCGCTTCACCTACTCTCTTGACAAGAACCCTCTGAAGACTTACTCGGAGCTCCTCTTCTGGGCCCATAAGTATATCTATGCGGAGGAGGCTGACCATACCATGAGGGAGTTGGATGGGAGGTTGCTGAAGAGGCAGGTCATGGGGAAAGCACCCGGCCCCTCAGCCTCAAAGAACGCTCCGACCCTACGGTCGGGCCCTAGACCAAGTGTCGAACCTGCCAAGGAAGAGAAGTTTACTCTTATCCTCGCCCCGAGATCAAGGATTCTCATGGAGATTGAGGGCGAGTGCTTCCTGCACCGACCTCTCCCATTGAGGCCATCCACTAGATGCGACAAGTCTCGCTACGTCACTTCCACCGAGACTACAGCCATGATACCGAGGTATGCCACCACCTAAAGAGGGAGATAGAAGACCTGATCAAGCATGGCTACCTTGAAAATACATGGAGGGAGGAGCTCCCCCAGCAGCCCGGAGTGAAGAGCCCCGGCCACTCGCCATCGACAACCGACCTATTGAGAAGCCAATGAGGATGATCTCCTAGGGAGCAGGGAGAAGCTCAAAGAGGACAAAAGGGAGGGAAGAGAGTGATGATATGCTCCCTTGTGAGGGAGAAAGGTCGGTTAGGGTAGATAACCCAAATAATGATGCTATCATCATAGAAATGATGATAGCCAAACACCCTGTAAAAAGAATTATAGTTATTTATAGAAGCTCTACGACATCTTTTTTTACGATGCTTTTGCAATGATGAACTTATCCACTGAGCAAATAAAATAGGTATATACGCCCTTGGTTGATTTTATTGGAGACTCGGTTAGGATTGAAGGAGAGATTACACTCCCAATAACTACTGGAACGCCATCTCAGCAGAGCACTGTGTTGTCGACATTCACCATTATGAGGCTTCCTTCACCTTACAATACAATTTTGGGATGCCCTGGACTCAATCTACTCGATGCCATGATCTCCACCAAGCATCTTCTCGTCCAATTCCCAACTCCCTAGGGAACTGAGGAGATAAGAGGGTCCTGGCAGCTGGTCCGACACTGCCTACAGACCATCCCGGGAGTGCGAGAGGTTGGGCAGAGTCTAGCCATTGACCAGCCAGGCCCGACAGACCTAGAGCCAAAAGGCGGACCAGTCGAACCTCTACTGCCTTTTGCCCTGGGAAAGGATCCCCTAAAGACTATGCAAGTGGGAACCCTGCTACCTGGGGAGGAGAGATCCCGCTTGCTCAGCTTCTTACGGGCAAACGCAAATGTCTTCGCCTAAACCATCATAGACATGCCCGGTATCCTTCCAGAAGTAATCATCCACAAGCTAAACATCGACCCCAACAGTCGTCCAGTCCGGTAAAAGAAGAGAAGCTTCATCCTGGAAAGACAGAAGGCGATCGATGACGAGATCGAAAAGGTCCTTACAGCCAGCCTCATCCATGAGATACAATATCCTGACTGGCTTGCTAATGTAGTGTGGTCAAGAAAGCTTTCGAGAAGTGAAGAATCTATGTGGACTACACCGACCACAATTGGGCATGCCCGAAGGATAGCTTCCTGCTCTCCAAGATTGATCAGCTAGTGGATGCAACCTCGGGCCACAAGTTTCTCAACTTCATGGATGTATTCTCTAGGTACAACCAAATCCGCATGCACCCAGAGGATGAGGAGCAAATGGAATTTGTGATCGACAGAGGTACATACTGCTATAGGATGATACCATTTGGTCTCAAGAATGCAGAGGCCAGGTACCAGTATCTAGTCAGCAAGATCTTCAAAGACCATATCGATCATAACATGCAGGTCTATGTGGATGATATGCTCATCATGAGCGGCCAGTCGGACCACATCACCGACCTGGTAGAAGCCTTCGACAACCTTTGCCTCTACTAGATGAAGTTGACCCTACCAAGTGTACATTTGGCATCACGGCAAAAAAGTTTCTAGGGTTCATGGTCACCCAATGGGGAATAGAGGCCAACCCAAGAAGATCCAAGCGATCATCGACATGAGACACCCTATCTCCAAGAAGGAGGTACAACGCTTGATCAGATGCATCGCAACATTAAGCCATTTCATCTCGCACCCCCCCGAGCATTGCCAGCCATTCTTCAAGGTACTACACAAGATGCATGACTTCACCTGGACGGAGGAGTGTCAGGAGGCTTTCAAGAGGCTAAAAAAGTTCTTCACCTCCCCGCCATTGCTGTCCAAGCCAGAGCCTAGAGAGGAGCTCTTCTTGTACCTGGCGATCTCATTGGAGCTGGTTAGCTCAGTGCTGGTCTACACTGACAAGGATGGCTCCCAGTGACCAATCTACTACACCAACAAGCTGCTCTGCGATATGGAAACTAGGTACACTCAATCCGAGAAGATTATCTTTGCACTCATTGTATCTGTGCAACGTCTCAAACCCTATTTTCAAGCACATCCAATTGCGGTCCTCACCGACCAGCCTCTGAGAGACATCTTAAGCCACCCTGACACATCAGGGTGCTTGGCTAAGTGGGTGGTAAAGCTCAATGAATTCGACATCACCTATCGTTTGAGACCGGTGCAAAAGGCCCAGGTCCTTGTTGATTTCTTGGTGGAATGCATCTAGACGGCTAAGGATTTGGAGGAGATGGATAGGCGAATCAAGCCTAAGTAGGACCCAGCTCTAAAAGGGATAACCTGGGTTCTCCATGCTGACGGCACGTCCAACACTAGAGGGAGTGGAGCCAGGCTCATTCTCGCCAACTCTGACAGAGTCGTCACAAAATACCTGCTGCGCTTCCTCTTCAAGGAAACCAACAATTAAGCCGACTATGAAGCACTCCTCGTGGGGTTGAAGGTGTCCCGAGACCTAGGCATAAAGTGCCTAAAGGTCTTCACGGATTCGCAGCTTGTGGTGGGCCAAGTCTCCGGTGAGTACGAAGCTCGGGATTCTATGATAGCAAAGTATTTGGATAAGGTATGCTCATATACAGCGAACCTCTAGCAATTCGGTATTTTCCACATAGCTCGCATGAAGAATGCTCGGGTCGATGTCCTCTCCAGGCTGGATACCCTTCCAGATTCATTACTGGGCCGTACCTTTATTGAATATCTGAGACCCCCAGCTATGAGTCTGTGGCAAAAGTCTAGCAAGTCACCTCTAAGACAAGTTGGATGGATCCCTATATTAAATACATTACCACCGATGCTCTATCCGAGGATCGCAAGGAAGCCGGCCTCCTCAAGAAGAAGGCCACGTGCTTCGTGCTTCGTGCTGATGGAAGGATAGCTCTATCGAAGGTCTTATTCCTACCCCTTGCTAAAGTACTTGAAACTTTTAGAAGCCGCCTACATGCTCCAAGAAATATACGAAGGTATTTGCAAGAATCATGTGGGGGGCAGGACTCTAGCTTATAAAGCTCTCCGACAAGGATACTTCTGGGAGACCATGCGGGAAGACGCCATTGACTTTGTAAGAAAGTGTGACCGCTGTCAGCATCATGCCTACATCCAATGTTAGCCGGCCACACCGCTCTCCCAACTCTCTGCTCCATGGCCGTTCGCCTAGTAGAGAATGAACATCTTGGATCCCTTTCCTCCCGCATCTGGTCAATGGAAGTACCTGATCTTAGCCATCGACTACTTTACCAAGTGGGTTGAGGTCGAGCCCCTGGCATAGATCATTGAGGCCAAGGCCAGATCTTTCTTCTAGAAGTCAGTCATCTATCATTTTGAACTCTCACACTCAGTCATCACCGACAACGGGCAGCAGTTCGACGATCAAGCTTTCAAAGAATTCTGTGCTGACCTCAACATCCACCACCGCTTCACTTCAGTGGCTCACCCTCAGACCAACAGGGAGGCTGACATGACCAACAAACCATCCTGCAAGGGCTCCGCACTAGGCTAGACGAGGCCAAGGGTCGATGGATCGAGGAGCTCCCCAGCGTACTATGGGCCTACCACACTACACCTCGAACGACAACAAGTGAGACACCTTTTAACCTCATTTTTGGTTCAGAGGCTGTAATTCCAGTGGAGGTGGGTCTGCCCACACTACGGGTGGAGCAATACAACGAAGTTGAGAATCTAGCTCATCTCCTCTTCAACCTGGATTTGCTGGACGAGACAAAGGACAAAGCTCGACTCCAAATGGCGGCATATTGGTAATGAGTAGCTCGCTACTCTAACTCTCACGTTAGGCCCAAGATGTTCCATCCAGGTGACCCGATTCTTAAGCGAGCGAAAGTATCCCAACCGGAAGAATGCGGCAAACTTTTCTCAAACTGGGAGGGTCCCTATAAGGTGGTCGAGGCTCTACCTACCTTGCCGAACTCGATGGTGCTCAGTTCCCTCGGACATGGAATGCCGGCAATCTGAGGATATACTACCAATAATATAAGGCTTTCCCTTAATCATTAAAGTTTCTTTTTGGTGCAACACTGTCTTCTACCTGTGTAGGACTCATCCGCTCAACTCCAAGTCCGGCGAAGAAAGTCGAGAAACTTATGAAGCCCCATACTCAAAGTCGGGAAACTTATGAAACCCTGTACTCAAAGCCAGGAAACTTATGAAGCCCCGCACTCAAAGCTAAAAAACTTACAAAGCCACACACTCCAAAGCTGGAAAACTTACGAAATCCCGCACTCAAAGCCGAGAAACTTACGAAGCCCCACACTCAAAGTCGGAAAACTTACGAAACCCCATACTTATCATTCATTCATCTCATTCCTCTTATCGGAGATGCAAACCAAGAAGACTCCAGAACCCTGCACTCATGTCCATATAACCTCAAGACCGATGAGGGGACCCGAAGTATTCCCAGAGTCCTCCCAGCTGGACATAAGGTTCCAAACTTAGCCGAAATGGTCGGGACCTGGGAAGTCTTACGCTTCACTGTCAAAAAGCCTACCTTTCTATTATGTAAAGGGAAGAAAAATAGAAGGAAGAAGAGCAAGGCGAAGTTCCTTAGCCAAGTAAGGCTTATTCCTCATTGCAGAAACGAGCCTTTCACAGCATGAAAGATTCTAGTTTGCCAGGAAATACTTTAAAGTATGTAAAAAAATGAAAGAAAAGAAGAGAAGTACTCATCAAGTGAAGAAAAGTTGTTTCTATTCATAGAAATTTTTTACAGTTATAAAGGCTCCCGACAGGTCGGGAAGCCGTTCAAAAACTCAAAGTACAAAAAGAAGAGAAAGAAATAACCCTAACTATGCAGAGGTCGTCGGCTCCTTTGCAGGCCGGCGGGTCACCTCCTCGGGTGCTGGCATGGCCTTGATCGACGAGGTGTTCTAGGTGGCAGCAGATTCGGCCTCGGCCTCCACTTCGGTCCCCAGCTCTGGCTCTGTTTCGACCTCGTTAGCAGGTGACCTCGATGCCCTAGCGATGATAGGCAAGTCGGGGTAGAGGTTATATAGCCCCTTCAGCCCAAAAAGTCAATGGGCTTTCCCTTGAAAGTCGTTGAATTCCTTCTGGTAAAAATTCAGGACTGCCTCGGAGACCTCGTCTGCAAAGGCTTCTAACGCCTTGAACCTTGGGATGGCTTCGGTGGCCTCCTTCTTCGGCCCCTCCATCAATACGACTGCCGCTGTAGCCTTCTCCTTGATTCCATGGCCCAGGCCGTCGCCACATCAAGTTAAACCTGGAGGGTCTGTGCCCATCCCTCCAAGCACGCCACCTCCACCACAGAGCTGACCTCCCTCTTTGCCAGGCGAGAGGTCTTCTCCTTCTCTACCTTTAGAGCCTTGTCGAGCTCAGCGAACTTCTTATCCAGCTCCGTTGCCATCACCTGGGAGCTGGCCAGCTCGGCCTGGAGGGTCTTCACCTGGCCCTCCAGCTCTTGCACCCAGGTTGCCTAGGTCCGGGCTTCTACTTTGGCAGCCTCCCTCTCCTTGCAAAGGCGGTGGTTCTGCTTCATCAGCCCCAGGCATGAATCCTGGATGAGCTAGATATCGATGACCACCTGCAATAGTTGCATGAAGAAGGTCAGCTAACATCTACAAGGGCAGGAAAAAAATATGAAGCAACTTGAAAGCTAGCTTACTGATAAAAGTTGGGGGAACACCTCAATGAGAATGTCCACCAGCTACCAACCACCCTTCTCTTGGTGATCTTGTAGCTGGATGACGACGTTCATTATTTGCTCCACCAACTTGGCGTCCCTTGTCACCAACGCATCTAGAGGCAAGTAGACGGTCACTTCCTCGCCCCCGAGCCCAGTGTTGTTGATAGTTCCGTGGGCCCCGATGCGATAGTTGGCGGAGGCGTGGTGGCTGCAAGCCAGGCATCGGCAGCTCCACTTGCTAGCAATGGGGCTGGTCTCTTTGCGGAGGGGTGGTCTTCCACCACCTCCAACTGAGGTGAAGCTTAGCTTCAATTCATGGAGGGGTCATAGGGGTGGTTGGCATGGACCCCTGCCTCAGGTCCGGCCCCACTCTTAGCATGCGGTAGGGGCTAGACCGGCCCAGGTATGGTAAGGGCCAAAGATGGTCCCTCGCTGGGCCTCCACTCTGCTCCTCCCAAGCCTTCTTTGCTAGCACCTCTTAGGGCCCTGTGAAGGCGGTCCTCTTCCTCGACATATGGAGGAGCTACTCCATTGTGAACTTCATCCCTGTGATAAGAACGAAGATTGGTTAGTCACCCATTGAAGCAAGATCTACTTTAAAGAGGAAGGAGCCCCGACGTCGAGCCTTATCCTGAGGTTAGACCGGACTGACCCCGGCATCGACGAGATTTTGCTCGATCAGCAGGTCCTGGAGAGCGGGACCTTAGAAGTGACGAGCCCGTCGTATACCTCTTTATCAATCGACTCGACAGAAGATTGCCAGTTAGGAGAGCGATCTAGGTCACTCCAAATCCAGTCCACCCCTCAACTGAGGTGAACAGAAACCTGCTCTTCCATCCCTTGATGGAAGAAGGTAGTTCCAATTGATGGCCTCCAGGCGAGGAGCTACAAACCTCCACCCATATCAACTGGGTGGTGCTTTAGGGTGAATAGGGTTCTAAAGAGGGAGAAACAAGCTACAATCTCGTAAAAATGGCAAAGGATGATGAAGCAAAAAATGGTCCTGACGGTTATTGGGATAAGTTGGGCTGGGACTAGGTGAAAGTTATTCAAAAAGAAAGAAAGAAAGGATAGAAAGGAAGATGAGGCCCCCCGAAAAAAAAAATCTTTGAATAGGGCAATTCAGCCCGGGCCATTGGAAGTGACTCGCTCCTCCGATCCGAGGCTCCTCCGACCGAGACCGAGAGCCGGATGGAATCCGGGACCCCATACACACTTTGGATGCGAAGGAGGTCCTCACGGGTCATCGTCGAAGCAATGCTGGAGGGACCAACCGATTTCCTAACGAGAGGAGGAGGATGAGCTACAGGGGGTCCTATGAATATCCCTGTCTGGCAGGGACCCCTGTGGATTACTACAGGAACTTCCTCCTCCTTGCTACCCAAGGAAGGAGGCCTCGGTCATGATAGCCCCACCTTACTGGAATGATCCAGGAGGCGGTGCCCTCTACCAGAGGAATTCATGAAGGCAAGGAAGGAGAAAACAAAGGAAGGATTGTGACCTAGGGACTCTAAGGGAGATCCCTTTCAGAACATGCCAAATGAGAAGAAAGAAGAAGAAAGAAAGAGGAAGAAGGAGAATGCTGACCTGTAAAGGACTCCGAACTCTGGATCAAGAGGATGGGAGTGGGACTGAAGAAGAGGGACTCTATGAAATCCTCGCCCTGCTCGCTCGAAAGTCCTTAAGGGATAACCCAAAAAGTGCCTTTCAAAAGCCTGCAGACCCTTGTCGCATCGTACTAGTTGAAAACGTGTATCCTCTCTTCTCTCCAGCCAATGAGAGTTTGCCACACATCGAGATCTGCCATAGTGATGCTTTGATTCGAAAGCAATCGCTTCAGGCCCGGCACAGCAATTATGGCCCTCCTGGTTGGGCTGACGTGGTGTCCCCTCATGGTGAAAAGCGCGATCTCCGGGCACCGGTGCTCAAGGCATTAATAGCATAGGAGGAGCATCCTTCCACGTCAGCATAATCATTACTCCCTTGCCCCAAGCACCGCGATGTGATCTGGGCTCGAGAGTGGGGGCACCTTGTGGCACTATCGCTGACGTGGAACCTATGCCGGACCCAGCTGGCGGCCACACTGACAGAAGATGCCACCTGGATGTGGTGACCAAATGAAGTTCGAGGTCGAGCCCGGTCGAGGTCAGCTCCATCCGGGGTCGAGCTCCCGACGAGGTCGTGCTCCTGCCATCCAAGGTCGAGCCTCGGTCAAAGTCAGCTCCTATCCAAGGTCGAGCTCCCAGCCGAGGTCATGCTCCAGCCATCTGAGATCGCGCCCCCGACCAATATCAGCTCCCATCCAGGGTCGAGCTCTTAGCCGAGGTCATGCTTCTACCATCCAAGGCCGAGCCCTCGGTCGAGGTTAGCTCCCATCTAGGGTCGAGCTCCCACCATCCGAGGTCAAGCCCTGGCCAAGATTAGCTCCCATCCAAGGTCGAGCTCCCGGTCGAGGTCGTGCTCCCGCCATCCAAGGTCGAGCTCCCAGATAGAGCTCCTACTTTCCAAGATGGAATCACTGTCCAAGACCAGGAGACATCATCAACTGCTAGGGGATCAACCAAAGATAAGGAGAAGAAAATCAAAAGGAATTCAAACCATGGTGCGAGGGCTCCAGGCTACCTGCGGCCCCTAGAAGGTGGCATGTTCCCAATCGGAGGCTCCAGGCACTGCAACACGCCACCTACATCTTCTATGCGACCCATGCTCCACCAGGTTCCAGGCCCTACCACGCGCCAACTACGCCCTCTGCCATGCAACCGGGGCTCCAGTTCTCGCGACACACCGTCTGCACCTCTTCCAAGAGGAGTATCATATTAAGGCTCCAGGCCCTACAACATCTCGATGGTCCCTCCTGGAATAGAAATGCTTCACCATAGCTCGGGACTCAGCGGCACAGTGCCCATACCTCCCACGAAAAACTACACCACCATAGGGACAAGATCTGTGCTATGCCGACAAATACCCCTAATAAAAAGATCTCCTTCCAAGGACTGGTCTGATAGGGGGAGGCCGCTGATAGAGGAAAACCCCTCCCAAAAGGGGTACCTGGAAAGTAACATCTCGATGAAGTCCGATACCTGATCTAGGCCATTTCTCTCATATAAAATAAAAGAAGGGATCTCCGGCAGAAAGGGAGAGCAAACTGGTAAGACAAAGAGAGCAAAAGGGCAAGGAACCAGCAAGGAGAACTCCCCGCTCTCAAACTTGGACTTATCTTCCATCTCTCAGATCTCATATTATCATTCCTCTACGCGGAGAGATCCTAAGCTCTTCATCACAGAGGCTGTTCTCCTTGGTCGTCCCAACTGACTTAATCATCAGAGTGTCCCCATCGGAATCCTCGACCCGGATCTCCTCTTTTTTGCAGGACCGGCCGATCCAGGAGCCGACTATAAGAGAGGACGGAGCACCCAAAGGGAGCCGATGCGCCCACTACATGTTAGAACTACGGGCCACGACGATCTAGGCAACAAAAAATATTAATATAGTATTATATGAATATGTTAATATTTATATTAATATTATATTATATTTCATATTATATTTATATATAATAAATTTATAATATTAATATATTTATATTATATTTATATTACATTAATATATATTAGTATTATGTTAATAAATAAATTATTATAATTTAATATTATAGTATAATGTTAATATTATATTATATTATATAAATATATTATTATTTTTTTTTATATAAAGTTTGGGACAAAAAAAGATATGATCTTATATCTTTTAAGGGTATAATAAGTATTTACATAGTTTTTTTTAGGAAAATGGATACTCAAGTAAATATAAGTCATCATAAAAAAGTTATTTTTTATAGTCAACTAACATGTCAAAATTTTATTTCTAGAAAGTTTTTTTTGGAAAGTTAATTCTAGGAAGTTATTTGTTAGAAAGAAAAATTCTTTCCATGCTCCAATAAGTCCTAAATGAATATATATTTTTGGCTCTTGTGTGATTCCTACATATCTCACATGGGCCAATATAAGTAATGCCTTTAGATTTTTAGTACAGAACATTTGCAATCAATCCGAATCATTGGTACGTAGGATAGCCATACTCATAAAAATTAACTGCTTTAAAGATAAGTTTTCAACTTTTTTTTTTTTTTTTTTTATAAAAAAAAGAAATAGGAGAGATAAATCCGGCGTAGCTATCCCTGTAGATCCCTATCCCGCCAAAAAATATTTGATTCAAAATACTAAATTTTTATAACTTTTTCAACCTTTTAATCTTTATCAAGAATATCCCAAACCTTTCTTAGAAGCATCACTATAGAAAGCGAAGCCTCCGCTCCTCCTAGGAGGTAGGATGAGAAGAGGGGCCAATACGGGGCACTTCCTTAGCTCATGAAAGCTTTACTGAATTTTTGTCTGCCCTGGAGTAGGTCCGAGGCACTGTGATCAAGAAAATCTTTAACACCTCCTTAATATCCATCTAGCTTGAGAACTTCGAACAAACTAAGGATACAATAGTGGTTGGCTCTAATTTATGATTGCTCCTATTAAAATATTGTATTCCCTAAAAATCATTTGCAATAACTATAAATATTTATTAGATTAAACTATGAGTTTTTGTTAAGGAGCGGTACATAGTGAATTACGAAAGTCACAAGAAAAGGAAAAAAAAGTCTAAAAATAATAAAATACAAGCACATAAATATGGGGATAGATAATAGAATATGTAATACCAGATGGATAAGAGATATTTAAACTAATCTCTTTATATAGATTGCCTCCACGTACTTATGCTAGGATAGCTCTACGAGCTTATACATGAAATAACCACCATGGACTTATATATAGAAATATATTTATCAATCATAGTTTGGAATATAATCTTCATTACTCCAAAGCCAAAAAAAATATTAGTGAATCTAGAATTGGGATCATGAAAAACAAACGATGACACACATGAAACTACTGCTAAATAAATGGTTTAACCTGTGGTATATGTGATATTTTTTTTTTTTGATAAGATGGATGATTGATTATACATGTATATGTTAGTTTGAATGCGCTTTTGGATATTATTATGATATTTATTCCATCCAATGTTGTTTATTTGATTATCTTGGTCATTAATTTGTATTATTCTATGGTATGGTTGTTGGAGATTTTATTAGACTGTGAAGTTCATCTCTTTCAGCTACATGTTTTTAGTCATCAGAGGCGTAGTCTTGAATAGGTTAGGCAGGAAGTTCAAGCAATGGAGTTATGGTTTAGTGATTTTTTAATATCAGATAACCATTTGAATTTGTAATTGAGTAAAATTTTGCTATTTGATATAATGGATTTATTTAGTTGAATTATTATAGTTAAATTTCAGATTAATTTAATAATTATGGTGTTATTGAAATTTTATTCATATTACAAGCCTTACACCTTCTTTAGGATATTGCTGTAGGGTTCGTGTGGTCATGTGTAGTGGGTTGGGGCATGATAAAGGCATTCACATTATTGCAAGTGAAACTGACTTCCATCTAACTTGGGAATATAAAGTTGTCTTCTTTTCCAAGCAGTCCATTGTGGTATAATAAGCAGCCAAACCATTCATTTATGAATGATCCAAAAGTCCTTCATATCTAAGACCATTCGGTCAACTAAAATTTTATGATTTTGATGCTCAAAGTAGCTGACTTACAAACTCAATCATCATAATACATCATAATACTTCCATCAAGGATGGAGACAACTCAAAATTCAAAGACATGGCATATGAACCCTAGTTGTGAAGGAATGGGTAGCTCCGAGATCAAACATAACGTACATGGACATGAATAGATATGCTAATAATAATGATCATGATTTAGGATTTAACTATCACTCACAACCGCAATTAATTAGAAAACATGATTCATAGCTAGCATAAGAGCATCCATGTACATTTTTAAGCATTACTAAATACAATAATTCATTAGGATTCTTGTCACTGTGTGCATCTTGCTGAATCGAGACATAGCCCGAGTGCTGAGCTTCCTCTTTTTTTTTTTTTTTTTTGATAAAATGGAAGACTTATATTAATTTCCTTGAAAACGTACATCTGCATACAAAATATTTCTAAACTGCACAAGAAATCATGCAAAAAGGAACAGACAAATTTCCCGAATGCTGTGCAACAAAAGAGGCCACCCAATCGGCCGCAGCATTGGCTTCGCGATAGACATGTCGGACCATGAGCCCAGAGCACTAACTAAGCATCATGCCAATATCTCGAATGATAGGTATAATAGGCGTATCCCTGATTGCCTTCTGGATCCAGGAGATGATCGTAGAAGAATCACCTTCAATGACGAGGCGATGCAATTTAAGAATCCTCATGGCATACTTGATACACATCTAAGCACCATAAAGCTCTGCCTGGGGCACAGTTTGTTCCACTAACTTGAACCCCCCATAACTATAAGGTTGCCGCCGAAGATCTGATGACAAACGCCGCTCCCGCCATCCGTCCTCTAACACTCTTGTTGCCGATCTCACCGCGGTGGCCTGTAGCTCCTGAGCTGGCACCGGTCTCGGACCGTCTCACCTCGAGATCTCCAAGCTTTCGGACCTGCAAAACAGAGTCAGAGACCCTGGCCGGGGGTTCCGGCGGGGGCGCTCCGACGGTCAAGTCAGAGAGCGGGAGCGAGTGGAACAGATCCCCTAAGACGGGTTCTCGAAGGACTCCCGTGCTTAGATGAGATGTTAATGAAAGAAGTGTGGGAAAGAGTAGAGTTGATGGTCAGCTCCCTGCGCTGAGTTCACCGAGCTCAGCCTGAGGATTCCTTGAGGACTCCCAGGATCGTTCTCTTTGTGGGTTTTTCCTCCTTTTTTTGGCTTACCTCCCTGCCCGTTTTTACCGTCCCTTTTAAATCATCACATTGCCTCCAGCCCCTCTCCCCCCGGGGGCTCCTCCCACTTCTCGTCTTTCTCCCCCCTCCTTTCCTCTTCGGACCTGGGAACTCCGTGGCCGAACCGCCTCGCCCGTCGTGTATCACGAGGAAAGGGGGGAGGATACCGGCGAGGCTTTGGGCCGAGTGCGGGAGCTCTCCTTTCGAGGCATTGACGATGAGCGCCCAGTCATTTTGGGCTCCTGCCCGCAAGGATTCTGCTTCTCGTTGCGGGGCCCATCCGACTGGTGTAAACAAGGTTTCGCATGTCATTGCAGACCGTACTGGCGCCCCCTATGGGGCACGACGCACGCAACCCGAGTGGCGATCTTGAAACCCGCGCCCCTACTTCCCTAAGGCTTCGCTGAGTGGGGGCTGAGCTCGGCCAAGGTGGACCCATCAAGGGGCGCCAACTTCGGCCGAGGTGGACCCCTCTTGTGCGGACACCTGGCTGAGCAGCAGAGAGGTGCTCAACTCCGGCTGAGGTGGACCCGTCTTCGGGTGCCACCTAACGAAGGAGCAGGAGGGCCCAGCTCAACCTCGACGGAGGTGGACCCGTCTCGGGGTGCCACTTGGCGAGGGAGCGAGGGGCCGGCAGCTTCGACCGAGGTGGACCCCTCCTGGGTGGACACCTGGTAGAGCGGCAGAGAGGTGCTCGACTTCGACCGAGGTGGACCCGTCTCCGGGTGCCACCTGGTGAGGGGCAAGGGGCCGGCAACTTCGACCGAGGTGGACCTCTCCTGGGTGGACACCTGGCGGAGCGGCGGCAGAGAGGTGCTCGACTTCGGCCGAGGTGGACCCTTCTCCGGGTGCCACCTGGCGAAGGAGCAGGAGGGCCCAGCTCGACCTCGGCGGAGGTGGACCCATCTCCGGGTGCCACCTGGCGAGGGAGCAGAGAGCCAGCAGCTTCGATTGAGGTGGATCCCTCCTAGGTGGACACCTGGCGGAGCGGCAGAGAGGTACTCGACTTCGGCCGAGGTGGACCCGTCTCCGGGGTGCCACCTGGCGAAGGAGCAGGAGGGCCCAGCTCGATCTTGGTGGAGGTGGACCCGTCTCCGGGTGCCACCTGGCGAGGGAGCAAGAGCCGGCAGCTTCGGCCGAGGCGGACCCCTCCTAGGTGGACACCTGGCAAAGCGGTGCTCGACTTCGACCGAGGTGGACCCATCTCCGGGTGCCACCTGGCGAAGGAGCAGGAGGGCCCAGCTCGACCTCGGCGGAGGTGGACCCGTCTTCGGGTGCCACCTGGCGAGGGAGCAAGGGGCCGGCAGCTTCGACGAGGTGGACCCCTCCTGGGTGGACACCTGGCGGAGCGGCAGAGAGGTGCTTGACTTCGACCGAGGTGGACCCATCTCCGGGTGCCACCTGGTGAAGGAGCAAGAGTACTTCTCCTCGAACGGGGACCTTTTGAAAAAAATACGTGGTACAGACCGTGTCCGGCTGGATCTGACATGTGCGCCATGTCAGCGTAGTAGCCATATCAGTTGCCCCACATCCCCACGTTCCGTCGAGGCGTCGTGGCTCGGGACATGGGGATTTAATGCGGAGATGACGTGGGGAAGGCGAAGATTTCGTGCCATAATTGCCACGATCCCTGTCGCCGCTTCTGTTATGCCCAAGGTCCTATGAGAGGTTGCCACGCGTCGCACTTCTGACGGTCATTAATGTACCGTTTCGAAAAGGAGGCAGTTTCCATCAACTCGAAGCATCGATGCCGGGCGTGCGTCCACGCGGCAGCCATCTGGTGGCCCGGAACGGAAAGAGGAGTACGGCCGCTATCGATTGAGTTTGAAAAGGATGGAGACTTTCCGGAAACGAAGTCTCTCAACTTTCTCGCACTCCGCCGGCAGTTGCAGTGGGTTTTCCTTCACCTTCCGGATTTCCATCTCTTTTACACAGAGTATCTCGGTGAGTACCCGTTTGTCTCGCTCTTCCATCTCTTAGCCCTAGTGTCCTTTCTGCGCTTCCTCTTCTTCCATGGCACGTCGCCGTCACGTCTCTTCTAACCCCATTGAGGCCGGTCCTTCCTGGCCGAGGACTCCATCGCCTTCTTCCTCGGAAGGGGAAGTGATCCCGGACGAGATCCATAGGCAGCTCCAGCCGGGGCCTTGACCATAGGCATCCCTAGGGGTCCTAGGTCTCCTCCCATAGTCTCCGCTCGTCTGATTTCTTCTTTTCCCCCTCTGGTCACTTCTCATGGCCCTCCGGTCATATCTCAACGATGACCGAAGATGACCTTTCTCTACTCCAGGAAGTCTATGGTATCCCGGATTCGACTCGTCTTTCCCTCCGTGGCCTGGAGATCGAGTGACCTCGAGTGGCCCCGAGCGAGTCGCCTTCAACGAGGACTTCCTCCTCGGGGGTATTCGATTTCTCCTTCACCCCTTTTTCCTTTCCTTTCTCAGTCACTACCGCCTGGTCCCGGCCCAGTTGGCTCCTAACGCCATCCGGATCATCTTCGCCTTCATTATTTTCTGTCACTTCCACGGGTTCGTTGCCCGTTTCTCCCTCTTCGGGGCTCTCTTCACCCTAAAGCATTATTCCACCGATGATGGCTGGTGGTACATTTCACCTTGGCCTAGGTGTCTCAGGTTCGACCTCCCTTCGTCTATTAAGGGCTGGAAGAACCGGTTCTTTTTCGCCTCGGTCGACGACATTGACTGGGCATGAAGCGAGCCGGACCGGTCTCCGAACCGGAATTCTCAGGTCGAGCCAGCAGACCAAGAGGTCTTCACACAGCTGCTGAGTGACGCGGTCCCGACCCTCGATGTTCTGCTCTCAGAGCAGAACTTGTTCGAGGCAGGGATCAGTCTCATCCGGGAGCTGGGTGAGGCTTGGATCTCCCTTCTGCTTCGCATCCCCCTATCCTTCTTCTCTCTTTTCTTTTTAACTAGCCTGACTGACCTCTACTTCTTTTCAGGTATGAAGTTCTATCTGGAGAACCAGATGGAGGGCGCTGCACAAAGGGATGCCACCGAGGGGACTGAACCCCGACAAAGAGAGCTCATACTGAGGCGAGCCGAGTGGCCGCGCCGACCTCCATTACCGGACCTGTGGCAGCGGCTCCCATCTCCAGGCCACCTCGGGCCGGGTGCCCGATGTCCTTATCGTCGACCTCGACAAGGTCATGGAAGAGAGGGGGCCGGCACCCCCTCGAGCAGCACCGGCTTCAGCCGCCGCATCGATCGCATCCACGGCGATCACCAGGATGGCGACGGCTCCACCGACAGCTGCACCACTCGGCGAGGGGACGGCCACCTCTGCCGCTGCTGACGCACTGCTCCGCCGCCTAGCCTTACCAGCCGGTGCTCCGTGATCCGCGACCAGGGTCTCACGGAGAAAGTCATGGAGTTCGCCAGTACCTCCCGGGATCGCCGTCTAAGGGGTGGCCGGGACTACAGCGAGGCGCTGCTCGGGATCCTGCCGCAGCTCTTCACGGTAAGTCCCAAGCTCCGAGTTTTATTCTCTCTTTTTAAAGTTCCAGTTGGATTGTGCCGACCCCTTCCTCTTTTGATGCAGATCGGGACGGACGTGCTGCTTCTGAGGAACTTCCTCACCGGCTATGCCAAGAAGGATGCTGAGAAGGAGGAGAAGCTCGGCAAGCTCACAACCGACATCAAAGACCTCATGGAGAAAGGGGTCGAGCTGGAGAAAACAACCAGGTCCTCCGAGGTGACCTGGCCTGCACCGAGGGGCGTATCAAGGAGCTCGAGACCTCTCTGTCAGAGGAGAGGATCTCAAACCAGCACCACAACGAGGAGGATGCAGTAGAGAAGACCCGCCTCAAGGCTCAATCCCGGTCGCTGAAGCGTCGGTGGAGGAAGTCCTAAAGGAGCTGAATGCAGCCAAGGAGAAGAGCTCCTACATCAACGGGCTGCTAGAGGCGTCCAAGCGGGAGGTGCAGGAGGCCGTCCCAAGGTTCCGGGCCTCCGAGGAGTACATCGCTGAGGTTCGGGAGGCTGCCGTGGACTCCTTCTTGAAGGGGTTCTAGGTATGCCGGGAGAAGGTAGGTTCCTTCTATCCCGAGCTCGATCTCAGCGGGGGTAGTCCTCGGTGGCAGGAGGTAGAGGCAGGAGCCCAGGGAGGAGCTCGGCAGTAGCTGGGACGGTGAGGTAGCAACTCTGGAGCAGCTTCCCGAGCAGCCATCCATCGACAGTGCTGGCGAAGAAAGTGCGCCTCAGCCCGAGGAGGAAGCTGTCGCGCCGAAGTAGCTCCCCGGCATATTTACCTTCTTTCTTTCTTTTTTGTATTTTCTTTCTTTGAGGTCTCCCGGCTGTCGGGACTCCTCCTATGTACCGACGTTTTGGATGCAATGAAGCTTTCCTTTTACAAAGTTGTTGCTTCACTCTCTCTTTTTTTTTTGAGTCTTCCGGACTGAACTCTGGTGCTAGCCACTGGGACTAAGTCCCGTAGTGCACTCCTAGCCAAGCTCGTGGGCAAACTTAGTTCTGCCCCACCTTCCAGACCGAAGTCCGGGATTTCCTGACTGAACCCCGGGGGCGCGGGCTCTACCTGAGCCTTGCGCGGCTTGCTGAGCTGCTCTCCGGGAATGCATGGCGAACTTGATTCTGCCCCACCTTCCAAACCGAAGTCCGGGATCTCCGGACTAAACCCCAGGGCCACAGGCTGTATCTGAGCCTTGCACGGCTTGCCGGGCTATTCTCCGGGAATGCATGGGCGAATTTGATTCTGCCCTTCCTTCCAGACCGAAGTGCAGGATCTCCGGACTGAACCCTGGGGCCGCAGGCTATATCTGAGCCTTGCATGGCTTGCGGGCTGTTCTCCGGAATGCGTGAGCGAATTTGATTCTGCCCCGCCTTCCAGACCGAAGTCCGGGATCTCGCGCTTTCACAGGTCTTCCGCCACATCCGTGTTCGCTGAACTCAGAGCTAGGTTGTTCTCACCCTACGAGACGAAGAGGAGCATTTGATGAAAAAAAAAGGATTTCATTGCTAAAGTTCAAGGAGTCTTATACTATTGGTAATACATCCTCAAGTTTGAGGCGTTCCAAGTCCGAGGGAAACGGGATCCTCCTAGCTCCTCCAGGTAGTACGCCCCGTGAGAACGTACCTCCGCCACCCTATAAGGGCCTTCCCAATTCAAGGAGAGTATCCCGCACTCCTGTGGCTGGGAAGCTTCAGCGCGGCGGAGCACCAGATCTCCCGGGCGGAAGGACTTCAGTCGCACTCTGGAGTTGTAGTATCTGGCAACTCGCTGCCTGTAGGCTACCATTCAGACTCGAGCCTTTCCCTTGTTTCTTCAAGGAGGTCCAGGTTCAGCAGCATCCTGGCGGGGTTCTCCGCCTCGTCGTACTGTTCCACGCGTAGGGTCGGTAGGCTGAGCTCAATCGGGATAACCGCTTCGACCCTGAAGACAAGGTTGAACGGGGTCTCATCGGTTGCCGTCCTCGGGGTGGTATGGTATGCCCAAAGGATGCTCGGGAGCTCTTCCGCCCACCTGCCCTTGGCAGGGTCCAGTCTTGTCCAGAGGCCCTGCAAGATGGTCTTATTCGTTACTCGACTTCTCCGTTTATCTGTGGATGCACCACCGAAGTGAAGCGATGGTGGATCGAGGTCACTGCAGAACTCCTCAAACTCCCGATAATCGAATTGACATCCATTGTCGGTGATAATGGTGTGCGGTAGGCCAAAATGGCAAATAATTGACTTCCAGAGAAACTTGGTGACATTTGCCTCCATGATCCGAGCTAAGGGTTCGGCCTCGACCCACTTCGTGAAGTAGTCGATGGCCACAATCAAAATTTTCGTTGCCGGACGCTGGGGGAAAAGGTCTAAAAGATCCATGCCTATTGAGCGAACGGCCACGAGGCGAGAGAAGAGTGGAGCGGAGGGAGACGTGCGGGAGAGTGGCGAGCGTTCTGGCACCACGGCAGCCACTGACTCACCAACTGCATTCACATGCCGCGGCATCTTCTTCTGCGTCTCTTTCAGTCATTCTCCCAGAAGTAACCTTGACGCGAAGTCAGTGGCTTTCATGTCTCCGTAACCTGACGAAGGGCTATGATGTTCTGCCCCTCACGTGATTCCCACAGACGCCCTCGTGGATCTCTTGGAGCACGAGTGCAACCTCTGCAAGTCTCAGACACTTGAGGAGGGGGTAGGAGTAGGACTCCGATACAGTAATCCATCCATTAGGATGAACTGCGCGGCCTTCCTCTTGATGAGGCCCGCCGCTACGCGGTCCTCCAGCAAGGTGCCGTCGGTAATGTACTCGATGTACTTGTCCATCCAGTTGGGCTCCTGGTTGACCTGCTGGACTTCCACCTACGTCTCGTAGCTCGGGGCCTTGAGGTGCTCGACGTAAGCACGGCCCAAAACGAGTCCAGCAGGGTTGCCAGGCGAGAGAGTGTGTCTGCATGAGCGTTTTCCCCGCGAGGTATATGGGAGATGCTGAAACACTGAAATCCTGCCGCGCTCGTTCTCACGAGCTCCAGGTATTTCGCCATTTGGGAGACCCGCACGCCGTACTCCCCCAAGATCTACCCGGCCATCAACTATGAGTCGGTGAAGGCCTTGAGGTTGGCCACGCCCAACTCGCGGGACACCCTCAGCCCGCAAGGAGCGCTTCGTACTCTGCTTGATTATTAGTTGCAACGAACTGGAAACGGAGTGCACATTCGGCGACGACCCCTTCGCCGTTGGCGAGGATGAGACGGGCACCACTCCCGCTGGAGTTCGAGGCCCCGTCCACATAAAGGATCCAAACGTCCTCCTCGGGTCCTGGCTCCGACTGCCGGTCCTGAGGGCTCTCCTCCATCCCTTGCCCAGGCCTGCACACTCGACCAAGAAGTCAGCGACTACCTGTGCCTTCATGGCCGACCTTGGCCTGTAAGTGATGTCAAACTCGCTGAGCTTGAGTGCCCACTTCTCCAGTCACCCGGATGTGTCAGGTCAGCTGAGTATCGCTTTCAGCGGCTGATCCGTCAGGACAGTAATGGGGTGCGCTTGGAAATAAGGCATGAGATGCTGAGCAGACATGATTAGCGTAAAATAAGTTTCTCGGACAGGGAATACCTGAGCTCCGCATCGCGGAGGAGTTTGCTTGTGTAATACACCGGCCTTTGCATTCCCTGATCGTCAGTCTGAACCAGGACCGAACTGACGGCCTCCGGGGTGACCGCCAGGTACAGGAGGAGCTCCTCTCCTCCTTCGGGCCTGGAGAGCAGTGGCGAGGATGTAAGTATCCTCTTCAGCTTGTCAAATACCTCCTGGCACTTTTCCATCCAGGTGAAGTCGTTCATCTTCCTCGATACTTTAAAAAAGGGCCGGTAGCAGTCGGCAGACCTCGAGATAAATCGACTCAGGATGGCTATCCGGCCGGTGAGTCACTGCACTTGCTTCTTAGAGGTAGGTTGCTCCATGTCCAAGATAGCCTGGACCTTCTCCGGGTTCGCCTCTATCCCTCTTTGGGTTACCATGAACCCCAAGAACTTTCTGGCGGACAAGCCGAAGGCGCACTTCGCCGGGTTCAACTTCATCTGGTGAAGCCGGAGATTGCCGAAGGTCTCCGCCAGGTCGCCGACGTGGTCCGAAAGGGGCTTGCTCATCACCAGCATATCGTCCACGTACACCTGCATGTTGTGGCCGATCTGGTTCTTTGAAGACTTTGTTGACCAGTCGCTGGTACGTGGCCCCGGCGTTCTTGAGGCCGAATGGCATCATCTTGTAACAGTAAGTCCCGCGGTCGGTGATGAAAGCAGTGTGCTCCTCGTCCTCCGGGTGCATTCGAATCTGGTTGTACCCGGAGAAGGCATCCATGAAAGAGAGGAGGAGATGCCCCGAAGTGGTGTCTACTAACTGGTCAATCTTTGGAAGAGGGAAACTGTCCTTCGGTTGAGGTCGGTGTAGTCCACGCAGATCCTCCACTTGCCACTACTCTTCTTCACCATAACCATGTTCGCCAGCCAACTGGGATACTGTACTTCCCGCATAAAGCCGGCGACGAGGAGCTTCTCCACTTCTTCATTGATAGCCTTCTGCCTCTCTACAGCAAAACTCCTCTTCTTCTGGCGGACAGGGCGACACCTTGGATCAACATTCAATTAATGAGTGATGACTTCCAGGGGGATACCTGGCATGTCAGCGGCGGACCAGGCAAACACATCTGCGTTCGCCCGGAGGAAGTCTAGCAAACGGACCCGCTCTTCTTCTGGGAGCTGGGCTCCTATATGCACAGTCTTCTGAGGGTCCAAACCAAGAGGATACGTCAACAAGTGTTCCACGGGTCCTCCCCTGGGGTCCTTCTCCCTTAGGTCGAGGTCGCTGACGTTGGGGCCGAGCTTAGGGCCCCAGGCACCTGGGATCGCCTGCAGGCAATGCTGGACGGGCTGGGCCGTCCCCCTCATCATCCCCATCCCAGAGGCGATAGGGAACTGTACCAGCAACCTCTTGGTAGAAATAACAGTGTCCAGCTGGTTAAGCCCCGGACGGTCGAGGATGGCATTATAAGGTGATGGAAGCTTGACAACAGTAAACGTCATCATGACCGTAGTTTGCCGAGGTGGGGATCCGGCAATGACAGGGAGAGTGATCTCCCCTTCGACCCCCATCGAGTCTCCGGTGAAGCCCACGAGAGGGGCGTGCCGGCTTTAATTGATCATGAGACAAGTTCATTGGGGAGAAAGCATCATAGAAAAGCACGTCAGTAGAGCTCCCACTATCCACCATAATGCGATATACAGGATGCTTTGTGATGGTCATCTCGACCACCACTGCATCATTATTTATATTTTTATTTTCATTCCCCTTTTCATAGGGGAGTACACTCTCCGGGTCTCCAGCCTCCCGGGTTCTTTTCGTCGCACACCCGACCCCCTAGGAGATCATGCCACCGGCTTCTCCGTTGGGCGGTTATCAATGGCAGGGACCGGGGAAGGGCTGCGAGCGTCTGTCCCTCTGCTGGGCTTCGTTCCTCACAAACTTCTTGAGGTAGCCCCTCTTGATCAGCTCCTCAATCTCCCGCTTCAGATTGTGGCACTCCTCCGTGTCGTGGCCGTGCTCACGGTGAAATTGACAATATTTTATCTTGTCACGGATGCTCCTCGGGTTCTGAGGAGGAGGTCGGCGGAGGTAGTGCTCACCCTCAATCTCCATGAGGATCTTCGTCCTGGGAGCGAGGAGAGGGGTGAAATTTTTTCCGGGACAGCATCGCTCTTCGGCTTCGGGCCTGGACAAAAATCTGCAAGTGGTCTAGGCCTCCAGGTCCCGAGGGCATCCCTCGGGGCAGGCTTCTTTGAGAGCTTCCCGTCCAGCTCTTGCCTGGTGCAATCGGCCTCCTCCGCTCGGATGTACTTGTGGACGTGGAGGAGGAGTTCAGAGTACGTCCTGGGGGCTTCTTATTCAGGAAATAGGTCAGGCGGGAGGTCTTGAGCCCGCGCTTCAATGCGGGCATGGCGACAGGCTCGTCCAGACTGTAGATTTCCAGGGTGGCAGTCTTGAAGCGGGTAATGTAATCTCGCAGCAGCTCTTGGTCCTGCTAGCGGATGGAGAAGAGGCTATCCACCTCTCTTGGCACCTTCTGGCAAGCATCGAAGTGTGCCACAAACTTTCCTTCCAGTTGATGGAAAGAGCTGATAGATTCCAGCTCGAGGCGGGTAAACCAAACTCGAGCGGCCTTCCGGAGGGTGGCTGGGAAGGCAATGCATAAGAGAGCGTCCGTGGCTCCCTAGACCCTCATGAGAGCCTTGTAGCTCTCTAAATGGTCCAAGGGGTCGGTGGTCCCATCTTAGGGATCCACCTGAGGCATGCGGAACCGACCCGGGATCGGTTCCTCTTGGATTTCTTGGGAGAAGGGTGGTCGGGCATCATAGCCTGCCGGATCAGTTGGGGAGCTCTGCATGTCGGCAAAGTGGCGGGCAAACTCTGGCAGCTTGTGGTCGTGCTCTTCCAAGCGCCTCTCGGCATGGCGCCTGATGGACTCGTCGGTGGAATCTTCCACCGAGGCCGCTGGAGAAGGGGGGTGCCAATCGATCTCGATGGGGGGCCTTGCCTCGATGTTGCCTGCTACGCCGTACCGTCTCGACATCGTTGGCCGGGGATCGACTCTCGTGATCCACCAAACCGGAGTAGTTCCTCTTTGCGGGAGTCTGGTGGCTCCTGCGGGGGTTAGAGACTGCCCGCGGATGAGAGGGCATGCCTTGGATTGAGCGCAGGCTTCTGCGGGGCCCCGTGGCCCGAGCCACGAGGGTCCCTGGCTGGGGCTGAGTGGCCAGGGAGCGCTACTGGTGCTGCAACTGCTGCACCGCAATGGTCAAGGTTTGCAGCTGCTGGATGACAGCTGCAAAAGGTCCGTCCACCGGGGACGGCTGAGGAGAAGGAGGTGGACTAGGAAGTTCCCTCTCTGGGCTACGCGGCCCTTGGGGAAAAAAACTTCCCCCACTCGGCTGGAGGATGCTTCGCGTCCGCGCGTCATCACCATGGTCGGAGCGCGCTTTCGCTCGCGGAGAGCTTGCTCGCACTAGGGTTACTATCCTGCCCCCCTACCTGGTGTGCCAATCTGTTGCCGATCTCACCGCGGTGGCCTGTAGCTCCTGAGCTGGCACCGTTCTCGGACCATCTCACCTCGAGATCTCCAAGCTTCCGGACCTGCAAAACAGAGTCAGAGACCCTGGCCGGGGGTTCCGGCGGGGGCGCTCCGACGATCAATTCAAAGAGCGACGAGATGGAACAGATCCCCTAAGACGGGTTCCCGAAGGACTCCCGTGCTTAGAGGAGATGTTAATGAAAGAAGTGTGGGGAAGAGTGGAGTTGATGGTCAGCTCCATGCGCTGAGTTCACCGAGCTCACACCTGAGGACTCCTTGAGGACTCCCAGGATCGTTCTCTTGGTAGATTTTTCTCCTTTTTTTGGCTTACCTCCCTGCCCATTTTTACCGTCCCTTTTATATCATCACATTGCCTCCAGCCCCTCTCCTTCCCGGGGGCTCCCTCCCACTTCTCGTCCTTCTCCCCCCCTCCTTTCCTCTTTGGGCCTGGGAACTCCATGGCCGAACTGCCTCGCCTGTCGTGTATCACGAGGAAAGGGGGGAGGATACCGGCGAGGGGTTTGGATCGAGTGCGGGAGCTCTCCTTTCGAGGTGTTGACGATGAGCGCCCAGCCATTTTGGGCTCCTGCCTACAAGGATTCCGCTTCTCGGTTACGGGGCCCATCCGACTGGTGTAAACAAGGTTTCGCGTGTCATTGCAGACCGTACTGGCGCCCCCTATAGGGCGCGGCGCGCGCAACCCGAGTGACGATCTTGAAACCCGCACCCCTACTTCCCCGAGGCTTCGCTGAGTGGGGGCTGACCTCGGCCAAGGTGGACCCATCAAGGGGCACCAACTTCGACCGAGGTGGACTCCTCCTGGGCGGACACCTGGCTGAGCGGCAGAGAGGTGCTCGACTCCGGTAGAGGTGGACCATCTCCGGGTGCCACCTAGCGAGGATCGAGGGGCCGGCAGCTTCGGCCGAGGTGGACCCCTCCTAGGTGGATACCTGGCGGAGTGGCAGAGAGGTGCTCGACTTCGATCGAGGTGGACCCGTCTCCGAGTGCCACCTGGTGACGGAGAAAGAGGGCCCAGCTCGACCTCGGCGGAGGTGGACCCGTCTCCGGGTGCCACCTGGCGAGGGAGCAAGGGGCCGGCAGCTTCGGCCGAGATGGACCCCTCCTGGGTGGACACCTGGCGGAGCGGCAGAGAGGTGCTCGACTTCGACCGAGGTGGACCCGTCTCCGGGTGCCACCTAGCGAAGGAGCAGGAGGGCCCAGCTCGACCTCGGCGGAGGTGGACCCATCTTCGAGTGCCACCTAGCGAAGGAGCAGGAGGGCCCAACTCGACCTCGGCGGAGGTGGACCCATCCGGGTGCCACCTAGCGAAGGAGCACGGGGCCCAGCTGACCTCGGCGGAGGTGGACCCATCTCCGGGTGCCACCTGGCGAGGGAGCAGGAGCCGGCAGCTTTGACCAAGTTGGACCCCTCCTGGGTGGACACTTGGCGGAGCGGCAGAGAGGTGCTTGACTTCGATCGAGGAGGACCCGTCTCCGGGTGCCGCCTGGCAAAGGAGCAGGAGGGCCAGCTCGACCTCGGCGGAGGTGGGCCCGTCTCCGGGTGCCACCTGGTGAGGGAGTAGGAGCCGGCAGCTTTGGCCGAGGTGGACCCCTCCTGGGTGGACACCTGGCAGAGCGGCAGAGAAGTGCTCGACTTCGACCGAGGTGGACCCGTCTCCGGGTGCCACCTGGCGAAGGAGCAGGAGGGCCCAGCTCGACCTCGAGGAGGTGGACCCGTCTTCGAGTGCCACCTAGCGAGGGAGCAAGGGGCCGGCAGCTTCGGCTGAGGTGGAC
Source organism: Areca catechu (assembly GCA_021397845.1). Lineage (NCBI taxonomy): Eukaryota > Viridiplantae > Streptophyta > Magnoliopsida > Arecales > Arecaceae > Areca > Areca catechu. The sequence continues at coordinate 152,573,197 of CM038049.1, read as the reverse complement.
CCCTCCTGGGTGGACACCTGGCCGAGCGGCAGAGAGGTGCTTGACTTCAGTCAAGGTGGACCCGTCTCCGAGTGCCACCTGGCGAAGGAGCAGGAGTACTTCTCCCGAACGGGGGACCTTTTGAAAAAAACACGTGGTACCGACCGTGTCCGGCTAGATCTGACACGTGCGCCACGTCAGGGTAGTAGCCATATCAACTCCCATCAAAGTTGATAGTAACATACTCCTGAGGGGGCTCCCAAGAAACCAGAATCTGGTTAGGTGCTCGAGGAGCTGAACCGGAGCCCCAGAAGTCAGGCAAAGTCACCATCGACCGATGATACTCCTCAGCCTGAGCCCTAGCTCTTTCAATTAATAAAGTAGGAGAGCTAGTCTCAGACCTGAAGATAGTAGCATTCCGAGAGATCCATAAGTGAAAAGCCAGATAAGCAATCAAGGTCCTGGACGGTATAGTATCAGGGGATCTCAGATAATGAGCGAAGGTAGTGAGGACATCATCTTAAGCATCCAGAAGGGCCCCAAAGCCCGCTAGAGTCCAAACCCGCCTAGCCCTTGAGCAAAGAAATAATACATGGTCCAGAGATTCCTCTGGATCATCACAAATCGGACAGGAGGGGGTATACGGACACCCCTAGAACTGAGAAGAGACCTTGTAGGCAGGCATCGCCTCATGACCTTCCACAAAAAAAGGCAGACCCTCGGATGAACTGGTAAAGCCCAGATCCAGCCTCCCTACACATCAACCTGCTGAGCCGGATGATAGATATTGTAGAGGTCCGACATAGGTGCAGTGGTGGAAGAGGAAGGGCCCCAGACTGTAATATCCTGGCAAGGAGACAGAGGAAGAGGAATGGATAGAATCCTCTCCTTCAAAGGCTCTCCAAAATAACAAGAGATGAGTGGAGAATTCTAGATATGCAACCCTGAAATAATAAGGTCACTAACCATCCAGGCTTCGGGCAGATCAGGTGAGACAAAGGTAGGCCATCTATACAGAGAAATATCGAAAATCCAAACATGTGCCCACACTCTGATAGATTTACCATCCCGACCGTCCATCTGACATAAAGAAAAACCTGCGGAACACGTCTACTGATCTCCTTCCAGATTAGCGATCCACGAGAAGAGGGCACAACCTTACCCCCCTGAAGGAATGTAGTATCATATCTAGCTCGCATAACTGAGGCCCACAGGCCAGTCGGATGGCCTAGATTAAGACTAAATTCATAGCATGACGAGCCAGCAGAGCCTCCTTCCAACTAAGAAATGAAAAAATGCCAAGCCCACCCTCCCGTATTGGCTGGCACACAGAATGCCAACCAACCAAGTTAATGCCCCTGGTCGCAGCATTGGATCTCCATAAAAAGGCTCGAAGAATCTACTCTACCTTCTCCACCGTGGCCTTAGGAATAATGGCATTGGCCAACAGGTAGATGGGAAGAGAAGAGAGAACAGATCTTATCAAGGTGAGTCTGCCCATTGCCGACAATGCCCTGCCCTGCCAACCCTCTACCCGATCCTAAACCGCGCACCATGATCCGAGATTCATCTCTGCGGAGGCGACCGCCCGAAATGGGAACACCGAGATAGTGAATAAGCCCCTCCTTGTTCCGAATCCCGAGAATAGAGACGATGGCAGACCGAGTATAGGTAGGAATCTTAGGAGAGAAATGGATCTCAGACTTTTCGAGGTTAATAGACTATCCTGAAGCTAAACAATAATCCAACATAACCCTGTGGTACCCCCAAGCAGTTTCTTCCATCGCCTTGCCCAGAAGTAAACAATCATCAGCAAAAAGAAGATGGGAGATAGGACGTACCACTGGGGATGCAAAATAAAGGTGGATAGAAGAATCCCTGACGCCTCCCGCAGGCCCCTGGAGAGAGCATCAGCCACAATAATAAAAAGGTAGGGCGATAGCGGACAGCACTGATGAAGGCCAACAATCGAATGAAATAAATCCGAGGGTGAATCATTCAGAAGAATAGAGAAAGATGGCCGCATGATGCAACTCATGATCCTGGACGTTCACAGCGGGTGGAATCCAAAATCATACAAAGATTGCTGAAGAAAGGTCCATCGCACTCGATCATAAGCTCTCTCCATGTCCAGCTTGATTGCCATCAGAGGGGCTCGAGGGGGCCCTCCATAGATCATGCATAAATTCATGGGCAATCAAGACATTATCCGATATTCCCCGACCCCTAATAAAAGCTCCCTGCTGAGGGGAGATAATCCCTGGGAGGATAGACTTCATTCTCAGAGCCATCAGCTTTGCACATATCTTATAAAGAGTTGCACATAAGCTAATAGGTCAGAAATGGGACGGATGAGAAGCTTGGGGACGCTTGGGATCCAGAGTGACAAAGGTTTGCTTCCACCTGTCCGACATCCGGCCCGTAAGGAAAAAGAGTTGACCTACCCTCACTACTTCCCTTCTGATAATATCCCAGTATCTTCTGAAAAACAGCATAGGAAAATCATCCGGACTAGGAGCTTTATCATCTGCCATAGAGCTTAACACCATGCGAATTTCATCCTCAGACACCGGAGCAAGAAGCCTGGCATTTTGAGCCTGCGAAACAATCCTGTCCGGTATCGAAGTTTGGAAATACGGAGGATCAGCCACATCCGACTTCCATCTGGACCTGAAAAAAGCCACCACCTCCTAAAGAATATCTTGTTCATTATCAATCCAACCCCCATCAGTCCTGAGAGCTCGAATCCAGTTTCGATGCCTCCTGACAATAGTGGCCTGATGGAAGAAGTGAGAATTCCTATCAGCCTGAGCCAACCACTATACCCTGGATTTCTGTCTCCATAGGATTTCCTGTTGAGCCAAAAGAGAATTGTAGGAAGCCAGCCCAAACCGCAGCATGGAGAGATCCTCCTCATTGAGACCCCCTTGAGAATCTTCCTTATATTGCAGTTCATGAATCTTCTTTTCCATCTCAGCCAGACGGTCAAAGATATTTCCTACTTTCACCTTGTTCCATTTCCTCAGCCATCGCTTGAGAAGCTCTAATCTATGATTAATGCGATACTGAGCATCACCTCTGATTGGAATTCTCCAGACCTCCCTAACCACTTACCAGGAATTTGGGTAAGAGAGCCAAATTCTTTCAAATCTAAAAGGCACATGAGTAGGGGAAAGGTGGGTGGTGGTCATCAGAATCGGATAGTGATCCGAGGCGATCCTGTCCAAATGACAAACCGAGAAGTTGGGATGCATCTAAAGCCATGATGTGGTAGCTATCGCTCTGTCCAACCTTTCCCAGACCCGAGCTCTCCCTGATCTGTTGTTGCACCAGGTATATCTATACCCATAAATCCCAAATCAATAAGGCCATTGGAGTCCAAGAAATACGTAAATTCCTTGGTAGCCACATTTTAGGAAAAGGGGGTCCCTCCTCGCTTCTCCTCCACTTTGGTGATACAGTTGAAATCCCCAATAACAACCATAGGGAATTCCTGATCAATGATTTGAGACACCTCATTCCAGAGATATCTCCATTCCTTATAACAGGTGCTAGCATAAACCACCGACAGGATCCAAGATGGCCCATTATCTACCGATATGACCATAATTGCATTCTGCTCCGACTTATGGAACACATCAATCAGGCAGTAGTTGTATCCCAAGCTACTACTATACCCCCGATAATCCCCTGGAATCGATAGCATAATGATTCCTGGCTTTAGGAAAGCAACGAAGGATCCTGTGTAACGACTGACCAGAAAGACAGGTTTCAAAATAATACAAATATCAGGACAATGAAGAAGATGTAGTTTTCAAAAAGTAGAGGCAAAGGAAGATTTTCCTACCCCTCTAGCATTCCACGATAATATCTTCATACAAGGACAGCTAACCCCTGAACACCCCCTCCCCAAAGGGTTTTCTCGAGCTACCTTCTCCAGCACTAGACTCAGGGTCGACCACATCCACCTTCGGGACATCCGTCCCTTGAAATAAGGCCACCTTCAATTATCCGACAATATCAGCATGATCCGGGGTTTTTCGGTCCACTCCAATGCTGATCGGAATAGAAGTCAAAGCAGGAAGCCCACCTTCCTGGATTACTCGATCAGAAGCAATCAGGGTAGACAACCCCCCCTTAAGCCTCTTGTCACCCAACCTCCCCTCCTGCCCCCCAGGGCCAACAACTCCTGAGAAGATACACCAGCAGCTCCCTTCTTCAGCACTAATACCTCCGAAGAGGGCCCTTTTACATCCACCTCTGAGACACCCTGAGCACCGATCCCGGAGACCTCCTGAAGAATAACCTTCCCCCTTGCTCCTCCACCCCCGTAACATCCCCCCCTCATGTACACCCTCCCCTTCCCCTGAAACCATCATGCCCTTCCCCTTCAGAGTCTCCAAGTCTCTCGTCCCAACCCACCTCCTTTCAGCTCAGACACCGCAGAACTTAGCACACCCCCACTCGAACCCTGAGCTCCCGCGCTCCTTTTGTCCACCTCCGCCCAACCCAGAACAACCTTCTTACCCCTAGACACCCCCCCAGAGAGCCCCCCCACAAGCACTGCGTAGAAACCCCACCCCCTCTTCCACCAGTAAGACCAACTTTAGCAGGCAAAGAAGTAGAAGAAGCCCCCTGATTTCCCTTACGCCCCTCCATACAAGGAATAGGAGTACCAACCTTAACCGCCGGGGGCGACGTCGAGACCGCACTTCTCCCCTTCAGGCCCGTCGAAGGAGAGAGGTCAGCAGAGCTGGTGCTGGAGTCAGCAGCCACCTTCAGTGGTCCAGCCGGAGAAGAAGGGCTATGTGCCGGAGGGCTCCGGCCCCGTTTCAGGATACCCGAACCATAATCCACCATCACCGCATCTAAAGGACCCGAGTCCCCAGGCCCACCTCCATACTTTCTCCCAATCCAGCCAGCGGTCCAAAGATGGACTCCCATGGAACCGATCCACGGGTATCATCATCCGAGTGAAGTACCGGCGATCGGCGGTGCGCCACCTTGCACGGCTTCTGCCACCTGTCAGAATCCGGTGGGGAGATCAGAGAAGAAGTACCCACCGTCGGAGATGTTCTTGTGGGAGAAGAGGAGGGCAAATCTGAGGATCTACCAGTAGCACCTCCTCCCTCAGCCGCTCTTCTTTCCTTCACAGGGGACCGAACCACCCTCGGCATCCTTGACCTCGAGGTAAGCATCCATGGTCCAAACCTAGGGCGACCACTTCCTTGCGCCTCCATGTTCAAGGTAGAGGCCAAACCCTTCCCGCCAGGCAGCCCTTCCTCCCCCTTTCCTCTATCTTTCCTCTCCCCCACCACCTCCGGTCCAGTAGCAGAGCACTCATCTTCATTATGGCCGATGACCCCACAGTTGAAACAAAGAGAGGGCAGGTTCTCATACACAAAACGCTGCCAGAAAATTTTGATTTACCTTGTATGAGTACTCCCGGTTTCACCGATTGGGCAGCATCGACCTCCACCCTAACTCTCGCATAGCCCGTTTTCTTCAGATGATCAGTAAACCCATTAACCGAAATGGGTTTCCCGGCTTCCCTCGCCACCGCCATCATCGAGGAAGGCTTCCAAAACTCCAGCGGTAGCCCAGGTAACCTGAGCCAAAGCACAACCTTATGGATGCTCCTCTGCTCTGGAACAAAGTCCAGCTCCCAGTCCTCCATGGCTAGAAGTTGGCCTGCTGCAAACCATGGACCACCGGAGCAAACAGAGGAACAATCCCTCACTGACTGTAGCCGGACCACCAAATGATCCTCCGCAAAGGGGATAACCTCCGAGTCATAGGTCAACCCCGCTTTAGATTTGATCTCCCTCGCCACCGCCTCAGAGGACACCCTATGACCCAAGCTTCGCACCACCACCGCCAGCCCTTCCCACTCCTTACGAGCTTCCTCGAGCTCCGGCTCCGGCAGCTCCAAGACCTTAGTGAAGTAGGCCTGGAGCAGCTTCAGATCCTCCGATGGCAGCCTTGGTGAGGACCAGATGGAACCCTGACCAGAGCCCTGCACCACTTTCATCCAAGATCAATCTTCCTCCCCAGAGATTCTCCCCACAGTCCCCTCCTTCCCACTCGACTCCCCCGGCTCCGCCATGGCCACCGAAGAAGCACAAACCAACACCAAGGAACCCTAAACTCAGATGGAAACCCCCCACAACCAGAACTTCGGAAGAACCCTAAACCCCGATGAAACCCCCAAACCCCCAGCATGCTTCCCAAGTCACTCTGAAACTATCGCAGAGCGAACTCAACCGGCTTTAATGACGCTTCCCAAGTCACTCTGAGCTTCCTTTTTAATCCTGCTCAATGGAAGTAGCCTGACCAGGCTAAAAAGTCTAGGGTTGCAATGATTAGGGCACTGTGCTGCATTGTAACCCTATTGACCACACTCAAAATAAGCCCTCGAGAACCAGCAATAGCCCTTCTCAACATGGTGACTACCACACATTTGCCATACCAAAGTCCCATCCTCTGCTAGGCCCTTCATCATTCTTGAAGTTTTAGTATCTCTTGGTTAGTTACATGGAGGCTAAGCACCTTGTTGCCAACCAAGTCGGACCTCTTTTTCTAAATTAAGATCCCTCTCCAGATGCACATTGTTCACCTTTTCCTTGTATTTGGCCAACTCTAGAGGCCGATGCTAACTCTGGATCTTTGGCTGGAAGATAACTTGTTTAAGAGATCTAGTGAGAGTTTAAAATCTTTGGAGAGTACGTGGTTAGGAGCAATAATCCAGATTATATTATACTTTATATACTTTGCTTTTGGAATACTTTTATTCTATATGATCTATATTGATATGTAATAATAAGTAATAATAATTATACAAATGCTAATAATTAAAATAATAACATATAATATATCTAATTATTTTATATATTCAAATCTCAAGCAAATTCAAGTTGAGCCCGAGCAAGTTAAACCTCACTCTAGCTCAACTAATTTCCTAACCAAGCAAGACAAAATCACCAATTTCAAGTCAAAACTTGTGCTAGCTTGAGCAAAAAGAATGAGGGATCACCAGAACGGTAGTTCAGCCAGTATTAGCTGTGGTTCCTTTAAGATCAGAGCCATGATGGGATGTCGCTAGAGAATGCATGATGCACGGTGATAACAAATATGACTTAACCATTTTCCAACACCGCGTATCCATGTATAGGTATTCAAGATTAATCTCTTCATTTAATTAACTCTATCGCAACTCGAACCCTTAAACATAAAGAGTATGGAACTACAGCCATACCAGCTGAACTGCCATCCTTGCAGTTCCTGCTTCTCTGCAGTAGTTCAATGGATCAACTTTGCCCGATAGCTTTGTTCATAAGCAAAGAAAATATTCTAAATAATAGGTTAAATCCTCACAGACAAGCCTTGTCCTTTGACAAGTTTAGGAGAAATTATAACCAGCTGCATTTGCTTGAAACTTTTTTTCTAAAAAGAAATATTCATTTGAAACCTAAATAGGTGCTGTAAAACCAATAGTATTGTTGGCCTCTGTTCTCAACCATTATCTTCCATAAATTCATGATAGATGGCCATGATGTCAAGGCTAACAAAATCTCGTTTCTTTCTCTTTCTTTCTTTTTGATGAAAGACTAACATTTTCTTTTATTATAATTTTGACCAAGAAGGATTAGGAAAAGGCATATGAAACCAATATGGGAAGATCTTGAGAACCATAATATGATACTGCTTCTATCTTTTAGATAAAATGCTAGTTCTATTTCAATCAGGAAGATGCTTCTCTAGTAATTATGATATCAATATTTTTTTAAAAAAAAAGGCACAAAAGCTGGTTTTCTTTAGTTTGGCATCTGAAGGAATTACATGAGACATGTAAACTTTCTCTAGGAATATTAAGTCATCCTCAATAAATAAATACTTAGAATGATTACAAAAAGTTGCCAATCATTACAAACTAATTATAAGGTCAGGTGTGAGAATTTGACCTTTATTAGACTTTCAACCAGTATCAGATAACAGATGTCTTGTCCCCCTTCTACTGCTTCCTCAATAATGGATCAATGATGCCTTTCCATTTCTTGTAGTCTAGTGCTGAGCCAGAGTCAGGAAGTGGCATGCCATTGACAAAGAACGAGGGTGTACCAGCCACGCCTCTTGAACACCCATACTGGAATACATAAGCCAAACATAGATATTAGGTGCATAGTATTCAGAACACATAATGAAACATTTGTAAGAAGTTTATGGTCTTTCACCTTGAAGGAAATCCTTGCCGCGGCATCAGTCCGTGAATCATTAAAACCAGACTGAAATGCAGACATTGAGTTCTTCCCTACGGCCCTCACGGCGAGCTTAGTTATGTGATGGATTATGGAAGCTCTCGACATATTATACGTCGGTGTGTTGTAAAATTTCTCCTGTTTGAAGATGAGACTAATTCAGTATGGGGGTTTCAATGGTGGATTAAAATATTTTCCTTCTGTCAGTTAAGAATATACTGGATTTATGATTTGGCAAGCCTGTAGGGGTTCACAAAATAAATAAGCCATACATTTGATCATTGACACACAACTGAATCTTTCTTTTTTTTTCCTTGAGAGAGAGAAGGGAGTCAAAGTGAATCTTGAAAACAGTAAATACTAAATTATGCTTGATCTATAATATATGAAACTACTTTGATTGTTTGACCAATATAAATTAAGTCACCTATTGCACTTTGCAGTTGGCAACGAGCATAGGAACTCATCCAATTAAGTAGCAAGGAAGGAGTAAAAGGTTGATAAATTTTTCTGAGGACAGCAATAGCAACAAAGCAAGCAGTTTAATGATACAAAGTAGTTCTGAAACTAATCAGGACATCAAGCAGTAAACTTCAATTTTTTATAGACAAATAGAGCAATTTTGTATTACTAATGCACAATACACATAGCAGCAATATAGTGAGCAACTATAAGTATCATAAATCTAGGTATGCCAACAGGAAGGAATCGATTACAAGTAAGAACTCAGTTTTGCTTTGCAGAAAAAGAGAATCCAGAAATTGTCAAATGTGGACTTCAACTGAATAAAAAATCAAATTCTTGAACCTGTAAATTTATTCACATGGTGAAGATGTGAAGTGAAGGGTGACGAATGGTGCAATCCACCAACTAAAAGTCCAATGCTATGGTGCAAGCAACATTGGTCATAATGGAAGTGCAAAAGATGGATGAGGCTGGTCTCATTAATGATCATGTTGGGCATACGAAGGCCAACGAATGTCTATGAAACCATTTCATAACCCTGCTAGAACCTAAAGCACACCAGAAACTAAAAGTGCTGCATAATGGATTTCATAATACAATTAGAGCCGAATAGAAATGAAATGATTTGATTTTTAATTATTATTAAAAGGAGGGAACCCCACCTCCAGCCCTCCTTAAAATTTAATCTATGTTAATGACAACACATTCATTAGGCATGGCAGTTGTTTAATAGTGCAAAGAGAACCTCCAAGCACAAATGAGAGCTGTTTGAACAAAAGAAATGATGAGGTGGAGCTGCAATAAAACTACAAGGGAAACAATTAGAAACAAGTATATAGTGGAAACTCTTGAGTAATACACAATCTGGAAGAAGTGATAGGAACTAATTTTAGTGATGCAGGAATGCTGGACAAATCCCAAAGACTATCAGATATGGAGATCAATTTGGATGGTCGGAAGTAAAGAAACCAACATAAAAAGGATTTCAAAAATGTCTTGATTTGATAGAGGTACATAACTAGATATAGAAAATGCCAGACACGGTTCTAATGCTTCTTGAGTTTTTTAGGCCTCCACATACTTAGGGGATCAGACTTGTACATTATCTGACTCTCTTTACTTGGGCAAGTTTAAATGTATTAAAAGTTTTGATGATCTCCTGAATGTAGTCATATTATATATTCCAGAAAGCACCTAACAACCCAAATAAAAGAAAGAAAATTTCTTTTATTATCATAGCTTCTTTTCTAATGTCTATTCTTTTGACTTATAATGATTGCATAGCTAATGCATGTGTTTTCTATTTTTTTGTTTCTTTGGAGAGAGAAAAAAAAGTTTTCAAGAAATGTGTCATTCACAAAAAAATCTTGAAGATAAATCTTGATAAACTATTAACCAAAACCAGGAAAAAAAATGTGTAATTGTTTTAAAAGATTCACATGATACTTCTTCAACCAAGTTTGAAATACAGAAAAATTAATTCAGCCCACACGTATTTATGTGAGTTAATTGTCGAACTGCAGTTCCCTCTTATTGCAAAATTATAAAATCAGACCCCAGTATTGGTCAGATTTGTTTTTCCATTTTCAAATCTGATTTTTAATAAGTTAACCAGCAAGCACCTACAAATTTCTCATTGCGGGTCTTGTATGACAAAATATACTTAAAAATGCTGCCTTTTAGAAGGTTCCAACGTGAATGCAGTTGCCAAAATTTATAAATGTGCTTCTGCTGGTTTTTGTGAACTCTCATGCTGAAATTTCAGCAGCACAAATTAGATACTTACCCCTCAATCATAAAAATTATGAGGGAAAAAAAATTGAACCCTAGAAATTGCTACTTTAGTGTAACCATGTTAGTTGTCTGAAGTGATAGACACACTTGAAACTAGCCAGATCTCCACGAGTAGATAGACACATTATATACCATAGATAGTTCACTTACAGAATCAAAAAAGATAGATCAAAAGAACATCAAATTTTCAGTTGAGTGAAAGAGGAACAGTTAAAAGAAAGAGGAACACTTAAAAATCTGAATAATGAACCACAAAAATACAGTTTGTACTCTATGATGAATATAAATGCTTTAAATAACCTGATGCTCGAAGAAAAGCTCCAGAAGGGGAAATGTGGATGATGTATTCAGCTTGTTTGCAATATGAAGTGCCCGACAAGCAAGAAAAGCATTACTATGGTAACTGCAGTTTTCCAGAAGAAAAAAATCATCAAAAATAGAACATAGTATAATAGATTCCTTGAGAACAAACAGCGAAATCATTTTCTGTCTAAAAGTCCCCTACATTATTTTCCACAGAAATCTTGCTTGTCAAAAACATTTACAGAAATTCAAAGCAAAATTTTTCACAACCAAGGGAACAAGTGCTAATGCTCTATTGTGAAGTACGGAGCTCATGATAGTTGGAAAAGTTGCATGTCCAAGGAGAACTCTCACAGCAAAGTTCCAGCAAATTCACAAACAGAAGTCTGTGAAAAATCAAGAGAGAAAGACACAGATACAAACACGATAATATATACACATATACATACATACGTATGCATATTATATATATATATATATATATATATATATATATATATATGTTTGTGTGTACGTATGAGATTGACTTGACTGCAATCAAGTGGATACCTACTCAGATTTAATCAAGTCCAGATCGAAAGAAATGCATGCATGCATATATATATATATATACTGCAAAATTTTGGATTCAAAAATATGGGGAATCATCCAAAATCTCGAAATTAAAGAATTTGGATAATTAAAAGTTAGAAAGAAATTAAGCAAAAAAAATGCATGATCATGTAGAAACAAGTATGGAAAAGACCGACACTAAGTTTATCAGAGATCAGCACTTGTAATTATTCAACCAATTGTCAAGTCAATCACTGCAACCAATTTGTCATCCACAAATATTTCTAAATATGTTAGGCATAATTCATCAATAAAACATAAAATAAAATAATAGAACAATTATTAATTAATGCATTTATCAGAGATCAGCACTTGTAATTATTCAACCAAAGAAAACATTAAGAACAGATAAAGAATTTTCATTAATTAATTTGATGGACGTGGTTGCTAATTTCGTTTCTTTTTTGTTGATATAGAGGGGTTTTGTGTGTGTGTGTGTGGTGTGGTGCGGGGGAGGGTGGGAGGGGTGGTAAAAATAAAATACTTAGTTCAAAATCACCAATCTACATATTGTAGATAAATTTCACTCACCCTGTTTTTTATGAAGAAAAGGATTCACTCACTTTACATAATGAAAGACATTGTGTTTAGATTAGAGACTAGAAAATAAGAGAGAGAGAGAGAGTCAAAAAGACTTGGGTGGTTGGAGATGAAAGTGGACAGCTTCAGAAAGATAAGAAAGGGACTTTCTCTTCTCCTTCCAACTCCTTTTTCTAATTCTCCTCTTCCTTTCCCCTTAAAGAAGATAATATTGATGCAGGAAAAGGCCAAAAGAATAATTAAAATAACATTGATTGATGGACACAAATTACAAAACCATCTCTCTAGAAAAGTGAGGCCATTCAGAACATGCACGCCGGTACGTCACACAAAAAGAAAGGCAAAGAAAATGTATAAAAAAACAAAATGAAACGGTGGAGGAAGCACCATGCAATTAAGAAAACTCCAAACTCGGAGCAACTTAAGACCAGAAGCAATCCACACAGTATCAAAACAAAGAAACAGAGCACAACATGAACCCAACACAACCACACACACGTAAAGAGAGACTCACGGTAGAGGAAAGGGGTGGACTACGAGAGAGAGATGAGAGGAGTAGTGCTTGAGAGCCTTCTTGAAAGGAGGCCAAGAGTCCCGGCTATCTGGGCACAGAGGATCGAAGAAGGCCTCCACCACCACCGAGTCCCCCCAGACCGGAGCTCTCTCGTAGACAAACCCATCAATCTTGGCTGGGATTGGCAACTGCGCCTCGGCGACATGAGACCAACCAAAGAAGAGAAACAACAATAGCAAGAAAGACAACACTAGAGAAGGAACCACAGCTCTCTCCATCTCTATTCCTCTACCGATCATTTACACAAATGGATTATGGGCTGCGATGGTTATTTTAAGGAAAGCCAGCCAGGTGTGGAGAGAGGCGTGGAATTAAAAAAAAGGTCGTCGCGGACTAGAAGTCAGTTCGCCTGGTAGATACGTGTAAATCTTGCTTGGACCAGGTGCAAAAGAACGGTACAAAATCCGACGGTGAGTAACACGCCACGGCACCCATTGTGTGTCACCAATTCCCGATTGCGCGATATCCACCGTGCATATCTTCCGGGATCTGCACCGGTCCACTTGGACCAGGGGCATGCGATAAATTATCGATAGATACGAGATATCGGTGGGGACCGCTACAATGGAAAGAGGACGGAAAGATGGGGTTTGGGCCGGTTGAGCACGCCACTATTTTCGGATGGTTCCTCTTTTGGTGGAAAGTAATGGACACGGCATCGGCTGGGTGGCTTGATAGTTTGTCCTGTTGCATTCTAAGCAGAAGAATATATTATCCTAGTTTTAAAATATATGCCTATAAATTTTTATCTCACATCATATCTTTATTTAATTAATTTTTAGTTTTTAGGTAAAAATAAAAAGCCCATCCACCATTGATGAGTGAAGCGGTGGTTATGAGGCTTTTCTCATAACTCCTGGCAGGAATTCGAGTTTTGGTTTGGACATATTTCAATAAAAAGTCTGGAGATAAAATAAAAAATAAAAAAATAATTCAAAAATAAAATCAAAAAAAAAAAATTAATAATATAATCCAAAAACGGTTGGGGAAAAATTAATATGCACCGTGTATCGAACATTTCCTGACTGGAATTGGCAGGAATTCGAGTCTTGGTTTGGACATATAATCGAAAAAATAGAAAAATAATCCAAGATAAAATCAAAAAAAAAAAAAAAAATTAATAATAATCCAAAAACGGCTGTGGAAAAATTAATATACGCCGTGTATCGAACATTCCCTAACTGGAATTGGGGGACCGTCTGACGATGGCCACGCCCGGGGTCTAACTCCTCCCTCCATCTTTTGGTTTACCAAAAAAAAAAAAAACCCACTAAAAATGCTATATTAGAAAAATTTATTGATGAAAACAATCCTATGGGAATTTTTTTTTTGGAACTCCAGTCATGATAGTCATGGTATTCACTTGGTATCTTGAAACACTGTTTGTTAGCCGGTCAGGGATGGAGGACTTGGGATCCGGTCATTGCTCAATAGCAGGGATGTACTTATCGCCAAACATGCAGTGAGATTTCTTTTTCAATCCAGAGATCTCAGATCCAGTCTACTCGTGGTTTCTCTTTTATCTGGAGGGAGATCTATGCCCGTGGCTCCATCGTGTTGGCCCATGATGTTTGATTGGCGATGGGTCTACGATCGATGTCAGTCATGATGTATATGGATTTCTAGCTTACCGCTCTCCAGGTGACCAACATTTGTGAGCACAGAGCTAGCCGGTACCCTTTGTGATTTGATGACGGATGATGGCAGGACGTGGAGAGCTCAGGAGATTACCAGACTCTTTGGGAGTCATCTGGCACACAGAATTCTTGCCATCCCAATTCCAAATCACCGATGTCAAGATTTGAGGGTCTGGGGTCAATCTTGCTGTCCCAAGTATCTTCGAGCATCATCTTTGACCTGTACAGAAGACCCTCTGATATAAGAATGGCGGTAGCTTAGATCTGGAGACTGCCCGTCCACCCTCGAGTGTACATCTTCATCTGGAAGATGGCTTGGAATCGCATCCCCATGAGGACTCTGCTCAGGCACAGGGATATGGATATCTCGACGTCCTGTCCGGTCTGCAGCCTTGAGGATAAGTCCACTGAGCATGCTATTCTCAGTTGCCCCAGGACGAGGCTGATCTGGAGGCTGGTTGGGTGGTGGCCTTGGGATGGGGATGATGGGCCATGGATGTGTTCCTTCCTTACATGCTCCGACAACGGTCGGCTGAGGATGGTCACCACTAAGCCTACATAGCCTACCAGATCTGGTTGTCTAGAAACATGCTGGTCTTTAACAAGCTAGCCATTCCAGCACACCGAATTCTTCAGAGAGCTACACTCATGGCGACGAAGTTTTCCCACTATGACACTGTTACCACCCTTGCGACCCTAGATCCCTGGGATCCCCTTGCTACCTCGGCAGCGACTCGAAGTGCTATCTATATTTCTTGGGAGCCCCCCTCTAGGGTTTGTCAAGGTTAACTTTGATGGCAATGTCTGTGATACATCTGGTAGTGCAGGATATGTCATTCGGGATGTCGATGGTAGGTTTCTTGCGGCTATAGGCCTTTTTTTCATGAGTCCTCGGTTCCAGAGGCTGAGCTTAGAGTTGCTTGGGCCGGCATTACCAAAGCTGTTCATGACTTGCATGCTAAGAAAATCATCATTGAAGGAGATTTTGCCACTGATATCACCTGGATTCGGGATAGGGTGGAGCACCCCGATGCCTATTCTTTCCTTTGTGATATCTGGAGCTCCCTCTAGCCATCCTTGAATACCTCCATCTGTCATGTCTACCAAGAGGCGAATAGCGCTACTGATTGGGTTACTTCCTTTGTTGCTTACCATTCGGGCGACCGGTCTTGGAGTCTGAGTGACAGTATCTCGATGCCTCTTCAGGATCTTCTTTTTCTTGATCTTTTGGGATGCTCTCGTACTAGAATTGTAACTACCCGACATTATAAAAAAAAAAAAATAGTCCTACGACATATATCTATACCATTCAAAATAGTAAAATTTGTTAGCCGGTAGCCATAGTTAATATATATTTTTTCAATCAAGATTTTCTATTAAACTTCGATGGTGGTGGATATTTTTCCAACAATAGATAATACATAATAGAACTGTTCTCACCAATAATTTTTTTCTATTTGATTGATAAAAAAAAGAGTATACAAGTGAGGAGAATGATTACTCTATAAGGAATAAACCATTTTTTGATCACCAAGTTACTTTCCAAAAACCACAAGTTAAATTCATAAATAGTATATATATACAATGATCAATATTTACAACCTGTACATCTTTTCTTATTCTCTATTTTTTTTTGTTTATATATTTTCATATTTGAGTGATTTGCGATCTCTATCTTTCATTTGTATTTTACATTTTATATTATTATTTATATTTAGTTAATTTTTAGTATTATAACTTACCAGGTACCAGCATACCAAGCACGAGCAATAATGCATGTCAAGAAATTTTATCAAAAAAAAAAAAATTCAGATATTATATTATCTTTAATCTTATGTTTGAACACTTCCTGTGAGCTATCATTTTTAAAAAAAGTAAAATAATAATTGTACCATGCTCTTAATTGAAGATATTCTTCCTTAGAATTGATATGGAGATTTGAATGTTAAGAAACATCAGGGAGTAGTAATAGAAAGCAGTATGGTAATTTTCATGTCAACCTATGGCAATACAACCAAAATACAAGAACATATTAGCAAGTTCTAAGTAGGGCTGGGACTGGACTAACCCAAAGCCCATTGCTTGGAGCTGGATTGGGCCAGCTCAATAAACTTTGGACCGGTCCGAAATCGATTCGGACTTCAGACCAAATTTAAGCATATCGGGCTAGACTTCGGATGTAAAATAGAGTTTATTTAATTTTTGGACCAAAGGATGCTCGAATTCGATCTGAAAATATTTAAAATATGGTCCAAAACCTTATCGAATTTTGGACTAAGCCGACCTAATGGACTTTGGGCTGGTCCAGTTCTAGCCCTAGTCCTAAGATAGTGTGCCACCTTTGGTTCATATGAAGTGGATTATCTATAGTAAGAAATGCCGGTCCATATTTAAGTGCTCGAAAATTAGTAACAGCTGCTTTAAAGCCTATGGAAATGGTGCATGCAAGACTAACCATAACTCACTGGACGAGGCAGCTTGATATGGCTTTGCTTAATTGTTCAAATTTAAGATATAGATATCTCTAATGTATCAGCTTGATAGAATTAGGCAGTAAGTTGGATGGCAACTGAGGCTCTGATATTTATACTGAAGTTTAGCAGGAATTGGCTGAAAGAAAAACATAAATTTACAGGGCACAAAGGAAAGAGAATTTTCCAAGAGAAACAGCTATCAAGCAAGTGAGAGGTCAAATGACCGATTTGTTATATAGGATTTTTTTTATTTTTCTGATAAATTAAAGGATGGGAGGGGGGAGGGGGGGGGGGGGGAGACCAGCATACCTACCCTCTTTGGACATGACCATAAGGATCCCACTCCATTGAAGACCATAAGGATCCCACTTCATTGAAAAGTATCCAATACGAAGTGATAACAAAGACGGCTCAGTCCTTCCCTACCAAGCAATGAGTATATTATCCTAGCTCCATCTAAATATCAGGAAAACCATATGGATCCAAAAAATTCCTAACCAATCTCATACTAATGCGGACAATCCAATCAAAATTTATTCTAGAGGCTGGATCGTTGGTCGTTAAGAAATAACTGCTAGACTAAGTCAAACAATCCCCAAAAAAAAAAAATTATTACAAACTAATCAAATATAAAATACAAATATTTTGGAATTAAAATGGAATTGACCCTAACCTAACCATGGCTCTGATACAAAATTGATGTGGAACATATCATGGTCAGCACTAATCTTGAGGACATCGTCCAGCACGAATCCTGAAGCAGATGGATATAATTTTTTTTGGATATTTCTATGGATATGATATCTCCGACTCATTTGAATCGAAGTTTTTAGGATCAAAGTTTTAGGATCGGTTAATTTAGGATCGGATAGTTTGTTTTTCGTTTTAGGATTTGTTTCAATTTCTAGATTTGTTAGGATTGGGATTCTCAGTTTATTGAAAAGTTCCGGTTGTTTTACTCTATTTAAAGTATTTTGTCATTGGAATAAGAAATAGAGAAATTTATTGAAAAAAATAGAGTTTGGGTGTTGTCCCGACTTCTTCCCTCCCTCCTCCTTCCCCTCCTCTCCTCCCTGCTCTCTTCTCTTCTTCCTCCGGTTACTCTTCTCCTGTCTCCTTCTTCTTCTCTTTCTACTTTCTCTCCTCTTTTCTGAGACTCCCTCATACCTCTTCTCTCCTGGATTCTCCTACTTCTTCCTCTCTTCTCCTAGTTCTCTTCTTTGTCTTCTCTCTTCCTCTCCCTCTGTTCTTCTTCTCCCTAGACTTTCCTTCTTCTCTCTTCTTCCTTCCTCTTCTTCTCTGTTACTTCTTCCTCCTGCGAGAAGTCAACTCCCTGAGCCCGTTATCAAACTAACGACAAACATCCGAAGCCTCCTATCTCCCCTGTTTCAATACCCGATCACAAATCCCACCACCACCGAGCCAGCTCCAACCGAACAAACCGTCGCCACCACCAACCGTCGACCAAACTGAAACACCAGGCCTTTCACTTTATTTCCACAACAGCCGACCACCATCAAGTACTCCGCCCATCCCTTCGACTGCTGCTCCCTTACCGCCTCCCCCTCACATGATTGCTCTACCCAGAGATCATCGACAAGACTGATGCCCGTGGTCATGTCCTCCTGGAGATGATTCTCATCTACTAGAACCTCTGCAACAACCTCCAGCACCCCAATGAGCACATCTATGGCGTCACTCTCCACTTCCTTGACCGCCTCTCCGAGGCTGAGTTCTTGTGACCTTGATCCCCTCCGTCCTCTCCAACCTCGAGCACCACCACCCTTTCGTCCGCCGCCATGCCCTCCTTGCCCGAAGCCAATGACGAGTCATCGATGCCTTCACACCATCGGAGCTATTCTCCCTGCCTCCTGCTACCCGTCGACAACTCCACTGCCCATCTCTTCGGCCCACGTCCATGTCGGCGCCCCTATACTGCCTGTGCCGCCCTTCTTCCACCATGTTGCCAGCTTCATTCCCAGCACCATCTCCGATGAAAGCTTTCCGGATTTCACTGCCAAAAGACCTTCCCTATTCCAACCTCCATCAGTACATAGAGGAGAAGACGCCCGCACGAACATGAAAGCGAACGATCATGAAGGCAAATCCTGATCCCTGTTGCCAACTTCAAGCTCCGCACCGATCTCAGAGCTGCACGATTCTCGGAGTAGAGTTGATGAGAAAAATCTGGAATTTGTTTGGAAAAAAAATTGAGTTTGCTTAACCTAGCCTTGCAATCATTTTTTAACAATCAATTATCCGATCTTCTAGAATAAATATTGATCCAATTATCCTGCATCATATATATCCATGTCCGGGTCTCAGAAATTAACATAAAATTTATTCAAACCAATTGTAATATCATCTCTCGAACCTGAAAGGTATAAAGTATGGGATAAGGTCCCATTCTTGCTACCACCTGTATTGTTATAGGAGAATTAGGCTTGCCAAATATGAAGCGTCAAACAATGTTTACGAGTGATGTTGATAGAATTTATTAATCCCCAGCAAATTATAGGTTGCATCACCTGTCAAATAGAAGCCAGTTATCAAATGCAATCATGCTCAGCTTTTTAATAATATACCAGTAAGTTTCACAAGATGTGGATGTCAATGACTTCACTCTGAAATTGTTTTTATATTTTACCCCCGGTTCGGAGGATAATTTCTCTGTGCAGGAAAAAGTATAAGGTGACATCAACCAAAGATGATATTAAACTCAGCGGTGGACTGGATTGCCTTATTTATTACCCGTTATTCAATTTCTGTTCTTTGATTCAACTGATGGATCTTTCTTGTATAACTTAGGAATATTATATTGTCGGACTATCTTGACTATATTCATTTCCATTCTATTTAATGAATACACCGTTCTATCAAAAAAATATAACAAAAAACCCATCTAATCACCGTATCCTATCAACAACGAAGTTGCGAGAATATTCAAATCAGCTAATTGACCATTCTAGTTAGATTTTCGAATCAATGACGATCGGGTACAGTAGTGACACATCATAGTATCATTTGCATGGTCTCATTTGAGCACCATCATATATATATATATATATATATATATATATATATCTATATATATATATATATATATATATATATATATATATATATATTAATATATATATATATATATATTATTCATATGTGTGTGTGTTTTTTTTAAGAAAAAGAATAGGGTGATAAATCCGGCATAGCTATCCTGCAAGCTTCCATCCCACCGAAAAATATTCGATTCAAGGTGCTAGATTTTCGTAGCTTTTTTTCATCCAAGGATAAAATTGATATTGAATTTTCACAGTCTTTTCTATCCAAGAATGAATACGTCAACTCAACATTACCAAAATACCAGCTGATAACTCCTGAATTTAATCAATCTTCAGCAAATCACGAGTCTCGAATCCATCATGACTAATTAATTATAAGGTAAAATCCTAACCGGCTGGACCAAAAACTAGAACAAATATTATTTCCATGTCCGCATAGATATTCATAAATATATTTGGCATGCATTTTAATACTAGACTCAAAAACTTAACGGTATTCATAAATATATTTGGCATGCATTTTAATACATAGACTAAAACTAGAACAAATATTATTTCCATGTCCGCATTAAATCTTAACGGTATTCATAAATATATTTGCATGCATTTTTAATACATAGACTCAAAAACTAGAACAAATATTATTTCCATGTCCGCATATAAATCAAGCTCTTTGGCCAACATTGGCCCTACGGAGATTAAGTTTAAAGAGGGGAAAGAACTACGGGGTTAGCCATTTTTACTTCTCTAGATTTATAGAGAGCTCATCCTTTACCTGCTGCGGTACCAAGTTATGAACATTACATAAGAAACATCGGGTTGAAAACTATGTTATGGAGCAAGCTTGTCATTAAGTTCTCTACTTGGAGGGAGAAGTAGAGCTATAATTATATGAAAATCTATACGGGTGTATATTTAGTTGTACATTGATTATTTACCGAAAGATCTTAGATATTTATACAGGATTGAAAAATTTAAATAATACTTTTTAATCGATTTTTTTTTAATATGATTCTAGGCAAACTAAGCCTATCAAATAACTTTATCTACGGGTATCGTCAAAGAATATTTATCTGATGGACAAATTGAACATCATGTACCAAGGGATAATCTGATCTTCAGATCCACAAAAGGTGGGCATCCTGTGCCCATATATTCTCTTCCTGCATCATTCTCCAGCCAAATCACATGTCCTCTTTCAGTGATATACTCCACTAGACCAACTTTTAGGCCAAAATCTTATACCCATGCTAACATTCATAAACCTATATATAGAACCCACAACGCACCGACACTTTACTTAATTATCAATTTATTTTTATGAATTTAATTATCAAATTTCAGCATGGCAATTTTCTTATGCTGCTTTATGCCTCATGTCACAGAGTCATCCATAACAATGTTTTACAAGGAAGTACAGTTTCAACCTTTTTCACCATTGATATTATTTTGATGTAACTTGAGGCATTCATTTAGCTACTCTATGAAATGAAATTGATGAAGGTTCAACCGAATCCTAGCAAATTTATATTGACATTTTTTACAGGTTTCCAACTTCATAAAAATATGGTTCCATTCGGTGTAAGATAATTGAATATCAAACTTTGACCATTGCATTTTACTCATCATCACATTTGTTGTTATTACATGATATGGCATGCTAAGATGTCTTGCTGTATCTTCCTGTAGTCTCCAAAGATGTGAATCAGCTATCTTTAAAAGATCCTTGCAGACACCTGGGCAGAAATCACAATTAAAAGGAACCAAAGCTAAGACGGTAGCCGTGGATCGTGGTGTGAATGAGAGATCAGGATCTTCCTCTTTGTTGTCTTCATTCTACTAGCCGGCGTCTTGGTGGAGTCAGATTGATGTGAAAATCTTTAGATAGAGGAAGACTACAAAAATCTAAATATCTTGAATTAAACATTACCTGGCAGGACGGGGATATCCAGGGATAGCTATACTAGGATTTATCCCTTCCTATCCTTTTCTCTCAAAAAAAAAAAAAAAAAAAAAAAGGAACTTGACAACATCTACGGTGTAGAATGCTGTGGTTGTGCAGAATGTTTATATGAATTGCTAGCTTTGACCCTTAACGAAGCAGAAGATCCCCATCGCAGTTTGTCAGAATTATTACCTCATGGGTAGAGAAAGAACTCTTTTAGCAAGGTCTCAAGCAAAAGCTTGATGGATGAAGCGAGAATACCAGCATTTGTTAACATCAAAAAGGTTTTTTAGAAGAACATTATCCAACAATAACAGGGAGATGGCTCACAATGCTTACCAAAGAGAACAGAGAAAAATTTACAGAATTCAAGTCACATAGACAATCACCATTCTTTACCATCATTGAAGAACGCCAAATATTGTGTTGATGTAGGATAAACTTGGCTGCATGCGTTGTAAACAGGCATCAGGACAGGTTATTGTAGGAATGCCCAAGCCCCTACTTCGCACCGGTGGCAAGTATACTTCCACTGAACCAGATTCCAGTTTTTTATCTCAAAATTCCTCATTACCTGTTCAAGCTTGTTAGTAATAGTTTTGGGGATAACTATAATGGATATGAAGATCCTAGATTTGTTAAAACTAATGTCCCTATCATAGGTGATGGGTTCTACTTCAGACCATTGTGCATGCCATTTGCTTTCTGCACAAGAGGGTTACTATAAGCTATTGCTGCTTATTGGCATGATACCTGATATTCGATACACATCCCAAATATCTTGGGATTTCTTTTGAGGGATCTGTAACATTCCTTGTACGTAATTCTTCTTCTAATAAATTTATTGGAATACCCTCTCATGAGGGTACGGGGATTATTTCAAACCTTAGATCTATCATGGTATCAGAACATTTGATCCACCCTTCTCTTCCCTAAACCTCTCATCCCTCTCCAATTAAACCTCTTCACGGTCTCCGGCCTCTCCGATTAAACCGATTTTCCACGGCTTCCCTGCTTCCCGTCGCGTGATCATCGGCATCTCTGCTGTTGCTGTCGCCGTTGATTCCCCTTCTTCACATGCTTCCAGTGTACCCTAGTAGAGGAAGGAGGACCAGATCGGACATCGTCGCTACCTTTATTGCCACTGCGGCCGTCGCACCGGACATCGTCGCTGTCGCCTTTACCACTGTGGCCTTCACACCTCCGTTGCTGCATCGCTGCCTTCGTTGCCGCTGCGACCGTCGGACCACTGTCGCTATTGTAAGCCTCTGGCGCCTCTTTCTTCTCTCAATCTTTTGCGGCACTGCTTTCTTGCCGGTAGTCCTCCTTCTCTCCGATCTCCTTCGTGATGCCCTGAGAGGAGGATCGGACAGTGGGATCTCTGCCTATTTTTTTTTTTTTGGGCTATGATAAAGTGTGGGATCTCTGCCTCGTTTTCCCTTTGGCTGTAACATAGTATGGCATAATGGGCCATCAGTACACCGTGATGTCGTGATGTTAGGCTGGCAAGGATCTTATATTATTATTCTTCATATTCAATCAATACAGGCAGATCCTAGAATATGATTGATAGTGGATGCTTATGAATTATCTGAGAAGTGCTAAGTATATCACCTAAGTGTTTTCTCAAGTAAGATTTTTTCCCTTCCCTCTTTGACTTTGAGTTATTACAACTATTCCTAGAACCAATATTTTTTGGTATGATGAATCCAACTGCACTGGCTTTGAGTGACCTTGAGGTCCTCTTAAATAGACTTATACAGAGGGATATGGGCAATTCTAGGGAAGAGAATATTAGTTCTGCTCTCCAGACCATTAATGTTAAACTGGATGGACCAGGAAACTATCTGAGTTAGTCCCGTCATGCTCGCCTCATCTTGGAATCTAGAGATCTTGAAGGGTTTATTATAGATGAGTTGAAAAGGCCTGATGGAATGGAAACTAATGCAAAAAGATGGAAGAATAATAATTCCTTAGTGTCAGCTTGGTTGCTGGGTTCTATGACTCCACAGGTGGCTAAGACTGTGGAAAAGTTAGCAAGTACATATGAAATTTGGACTGCTTTGAAAATAATGTATTCTCAACAGGGGAATACTACTATGCAAGCTCATAAGATACAATGTGAGCTTAAGGATCTGAAACAAGGGAGTATGTCATTATTGAGTATGTATCTGAAATTAAAAGGTATATGGTATGATCTAGATTTTTTTGATCCACTCTCTTTGGCTTGTTCTGAAGATGCTGAAGCTGTACAGAAATGGATTGATAGGTAAAGAATTGCTGATTTTCTTTATGGCTTAAATCCCGAGTTTGAACATCAACGAGCCACAATACCTGCAACCAAAGAGTGACCAACTTTGGATGAGGCTATCTTCTATTGCTAGTGAAGAAATGCGATTACAAACCATGTCCTCAACTTTTGGAGCTCCATCTCGATTGCACTATCTACTGTTGGTTCTGCCCAATCCTCACAGCCATCATCTTCACGAGCTACTCGTGTTTCTTCCTCTACCTTCATGCGTGACAAGATTTGTCACCATTGTTATCAACCTGGTCATATTAGACCCTACTACCCTGAGCTTCGTAGTAAGACTTCAGGAGGTCGCGGAGGTGCTCGTAGTGGAGGGAGAGGAGGTCACGGTGCTCACGGTAGTGGTTTTGCATATCAAACTACTGCATCTGGGGATACCTCTACCCATACAGTTACTGTTGCTGCACCTGAAGATACTGCTACTCATACGGTCTCTGTCACTGTGGATGAGTTGCGGGCCCTTCATCAGTTCAGACTAGTCTTGAAGCTTCAGCCAACACTACTTCTGAAAATACTGCTTCTTCCAATTATTATGGTAACTTTGCTCATATAAGTCCAGACGTACAGGGTATGGCATTTAATTGCATTAGCTCTCATAATAATTCTTGGATCATAGATTTTAGAGCATCCAGTCATATAACTGGATCATCTAGTAATTTCATCTCTTACTCTCCTAGTATAGACAATAAATCTGTGCATTTAGCTGATGGCTCGGTCTCTAAAATCTCTAGGCAAGGATCTATCCACTGTATACCTAGTTTACCTCTTCAGTTTGTTCTTCATATTCCAACATATCCTGTTAACCTATTATCTATTAGTTCTATTACTCGTGATCCTAAATGTTATGTAACTTTTAATAAACATAACTGTGTGATTCAGGAAGCTCGAACAGGGAAGAGACTTGGAACTGGAATAATGCATGATGGGCTGTATATTTTGGAAGATGGCTGCTCAAAAATTGGATACATGGCTGCTGCATCTGAGTCATAAAAGTCTAAATTATTCCTACTACATTATAGGCTTGGTCATCTTCCTTTTACCCTTATGGCACAAATTTATCCATCCGAGTTCAGTAATATCGACAAACATCTCTTGGTCTGTGATGCGTGTGAGTTTGCTAAACACACACATAGTATTTATCCAGTTTCAAATAGTAGGAGTTTTGTACCTTTTTAGATTGTTCATTCTAATATATGGGGCCCATATGGAACAATCTCTATCTCTGGCCACAGGTGGTTTGTAACTTTTATTGACTGTTATAGTAGAACAACATGGGTTTACCTAATGAAGAATAAAAATAAAGTTTTTTCTTGTTTCAAGGATTTTCATAAGATGGTGTTTACTCAGTATGCTACTACTTTGAAAATTCTTCGCTCAGATAATAGAACTGAATATGTGAATAAGGAGTTTGGTGAGTATTTGTCATCTTATGGTATTATTCATCAGACTACTTATGTTGACACCCCTGCACAGAATGGAGTTGTCGAGCATAAAAATAGACATTTATTGAAAGTGACTCGGTGTTTAATGTTTACCATAAATGTGCCAAAGTTTTTATGGAATGAGGCTGTTCTTACAGCAGCCTACTTGATCAATCGAATGCCACTAAGGGTGTTAGGGTATAAAACCCCTATTGCATATCTCACCAGAGTTACTTCATATATTGAACCTCCTCGTGTATTTGGTTGTGTTTGTTTCATACAGAATCACCGATCATCTATGGATAAACTTGATCCTCGTGCCCTAAAGTGTATTTTCGTCGAATATTCTTCCATTAAAAATGGCTATAAGTGCTGGTGTCCTTCTAAACGGAAGCTCTTAGTCAGTATGGATGTTACTTTTCAGGAATTTGAACCTTTTTATAGTGGCTCTTTCAACTTTTCCTCCTTACTCAAAGCCTCTCCCAACTCAGGTGTTCTTGTGCTGGTCGAGAGGGGGAGACCATGTTGGATGTCTTTGATAATCCTGTTATTATGGGGACCACCCCTATTCCTAATGGACATGTTTTTAATCAGAGAGATAATCCTGAGCCCAATGCTCCTAATGGTAACCAGAGGGATGATGCTGATGACACTCCAAAATATCCTATCACTCCAACTCGAGAACAGCCCTACATGCATTCTCTACAATCCCGGTCTACATCCCCTATTCCAGCTTTGTCTCCTTCATCCTTGCCTCCATCTGAGACAAGTGGTAATATTTTTGATTCCTCTATTGATCCTCCTTCTGAGTTACCTATTGCTTTATGAAAAACTTCTTGTTATGCTAGTCGTCCTATATGATATAGACATGATATCGCTAATTTTGTGTCTTATTCTTGTTTGTCCCCTTCATATAATAGTTTTATAGCTTCATTGTATTATGTGTCTATACCTAATGACTGGAAGATGGCAAAAAAGGATCCTCGGTGGAAAGAAGCTATGTTAGAAGAAATGAGAGCTCTAGAAAAGAACAAGACATGGGACCTTGTATCTCTACCTGCTGGAAAATAGCCGGTTAGTTGTAAGTGGGTTTTTACTGTAAAGCAGACTCTGGAGGGCACTGTTGAATGCTACAAGGCAGGACTGGCAGCTAGAGGCTTCACACAGACATATGGGATAGATTATGATGAGACCTTTGCACCTGTAGCAAAGATGAATACTATTAGAACCATTATCTCATGTGTAACCAACTTCGGTTGGAATTTATACCAACTGGATGTAAAAAATATATGTCTATATGGAGAACTCCAGGAGGAGGTGTATATGCAAATTCCATCCAGCTTTGCTACAACCCAAACAGTTGGAAAAGTTTGTAGATTAAGACAATCTTTGTATGGGCTAAAACAATCTCCGTGAGCTTGGTTTAACCGATTCAGGGGGGCTGTCATGTCAACGGGCCATCGTCAGAGTAATGCTGATCACACGCTCTTCTTTAAGCAATCCTATAGACGAATTATACTTCTTATTGTCTATGTCAATGACATCGTGATTATTGGTAATGATACAAAGGAGATAGCATGTCTGAAGTCCCAATTAGCATAAGCATTTGAGGTCAAGGACTTGGGTAAACTAAGTACTTTCTTGGAATTGAAGTAGCATATTTTCTAAGAAAATTTATCTTTTCCAAAGAAAGTATGTTATGGATCTTTTGACTGAAACTGGAATGCTCGGATGTAGACCTGTAGCTACACCTATTGATCAGAATTATAGACTTATAGCTGACTCTAGCACTCTAGTAAATAAGGATCGTTATCAGAGATTGGTAGGTAGACTGATTTATTTATCCCATACCAAACATGATATTGCCTTTGCTGTAAGTGCGGTTAGCCAATATATGCATGATCCTCGCTCAAGTCATATGGAAGCAGTATATAGAATTCTTCGATACTTGAAGAGTTGTCCTGGAAGAGGGCTATTATATTCACGACATGGACATCTCTATATTGAGGGATATACGGATGCTGACTGGGCTGGGTCCATAGATGATAGGTGCTCACCTCTGATTATTGCACATTTGTGGGAGGAAATCTTGTTACATGGCGTAGCAAAAAACAAGATGTGGTGGCTAGCTCAACTGTTGAGGCTGAATATAAAGCAATGATACTTAGAGTTTGTGAAGACTATGGCTAAAAAACTTATTAACAGAACTTCAATTACTTCATGATTCTTCATTGCTACTCTTTTGTGACAATCAGGCAGCCATTAACATAGCAAACAATCCAGTTCAGCATGATAGAACCAAGCACATTGAAATTGATCGGCATTTTATCAAGAAAAAGCTCATCTCCGGGGTCCTTCAGATCTTGCATGTTCTATCTTCAGATCAACTAGCTAATGCTTTGACCAAAGATTAAGTTTAAGTCATTTTACTTCTGTTTATACCAAGATAGGACTTATCGATATATTTGTCCATCTTGAGGGGAGTATTGGCATGATACTTGATATTCGATACAGATCCCACATATCTTGGGATTTCTTTGAGCTGTAACATTCCTTGTACGTAATTCTTCTTCTAATAAATTCATTGGAATACCCTCTCATAAAGGTACAGGGATTATTCCAAGCCTTAGATCTATCACTGCTCTTCTCCCCGAGATAGGGACACCAAACGACTCTCATCATTACACATAGAAATGTTAAAAAGCCCCCATCTATTGTTGTTGCTGAATTTAATGACTTACTAAGATTCACTCTTTTTGTAGAGGACAAATGGTAAATTTGAGATGGGGCTGGCTCCGAGCAAAGGTTGATACTAGTAGAGATGGTAATTTATGATCTGATCCGTCAACCTAATCCATATTTGATCTGTCATAAATATATTTGGATTTAAGATATGATCTATTTGTTTAATCCATTTAATATACGAATCGAGTTCAAGTTTTTTAGACATGACCTATTTAATATGTTTAATATATGAATCAGATCGAGTAAATTAGTTATCTATTTATTAATAAGTTAGATCAAGTTAGATTGGATAAACAGGTTATTTAATTATTAAATGAATTAAATAGGTCAGATTGGGCCAGGTTAGCAGGTTATCCGTTTAATAAATGGGTTAAATTGGTCGGATCAGGTTACATGTATATTAAATAGGTCATGTTCAGATTTTAAATTATAATCCATTTAATAAATATGTCAAGTTCAATTTAAGATTTTTCTGATTCAACCCGTATTTAACTCGACCTGCGTATACCTGGCCGACCTGATTGCCATCCCTAATAGTTAGTAAGTTGACCCAAAAGAAGTGCAAGATTCAACTTTCTTGGTAAAGCATCAACTATTAATTAGGAGTGTAAAAGAAGATTTATGAATGCATCCAAAAATCTACTTGATCCAATTTTCATGAAAGCTAGCTTGCCTAAGTGAGATAATAACAAAATCTTCACTAATTTGATTATAAACATGCTCCATGTCAGTTTAATAGCCATCAATTACATGATCTCTTAAGTGAGATAATAAGAAAATCTCCACTAATTTGATTATAAATGTTGTCACTGAATCTCCCAGACTGGGTTCTTTTGGCCTGGCTAGAGTGCGTGTCTCCAGTTCCTACAAGAAAGTCCCATGGGCAGGTGGTGTTCTGGCGGGGGACACTCCGATGGTCTAAGTTAGTGGGAGCCTTGGAGCAACAGAATGGAGGAATCGAAAGAGATAAGCTCGTGGTGAAGGAAAAAGCTCTCTTACCGCTCGGAGTCCCCCGTTTTACCTTATATAGGTGTGGAACCTTGCCAAGATCTGTAAGGGCTAAGCAGGGAATGACTGATCTGTTCTTAGAAGAATCTGGATAGTGGCCACATGGCACCAGGATGGGGTGGCATCATGGGATTCGCAGAGTAGTGATGCTGATGTGTCAGGATTCTGTTACAACAGAATTCTGATACCAACGAGAAGGGGCTTCTAGAGCCCCCGGGCCATCCTTGGAGCAGCTCACCTTGGGCCAATATGGGCCTTACTGAAGTGGATCGGTCATATCACTGATGAAGTGGGTCGGTCAGACCTCTGCTGGAGTGGGTCGTTCGGACCACTGATAAAGTGGGTCGATCGGACCTCTGCTGGAGTGGGTCGTTCGGACCACTGATGAAGTGGGTCGGTCGGACCTCTGCTGGAGTGGATCGTTCGGGCCTTCATTCGACCAAGCTAAAGGACCTTCAGTGCCGGTTGATTTGAGGATTAGCCGATTGGGTATGATAGTTGCTCCCTTGCTCTTGCCTTCGAGAGGACCTGTAGCTTCGAAGGACGAGAGCATCATTTTCGCATTTAATGTGTCTATCATTGGGATGATCGCGGATCCGATCAGGCATACTATGTCTGGTTATTTTCCACTCCATAATCCTACGCCCGGGACAAGTGTCAGCCCCGCGTTGGAGGCGGGGGGAGATAGTTAATGCAGATGGGGCACAATGATGAGTGGCCAGCCTGGCCCGCTTGGGCGTCGGGCTTCGGATGCGACTCGAGTGACATAGCGACATCTGGGCGGTTGGTGCCGCATTTAGGGCAAGCTCACCATCGCTGATCTAGCGATCATGCAGATCGCGGCTCAAACATGCTTCCTTCCATCGCATCGGCTTCCACTACGTGGGAAGTCGTACCGCTTGATGGCTGAGTCATGGCACTCGAGGGATGGTGGAAACCAGTCTTTCCAAGGGCTATAAAAGGAGGCATTGAGAGCCCAGGGGAGCTTCCTTCTACATTCGCATTCGGAGAGAGAATGAGCGTCCCCTTTCCATTGCTTTCATATTCTTAGAAACCCAGTTTTTAGGTTAGTCTTCCCCCTTTCTTCAAACTTTATAACAATGCCCTCCGGCAGTCATAGTTCCATTCGTAGGAATAGAGAACCAGGCCCTAATGATATCCAGTTTGAGATGACTCGGGAACGGGTAGAAGCCATTAGGGTTAGGTATAATATACCCTCTACCCTGCACCTTACGGTCCCAGACCAGGAGGGGAGGGTGACTAGACCACTGAGGCCGGGAGCCCTCCCGGTGTACGAAGACCATTTTAAGGCAGGCCTCAGATTCCCACTGTGTGACTTCTTCATCGAGGTCTTTAATTTGTATAAGATAACCCCTGTGCAGCTGACCCCGAACAGCATTCGGGCGATCAGCTACTTCATGGTTCTGTGCTAGAGGGCCAGAGCTGAACCCAGAACCTTCCTTTTGCCAATTTCTGCATCTTGAAGAAGGATTTTAGGAGCCAGGAGTGGTGGATGTTCAGTCCCCACCCTGCATGAAAGATACTAGTATGTCTACCATCGGCTATCCACGGGTGGAAGTCCAAATTCTTCTATGTGGATAGCCTTCAGCCTTGGGGCTTCGAACCATCATCGAGGGAACCAAAGTCGAAGGCCAACGAGGGAAAGGCAGTGCTGATGGCCGACCAGGCCGACTTCAGTAAGATGGAAGGGGTCGGCCCCATCATGGCACCAGAGTTGCTTTGGGAGGATAGCCTCCAATTGGCCGGAGTCAGCCACCACGGACACCTAGGTAGGATAGGAGCCATTGTCATAGGTTCTTCTTTCTGTTCTATAGGTTTCCCTTACTTTGGTTTTCCCTTGTAACAAGAGAGAAGATGAAGCTTGACAGAGCCAGAGTAGCACAGCAGGTAGTGAGAAAGAGGGCCGCCCAGTCCGCGGAGCCGACTGCGGAAAGGCTGAAGAAGCCACGGGTGGAGGAACGACCCGCGACCGTTGTGATGGTGGACTCCGACGAGGACAACATACCTCTGTCGGAGTGACTGGCGGCAAGGGCATCAAGACCTTCATCCCCCGTCGGGTAGTCGGCCGCCTGACCGGAGCAAGAGTTGTCAGAGCTGACTGATGTGGCGACGGCCCCAGCCTCACCACCAACTGAGCCAATAGAAGTGGTTCCCCCCGTGGACAAAGAGAAGGGAGAGGCTGAAGGAGAGGAGGCCGATGGTGTCAGCCACGGGGCATATCAGCACTGGCACGCCCTTCACAATGCGGAGCAAGCCAAAGGCCTGCTCAGAGGGGCAATGATGGAAGCCGATTGGGAGGAGTCGAATCGACGGAAGTTGAATGAGATGGCGAAGGGCACCTACCTCAACTTAATGAGGGTAGGTCATCATTCTTTAACCCTTTACTTTCCATCCTTCTTTCTTTGTGCATGACTAACTCAGTTTTTTTTTTGCTTGCAGCTTCTCCATGGGATCTCGTTGATGGATGATGGTCTCGGCGAGATGCTCTATGCGACAAAGGTCATGACCAAGAAGGCTGTGGAGTCAAAGGTGGCTAGAATGGCGACGGAGGAGAGGTGTCGGCCATTCAGGCCGAAGCCGAATCTTAAAGAAGCAGGTGGAGGACCTGCAAACTCAACTAGCCAGTGAGAGGCTAAGTTGAAGAGGAGAAAGGCGAAGATCAACTCCTTAGTCCGTCGGCTGAACGAGGAGGAGGAGCGATTTGCCGAAACCGAAAGGAGCACTCGGGCTTTCCAGGCGGCGTCAGCGAAGTGTACAACCTAGTTGAGGGAGGCTAAAGATCTAGCGACCGAGCGGATCCGTGATGCCATAATGGAGTACAAGGCCTCCGCGAGCTTTGTCGATGAGCTGGAGGAGGCCAGAGCGAAGAGCTATAGGTTCGGCTACGACGACTGCCTGAAGAAGGTAGCCGAGGCCTTCTCGGAGCTCGACCTGTTCACCGTACAACTAAGTCAACCGACCAAAAAAGGAGGCCCGACGATCCTGGGGCCGACGCCCAAGTTGTTACTGAAGCAGGACCGTCGGAGGCCTCGGTCGGGACTTCGGACGCTGCATGGGAGGTCGAAGCAGAAGTCCTTCCAGTTATTTTTCTTTTGTACCCGCCGGGCAAGGCTTAAGATTGGTTGTAAAAGCCTGCCCCCTTTTTCTATGAATTTTTTTGTCAAGTGAATGAAATATTTCTTCCTTTGATATACATCTCTAGTATGTACTTTTTTCTAAATGTGGCACGGTTGGCTTTATCCAAGCTCTTTTTTTTGAGAATATTTCTAAGTGTTGAACGGTTGGTTCAGTCTGAACCCAACTTTTTAAAAATATTTTTAGGTGTTGAAGGGTTGGTCTAGTCTGAACCCAACTTCTTAAAAATATTTTTAAGTATTGAAGGGTTGGTTTAGTCGAACCCTCAACCTAGCTGTTTATAGGAAAATCCCTCAAATGTTTAAGGATCTCAAGTAATATTATCCGAGTGAGGTCGGACTTTCAAGTGGGCTACCATAAAGCCTTTGCCAAGCGAGGTCAAACTTTCAGTGTGGGCTGCCCTAGAGCCTTTGTCAAGTGAGGTCGGACTTTCGAGTGGGCCGCCATAGAGCCTTTGCCGAGCGAGGTCGGACTTTCGGTGTGGACTGCCCTAGAGCCTTTGTCGAGCAGGGTCGGGCTTTTGAATGGGCTGCTATAGAGCCTTTGCCGAGCGAGGTCGGACTTTTGAGTGGGCTGCCATAGAGCCTTTGCTGAGCGAGGTCGGACTTTCGGCGTGGGCTGCCCTAGAGCCTTTGCCGAGCGAGGTCGAACTTTTAAGTAGGCTGCCCTAGAGCCTTTGCCGAGCAAGGTCGGACTTTCGGTGTGGGCTACCCTAGAGCCTTTACCGAGCGAGGTCGGACTTTCGGTATGGGCTGCCCTAGAGCCTTTATCGAGTGAGGTCGGACTTCTTCATAGAAAGAATTGTGGTCTTCATTGATAATATTTGCGGAGGTTATCTACATTCCATGGACACCCCACTTGTCATCCGTCTAGATGCTCGAGTCGATAAGTTCCAGCTCGAACCACTTTGACCACCTGATAAGGGCCTTCCTAGTTAGGGTAGAGCTTTTCTTGCTCCAGTCAGGTTGACGGTGGAGCATACCTACATTTTCATTGATGGGGCGCTGGTTGGGCAGCTCTATTTCCTCTGGAGGGTCTCTGGCAGTAGAAGTTTCAACCTGATTTCTCTAGGGTTGGATGTACTTGTGCAAGTACCCCCGTTTAATCAGATCCTCGATCACATCCTTCAATTGGAGGCAATCTTCTGTGCTGTGCCCGTGGTCACGATGGAGCCGGCAGTATTTGTCTCTGCTCCTTGATGCGGAGGGGCCCTCATCGGGTGAGGCCTTTACAGGAAAGTCTCGTTCTTTATTTACATAAGGATTTTCTCCCTCGGGAGGGAGAGGGTGCATAAGTCTTGAACCTCCTGTGGAAGTCCTTCGGCTCAGGGCTGCGACGTCGAGTCGAGTTGATGCCATCGCTGGGAGGTCGAACTTTGGGAGCCTTGTCGCTTCTCTTCTTGGAAGCCGATCTCCCTTCAACCTGGCATCGGCTTGCCGCCTGTTCTTCTGCCAGGGCATATTTCTGTGCCCGAGCTAGTAGTTCGGAGTAGCTTGTTGGAAATTTTTTGTCCAAGAAGAAAGTAAGTCTGGACGATCGCAGCCCCTTCTTGAGGCCAGCATAGCTACGTACTCATTTAGGTCTGGGACCTCCATGGTGATGAATTAAACCATGTAATCCCGGAGGGTTTCTCCTTCCTTCTATTGCACGAGGAAGAGGCAGTCTGTGTTCCTTAACATCCGACTGTAAGTCCTGAAATGGGACATAAAGAGTTTTTCCAGCTGGAGGAAGGAGTGAATCGTACCTGGTCGGATGGCGGAGAACCACATCGAGATGTCTTCTTAAGTATCGCAGGAAAGGCAATGCAGTGGAGGGCATCGGAGGTGCCCTGTACCATCATGTGGGCCTTGTAGGTGCACAGATGATCCAAAGGGTCGGTGGTGCCATCGTAGGTATCCACCTGAGGGATATTGAAGTGACTGGGGATAGCTTCCCCCATGATTCTGGCAGAGAAAGGCAGGCGAGAGTCGTATGCATGTGCCCCGTCGGCCTTTTGCCAATCAACCAGCTCAGCAATCTGCTCCTCCATGCGCTAAAGCTTGCTGGTGTAGTCTCTCGAGTCCTCATCACGGTACTGATCATCATCAGGGACCGAGTCTGCGAAGGAGAGTGAGGCAAACCTCGCTCTCTTTCCATCAGCATGAGCCCTTTGAGACCTTCGGGGATCCAAGGCCATGTGGGAGCAAAGCTGAGGGACTCCTTGCTGTCGACTTCCCTCAGCAGCAGGTTGATGGTTGGTTTGGGACATCGTGAGCGGCTGCTATCTGTCATTGGCCGCATCTTGGAGGTTCTGAACCGCGACAGCAAGGGTGTTAATGCAAAGATGGGTCTGGAACTGCTATTGTCCCAGGGTGATGGTAGGTTGGGCGGCGTCATTCTCCCTGAGAGGTTCTTCCGATATTGACGGGGAGTGACCTCTCCTGATGGAGGCATTCCGGGCTCTTCCTTTCACCATTGCTCTATGGTGGATTCCTCCTTTTAGGGAAGGAAAACAAGAATGAAGGTTCAAGCCCTTCCTCTAGCACCAATCTGTTGTCGCTGAATCTCCCGGACCGAGTTCTTCTTGCCTGGCTGGAGTGCGCGTCTCCGGTTCCTGCAAGAAAGTCCCACGAGCCGGTGGTGTTCCGACGGGAGACACTCTGATGGCTAAGTTAGTGGGAGCCTTGGAGCAACAGAATGAAGGAATCGAAGGAGACAAGCTCGTGGAGAAGGGAAAAGCTCTCTTACCGCTCGGAGTCCCCCGTTTTACCTTACATAGGCGCGGAGCCTTGTCAAGATCTGTTAGGGGCTAAGCAAGGAATGACTAATCTGCCCCTAGAAGAATCTGGGTAGTGGCCACGTGATACTAGAATGGGGTGGCGTCGTGGGATTCACAGAG
This sequence comes from Areca catechu, assembly GCA_021397845.1. Taxonomy (NCBI): domain Eukaryota; kingdom Viridiplantae; phylum Streptophyta; class Magnoliopsida; order Arecales; family Arecaceae; genus Areca; species Areca catechu. The sequence continues at coordinate 152,538,041 of CM038049.1, read as the reverse complement.
TAGTGGCGCTGATGTGTCATGATTCTGTTATAATAGAATTCTGGTACCAGTGGGAAGGGGCTTCTAGAGCCCCCGGGCCATCCTTGGAGTGGCTCGCCTTGGGCCAATACGGGCCTTGCTGAAGTAGGTCAGTCGGACCACTGATGAAGTGGATCGGTCGGACCTCTGATGGAGTTGGTCGTTCGGACCACTAATGAAGTGGGTCGGTCGGACCTCTGTTGGAGTCGGTCGTTCGGACCACTGATAAAATGGGTCGGTTGGACCTCTGCTGGAGTAGGTCATTCGTGCCTTCAATTCGACTTAGCTAAAGGACCGTCGGTGTTGATCTGATTTGAGGGTAAGCCGATTGGGTATAATAATAAACATGCTCCATGCCAGTTTGATAGCCATCAATTATATAGTCTGTAATTGCAAGATGGGCCTAACCCAATCCAGCAACTAGATCAAATCCAGTTTTTGACGAATATAAAGATGGCCTATCATAAATCAAATGGCGTACTTGGCTTGCTCAAGCTTGATAGAGTTCTAAAAGGCTTGGACTTGTATTTAAGCTTGGTAGAGCGACTTATAAGCCCGTCTATTAATTAAACAAGCCGAACTTAGGTTTCGATTAGCCCAGCCAGGGCCTGCCCTAACTCGGATCTTTATATAATATATGTATGCCTAGTTGCGGTGATCTAAAGAGATTAATGGTTCTCTTCCATTCATTAACACTCCTCGTCATCATTGACCCTACCAATCTTTGCAAGTATTTTTTTTTTTTTTCAAATTTTAAAATTGAGGGGAAAAATCCAGAAAATCTGAGGACCGGCCCAAACTCCGAAGCCCGAGAAAGTACCGAGCTCAAGGTATTGGAAGTACATCAGAAGACCGGGCCGGGCCATTGCTGGACCCGACTATAGTTACTCATGGCTTGGTCCGCGGCCGGCCTGTTAACAGGTCTAAGTGTCTAACCGGCAGATCACCTTTCCGTTCCCCTAAAAACCAGCCTCGTGCGAAGGTTTGGGGGCGGCAAGAAAAGAAGAAGAGAAGCGAGGAGATGAGCAGGATCGCGTTCAATGCGTTCAAGGCGCAGGTGCCGATCGAGTGGAGCCCGCGCCTGTACATCACGCTGGTGCGTGGTCTCCCGGGAACCCGCCGCCTCCACCGCCTCACCCTCGAGGCCACGCGCCTCCGCCGCTTCAACCGCACCGTCCTCCACCGCACCACCCCCTCCCTCCTCGGCATGCTCAACCAGGTCCACTCTTCTTCTTCTTTTTTTTCCTTTAAAAAAGGTTTTTCTTTTAATTTTTGATGGAGCATGATTTTGATTTAAAGAAAACTAGGTCTGTACGTTAGGTGATATTCAATGGATTGAAGTTTTTGAGTTTCCTTAGCAAGAGGGGGACTTTCTTGTGTTTGGAATGGGATGGGATGGGCATGAGCTACTTGCCTCCTCAGCTAAAAAAAACTTAATTATTTTCAATACAAATCTGTATTGATTAAATTTCATATATTATATTTTATTATTATATAAAACATATCAATTAAAAAATAAAAAAAATTGATATTTTGCCGGCCATTAAATCCGGATAGTTTTTGTCACGCCCCGAATCCAGATCAAGGATCGGCTACGTGATCGGCCGCACAATCCTAGATATCTTCTAGAGATCATGCTAGGCCTAACTTTCAAATCTACAACCAAACAATAGTAAGGAACAACTTTCCATAAAGATTAACAGAAAATAAAATACAGATAAAATATAAACTCAGGGATTAATACCTAAAACCTAGCTCCTTACTGACCGGTCCCAAAGTCCAAATGATCTCCGATATCTGAAACAAAAATATAGGAAAATAGGGATGAGCTACATAGGCTCAGTAAGTTATCATCACCTTCAATGTATATATACAAATATATCAATAACAACCAGTAACATATACAATACACATACAAGATATCCATCTCAAAATAATATACCAGCAATACTATGCAAATGTGTACACTTAAATGCAAACGATACTAACACGACACGACTATGGATGGCCAACCATTTACTTAACTCTCCTAGTTCCTCAGACTATGGCCACGATCGGCCCATGGCTTGCCCCGAAAGAGACTAGATCCTGTGTCACATACCGCTTAACAGTCATGTACCAGCAATAGCCCTGCTGGAGGCCCAAAAGAAAAACTAGCTCTGAGTATCATACGAGAAACATACATCTTCTGCATGTGCCCGCCACACGGCTAAAATAAGACATTTGGCTCCTGTGTCACATACCGCTCAACGGTCATGTGCCAGCAATAGCCCTGCTGGAGGCCCAAAAGGAGACTAGGTTCTCGTATGATCATAGTCAGACCAGAGAGCACTCTCACCGTCACAATGCACTCACACCAACACAATGCATTCACATCAACACGATGCATGCAATCCAAAGCAATCCCACAATGTACCTACACCAACACAATGTACTCACACCAACACAGCACCCACACCAACATGATGCACGCAATCCAATGCAATCAAATGCAGATATATTACATATATCTACTAAGTTATAAATATATATATATATATATATATATTGGCATACATATCAGAGGTCAAGATAACTTACCGAGGAGTATCCACCAACTAGAACAGTCCAACACTAATCGGGTCTTTCAAAGTCAACGATGATCCTGAATCACAAATTAAAATAAAAACTAAATTTTCCTGGAACAACCTTGTCCAACAGATCTTTTCCCCTTCTTCCCTTTTATTTAATATTATTAATATAATCATTATTATTATTATTTATTTATTTATTTTTCCAATGGGGTTTTTACTGGACCGTCCCAACCAAGAAATAGACCTAGCCCAACAGGGCATGGCTCAACCGAGTCTGGCCCAAAAAGGCCCGGCCCAGCCAAGCCCAGCCCAGCCCAGCCCGGCCCAGCCAAGCCTGGCCCAGCCAAACCCGGCCCAGTCAAGCTCGGCCCAGCCAAGCTCTGATCAAACCGAGCCCAGCCAAATTCCCTCTCCGGCCACAGCACCGCCCCGATTCCACAGAAGAACCAGGGAGGATCGACGGCGATCCTCCCGTCCGACCAACACGGAGTACTCGCCGGGGGAAGAAGAGGGTCCGGCGACCCCTACGGCGGTCGTCCGATCGTCAGCCGGTGAGCATAGAGCCGAAGACTGCCGCTCGCAATAGTAACCTCCCGGTCGATCAAAAATCCCTCTCTCCCTCTCTCTCCCCCCCCCAAGCAAGTGGAGGAACGGCGATGATCCCTGTGATCGGCCGTCCAGGGCGGTTGCCGAAGAGGAGGAATCCGGCGGTGACCTTTCGTCGTCAGTCACAGTACACGGCTTCAACGTGATTCTTCCTTCCTCCTAGCCAATCAACCATACACTACCCTTCCCGAGGAAGAAGACTTACCGGCGATACTAGCTCCGACCGCAGCGACCACCGGTGGAGTGCGCTCCGGCGAGGACAGGGACACACGAAGAAGCCATCGGCGCTCCACTCACAGGGAGGTATTCCGGATCAACAGAGGCACCCAATGCCCCTAAAATCCCGAGGAAAAACCCTTATCCCCCCCACTTCCGGCGGCGTCGACGAGCCTCTCCGGATTTCCCGCCGGGAAATCCAAACTCCCGAACCAGAATAAATTGAACTGAAGTCGACGGCCCTTGAATTGGAATCTAAACTCTCATAAATTATTTGGCATAGTCTCCAAGTTTCTATACTATGGTGTGGGCATTGGGTTAAGAGGTTCTTGAAGCGGTCAAAGTACTTCCAGAATGACTCACTAGCTAATTGATAGAATTGGTTTATTTCATTTTTAATGTTGGCTATTTTATGATGGGGGAAGTATTTTTTTAAGAACACTCTTACAAAGCCCTCCCAGGTCATAACAAATTGATTTGGAAGACTATAAAATCACTTTTTAGCATCATCCTTAAGGGCAAAATTAATCAATCTTAGCTTGATTTCGTTCTCTGACAATTGTTGCAGCCTTATGGTTGTACAAACCTCTTCGAATTCCCTAATATATATATATATATGCATCCTCTGTTCCTATAATTTTAAAAGCATATTAATCATTTGATGTTTAATTTCAAAATTATTTACTATGGGTTGAGGCAACGTTATGCAAGAAGGTTGGACAGAACCAATTAGATAATATAAATCCTTAAGGATTTGGGTTTGATTTGTTATATCCATTGTAAAGGTTATAAAATATGAAACAGGAATTAAATCAGTTCTAACAAGTCGACCTGATATCCTTCTCCACACAGGAGATGGAGAATTTACTAAATTAATATGTCTTCAATTTTTTGAATTTTGTATATTTATATTTTTTATTTATTTTTTTAGAAGTTTTTCTTTAAAAAAAATTCTAAATTAATTCAACCTTTTTATATCCTAGGACAACCATGCACATAACTTCCAGTTATACCAGGGCAACCTTATATCAAGGCAGTCAAGATTAAAAAATAAAATATCTAAAGCAATTAATTTTTTTTCAAACAAGTTTCACATAAAATTAATTCTATCATGAGATTAACCTAAAACTAGACAACTCCTAACTATTCCAAGTCAACCTTCGAGCACTCCAAGTTCGAACTAATTCACCAAATTGGCCAGGTAAGTATAAGATTAGCGGGGGTCCTCCCATTGCTTTCCTTAGATACCAATTAGAGTGGCCAGGTCAGCGAACGGAACCAATTAAAGAACCACCTTTTTTCGGGACTAAGATTCCTGAATCACTTTCCTAAACACCAATTCAATGATCAAAACTAGCTTGGCATAACTCTTAGGTATCCTTGCCTAATGAGCTCGGATATTCCTAGGATCAGCATCTAACTGATTTATTTAGAAGCTTGGATTAATGCAAATAAAGGAGTCTTGTTTGTGGACTAAGGAAGGGTGATGAACTCCCTACCTTATCTTGTTTAGATTTGTGTCCTTAAAGTAATTTAAAAATGCTTATGTACAGAAAAAATCAAACAAGTTTAAATTAAAAATAAACTAAACTAAGATCAGGATAAAATGCTAAAGGAAAAAAATAATAATTTAAATATGTACCTGACTTCCAGCACTCACCAACTTAAAAATAAAAATGTTAGATAGATCAGATTAAAGTTAAAGCAAGAATTTAAAAACACAATTCAAAGCATACCAATTCTCCAGCAACGGTACCAAAAACTTGATGTGAACTTTAGTTTAACCGCAAACGCACTGTGTGCAGAATAGCATGTCCAGCAAATACAGATCGATCTCATAAGGAATATATAACTTAGGTAAGCTTAGGTAAGCTTCAACAAAGACAAAATTAATCAAACTGAGAAGAAATATATAACTTAAGGATCTAGGGCTTTTGAATCCACTGGACCAATGATTTGAAAACCTTTCTAATGATCCCTTTTATAAATCCTTCCAACTTCTTCCATTGTATTACCAAGTATAGATTATGAAAAGATTTTAACTCAACTATAATCCATTAAGGTTTTACACGAAAAGAAGAGAAAAGAGTAAAACAAATTGTTGAGCCTTCTATCTTTTACCCTTCTTGTACCGAATCAAGCATGAACTATGAAGGGATTGAAATCCAACTATAATCCATCAAGTCTCTTGGCAAAAAGTTTAAAAAGAAGAAAGCTCCTTAAAATTAAAAGCCCAACAAGAGATCCAAGGAAAGGCTTCTAATCATGATCTAGCTTCATCGCCAATCCTAGAGGGTTCGCTTAGCCAGACATGATTTAAATTAAAAATTTTAAATATTATTAAAAAATAAAATCAACCTAACTACTTGCTAAAATTTAAATTGTAGAATTTAAATACGCAAAAATAAAAACTACACTAATTGCATGAATGTAAATTGCAAGAAATTGAAACTATCCTAATGCTGAAATAATAAAGAAAAATTGAAATAAGAAAAACAATTTTTATTGCAGAACTAATTTAATTACAAAGGGTTTAACTCCTAAGCCATTAACAAGACTTGGAGTTAAATAAATAAAAGTAAAAATAAAAATCCCATAGAGGCGCTCTCTCTCCCTTACTCTCCTCGTATGTTGGAAGGGTGGAAGAAAGGGGAAAGAGGAGATAGAATGGGTTGCAACACGACGGGCTGGCTGGAAGTGGGATGTGTCGATAGATATCCCGGTAACGAAGAGATGATGCTCTATATATAGGCACAGGGAAACGCATTGGGTTCGTGTGAAAACCATGTTGGTTTCTCATCCTCATCCCCTTAACAACTTCTCTTCTTATCCTTATCCCCATATCTGTTTCAATTTCGTATTCTTATCCCTATACCCGTTCGACAACCGTAACTAGTTTTATCCCTTCTTAAAAATTAAACTCCGGTGTTATCTATCAAACTTATCCATCAAACTTCTGATCTTTTTTTCCATTCGAACATCTAACCTCCCGACATATTGGTCACCGACAAGAGGTAGTGATGCAGATGGGAAGACAGTGCAGAGCTTCTTCAGTGGCTGTTGGAAGGCTAGGCAACGAACGAAGAAGACCGGACTATAGTAATCCAAAAGAAGAGAATGGCAGACATAGGGGATCGTTGAAGTGGTTGTCACAGGCATCACATGGCAACGAGGAGGCGGTGGTGTTGTGATTTGGTAAGAAGCGGCGACTCACGGTGACTCGGAATGGATGGCTAGATCTTGGCATCGAAGGGGACAATAGCTCGGAGCGACGACGAGGCAGCGACTTTGATTGATGGGTAGACTGCAAGGATGGATGATGGTAGTGCGGTTGTTGGGAAGCTTGAATGGCCATGGAGGAAGAGGGCGACGCACAGAGGAGCGATGATCGGCTCTTGAACAGGGGCTTCTCCCGGTAGTGAGCAACAACCTGCGGCATGGAGGGATGACGAAAGAACAAGGTGGCTAGCTCACGGTGGCGGTTCTTTCCTCTTGACGGTGGCAGCAGCAGTGATAAGGAAGACGGGCGGAGACCGGTGATGTTTGGGATTTTTCCTTCTCCCTTGTCCCGACGGTGAGGGGAGGAGCTCCGGCATCTTCTCTGGAGAGAACTTGGCTCGGTTTGGTCTGTGGTCCATGGTTGTCCCGTGGACCGGCAGCAATGGTAGATGTAGACCGGGCGATCGATTCATGGACCAACCGGCTAGTTCACAGTGGACCAATGCTTTAAAAACTATGCAATTCTTATTGATTTCTTCAAAATCCATTTTCTAGCTCAATTGAAGTTCAATTTACGTGTTGTTTATGCCATTGAACTCCTAAAATCATGCTCTTCATGTTGGCGGGGTTCTTTCATGTAAAACACTGCATAAATATATTAATTTTAATTAAATAAAATGAATTTAATCTATAAATTAATGCACTTATCATTAATATTTATGCACTTATCAAGAGGCTAATCTCCATCTTCTATACCGAACGCCCATATCTCAAGGGCAAATGCCCATCAAAATTGATCCCCATTTCCTTGTCCATCCAAACAAGTGCTCGATAGTTTCAGAAGTTAAATTTGGAGGAAGGTTGCTCGGTAGTGTCAGAAGTTAATTTTGAGAAGGAAGGTTAACTTCCACTACCTCCTACTCGGAAAATTAGATATTTTTATAAAAATAAAATTTTGATTATATTATATCATAAAATAAGATGGAAATATGTCAAATAAATTTCATCATTTGTAAAAGTTTTAATGATAATATTGTATTAAAAATGATGCTAATGATTGTGTTTTTGATAATATTAAAAATAATGCATTCTATTTTTCTTTTTTTAGTTTGTTGATTTTTAAATTTTTAATTTGAAGTCATATCAATAAGAGTGCCAACGTAGACATAACTGAAAAAAATAAAAGAATGAATGTCATTACATTGAAAAATTGATTGAATATTTTTTAAAAAAATTTCTTCCTAAGGGTGCACAACCTTACACAACACCCATCCCATTATCTTCATTTTTACTTTTTTTTGGATTGATGCAATGTAAAGTAATCTATGAAAAGCCAATAGACATGATAGTTTTTAAATAATCAATGGACAAGATAGTTTTTAAATTAATCAATGGCACTTTCATGTGAATTTATGTCATTAACAACTGTGTCAAGTTAAATTGCTCATGAAGGAAAAATAATAATAATAATTTGCTAGAATAATTAAAGAGTTATGCTCTTTATATTACTTTGCAAGCATAAATAATGAGGTTACAATGTTAACATCCATGTAGTATGGCATATCATGCAAAATATAACAAACACATTGATTTTGACTAAAAGCATTCATATAGGAAGGTCTATCTGGCCTAGAAACTTGGTTGGTGATCCTAACCGGTTGAATCCAAATGCAACTCAATGCACGAATAAAATGGAATGGGTCTAGGTCAAAAATTAGACTTAATTGAGAATTTGAGTCATGTTGGAGTTTGATGCTTTTAAACCTAACACACCTCAACTAATTGCCTAATTTATTTATATATAATAATTTATTGTATACATTTCAATTTCTACATTCTTGGATACAAAATTTTATCCTATAGCATAATGGGGCAAAAAAATAAACATACACATGCTAAAATGTGTTTAGGTGTTTGTAATTGACTTTAAATTAAATAAATTATTGGCTCGAAGAATTGATTTTGATAAATAATAAAATATTTGAATATATAATATTACTAATAAATTAATAAGTTAATATTTCAAGAAAAGATAAGGGTAACATCCATCAATTGAAATATAAATTTTTGAAAACCAAATATTAGTGAAAAGCCAATGAATTCCATGTAGAAATGGTGTGTTGAGACTTGAAGTCATAAAAATTTTAAAAAATCAAAGTTTCAATCGCATAAGAAGAGTTTCAGCTTGGCACTATAGTTTCACTCAACACATTACCGAGCCGATTTAGATAGAATTTGAGTCAACTCGATAAGGAGAACCAACTATATAGAAAACTAAGTTTTGGCGGCTGTTCTTAGAGCCGACTCAAAAGATATTTGAATCGACTCAGATGAAATTTGAGACGACTTGACAAAACCAACCAACTCAATAGTGGGCAATGGAAAGTTAGTTTTTGGAGAAAGAAGACTGAGCCAACTCAATAGAAAACTGAGCCAACTTGGAAGTGATCCAAGTTAACTTAATAGTTATCTGAGTCAATTCGAGAATTGCTGATAGATATAACTATCATGCCCCGAATCCAGCATCAGGATCGGTTACGCGATCGATCGCACAAATCCTAGGCATCACCCTAAAGATCATGCTAGGCCTAAGTACACGGAATTCTCATCTTTCCCAGAAATTAAACTGAATTAACCAAATACCATTAAAATGATTTAATAATATCTAAATAATCAACTCGTTCAATTCATAATCACTAACTGATCAACTTGTTCATTACATGGGTATCAAAAATAGAACTAACTAAATAATCTAAAAATTTTGGTACTCGATCTTACACTTGACCCATCCCTTCTATGTATCCTGCTACTCTGAAAAAAAGAAAGTAGAGATAGTGAGCTTTACAGCTTAATAAGAATTCTTGCACATCCACACCATCATAATAAAAATAATCAAAAAATAATATGTAATGTCACAAAATACTATGGTCATATATAATAACATATGCCATGCAATGCAAAATATCATATCATAAAATTTTCATGATCATCATAAATCTGATTAATTATCTTAGGGTGCTTGACTCTGGACTACCATAATCACATTTTCGGTCCATGGTGGGGCATCAATGTTACTACATTTCCATCCTGTAGCGGGCTTTAACGATATTATATTTTTGCCTATAGCGGGGCATCAATATATGGCTGTCCAGTACACCACCACCCATCATGCAAACTTAAAATCAGTTCACGCTTGTTAACAAATTTTATATCAAAACACTCTTTCATCCAATGGGATGCACATGAATATCGAAATTAACCAACCAAGATCAAAAATATATAATTCATATAAAACCACATATACTGAATAATTAATATATATACTAGATGACTATCACATACCGCATGTACTTAATAAATAAGAATATTACATATTATTATCACATGACATGAGAAAAATCACCTAAGCACAAAATAGTTTTTATATAATTAAGTGATCGATGTCCAGAAATTCTTATCTCACTAAAGATAAACTAAATATACTGGATATCAGTCCATACCAAGGACTTGCATATCACCCTTCTACTCAAAAAACTATCTTCCTATATTATAACAATAAATAACTCTATGGTCATTATACATCCAAAATCTTCTACCCGGATTTCATCCGTAATCCACCCGTTGATACCCTAACTTCATAAATTTCTTGAAAGAGGACTTTTAGATCCCCTTAAATATTTATTTATTTATATTACCCTTCTCTCTTTGCTCTTCTTTCTCCTCTCTCTTTCTCTCTTCTTTCTCTCTCCTCTTTTTCTCTCTTCTTATCTATCTCCTCTTTTTCTCCCTTCTTTCTTTCTCTTCTCTCTCTCCTCTTTTCACTTGGTCAATAGGGATGGCAACGGGTCGGGTTCGGGCTTGTTCCTAACTATCCAAATCCAAATCCTAATACCTAATAAACTACTCAAACCCAGTCCAAATACTATTGGGACTAGTTTTTCTATCCAAACTCATCTTAATCGGGTATCGAATAATTCAGGTTTATCCAACCCGATTCCAATTTAGTCACATTGAACATTTTTTTTCAATTTTGTCAACTCTAAAGCCATCTATCATTCTACAAATCATACATACCTTAAACAAATAAAATTTAACTATATTTTTAGTTCAACAATACTTATTTCCATATTCAATCAAAATAAAATTTAATTATTTTAGGCAAATAAAATTCAATAATATTTAGTTCAATACTTATGAAGTAAATAAAGATATAAACATAATTTAAAAGTACATCTAACTCTAAGTTTTAAGTTCCAAAGAGACTTAAAAGAATAATTCTCTATTATTCTTAGTTGCAACATCATTCTTCACCCGATTCGCCTACAAATAATTTATCATTGTTAGTAATGATTGAATCAGGGGATTAAAGGAGAATCGGGAGATTAGCTGATTAGGACCCTTTCCAATCCCCTTTTTGAAGAATAATGATAAGGATTTAAGTATTTATATTTTAATACTAATAGATAATAATTGATAAAATATATTTAATAATATATATTAAATATATATATTAAAATATTAAATAGTTTGGGCCAGGTTTAGGTCAAGTGTATGTTAATCTAGTCCCGATCCAAATTTAAAATTAAGCATTCTTGTTTTATCCAAACCCAGCCCAAACCTAGTAAAGCATTGACTACCCAACCCAATCGGATTGGATCGAGTTGAGTAGTACCATGGATTTGGATTTTGTTGCCATCCCTATCGATTGAACAGAGGAGGCCCTCACCTTTCCTCTTCCCTCCCATTCATGATGGAGAGGAGATCCTCGGGTTAGCCACGGCGGTCACTCCGATGGTAGGGAGACCACTCCGACAGCCGCTCCATCGTTGGTGATCGACGGATCAAGAGGGAAACAAAAAGTCAAGATAGGGAAGGCCCTGTTCAGACCCCGACCAGGTGCTTTGCCGGTCGAAACTCCATGGCAACCCCTCCGGAAGAAAGGAACAAAGACGGCGAGCTTACCTTGGTTTCAGTGAAGTTCCCATGACCAACTGTCAGAGACTCCCAAGGATCTATCACTAAAATCAATGAAAATCGAAGCTCTTCCTCACCGACACGGCTGGTCTTGGGGGTGGATGGCTCAAGGGTTAAGAGGTCTTCTTATAGGGATTTGCGGCTCCCCTGTTCTTCGAGGAATCGAAGGTGAGGAATATCATTCCTTGTGAGAGTCGGACGAGAGGGGTGAAAACTCCAATCATGAGTCTTCCTTTCTCCTATTTTTTTGGGTATTATATTCTCTCTCCTTAAAATGATTTCATCCTCAAAATTAACGTACTTAAAGTTTGCAACACTATTCTCACTATCTAGAACACGATCCTCATAAGCTAGGTTAACTAAAATAACATCTCCATTTAATATATAAATACAAATATCAGTTTCTAAGGGTACGAGTAATATCTCATTATTTTGCTTAATGAAATAAGCTAATATAAAAGAATGTTAGCATCAAGGTCAAATAAAAATAAATAGTATTTTATTATTATTTTTTTGGAAAAGCCGAATCGTACCTATTGTCATTGAGTTAGAAGCGTTGGCATCCTGTGACGTGAGTGCATTAACTCATCCTTGAGTTCTAGGCTTTTATTGTCCTCCATGTTTAGATCCTGCTTCTTGTTGTTATAGCTCATTTCCCTTAGGACAATACTTAGCTTGGTGACCTTGCTATCCATATGTATAGTAGTTTCCATGAAACCATTTGCATTGATTTATATAATGGGATCCTCCATATTTGTGACATTTGATTTTACTCCTTTGTGAGGTTTTGTTAGTCGAAGTATTATCATTAAACTTCTTAGATCTTGCATTAGTGTTCTGGTTGTATTGTCCTTGATGATCACCTGATCAGAACCTCTTCTTTAAAACTTTTTTCTTTTTACTTAGACAAAGTCCAAACTTCTTTCTATTATCAATGCTTTGTTAACGACCTCCTTATAAGTGGGCAACTCAAATGCAGTCGTCTATTGTTGGATTCGATCTCTAAATCCATTCTCAATTTTTTAGTCCGGATCCCTTCATCTGCTATCAATGTTAGAGCATATTTGGACAGTTCTTCAAACTTTATGGCATACTGGGTGATGTGGTGACATCCATTGACGTGGAGCCTACATGGATGCTAGTCGGCAGCCGCATGGGTGGAGATTGCCACTTGAGCGCGATGCCCAAATAGAAGGCCAAGGCGAGCCCTCCTGCCAAGGTCAACTCCCAGCTGGGGTCGTGCTCATGAGACAAGCCCTCCATCTGAGGTCAGCACCCGATCGAGATCGTGCTCATGCTATCAAGGCGAGCCCTCTTACCAGGATCAACTCCAAGCCAAGGTCGTGCTCATAAGGTGAGCCCTTTGTCTGAGGTCAGCACCCGACCGAGGTCATGCTCATACTCACAAGGCGAACCCTCCTGCAAGGGTCAGCTCCCAGCCGGGGTCGTGCTCATGAGACGAGCCCTCCGTTTGAGGTCAAAACCCAGCCAAGGTCGTGCTCATGCTGTCAAGGCGAGCGCTCTTACCAGGATCAACTCCCAGCCAGGGTCGTGCTCATGAGACGAGCCCTCCATCTGAAGTCAGCACCCGGCCGGGGTCGTGCTCATGCTATCAAGGCAAGCTCTGAGGCAGAGTTTCCAAGACGGGACTCACCCCTACATCGTAAAGGCCAACAGAAATTCAAACCATGGTAGAATGGAGCCTGACCACCCATAACCTCTGGGAGGGGTCAAACACCCAGCCATGAATTCAAGCTCTACGACGCGCCACTGGTAGACTCTGCACGATGTGTGCTCCGCCAAGCTTCGGGCCCTATAGTGAACCGCCACATCGACAGTCGTGCAACCGGGGGTTCGACCCTCGCGACATGAAGCATGAACCTCCTCTAAAAGGAGTATTCCATTAAGGCCTCAGGGGCCTACGACACTCTGACGGCCCCTCCAGGAATGGAAACATCTCACTATGGCACGGGGCTCAGTGGCACAGCACCCGCCCCTCCCATGGGGAGTTGCACCATCAAAGGGACAAGATGATGCGGGACAGGGATTGGACTGGATCGCTGGTGAGCATGAAAGTCACCAGGGATTAGGATTTGCAAGGAGGAAAGAAGAGGGTGCAGGGTTAAGAAAAAAATACTGGGGTTCACATAGATTTCCCAAGAAGAAGAAGCACATAGCAAAGGGGCTCACACAGATGCCCTAGAAGAACAAGCACATAGCAAAGGGCTCACATAGATGCCCTGGGCTCACATAGATGCCCAAAATCAGGGATCACACAGAAACCCTGGGAGATGGAGAAGGGATCATACAGATCCCTAGGAGCACACAGATCCTTCACACAGAATAATAGAAATTTTATTCATCCATCCTCCTATTACAAAGGCTGAGGGTGGTATTTATAGATTTTCCAACCCTCATTTGAATTTGAATACAAGATAAAAAGATAAGAATGAATCAAATTCAAATATAAGATAGGATAAGATAAGCCTATCCATATATCAATCCTAACCAACCAAATCCTAAATCAAATTCAAATATAAGATAGGATAAGATAAGCCTATCCATATATCAATCCTAACCAACCAAATCCTAATTCAAATTTTAAACAAAAGATAAATCCTAAATAATTTATTCCAAAAATGCTTCTAGATCTGTGCCACTCCAAGAATTATGCTTACTCCAAGATCCGTGCTTGAGATGTCCCATCATTCTCCTACGGTGGGGAAAAAAACTCGACTCTGTCGAGTTTGGGTCAGGCTCCAGCTTCAGCTTGACTTCAGCTCCGGAACTGCAAACTTTTAGCTTGACATAACCATGATATTTTTTTTTTTTTTAATCAACTTTGCTTTGAAAATGGTGTGGCTTTGAGATCGGTGTGCTTTGAAATCTGTGCTTTGAAAATGGGCTGCAGGCAGTTCTTGGAGAGCTTGGCATAGACGAAGCAGAAAACAGGGGTGAGGGCTGGAAGGGAGGAATGGTGGTGGGTGACCGGCTGGGGGGAGGGTGGTCCGACATCGATGTTGGGGAAGGATCCGTGGACGAGATTTGAAATAGGGAAGAAAGAGAATAGTGGGGGTGATGAAACAGAAAAATCCTAATCCTTTAGCTCTGATACCATTTGATGCGGGACAGGGATTGGACTGGATCGCTGGTGAGCATGAAAGTCACCAGGGATTAGGATTTGCAAGGAGGAAAGAAGAGGTGCAGGGTTAAGAAAAAAATACTGGGGTTCACATAGATTTCCCAAGAAGAAGAAGCACATAGCAAAGGGGCTCACACAGATGCCCTAGAAGAACAAGCACATAGCAAAGGGGCTCACATAGATGCCCTGGGCTCACATAGATGCCCAAAATCAGGGATCACACAGAAACCCTGGGAAGATGGAGAAGGGATCATACAGATACCCTAGGAGCACACAGATCCTTCACACAGAATAATAGAAATTTTATTCATCCATCCTCCTATTACAAAAGGCTGAGGGTGGTATTTATAGATTTTCCAACCCTCATTTGAATTTGAATACAAGATAAAAAGATAAGAATGAATCAAATTCAAATATAAGATAGGATAAGATAAGCCTATCCATATATCAATCCTAACCAACCAAATCCTAAATCAAATTCAAATATAAGATAGGATAAGATAAGCCTATCCATATATCAATCCTAACCAACCAAATCCTAATTCAAATTTTAAAAAAAGATAAATCCTAAATAAATTATTCCAAAAAGCTTCTAGATCTGTGCCACTCCAAGATTATGCTTACTCCAAGATCCGTGCTTGAGATGTCCCCATCACAAGACTTGCACTCCGCTGGCAAAC
Source organism: Areca catechu (assembly GCA_021397845.1). NCBI lineage: Eukaryota > Viridiplantae > Streptophyta > Magnoliopsida > Arecales > Arecaceae > Areca > Areca catechu. Next base: position 152,522,613 of record CM038049.1, on the reverse strand, counting down.
ATCCCCAACAAGAGGAGCTCCCCTAAAGGACCGGTCCGACCAAGGGAGACCACAGGCTATGGATGACCCCTCCTGAAGAGGGAGCAAGGAAAGGGACATCTGGATAAAGCCCCGGATCCGATCTGGGCCACCCAGGTACATAAGATCAAAAAAAGCAAGCACAGAAAAAGAGGTATGCAAGTAAAAAACACACAGAGAACCAAGGGCAAGGAACCAGAAGGAGGAACCTCCCAAGCTCTCTTGTTTTCTCTGGACCCAGCTTCATTTTCATCTTCTTCTTTCCACCCTCTCGACACGAAGAGTCCCCAATCTCTCCACCATAAAGGCTCTGTTCTCCCTGATCGTCCCACTGACTTGATCATCGGAGTGTCCCAGCCGAAATCTCCAGCCTGGTTCTCCTCTTTTTTGTAGGTCGATCGGACTGAAGAGCCAACCTCAGAAGAGAAAAAAGTGCACCCAATAAGAGCCCAACACAATGGCAATGCGCAGGAGTGACAGGCCATGACGATCTAGACGATAATAGATTGGCGCACTAGGTAGGGCAGAAGAATTGATTGACCCCGTACCAAGTCCCCCACTGCAAGATATGCCCACGGAGCTCCATAGCCTTACAGTGACCACACGGACATGCGAAGCCTCCACCAGCCGAGGAGGAGATCCCCTTCGTCGCAATGACCAAAGCCTGATGAGGGAGCTTCCCGCTCCATCACTATCGCCTTTGGCGAACCCCCAGATCATTGCACTTGCCCGACAAGTCCGCGCGCTGGCTACAGTGGTACTTCAGCTTCAGTAAAGCCACCGATCCCAAGAAACTTAGCAGCAACTGGGGCCCTCGATGGCCCACACCATTGGCCCTTATGCCACAGACGAGGCGATCTACCACCTAGCAGAGAGGCACCTCGAAGAGTAGGAACACCAGCTGGCGGACCTCTTTCATCGATTTGCAGAGATGCAGGGCTCCCCTAGTGAGCCCACGGGTTATAATACTCGTCCTCCATTCTTCCATAGAATCCAAGAGGAACCGATTCCTACCTGATTATGCATGCCTCAAGTTGATCCCTACGATGGGATAACTAACCCCCTGGACTACCTGGAAAGTTACAAGGCCCTCATGAGGGTCTAGGAGGCCACTAATGCTCTCCTTTGCATCACCTTCCCAGCCACCTTATGGAAGGTTGATCAAGCCTGGTTCTCCAGACTCGGGTCTAAAAGTATCGGCTCCTTTTCTCATATGGAGAAGAAGTTCGTGGTGCACTTCAATACATGCAGGAAGGTACCATGTAAAGTTGATAATCTCTTCTCGATCCATCAGCAGGATCGAGAATCTCTTTGGGACCACGTGTCCCGGTTCAAGGCCGCCACCTTGAAGATCTACAACCTCGATGAGCCGGTCACCATGCTAGCCCTAAAGAGAGGACTACAGACCTTCGGCTTCACATACTTCCTCGACAAGAAGTCCCCGAAGACTTACTCGAAGCTCCTCCTCTGAGCTCACAAGTATGTTCGGGCCGAGGAGGTCAATCACACCAGGAGGGAGTTGGAGGGGAGACCGCAGAAGAGGCAGGTCATTGGGGAAGCATCCGCTCCCCCAGCTCAGAAGATGACCTCGGCCCGACGGCCGGGGCTAAGACCAAGAGTTGATCTTGACAGAGAGGAGAGGCTCACTCCTCTCCTTGCCCCGAGAATGAAGGACCTCATGGAAATAGAGAGCGAGCACCTACTGCATCGGCCTCCCCAATGGGAGCCGTTTGCTGGATGTGATAAGTCTCGCTATTGTCGCTTCCACCGGGATCACGGCCACAATACCAAGGAGTGTCACCATCTAAAGAGGGAAATAGAAAACCTGATCAGGTAAGGCTACCTTGAAAGGTACATGGATGAGACAGCACCCCCGGTGGCCCGGAGCGAGGAACCTCGCTCGCTCGCCATCGACAACTGGCCCACCAAAAAGCCGGTAGGGGTGGTAACCTGGGGGGCAGGGAAAATCCCAAAGAAGAAAGGAGAATGATGATGTACCCCCTTGTAGGAAGAGAGGTCAAATGAGGTGACCGACCAAAATGATGATGCAGCCATCTTAGAAGTAATGACGGCAAAGTGTCCTAAGAAGACCATAGTTGATATTGGAAGCCCTGATCCACCGGACTCCCAGTTCGACGATGGCAAGTCGGGATGCCAGAGAAGTCCCACAATCCATTCACCAGACTCCCAGTTCAGTAACAGCAAGCCAGGATGCCAGAGAAGTCTCGCAATCCATCCACTGGATTCACAGTTCGGCACCTCAAGCTGAGAAACTCCTGAAGCCCCGCACCTCCAGCCTTACTCAAGTCTGGAGATGTCAACCGGGAAATTCCATAATCTTGCCATCTTCTGCTTGACTCACAGTTCGGCACCTCAAGTCGGAAAACTCCTGAAGCCCCGTACCTCCTGCCTTGCTCACAGTCCGAAGATGTCAGTCGAGAAATCCCAGAATCTCGCCATCTATCGCTTGACTCATAGTTGGGCACCTCATGACGAGAAACTCCTAAAGCCCTGCACCACCTGCCTTACTCACAATTCGGAGATGTCAGCCGGGAAATCCTAGAATCTCGCCATCTACTGCTTGACTCACAGTTCGACACTTCAAGCTGGAAAACTCCTGAAGCCTTGCACCTCCTGCCTTGCTCATAGTTCGAAGATGTCAGCCGAGAAATCCCAGAATCCTGCCATCTAATGCTTGACTCACAGTTCGGCACCTTAAGCCAAACAACTCCTGAAGCCCCGCACCTCTTGCCTTGCTCATAGTCCAGAGATGTCAGTCGAGAAATCCTAGAATCTCGACACTTCAAGCCGGGAAACTCCTGAAGCCTCGCACTTCCTTCCTTGCTCATAGTCCGGAGATGTCAACCGAGAAATCCCAGAATCCTGCCATCTACTGCTTGACTCACAGTTCGGCACTTCAAGCTGGAAAACTCCTGAAGCCTCGCATTTCCTGCCTTCCTCATAGTCTGGAGATATCGACTGAAAAATCCCAGAATCTTGCCATCTACCGTCGGACTCCCAGTTCGGCGATAGCAGGCCGGGATGCCAAAGAAGTCCCATAATTCATCCGCCGGACTCCCGATTCAGCGACTCCAAGATGGGATGCCAAAGAAGTCCTGCAATTCATCCACCGGACTTCTAGTTCGGTGATGGCAAGCCGAAATGCCAAAGAAGTCCTGCAACCCATCCGCCAGACTCCCAGTTCGGCGATGGCAAGCCGGGATGCTAAACAAGTTCTGCAACCCATCTAGCGACGGCAAGCCAGGACATCTCCAAAGTCCTACAATCAACCAGTCGAACCCTCAGTCCGGTGATGGCAAGTCAGGACCTCCCCAAAGTCCTGTAATTAACCAATCGGACCCTCAGCCCGTCGACGACAAGCCGAGAGTCCCCAAAAGTTCCATTTCCTGTTGCTGGAACTTTGGTTTGGCAAACCATGAAGCAAAAAGAGAAATCGTATTCATTGAAATGCTCTTTACATCGTAGAGAGGCTCTTAGTGGTCCGAGAAGCCTTACATCAAAAAGAAAAATAAGAAGAAGAGAATAGCAATTGTAAAGGAAAATAAAGCTTTCATTGTTAAGTCTTCTGTTGCATCTTTTGGAGACTCCCAACAGGCTGGGAGGCCTCCTAAAATTCTAAATTACAAGATATAGGGAACAGGCTCATGCCTCCCTTGTCACCCCTTGCACGACCAACGAGCTAGTACTTCGACTTTGGACTCCACCCCCAGGATCGGGTGGGGACATGTCAGTCCCTTCTACCCAAGCACCTTCTGGGAAGGAGAACAAAGCCTCCGCCTCTACCGTCCCATTCTCGGAGTTCACCAATCTTGTGAACTCCGGGTTGGTGTTAACAGCTGCAGGTTTGGCTATCTCCATCAGCACGACGACGGTAGTGGCCCTCTCCATGGCAACCACGACCTACGCCACCTCCTTGTCCAAGTACAGCGAGAAGGCTTGCACGAGGATCGCTTCTACCATTAAGGCAGCCCCCTTCTCTGCTTCCCCTGCCTTCCAGGGACCTCCTCCTCTTCTTCCCATAGAGGATGACTTCGAGCTCGACGGATTTCTTCTCCAGGCCGGATACCTTCGCCCTAGCACCGGTCTCTTGCTCCCAAAGGGCCACTACTTGTTCCCCCAATCTTCGGGTTGAAAATCTAAAGTCTACTAGGATCCCTCCCTCGGTACAGCCCGAGGGAGAAGGGTTGAAGGAGGGAAGCTAGGAAGAAGGGCTTCAAAACATCTGAAACAAGAGGGAAAGTAGAGGAGGAAGGAAAGGCTCTGTGAAGGCATGATCAAATGCGATCGGAGGCCCTTTAAAAGAAGCAAAAGAGGGGGGGTGAGTCCTTTGCAAAAAAGCCTGCCACCTCGTGCCCATCGAAGGCATGCGCCTCTTCGACTCCTGGGCCAATCAGGAGCCACCACGTACCGACATCTGGTGGTCTTGATGCCTCAGGTCAAGGGCATCGCTTCGGTTCAAAGAAGGCAGTTATAACCCCTCCATCGAAAAACCAAGCTTGGTGTCACTCTGATAAAAGGAGAGCACAACTTTTGGAGCATCACCATGCAAGGTGTTAATGGCGTGGATGGCATGCCCCTCCATGTCAGCAGGGTCATTACTCTCCTCGCCCTGAGCATCGCATCATTCTCCGGGCTTAAGAGTGGGGGGCATCTGATGTAGTGACATCCGCTGACGTATAGCCTACATGGACGCCAGCCGGTAGCCATGTGGGTGGAGACTGCCACCTGGGCACAGCACCCAAATAGAAGGCCAAGGCGAGCCCTCGTACTAAGGTTAGCTCCCAACCGGATTCGTGCTCATGAGGTGAGCCCTTTGTCTGAGGTCAGCACCCGGCCGGGGTCGTGCTCATGCTATCAAGGCAAGCTCTCCTGCCAAGGTCAGCTCCCAGCCAAGGTCATGCTCATAAGACGAGCCCTCTGTCTGAGGTCAGCACTCGGTCGGGGTCATGCTCATGCTCACAAGGCGAGCCCTCCTACTAGGGTCAGCTCCTAGTCAGGATCGTGCTCATGAGGCGAGCCCTCCGTCTAAGGTCAGCACTCGGCTGGGGTCATGCTTATACTGTCAAAGCGAGCCCTCTTGCCAGGGTCAGCTCCCAATCGGGGTCATGCTCATGAGGCGAGCCCTCCATCTGAGGTCAGCACCCAGCCCGGGTCATGCTCATACTGTCAAGGCAAGCTCTGAGGTAGAGTTCCCAAGACGGGACTCACCCCTGTATCATAAAGGCCAACGGAAATTCAAACCATGGCAGGATGGAGCCTGACCACTCGCAACATCCAGGAGGGGTCAGACACCCAGCCATGAATTCAAGCTCTGCGACGTGCCACCGGTGGACTCAACACGATGTGTGCTCAGCTAGGCCCCGGGCCCCGTAGCGAACTGCCACATCGACAGTCGTACAACTGGGGGTTCGGCCCTCGCGACATGAAGCATGAACCTCCTTTAAAAGGAGTATTTCATTAAGGCCTCAGGGCCCTACAACACTCTGACAATCCCTTCGGGAACAAAAACATCCCACTGTAGCATGGGGCTCAGCGGCACAACGCCCGCCCCTCCCACGGGGAACTGCACCATCAAAGGGACAAGACCTGCACCCCACCGACGAACATCCCCAATAGGAGGAGCTCCCCCAAAGGACCAGTTTGACCGAGGGAGACCGCAGGCTATGGACGACTCCTCCTGAAAAAGAACAAGGAAAGGGATATCTGGACAAAGTCCCGGATCCGATCTAGACCACCCTAGGTACATAAGATCAAAAAGAAGCAAGCACAGAAAGGAGGTACGCAAGTAAGAAAATACACAGAGAGCCAAGGGGCAAGGAACTAGAAGGAGGAACCTCCCAAGCTCTCTTGTTTTCTCTGGACCCAGCTTCATTTTCATCTTCTTCTTTCCACCCTCTCGACATGGAAAGTCCCCAAGCTCTCCACCATAGAGGCTCTATCTTTCTTGATCGTCCCACTGACTTGATTGTTGGAGTGTCCTCACTGGAATCCCCGGTCCGGGCCTTCTCTTTTTTGCAGGCCGATCGGACCAAAGAGCCAACCCCAGAAGAAGAGGAAGCGCACCCAACGGGAGCCCGATGCAGCAGCGACGCGTAGGAGCTATAGGCCATAACGATCTAGGTAGCAGTAATGGGCAACTATCATACTACCCTGCTTCAAGCAATCAAATTCTCAAAATTCCTAAATATGAACACTCTGAGAGAAGTACCTCTCATAAAAGACCCTTTAAAAACCTTTCCAAGTAAGAGGTGCATCATTTGGTCCTAACTTTTCAAGCTCCATATCCCACCAATCGGCTACCTCATCTCGTAATATGAAGGTAGCAAGATTAACTTTTTCCTCTATTGGACACCTCAAGGCTCGGAATACTTTTTCTATCACTTTCAACTAACCCTCGGCCTCCATAAGGTCAGATGTTTTCTAGAATACCGATGGAGCATACTTCTTGAAATCTATCAAGATTATTTGACACTCTTATTGGACCCCGATTCCTGGCTATAGCTGAGAAGTTCCTTGTTGATGTTGCTGCTGTAATAATTGATGCATGAATTATTGTTACTGCTATATGAGTTATTGTTGCTGTTGTTACACTTCTACTATCCTTATCATATCAGTTCTAATAGTGGCTTATTGTTGTACCAGTAATTGTATAAGCTGAGAGAGGCTAACTTGATCCCTAAGCTAAAATTCAAGTCCACCCGAGGTTTCCATTTCTACTATCCCAGCCTCCGGGATATTATCCATAAGATTGCGCAGTGGTTCCTACCAGTGCATACCACTATCTGGGAAGATTCCAGCATCTTCTTGCTGATTCAAGGGCTTCTAAGTATTTGAACTATCTACAAATCTTGTAGGCCTCCTAGTATGTCCACGTCTGCCTCCATGCATCATGAGATCCTACATCGATCACTGTTAATATTCATGTATCAACTAAGGCTATATATATTATACTATCTTATCCCGACCTAATGATCGATCCATACTCTCTCTGAACTTACACCCTAGGATCCTACAACCTAGGCTATGTTACCACTCTGTCACACCCCAAACCTAGCACTAAGATCGGCTATGTGACTGACTGCACAAACCCTAGGTATCATCTTAAAGATTATGCTAGATCTAAGTACACAAAATTCTCATAATTTTTAAAAATTAAATTTAATTAACCAAGTACCATTAAAATAATTTAATAATAACTAAATAATCAACTCATTCAATTTATGATCACTAAATAATCAACTTATTCATTACATGGGTATCAGAAATAGACAAAAAATGAAGAGTGAAGAGTGAGCTTTACGGCCCAGTAAGAATTCTTGCACATTCACACCATCATAATAAAAATAACCAAAAAGTAATATATAATATCACAAAATACTACGGTCATATATAATAATATATGCCATGCGATGCAAAATGTTATATCACAAAATCCTCATGATCATCATAAATCTGATTCAATCATCTTAGGATGCTCGGCTCTGGACTACCATAACCACATTTCCGGTCCATGACGAGGCATCAAGAGTTTCACATTTTCGGTCTATGGCAGGGCATCAATAGTTTTACATTTTCGACATGTGGCAAGGCATCAATGTTACTACATTTTTTGTCTATAGCAGAGCATCAACGATACTACATTTCTGGCCTATAGCGGGATATCAATACATGGCTAGTGCAGTGCACCACCACCTATCATGCAATCTTAAAATTAGTTCATGCTTGTTAACAAATTTTATATCAAAATAAACTCTTTCATCCAATGAAATGCACGTGAATATCAGAATTAACCAACCAAGATCAAAAATATATAATTCATATAAAACTACATATACTAAACATATTAATATATATACCAGATGACTATCATATATCACATGTACTTAATAAATAAAAATATTATATGTAATTATCATATGACATGGAGCAAAATCATCAAAGCATAAAATAGTCTTTATATAATTAAGTGGTCACTGTTTAAAAATTCTTATCTCACTAGAGATAAACTAAATACACCTGATATTAGTCTGTACCAAGAACTCACATAGCACCCTTATACTCAGAAAATTGTCTTCCTATAATAATAATTTTAATAACAATAAATAACTCTATGATAATTATATATCCAAAACTTTCTACCTGAATTTCATTTATGATCCATCCACTAATATCCTAACTTCACAAATTCCTTAGAAGAGAACTTTTAGATCTCCCATTAAATATTTATTTATTTACCTTACCCTTCTCTTCTCTCTTTTCCTCTTCTTTCTCCTCGCTCTCCTCTTCTCTCTCCTCCTTCTCTCTTCTTTCTCTCTTTTCTTTCTCTCTCCTCTTCTTTTATCTCCTCTTTTCTTTCCCTTCTTTCTCTCTCATCTTTCTCTTTCCTCTTTCTTTCTCCTCTTTCTCTCTCTTCTTTCTCTCTCCTCTTTCCACTCGATTCAATAGGGGAGGCCCTCCCCTTTTCTCTTCCCTCCCATTCACGACGACGAGGAGATCCTCGAGTTAGCCATCAGCAATGACTCCGATGGCAAGGAGACCATTCCGGTGGCCGCTCCATCATCGGTGATTAACAGATCAAGAGAAAAATGGAAACTTGAGATAGGGAAAGCCTTGTTCGGACCCCAACCTGTTACTTCGCCGGCCAAAACTCCATGGCAACCCCTCCAGAAGAAAAGAACAAAGATGGAGAGCTTACCTTGATTTTGGTGAAGTCTCCATGGCCGACCGTTGGAGACTCCCAAGGATCTATCACCGGACTCAATGAAAATCGGAGCTCTTCCTCACTGGCATGGATGGTCTTGAGGGGTGGATGAATCAAGGGATGAGAAGTCTTCTTATAAAGATTTGGAGCTCCCCTATTCTTCGAGGAATCGAAGGTGAGGAATCCCATTCCTTGCGAGAGTCGTTCGATCAGGAGTCTCCCTTCTCCCCTTTTTTCTGGGAATTACAATAATAGCTAGTTCCGTAGAAAATTTAGAATGACCCGATCTTATTTTTAACGGATATATTTCCTTCTTCAATGGCTAGAAACAACTAGTTTGATGTTGGAAGACTTTTTAAATGCTACCAAATTCATTGAAGGCACCAACGACCCATCAATCATTCATAGAATATTTCAAGTATTATTAAGAACAACATAAAAAACCAAAGTCTTGATTTGAGACTCATATTTCCAACCATCTAAAGTTATTACATCAATCGTTAGTTTCTCAGTAAGGAGAAAAGTATTAAAGCTTCCAAAGATTCCTTATATCTCCTTCTTGTATGCATAAATATTCATTCTTGCTCCTTTTAAGAAGTTTTTTATATCTCACCGCTCTTTCTTTATTTTTATTATTATCTACTTCAGTTGGGACTAGAGTTAGGTGTATTTTGAGTAAGGGATTGGCTTGTAGGGTTTTAATTATGAGCCCGAAAAAATAATCAGTATAGGATTTTGGTTTGTGAGCCCGAAAAATAAATCGACTATAATTTTTGGAGAAGATTATAATAAAAAATTCTCAAAAAAAGATCAAGTCAAATATATTTGACATATGATAGATGATAGGGTTTAGCAAGTAATCCATAACCTCCATATTGTTAGGACTCTAATAGAGCGATTGTATCATATAGTAACTATACATAGAGATTTACCTTCTATTCATCTGGGTTGCTATTACATGTAGCTAGGCAATACTGGCAGATTGTGGAACTCACAAGGATCATCTTGATAATCGATGATCCTTATTAGAAAGAATCGGAATAGTTTTAATCCATTGAAAGAATGTTGCAATGGAGATCACAATATATCTCACTACCGTACTAAATAGAACATATGGGGTTACACACATAAGAGGTTGTGACTATCACATAGTTAAATTCAGTATGCAATTATTGTTAATTAAGTCATTTGGTTTGATGTGATTGAATCAAATAATTGGGCTAGGTTTGAATCAAGTTAAATTAGATTTAATTTGATCAAACCCAAGTTTGAGTTTGACTCCACTTAATTTTGGATTAAATCCAAATTCAAAAGAAAGAGAGAATCTATTTTCCCTTGGTCTTTACCCAAGTCAAAGAGGAAGGATGCCCCAAAGAGATGGGGCATGGGATTTATGCACAAGAAAGGAGAAGGTGTCCAATATTTGCATGAATTGTTTATGCCCAATAGAGTTCCATGCCCACAAGAGAAGAAGAGTCCTTCTTATTTAGGGAATTGACTAATTAAAGGCTTTAAAGCCCTAATTTATTAGGTTTTGACTAGTCAAAGGGAAACTATAACTAATTTCCTTAGGAGTAAAACTCCTAGAAGGATCATGCTAAAATCCGCATCACCTATACATAGGACTTGCATTCTAGATTGCTGGGTCTTATGTCCCATGCAGGTGCCAGGATCCGTGTCTTATATGCATGGACTCGCATCCCAGATTGCTAGGTCTTGCATCCAATGCAAGTGCCAAGATCTATGTCCCAGATTGCTGAGTCTCGCATCCCATTAAGGCGTGGAAAGGTAATTGGATTCCCTTTTGGACTTAGAATGGGTTTTATGATTTTTCTCTGACCTATAAATATGTGCTACTCTTGAACCTTTGAAATAGAATTTTTACATCAAAATTGTTCTAGCAAAACTTTTGGGTGGCATCTCTCCTCTCTCCTCCTCTCTTCCTCTTCTCCATGCCCAAGAGTTGGGCTTTTCCTATTCTCTCTTCCTCTACACATCCAAGGAAGTTGAACGTTCAGTCCTTGAAGATTTCAGCAATCAAGAGAGGGCTTCTGTAACGGAGCTAGTACCTCAGTAAAGCTAGGATCTTGAGATCAACTTATGACCTTGCTTGGATACCTATAGAGGCCGGGTGCTTTTGTAACATTAAAAAGAACCAAGGCATTGAAGATCATCAACAAGTGAAAGGTATGCAAGAAGATATGATCTTCTTATCATTTTTCTTTTTATCATAAAATTTATCACTATAAGAAATTTAACTATTAGCAATAGCTAATCAGCCATTGCTAATAATAATTTTTAACAACCAAAAAAATCCATCACTACTAATATTAGTGGCAGAATAGACTATTTGCGATGGCTATTGCCGTCGCTAATACTATTAAAATTTTGAAAAAAAAAAATCTTAGAAATATTATTGGCGATGGATTTAAGGGTTATTAGCAACAAAAATGTGCCATTTCTAATAATAACATTATTGTTAAAATTTTGAAATATTTTTTTCTTGGAAAAGGGTTATTGGTAACAAATATAAGGGTTATTAGTGACAGCACTTTGCCATTGCTAATAATTACACTTAAATTAAGGAATTACTAACCATTATTAGTGATGGCAAGCCTTGTCATCGCTAATAATTTTGAAAATATCCTATTAAAATTTTAAAAATATTTTCTTGGAGAGGATTAATAGCAATGGCATTTTGGGTTTTTAGCTATGGTAAAATGCCATCGCTAATAGAAAATAAAAATTAAGGCTTTCTTGACTAGTATTAGCAATTATGATCATAGCAGTCGCTAATAATTTTCCAAATCCCCTACCCAATCAAACAAAAAAAATTTCCTTCGCCCCCTCACCTCCCCTTCCTGTTCCCCCTCCTCGCACCGGCATCCCTGCACTGCCGTCCACCTATCGGATCGACATTTTCCTTGCCAAATCTAGTGTCATCATGTCAAATCATCATCCCTGCACTCGATCAACCTCCCCGCACCGTTGCTTCACCTTCTTCTCCCCACATTGGTGTGCTTCCCCGTCGACCATCAAAACCGACATCCTCGCTCTCCCACGCCACCATTTTCACTACCCTGTACTAGCACCACCATCCCCATGGCCCCATCCCCGCACCACCTTTCTCGTGGTCCCATCCCTGCACCCCCATCTCCATGGCTACATCCTCATGCTACCATCCCCAAGCCAGCATCCCATCCCCGAGCTGCCACCCCTGCACACTGACCATGGGGCCCATCTTCTCCTACTTCTTATAAGTATTAGGGATGGCAAAGTTAATTTTTTTTATTTAAAATATGTTAATTAAGTATAATTAGATATTTATTTAATTCATTAATTAGATGTTAATTTAATTAATTAGTTAGGTAATTAATTAATTAATTAGAGGTATATGAATGTATGCCTCGCATGCATGGGACTCAAGTCTTGGCATGTAGAGTACAAGCAGGGTCCAGGTTGCACACCCTGCATGCCCGAGCCAAGGGAAGGTGCCAAGCAGCATTGGAAACACAAGGTCGGAGCGTGTCCCATGCACTCAGGCCTCGGGTCTTGGTTGGCATCCAAGGCAACTGGCCCTCACACACCCTTCATACTTAGGTCGAGGGAAGGTGCTGGGCAGCATTGCAAACATAAGCCGAGGCATGCCTTGCATGCTCAGGCCTTAGGTCCCAGCTAGCATCCAGGACAGCCAATCCTCACATAAGGGCTAAGTGCATATTCTATGGCATCCTATAATTAGGTATTAATTTAAGTAATTAACTAGGTATTAATTTTAAAAAATTATATTGCATAGAGTCATAGACGCATCTTTTGATTAATATACATATTTTACAGCATTCATGTATTTATATATTATTATATAGGTGGGAGAATTATATATATTGATCAATTAAATATCCAGTATAGATAGTTTGAAAATTGTAATTAATTCTATAGATAATTTTAGTAGTCAAACGGTATGTTGAGAGTTCAAGAAAAATTTTGGACGGTATTTTTCTTTAGTTCTCCTCACACATTTTCAACCATATGGAGAGAACTAAGAAAAAATATTGCCAAAATATTTTTAGCCTCTGTTGTATATCGTTTGATTACTATAATTAATCTATAGAACTAATGCATTTTCTAAATAGGATAGGACCTTCTATACCTATTAGTTGATAGAATGATAGATTTATTATATAAGTTATTTTAAATAATAAAATAATTAATTAGTAATTTTCTTGTATTTATATATACAGAATCTGTAGATAGTGTGCTATGGGCCGTAGTTGGATGGACTATCAAGTAGTTGACGGGATAATTTCTACTAAATATAAGAAGGGTGTAGAGTACTTCTATTATTATGCTTTTATGAATGAGGCACCCTTACATTAAGGACGAGCACGTTGCCCTTATAAGAGATGTGGCAATAATGAAATGTTTGATAGGGATACAATCATTGTCTATTTATATATGAGTGGATTTATGCCAAATTACAAGCATTAGTATCTACATGAAGAGACGTGGAAGACGGTTGCAAAGGTTAAAGGTGAGCAAGACGAGGACACAGATAAAATGGTAGATATGGTTATGGATGCGGCCAGTCCTAAATTGTACAGCTAGTCCTAAATTTAATTATGATGTGAAGGATGATCTAGAAGCTGGTAGCGGCAATTTCTACTATATGCTAAGAAATACTGATAAACCACTGTGACTGAGATGTGAAATATTTACTATATTATCAGCCGTGTCATAGTTATTAAACTTGAAGGCCAAGTTTAATATGATGGTCAATTATTTAATAGGATGATAGTAATAATAAAGAAAATACTACCGAAGAATGAAAAAATTATTGGAAGCTTCTATGCTTCAAAGAAAATTGTGAAAGGGTTAGGCATGGGATATAAAAAAAATAGATGTATGCCATAATAATTGCATGTTTTTCTATAAGGGGGACAAATTGAAAAGCTCATGCGATGTGTGCGGTGAAAGGTGATTTAAGTTAAGGCAGGAAGGTAAAAAGTAGAAGGACATACCATACAAGGTTCTTTGATATCTTTCCATCATTCCTACACTTCGAAGGCTCTACTTGTCCAAGAGTACTACCAAACAGATGAGATGGCATAAAAGGATTCGCAAGCACATCGATATGCATATCAATATGATGAGTCATCCATCAGACGTAAGGTATAGAAGAAATTTGATATTTGCCATCCTTTATTTGCTCAGGAATCATGCAATATTTAACTGGGTCTATCTATGAATGAGTTTATACTGTTTAATCATGCAGCAGCCCATTATTCATGTTGGCCTGTCTTTATTACTCCATACAATCTACCGCTTGGGTTATATATGAAAGAACATAACATCTTTCTTATATTAATCATTCTTGAACCATGATACCTTGGTATAAGCATTGATGTATATCTAAGATCTCTTGTTGATAAGCTAAAATTTTTATAATCCATTGGCACGTGTACTTTTGATACATTGAAGAAGTAGAATTTTATAATAAAGACTACATTAATATGGACCATCAATAATTTTCTTGTTTATGGAATGTTGTGAGTACTCATAGGAAGCTAGCATCTCCCTGTTGCATGAAGATTATTGATAAACCAAGAGTGCTTGAACTCTAGATTATTGATATAGAAGATATCAATCCAAGCATCTTGATGATCCTAATAGTTAAATTATTCTCTCTTCGTTGTTCATTTTCGCTATCTTAGTAGAATTGGGGTTGTGATGAGGATCCCAGTCTTCTAGAGAATAAATCTGCAATATAAAGAGTTTGGATAAGGCATATTCTCCATATCCCTCGTAGTTGTGATGAATGTGAATGCCTTTTAGTTTAAGGATTTCCTCATGATAGATCCAATTTTTTGCCCTTGTTTTCTGGATATGGAGGTTTTCTTTTCAAAGGTATTTCAAGAGGCCTTTGATGGTGGAGTGTAGGTCATAAATTTCTAAGTTTTCTTCTACCTTGGGTATGTATAGGCAAAAAAGGATTCTTTTGCTGGAGTAGGAAACAAGAAGCTAAAGATTCTTGGACTTATCTGACTTCTTAACCCAGGAGATTTGTTTCCCTGGGATTTCTCCATAGGTTGAGTCCCGGTCAAAACATATTAAAGTTAATATTATAGAAGAGCATTGGAAGATAATTTTTGAGTTTTTGTCTCTTGGTTGATCCTTATAGTTTTGTTGCTATATTATTTTGGAAGATCTGATCTTGAGCTCTTCAAGTTTTGTCTCTGGAGTCTAACCTTCCAACTTTAATTATGGATTTTCTCACCATCTTGGGACATGGTTCTGAAGAGCATTTCTTGGATAAGTCTTCTCTACAATTCAAAAGGAATTTACAAGATTCTATTAAATTGTTAGAATAGTTAATGATTTTATTCACTAGAATAACTTGATCATACCTTTACTTCATTTGGATTTCATTTGATAATTCATTTATAAACTTTTCTTAATATTTAATAACTCTGTTTAGCTGATTGAGAAAGGCCTCCTTTGTTTTGGAGAAAAATTTGAATATTACTTTTTTTACTATTTACCTAGGTGGCTATACCCTTTTCGATAATAGTAAAAGGTTTAATCATGGTTAAAAAGGAATTTCCTAATATAACTCCTTGCCCAAAATTTTTAACTAGTAAGAATGATGTCGTTAGGCAGGTTTTACCTATACAAATATAGATTTCAGGAATTTTGTAGTTAACCCTAAGTTGTCGTCCATTAGTTGTGTAAACCTTAGGGATTTATTTTTCAAAGCACCAAGAAAGAATTAATCCTTCTCTAGTGCAGTTTACATCAACATCTGAATCTAGTAAAGTTTTGTATTTGAACTTATAACCTCCTCTTAGCTTATATTGAATTTCACAATATGATATTTATAAATTCTAAAGGTTCTTCTTCAATCAACAAGGATTTTCCTGTTGATTGTTTTCTTGTGTCAAAGATCTATGATTTTAAGATTTGATCCAGATCTCCTTCTATTTTATCATTAGAGGCATTTTACTCTATTAGTCTCAATTTTTATTTTAATAGTTGTATTTCCTTTTTCATGAGGGTTTGTTCTCTTAACAAATTCTCTAGACTGGTTTTTCTACTTTTTTATTTAGTATTTCAAGCAGCGTTCTTGGTACCATCACGAATCTTCGGGATATATCGTACCATACCGACCAAGAGCCAGTACGGTTCGGCCTTGAAAAACAGTCTAGAATCCCAACCGGTACAGTACGATACCATACTAGTCCATTTTTCTCGGTTCGAGTTCAGTTCGGGTCCAATTCATGTCAAACAATTAGCCATGAAAAGGAAATGGAGAGGAAAGGAGTTTTTTTTAATTGTGAGCCCGGTATGATATGGTATCGTACTATACCATACCAGTCGGTGATTGGTACGGGACCCGATACCGGTTCGGTATATATTAGTTTCAAGTCTTTAAAACACCTTATCTAGTGTATAGAAATCTTGTTTTCCTTCAAGCTTTTGAAGAGGCTTTGCGTTTTGACCTTTCATTAAGACAAACTTTTTCAATTTGATTTTGTCTTTCCTCTAGTATTTTTAGAGAATCGATCATGTCCATAATAGACTATGCTTCCTTGGATAATACTAGGATCTCATCACTTCTTGTTTGTTCACTAGCTAAGTATTTATCACAGCATGTGCATCCATAAGTAGCATCTAATTCATCATCTATGTTTAGCTTTAGATTATTAACCACGTAATTTAGTTTTTCTTTGACATCTTCTAAATTATTTCCCTTGAATATATCTTGGAGTTTCCTTTGATATCCGTTTTATTGCATTATTTTGCATAATGTCCTCTTTCTCTGCATATGTAATAAATTGGAGACTTTATTGGTCTCTTCATTTTCCTTCTACCTTTAGGTAGGGTTTAGGATAAGATCTATCGGTCATCCTCTTTTTAGGATTTTTCTTGATTTCTTTTCCAAAATATTTTTTCTTATATTCTTTAAACTTTTATTATCTTTTTAGTATAGATTTTCTAGTTGAAATCCAAACTAATAGCAAAAATCACCTAATTCTTTTCTTCCAATCGTTCTCTGACTTTTCAATTGATTTCTTATTTTTAGATCATGGCATAGTTCGGATCCAATTAATTGTACTTTTTAGGCTATTTTATCCATGTCTAATTGGCTATAGTTTATACTGCCTTCACCTTCATGTCTTAAACGAGTCCTGACCTTTATAACAAATAAGGATGGTAGTCCTGATATAAATTTTTCTTTCCAGAATTTATGATTTGGATCTGGACGTTGGTATAACTTAGATAGGAAGGTATCATTAAACCACCTAAAATTAGATAGTTTTACATCTGACATTTATTAATTTTTCTCTAACCTTTTCATATATATTTGTGAAATCACCTATGAAAAGATAAATAATATTTAGGATTAGGATTATTATAGTATCTAAAGATTGATTAGGAAGATAGTTTCCTTCATGATCCCTTTTAGTAGAATTAAGGATTTCTTGCTTCTGATAATCAGTGAGATAATTATTCCACCACCTTCTTAATTGTCCTAAGAAGCTTGATACAGTCATCATTTATTCTCAAAGTTTCCATAGACTTTACAGTGATACATTCCCACCGTCCTCTCAATTATCCTGAAAAGCTTGATATAATCATCATGACAATTTATTTCTCAAAGTTTCAATGGACTTTACATGCATTTACTTACATACATCATCATTTGATGACAGATGGTAATAATCTAGTATTCTAAAAGTCCATATAAATTCTATTTGGCAAGGCTTCTTCCAACGAACTGAATAGCAGTTATGGTGTCGAGTTTTTTTGAACTGTAAATCGGTATATGTGGGTCTAGGATAATAGTTTTTAATCCTAGATGCTTGTACTATTTTTTATATCCTGAGATTTTGTTTATCTCATCCTTTTGCTTTGGTAAAATATTACTACCATGCTTCTTCCTCGGAAGAGGTTAATTCTCTAGAGGACTCTTTGGATAAATAAGTTATTGTATCCTTGAGTTTTAAAAAAGACATCTTGATATTAAGTTGGTCAATAAATTCTTCCAACAAAGATGGCCCTAGTTTGATTCCGGAATCCAACCCTTGGGAATTAAATATATGGGGAGCACTCTTAGAGGAAGATGCCTTATTGTTTTGTGGTAATTTGGTTTGTTTAATCAGAGGCATCCTATGAATTACCCTTTTGGTTTCCTCTTTCTTTTCTAGAAGGATGTTTGAAATCCTTTCTGTTTGCTTCCCTATGATGTTAAGGGTAAGATTTGTGAAGTTTTGTTGCTCCACAATCTGTTTTAGATGTTCTACTTTAGGAATTTCATGAAGCCCTTTATCAAAATTTTCGGACTAGCCTATACTACTTCTACCTGAATTGGTTCCAAGGATGGATGTACAGATTCTACCCCTGTACCTTTGACTGTTTTCCAGTTTTTGAAAATAATCTTCTTGATTATAACAATTTGAAGCTCTGGTCTTAGATATTCAAGGCCTTTGGTATGTAATGGTTTTCAAACCAATCAAAGAAGAGGATGTTTCTCTCTTCGGCTTTCATCTAATTATACTAGATTTTCCTGATAAATTATCATTTTTCTTTATCATGGGTGCCAAAGAACCATCGTGCATTTACTCTGTTTGCTTCACAGTTAAAGTCTTTTATTAAGAGTGCTTTATCAATCTAGAACTCTACTAACTCTTTAACATTCAGTTCTAGTTTAGAAATTGAAGGTTCATAGGTTTGTTTGTAAGTGGCATGTGCTACCTTTAAGGACCTGTGTTGATCCTTTTCTTTGTATGTAGTGGGTATGTCTAACGTGGAAGACCTTCTATCTTGGATGATTTTTCTACTGGATGAGAAAAGTATTTCTAAATTACCATCTGGGATTTCGGTAATTATTTTGCTAAGTTGTTTGGGCTTTTACTTGGCTCTATGACCTGTTTTCTAGTCCTCTTCTCCAGTAAAATTATTACATTCCATTTTAGTCTCTAGTAGAGATGCCAACAACGATTTAAGTTCAGTTCAAAAGACTTGACTGTTGGAAAAGGGTTTAAGAAGTTCCAATCCTAGAACTTCAAGAAATCATCCATGAAAAGGCAACACGACCTCACGAAATAAAGGAGCTACTCGTAGATTTACAAAACTTCCTTCTAGAAGGATGGGATTATCTTAAGCTCAATCTTCCACTATTCAATGTTTTCTACAGGGAAAAGAAAAATAGAGCTCTTAATAAAGGAATTGTAAAGATAATCCCTGTAGATTGTTCTATAGCACTCAACATATCTCCTACTATAGCTTCTACCATACTCAAGGAAGCATAGAACACCCAAGAGTTCTTGAGAGTAAAGATCTTTAGTAGAATAGAAGAAAAAAAAATACGTACTATTATTTAACTCTTCAAAATTTACCATATTAGTGTATTGGAAGATAATAACCATATAGCCCTGGTAGAAAGAGAAGGGAACGAATTACCAAAAGATTTCGATCTCGAGGACTACAAGATAATCTCCTACTTAGAACCCTACTATGCTGCATAAAGGCTAAAACAACAAAAATATTAGACAGATGGAAGAATTTGGATAACCTCCAAACTTCCAATAAACACAACAGCAGAATAAGGATTATGGGAACACCTCTAAAACCTAGAGAATTATTCACAGGAAATTTAGAACAGCAGAAACATCAAAAGATATTTAGCACAAGTAGAAGAATGCATCCATCAATTATACACCTTTATTGCTCCGGAAAATGATAATACTGGAGAATGAACCAAAAAACGAAAAAAGAAAAGAAAATTTTCCTACCAACCATTTCTACCAAAATCAATGCTAGAAATATTTTCCTTGCAAGATGATCTTATTCTTAAAATAAGGGTAATGGTCAAAAATTAGAAGACTAGCTAATCAGCTGGACAAAATCCCACAAAGATCTTATATGTGACTTGTCCGTATACTTAGTTATTTGCTTTGCCTGCTACTTTGTTCTAGGTTTCAAGATGATGTGTGAAATACATATCCTATGTTATTTAAGTAATCATGAAATCAAAAAATCCATACAGTTATTCCAGATAGTCTTTATATTTACATGGATATGGCTTTCAGTGCAACCCTACTCAAACAATCTCCAAGTGGCATTCAAAGCCTTTTGAGTGCATTTTTAGACCTGTCCCAACTATGTTAGTTATGAAGGCTTTCTCTAATTGGGGGTTTTCCAAAATGGAGTAACCTTCAAACAACAAACTCCCCAGAGTGTTGTGAACAATTTTTTCTCATTGTACACTACAAAGTCACCCATAAAAGATAGCATACCGTGTCCACCAATGCTGTCTACCAGTAAATCGATAATGATTGGTAATGAGAAATTGTCCTTTAGGATAGCCTTGTTCAAATCTTTGCAGTCAACACAAAATTGAAAGAAAACTTCCCTTTTGATGACTAGGACAAAGTCCACAATTCAACATTTAGATGCTTTGTTACCTCTTTCTGTACCTTCAGTGCCAAGTTTGATCATAACTATCTCAAGCTTATGCTAGATTAGTTTCACACCTAACCTAATGGATGAAAATTGTACTTCTATTTTAGGGTCTAAGCTCAAAATATCATGGTGAGACAAAGCAAAGACATCCTAGTTTGTATGCAAGAATGAAATTAGCTCGTTTTTTGGTTAAGTCAACCCGGGTCTTTGTGTTTACTAATATTAAGACTGTTGATGTAGGTATGTCAGGCAAGCTAGCATGGGATCAAAGTATCACAGCAAAATCTTGAAGTACAAGAAAATAAGCACAAAAGGGATAATGGCATCATACCAACTCACTGAGGGTCTTCAGCGTCCCACCTTCAATCTCTTTGGGAAACGCTCGAAGCTTCTAGCCTTGCACCAGTCTTCGCTCACATAAGCATGGTCTCACACTACTGCAAGCAGGGATCTAGTCCAAGATAGGTATTGAAGAGTTTCAAAAACTTAATTGATGAACACTTCATGTCAGATAGGACAACCAAGGCCTGTCTCCAAAAGCCACTAGGCTTTTCTTGCTTTATAGGATATAGATTTCTTCAAAAAAAATAAAGGGATAAATGTTAAATAATAGTTAAATTTTAAAGTTCCATGGATAGGTTTCATGTATAATATGTGCTGCAACATCTTCCTAAACTTGTGCTCAAACCATTTGGCATAATATCAAGATTGCTTTAAGATATCATTTCATCAATATTACTTTAAACATCTCAGGCTCAGGATGCAATGACCAGCTGACTACTGAACAAATGTCTGTCAGCCACCAACTCATAGGGTTGCTAAGGTTTAAGCTTTTGCTCTGCCATGACACCAGCCTGCTTGAATTCAGTCATATCTTTCCTCTTGGTGTTGTTATAGAGTCGAGTTGGATCCATGCATAAAGTGAGCATATATTCAGTACTTCAGAACTTGATTGTATGATATTGCTGGCACTTTTTAGACAATGTGGAGCCTTCTCTGAAGCTCTTCAATAATTTTTTTCCTTGGAACCTCCTCCTCTTGGTTGGCTTCAATGTTCTTCAATTTAACAACACCCTTGTTTAGTTCTGATTCACCCACAATCACCATCCATGGTATGCCAGATTGCTTTGCACGATTAATATGATTCATCACCCTTTTGGTGAGCCCAAATTCTGCTTTTATTTTGGCATCCCATAGTTCACTCACTAGCTCTGAAGCCAAGATGAGATCCTTCCCTAGAATGGCCACCAAAACCTGTGTCTCAGTAGCACGAATCACCTGCAAAACCATGTACATATAATTGTTTCAGCAAATATACATGGCATACCAACATGAAGATATGCACTGTTAAATCTGACAAAGGAACTATTCAACTTAACTTTCAGGGACTGCCTACCAATACATTCAAGAGAATTAGATAAAAGTTAAGATTGTTCTTAGTGAGATAATGGGTATGATAGGGTGGATAACCCTTCTTTCAGCTAGAATGATATATAACAGGTCTATCTTGTTATGGTCAAAAAATTGGACATACCCAAAGGATAACAATTCTATCGAGAGGCTACAATAAACTCTTCTACTGTTTGTCCCATCTCCAGTTAGCTACTCCATTTTTGGCACCCCTTATAACAGTATTGGTCAAATCTGTTAGACTAAGTCATCCCTCATCATCTTTACCTCAAGAAAGGTTGACTCCAACAAAAAAGAATTCAGGTTTATTTTTGGAATCAAGAACAAAAGCAAAATGATTCTTTCTTAAATGGCATGGATAGAGTGCTTTAGTATGCACAACAGAACAACCACACTCAAGCATAATATGTTATTACATATTATGTATAGGTTTTAGATGCACATTTAAGACAATTAGCAAGGTACCACATATCTATAAAGAAAAAATGACCTATTACCACCTACAAAAACTGATACGCTAAGCCCTCATAAGAAAAGATAATAAAAACAACCTGGTTTCTATCCTTTTCAAGTTGCTCCATTATTGCAAAGACTCTTTCAATCCCAAGGCTGACACCAACTGCAGGGACCTGCTTTCCACTGAACATCCCTACTAGGTTGTCATATCGGCCCCCAGCAGCAATTGAACCAACCTAGAATGCAAACATTAGTTAGTGAAAGATCTGAATGCTTTATCCTTGGTACCACAAAAACAGATCATCTTGCAGAAAAAATAATTTTATTACTTGCCATCAATTACCGAAAACTTTTCAGAATGACAACATATTATATGTGTGGAGTGAGTGGGGAATAACAATAAATTATGTGCATAAGATCAACTAAATATAATAACCAAGAAATATTTCACTGTATGTAGTTTGTACAAGATCCTCTAGAGTTGCATGTGGTCCAAAGACAGCAACATATGCATTTGTACAGAGTAACTCAAAATACTAACGGATATTTGCAGTAGACCAATAGTTCAAGAATATTCCCCAGTATGGATTAATAAAAGACAAATCTAAGTTTTAAGACACCAAAAGAGAATCGAATTTGTTTGGCTGATGTTTAAATAATATTTGTGCAAAAGGTATCTATACAGAATTGACCAACGAAAAAAGGTCAAAACTAGGTGTGTGCAAAAAGCCAGCTGAACTATGAACCTGACCTGAACCGGTCATTTCAGTTTGATTTAAATTGTTTTTTTCTAAAACCCAGTTTGGTGTTAGTTTGAGAAAGTTTCAAACCAAAAAAAATCCAATTTGGTTTCACTTCGAGTTATCAAAAAACCTTTCAAAGCAAACCAAACCAACTCCCATATAAAACCGGCATATGTTCCCCCATATAAAACTGGTCTAGGCTTGAGAAAAAACCACACATCCTCTCTCTCTCTCTCTCTCTCTCTCTCTCTCACCCACCTAGCTAGCATCCACCCTTCATCTCACCCATGCATCCTCTCTCTCTCTCTCTCTCTCTCTCTCTCTCTCTCTCTCTCTCTCTCTCTCTCTCTCTCATACCTGCTGTCCCTTGATCTCTCTCGCTTCCTTGAGGTCAGATTCCAAACCCTAGGCCACTGTAAACCCTCCGAATCATGAAATTTCCCCCCTAAAATCCTCAAATACCACCTCCAAATCCGGACACCCCCCCCATCTCTCCCTCCCCAGCCCTGATTCAATCTTCATCCTTTCTTTCCCCTAAGATTTCAAGTGGTCAGTTTCCTGACTAAATCCAAGGCAAACTGTCATCACAAAGCCAGGAGCTAGTGTTCCTTGTACTCCTTGGATGAGAGGTTCAAGGAATCTTCAACTTGTTTTTCTTTCTCATGGTTGGCTGGTATTCTTCTTAACAAGTAATGGCCATGAAGTTGTGTTTCTCTTTCTTCTTTTCATTCTTCTCTCTTGATTTCATTCTTCTTCCTGGTGTTAGTCCTATAACAGGAGGCCTTAATAATTCTTGGACAAGGGTTCTGCTATGTTGTCAGTGGGAAAAATAGTTATTACTAAAAGGTAAGAAAATAGGATTTTCAGAACCATCCCAAACCGTCCCATTCGGAGCATACCAAACCATACCGCCCAAGAACTGGTACGGTTCGGTCTTGAAAAACGGTCTGAGATGCTGGATAGTCCAAAATCACCCGAACTGGACCGATTCGAGCTTGGTTTGGCCCGATTTGGATCCAATTCAGGTCAGATAATATAGTCATGAGAGAGAAAATTTTTCTCACTTTCACTAAGGTCGGTACATGTACCAATATGGTACGATACCGTACCGTACCAGTCACTGATCGATACAGGTTCCAGTATTGGTTCAGCGATCCTTGTGAGAAAATATTGGATGGTCTTCCATTGTTCTTGTGAAGACAATCATTTGCAGTCATTTTGATCAAGTTGCATAGATTCATTAATCTATGCCACTTGTTCCTCTTCCTCTTCTCCGCTTTCCTAGTTCCCTTTCTTTTTCAAGATTTTGTTTTTTTCTTTCTTGGGCCTTGACAGATGAAAGCTAGATAAAGCTTTCCTTCCCATATTTAAATGGGCTTAGGCTCCCATTGAGGCCATCTCATTTAACCAAAGCCCATTTGATAGAAGCTCATTTACTGCAGACTAACCCTACAAATCAAACCATACCAAATACTGAATTTTATGGGTCAATTTGAACAGATTTTTTAAGATGGCTGGTTCGGTTTCAGTTTCAATATTTATAAAAGCTGATTTAAATTGATTCATTTTCAACAATAGCCCTTAACTAACTCGACCCAAACTCTGAACACCCCTAGCCAGCACATATCATTACATGTATCGACATGTACGATACTGCAATTTTTGAACAATGATGAGTACTTTTTATGTGCATATAATTTTATTTTAATGACCAATCCTTGAACTTGTATGCAAACCACCTTTCCCAATTAAGCAGTAACAGTCAGCAAAATTACATGCAATAAATAGGAATAATTGATTTAATCAGACAGTATACCTCACACCAAAAGAACTGACTAAAAAATCATTAATCATGCAAGAAACGCATGTGGTCCACATGACAACAAGATATATATTTGTACACAAGAACCCAAGAAACTAAGAGTCTTTGCAGTTGACAACTAGTTCAAATGATTTGTAAAATACAAATATAAGATTTATGAGGTAAAAAAGAGAACTAAATTTGTTTAGTTGATGTGTAAATATTATTCATGCAAAAGGTAAATAGACAGAATTGACAAACAAAAGAGGTCAGCACATATCATTACATGTATCCACATAAATGATATTGCAACTTTTGAACAATGATGAGGACTTCTGATGTGCAAACTATTTTATTTTTAAAGGTTTGAGTCCTTAAAATTTGCATGCGAACCTGCTTTCCTAGTAAATGTCAAGAAAATTACACACCATAGATGGGAATAATTTATTTTATGAGACAATAAGCCTCAAACCAAAAGCATGGACTTAAAAAAAATGATCACACCATAAAAGAAAAGCATACTGCATTACTGTTTGTGCAAATGCAGCCAAAAAATGTCCTTTAATGTACTGCAGTCTCTAATACATGATTAAGAAAAAGAACTTTCAGTAAGGAAACAGCAATTC
Source organism: Areca catechu (assembly GCA_021397845.1). Classification (NCBI taxonomy): domain Eukaryota; kingdom Viridiplantae; phylum Streptophyta; class Magnoliopsida; order Arecales; family Arecaceae; genus Areca; species Areca catechu. Next base: position 152,497,374 of record CM038049.1, on the reverse strand, counting down.
ACTACTATGCGATTGGCATTCATTCACACCTTCAGAAAACTAGCATACCTTTGTGACACCATGTGAGGCCACTCAAAGTGAGATTGAAACAAGAGATATTATGTATGTATACTATGGTATATATAAAATATCCTCTTATATAAATAGGGCTGGAAATGGGCCGGCCCAGAAGCCCATTGTTTGGAATTGGACTGGGCCAGCTCAAGAAACTTCGGGCCGGTCTGAAATCGGTTCAGGCTTCGGATCAAAATTTAAGCATATTGGACTAGTCTTAGGGCTGTTAAACAGAGTCCGTTTAATTTTTGGACCAAAGGAATGCCCGGATTCGGTCCAAAATTTTTTAAAATATAGTCTTTGGGCCGGTCCATTTCCAGCCCTATATATGAAGCTTAGCCTATACAAATGCAGATACTTGTGTTAGGTGGAGCCAAAAAGACTTGCTCACGTGTTAGATGTGATGTCACAGAAGTTTTAAACCATTGGAATATATTGATTATTTTATGCATTTCAATTAAAAATAGCACATTCATCTTTTAGGGGGAAAAAAAGAAAAAGAAAATAAAGAATAAACAAAAGAAAGAAAAGTGTTATAACACCTATATGACTAACAATCAATCCCAAAGGCAGAATTAGTTAAGGTTCTTTCCATGGTCAAAGATGACTCTTCATCACATTGTATGAAGAGATAGATCTCATTTTAACCTGATCTGATATTAATATAACATGCTTTACTTTTTATGATGACCATTTCTGTTCATGTGGATCAGATGAAAATTAGTGACGAAATTTTTCCATACCATGCCCATGTATAAAATTAAGAACAACCTTAATCAAGAAATTCAGAGTAAATAGTAGAAGATCCAAAGATTAATAAGATGTGCTGCTACATTGGGTGATAAATATAATTGTAGAAATCAACCTAAAATTGTGCCATGATCCTAGAACTATATGTTTACCTGTGTAGCACCTTTAAAAACTGCTTCATATATAACTCCAGTATAATAATCAAGGCCTCTTGCAAGACTCAGGTCAAAAACCACTTTGTCCAGGCACTTTGACTTTTCAAGAGCTTTAAATAAAATCTCCAATTCATTTAATGCAAGAACAGACCCACTATTCTCCAAAAACTGGCTGCCATCTTTCTTCAGTTCTGACAATATTTCAAGTGGTGGCCCTCTTTTCTTCACAAAAGTGCCAATCTTCTCTGCCATTTCAAGAGCTAAACCTTTCTCTTCCACCTGCAAGACATGATTTTTAATTAGATCAAGAATTGTAATTAAGGAATTGGGACCCAGTCCGCCCTGGTGTGCATCCCACTAGTACTATACTGGGTCAGTGACAGATCAGCTCTTTGGAAGCTCCCAGAACCCCCATCTCTCCTGGACCAGGACTGGTTTGGTGACTAGGTTGCCTGGTAGCAACCAGGATAACTGGATCCAGATTAAAGAAAGAGGGAGCCTGATAGCTGCTTTGTCAGCTCTGGTTCATGACAAAAGAGGAAAAGACGAGAGGAAGGGGAGGTAAAAGAGAAAGAAGAGCACAACGATATAGAGAGAAAGGAGAGGAAGGGTGAGGAAGAAGGAAGATTTTAAAAATTATTAAATCAACAAAAAAAATCCTTAAAACAAAGGTGGTTTGGAGGCATCCACCCAGTGCTGGACCAGACTGAGACGCCCAATGCAGGACTTAATCCTTGCTTATGACCAAACTCAAAGTAAGAGAAGAAATGAACTTCACAAGACAAAAAAGAAAGCAAGGAATTAAAACATAAAAAAAGACCAAGGAGACTATGTACATCAACAATTTTCTCTCTTCAAAATCATACATAATGCTGTCCTCACCAGTTCCTCTTTTATCTGTTCAAATGATTGTTTGTCCAATTTATCAATACTTGAGCAAACTGTTCTGAATTTTTCAGAAGATACACCACAAATTTCAAGCATTCCATCCAATAACTTTCGATGATTCAGTTTTATCTGCAATAATGAAAAAGAAATACTCCATGTGAAGATTCAACATGAATTTCAGGAAAACTAACTGTCAGACACCACAATAGAGCATGAAAGAGAGATTCTTTTACTTTAAAAAAAAAAAAAAAGATCCTATTTCTAACCATTGAACAATGCCATCACTTTCCCATAATGAAAACTAAGAAAAAATGATAATGCATCAGATAGGGAAAGTGATATAGTTGAGTTGATGCCAGCAACATAGGTTATAATATACCTCATAGGTGCCAATATCTAAATGATCCAACAGCTCAGTCAAAACTCTAATAACCTCAAAATCAGGTTCCATTGGCTCATAATGGCCAGCAATATCAAAGTCGCATTGGTAGAATTCACGATATCTCCCCTTTGATGGGTTGTCTCTTCTATATACCTTAGATATTTGATACCTTTTTAATGCACTAATATTATTCATGGCCACATATCGTGCAAAGGGGACCGTCAGATCATATCTCAAAGAGCAAAGCTCACCACCCTGCAATAGAATTACAATGAAAATAAATGCCATTTGACATTAAATGTGCAATAATAAACAATAAAAAGGAAGAAAGTTATGAAAAGAGTTTCTCAATACTACAAGGACAAATTGCAGACCAATATCTCAAAAGAGCTTTAATAAGTGAGGGAATTTTATTCAAAAAAAAACAGTATCTTATGGTCTTATACCTTTCTATTTACAATGATAAAGTTGAATGCAAATATACGATAAATTAAACTTATCTCGACATCTCATGTAAATGCATGTCCTCTGACCGGCATTAAGTTTTGACAGTTGCTGAATGCAATTGGCCCTATTTTTAAGGTAATTCTACCAACCATGAAGGTCAAAGGAGCAATATGTTTTTGCACTAAGTCAATCATTTAGTCATTACATTAAGTATCACACAATGGCCTCCAATAGTTATACATGAACACCAAATCAAGACAAAAGGACACAGCTATCAATCCTCTGCAAAACCAAAAAGCATGAGTTACACACATACACTCGTATGCTCGTGACAAGATTCATGGAACTGTAATACAACCCAATAACAAATGTCTAATAATTGGTGCACCTAGCTACTTCTTATGCAAAGAACTCTATGGGTGATCCACATCCAATCTAGGTTAATCATGATATTATGCATATACACATATTTACCATTTGATTCTGATGGTATGGTCAAGGTTTGAAAGATCAAAATAAATTCAAAATTGGAGTCAGCAATTCAAGTATATGAGAAAATCCATGAGAGGACATGGTTGTCCCTGTAATTTTGTTTAATTCACATAGTAATTAATGGCAGAGACTATTTAGTGTTTTACAAAGAAAAAAGAACATGAAGACTGAATGATACCCTTTTATCCTCCCATTATCACAAAACATAAGAGAGAGGGAACAATAGAGAGAAAGGGACAGAGTAGGTGGATGTTGGTGGACTCAGTTAAACCTTTTATCACTCCTATTTTTCCTTTATTTTTTTTCTCGTTCGCCCATCTTGAACAAACTCTCCTACACATTCTCTAACTTCCTCTCCTTGATAGCCAGACACATATTGAGACTTCCCATTTTTCATTTTGGAAAATCTACTTCATTTTTTCTTTTTATCTCTGTTCGTTGCTCCTTGTGCTTTTTTAAGCTAAAAATTAAGAAACCTCCTTTGAATCTGCATACCTTTCTTTCTTCCTTCATGGTGCACTCATTTTTTCTTTCTTTTGTTTTGTTTCTATAAAGTTGATGGTGGGATATGCATGCCCTCCCCCTCTTCAGATTGAAGACTAAAGGTCTGACAGGCATGTCCTCTCCTGCTACAGTTTAGAGATCTTCATCACAAGAGGTTGTTAAGAATTGTATGAGCTATGGTTCTTGAGCTTATGTGTTAGTGACACCTAATGAAGTAAAGATGGTCTAAAGATGATCTTCTGTTTTGACAAAGGCTAAATTCCTTTTTAAGATAATAATGAAATGTCTATCAAGACTTTGATGTTGATAGGAATCAACAGACCTTGCATAGACCTCGGATGAATGGAGACTTGATCTTGGAAAGTCTAATAACAAGAAGAAATTTTCAGGCTTTCACAAAAGATCAAGGTTGAATGGGCCCAAACATTAAATGGATGGAATGTTTAAACTCCTAATCAAATTTCAGATTAGGCCCCAGTAAAAGAAACTTTTTTTTTTTTCTGTTTTTTGGTATGGAATCTCTGACAATGGAATCCGAGCATGTTCAAGATTTCTGGCTTGTCTTAATCAAAAATAATAAAATAATAATAGAACAACAATAGAATAATAAGATTAATAAATGATAATAATAAAATAATACTATAATAATAATAATAATAATAATAATAATAATAATAATAATAATAACGATGATAAATAATGATAATGATAATGACTAATCAATAATGAAGGCTTCAAGTCTCAGCTTTACAAAAATGAAGTTTCAGCTTTGAACTATGAAATATCAGATTTCTGAGTTCAAGTTCGAATAACCAAGTCTGATGTTTCAGATTAGCTCCAGGTTTACATGAAGATTCGAATAAAAGCTCTTTGAAAAATCTTGCAAGGCAAGTTCCTGGAACTCTAACGAAAATATGTTCTATAAAGTGTTCTAAAGAGATGTTTGCCTTTGAGATTTAATCTCTTGAAAATCACTTAGGAAGGCAAATGATGCTCTACATCAGTCATTCTAAAAAAGTCTATACCTAATTCCAACCATATTCTGATTTTTGTGGCCTATATCCTTTAGCACATTTGGAAAGCTAGGAACTGTGAGGTTCTCTTGGGTGAGATGTCCCATCTGGATGTAGTAGCAAGAAAAGCTAGTCTAGCTCCCGAGTATCTTTTGGGATCAGCGACAAAAACCCACCTTTCTTGGTCTCTGGGGTTATCAAAGTCATGGGTTGCAGCCATGACCTTCATCTTTCTTGGATCACTGAGAAACCCCTTAACCTGGACATGTAAAAGTTAACTTTGATCACTCCATTACAGATGATGCGGCAGGCTCGGGCTTTGTAATTCATGACCATGACCAGATGGCAGTGGCAATAGGTGCCATTCTTGTTAGAACCTCTTAAATACCAACTACAGAACTCATTGGTGCCTGGGTTGGCCTCATGACTGCTATCCATCATTTTCATGCAAATCATATATAGCTAGAAAGGGACCGCTACAGTTACTGTCTTAGCTAAATGCTTTTCTCAGTTACTGCCTTAGCTAAATGCTTTTCTCTCTTCCATGCATCCCTTGCATCAAGACATCAAGTAGCTGCTCAATGTTCTAACAGTGTCCTGCCTTCATGAATTACTAGCATATATTCAAAGCGACGCACAGGATTTTTTTATTTAAAAAAAATAACCTCCTAAATATTATTTTTTATTAATTACATATTTATTTAAAAATTATATTTATTTAAAACTTATATTTATTAACATTTGATAAAATTATTATTTTATTAAATAAAATTTTATTAATAAAATAATAATTTAATTAATATATAAATTAAAATTTATTAATCATCAAAAATTATTATTATTATTATTATTAAAAATATTATTATTACTAAAATATTTTTTTATAAAAATTAGTATTATCAATATTTTTAATTTTACAATTTTTATTAAATTACTATTACTTTCAACTAATGTATTAAAATATAATCCTCCTAAGCCATCCATGCTAGTAATATAAATTGTCAAAACTCATTAAAAAAAAAAGAGCTTTCACCTAACCCAACCTATGAAGGGACTAGATGAGTTTAATGCCACTCTTAACGATAGATCAACATCTTAACAGGACATGCTGGTGACAGAATGGCTTATATACAATTGGTTGCAAGACAAAAAAGCATCCTCATTTTATTCCTCGTAGCTCTCCTCTACCCTTCAATGCCATCTAGCCTCCTCTATGGGTATCACTTTTCCCTTCTTATTATCTCTATAGAAAACATGGAAGAAGAGCAGCACAAAAGTAGCATTTTCCTCTTCTCCTCTATTAGAATAAGGAGTCAGCATTTTTTTGCCTCTCTCTTCCTTTAACAGTACACACACTCTTGATATTATTAGACATTATTAATCTTCTAAATATATTATTAATAAAAAAGTATTTTACTTAAATATATATTTTTTATTAAATATCATTAGTATTATCAATATTATTAATGTTATTAATTTTACAATTTAAAAAATATATTATTATTTTAAATTAATGTATTAAAATATAATTATTTGGATCCAACGTAGTAGACTCTTTCTAGTTTTGTAGCCAAAAAAACGATAAAAAAAGAAAATCAAAACAGGTGGCATTGGCCACCACCACTATTATTACACTCCCGTTCATTCATTTTTAGAAAAGCTTTTTCAAAGAAACAATATAAAGGAGCACAGTTGTTCATAAAAGTGGGCATGCATGCATAAAATTTTAGACTAATGGAAAATGGCATCATGATTCATATTAAAAAAGGTAAAAAGGTTTGATTCATGACCAATGTAATACATTATTTCAGCTCATCAAAAAAAAAAAAAAAAATATTTTCCATTAGTCGGCTCAAAATATTTGTGGCCCCACCTTTAGTCGGCTCTAGTTGATCACCTCTGCATGCCTCATCCTTCAGATCAGTGTACACACCTCCTTTAACGTGATGGGAGTGGGACCATGACAAACCAACCACAACTTTGAAATGCCCTCCTTTCTCCTAAATTACAAAACTACCTTCCATTTTCCATGTGCGATGATTAAATGTTATTCATGAACCATGTCAACTCCCCTTCAACGTGATGGGAGTGGGAATCAACTATTGAAAAGCCCTTCCTTCTCCTAAATTACAAAAATGCCTTCCATCCAGAAGCATCCCACATGGGATTAAATGCTATTTGTGTACGTGGCAAACAGAGAGTTCTACCAACACAATGCCTCCATTTCATATATATATATATAGAGAGAGAGAGAGAGAGCTTTCTCTGAGAATCTCCTGTTCTTTAATCTTTCCTTCTGCTGTCTGTTAGTTTCTACTGACAATATGGGTGTGATTTCTTTCCTTTTGCTTTCTGTAATTTCTGCTGACAATATGGGTGTGATTTTCCCCTTTGTTATTTACGATCCACCCCTTGTTTCTACCAAGAAGAAGAAGAAGAAGGGAGGGTTTCAAAATACCAAACTGAACTTGGTTCATTCCAAAATAGAAGTAAATGAGTTTCAGTTACCAGCCAATTTCAGAGCTTTGAACAAGTTCAGGTTCTATGCATATTCTTCAGTTCCAAATGTATAAACTAACCAACTTCTTAGGGTTCCACACTTGGAATTGGAGAAGGGTCATAAATTATTGTGACGGGAGAGCATTAAGTTAGAAAATAAGACAATGATCTGAAACTGTTTCAGCCCCTGACAGCAAGACAAATTTCAAACTCCAGCAGTACGAAGATTCAAGTAAACCAATTTAATGGAAATTAAGCAAAAGATGAACGCATTGGTACAAATATGAATAAACTGAGCTAGCCTAACCAAAAGCCAATTTGTTAAATGTGAACAAGTTAACCATGTTTCAATTCAACCTTCTAGCTTGTAATATCACAAATGAACAGTCCTGAATCTGATTGCAAAAGTGTCTAAGCTAAGAGACCTGCAGTGATGCGAAACTTTATTAAAAGAGTCTAAAATAAATCTGAAATTAGCTGAACTTATTTGAATATCAGACTGGTTCTGAACATGATGAGATACAAACTTCGACAAAGAAGCCCATTTTAAATTTAATGCAATCCGGTCTTAAGTCTTAACTGAGCCATTAATTGTTTGAACCTAAATGAACAAATGCAATGACTTGGCCAAACCCAATCAAAGTTAAAAAGGATTCATTGAACCTAATATAATCAGATAGAAAGATCAGCCTACCTGAAATCAGTTGCTGTTGAAGCAGTAAATGATCAAAAGTTGGCTCGCTTTAATTATGCTTGGATTGCTTCAGCATTTTACGTTGATTCCCAAATAGACTCACTTTTGAGACAACATTAATGAAGCTTCATAAATAGATATCGAAATCTCTAAGCATGATTGAGTCTTCAATGGGTTTCAATTAATTAGCGCAAACAACCCAATCAGAAGTCAAAATAGCTTAGAAAGTTCCCTGAATGGGTTCTAACCTGTTACCTTGGTCTCAAACTGAACTTCAAGTCAATGTTTTTAAGTCTCAATACTGGAGTCTGTACAGGTACTCTAGTTATATGGGTTGGCTGCATAACAACATGTGATGCCATAGGAATCAGCATATGCACCCATATCATGTGTTGATTACAAGGGCACACCAAGCCTCCACATCATACTGATATTATACCAGCCAATGTGGATCAGTACTTAAACTTTAGTATAAATGATTAAACAAAAAAATGTATCTAGTATAAATGGTTCAAACAGATAAATGTAACCTGGTCGAATCAGGTTTATTATACTGGGATCATTAAGAAATTGGAACCACTTGAAATTGAGTGGGAATAAATATATCCAGTAAGGTGGGAGTTGATTTAATTAATATGTTTGAGACAATCGAATGGGTCAACTTAAATGGGCCAAGCAAGAGTGGTGGACTAAAAAGGGTTCTACATCTAAACTAAATTCAAAGGTAACATATAAACATCTAGTACATTCTAAACATAAACGAGCTCAGATCATAAGCATAAAAGGACTCAGGGTATGATGAACATTAGTGACTCGGGCCTCCAGTAAGAGCTTTCAGCCTTAAAAACCACATGGAATACTGGAAGTACCAAAATGAACAAAGACTGGGCTCACGTAAACAATCACAAACATATCTAAAAGAAGGTGCATACCTAGAAGCACGTCAAGAAACTTCAACCTATTCCAAGAAGGCTTATACTTAAGTTAGCAAAGTTGGGTTTAAACTTAACAAAGAGAGTCAAACAACTCAAACCTTAAGTTTAACAAATTCAATTTGGGTCCGAAATGCCAATTCAAATTCAAATTTCAAAGTGGCTTCCATAAGGTCCATTAAATTTAATTTATTCAAGTTCAATCAAATAAAAGAAGAAATTTGCAATGCTCAATGTATGAAACCATAGTCTACACCAAATTTGGACCTTGGAACCAAAACATGGAATGTTGCTGACTTGAATGCTAAAAACCAAGTTAAATCTAAAAATGGAGTTAGCCTCCAACTCTAGTAAAATCAAATTAGGGTCAGTTCCCTGATCATAACTGGTGCTGCTGCAAAGCTTCAACAGGTAGACCCATGTCAAACTTTTTTCCTTCTTAATCCCTACTAGGCATTCACCTAAATATTCTCATTTTGCTAGCCCGACATCATTTGACCCCCCAACTTTCTTATTAACATAATTCAGCTAATCTTATAACTATCACGTAACAATTTATTAATATCAATGGCTAGACTTTGAATATAGACATTAATTTTTCCACCTTAGATAAATGATTTTGACATATCCTCATGCATATCTTCAAAGCCATATATGATGGTAACAAAAGTGAAGAAATAGAGAAAGCTTGAGGAATTGATCAACCCTTAAATTAAATTGCAGATATACTTGAACTGCTTAGACAAAATATAACATGCAACAAAAACTAAACCAACCATAATAGAAAAATATAACAACACCAATGCCTGGTGATACCTGGTCAGCAAGGTCATAAATCAACTTTGAATCTTCCCCATATTTTCCCATGAGAGTCTCTCTTAATTCAAAGACAGGTGTGTCAAGGGCCACTGCTCCATGCATCTTAAAAACACCTGTGATAATTGCAAATGCACGTTCTCGTATGGCCATTTGCTCTTTTCCAAAATCACGGGTCCCCTTCAGACAAGCACAAAGAGATTAGACTTGGAATACAGCATTGAGAGGTAATAAACAAGCGCTGAAATCATAGGAAACACTAAATTGATGGGAAAATGATTCAATTTAAGTTTAATTCATGTGTACAAGGAAAAACATCAGTACCACTTCAACCATTTAGAATGATTTCAAAGACATAGCAGATTAAGTTCACAAAATGCATTTTATCTTGGGAAAACCCATAAGTGGAAATTTATAGCCAAAATTTGTTAAAAGAGTTTTTCTCTCTATGTATATGAAAAGTTGTCCTTCTCTCAAATTTCAATAGCAGTTTTATCAGCAACTCGATATCAATTATATTTTCTAATGTCTCGGACAATTACAAGTATCCTGGGTTGAGAGAAAAAATCACAATGAAATTTAATGCAGCTAATAATATACAACAAATAATTGAAAGATTTAGGCATCAGCACCATAAGTAGAGAGAGTGGTCTTTTCTTCATCAAATCTACATAAATTAGAAAATTAAAGTAATTGCACACATACAAGCAAAAAATGAATTCTATGTACATATCACAACTCTTATGCTCATTCAGGGTAGAGCAGTGGGAATCAAAATACTTTGTTGCTAATGCCATGTTCAGAAATGGATGATGAGACAAAATCCAAACAAAAAAAAAAATGAAAATCAAATAATATAACCATTTCAGTGGTCGAAAGAATACTAACACCTTGATATGATTTGTAGTTCTCACCTTTGGAATTTTAGGAAGTCTTCTGACTTCATTGCTCTCGATTATTTCCTTCACCTTTGCAAGCAAGGCATCAAGACCAGCATCCTTAGGATCAAAACACAAAGAAAGCACTTCTGCCCACTCAGCCAGAATCTTAGCATCTTCAATGGATGTCTCATTCTTATCCACAATTCGGTCTTTAAGGAGCTGCCTTATAACAGAAGTTCCCTTCCCTGCTGTCTTCCTTTTCTTCTCCCTTTTCTTCTCATCCTTCGAAGTTTCTCCATACTGCTTGATGCTGGTCGAACAACAAATTTGTTTTTTCTCAATTGAGTCATCATCCCTTACAATTGCAAACAACGCCAACGCTGCCTCCCAAGCAAGAACCTTCCTAAATTCAACCAAATATGCATACACATGATGAAAAACTCCAACATAATCCACTCCAGAAGCAGCTTTTTCTGTAATGGATTGGAACCGCTCTCCTGGCCAATCAGAACTAGGGTAAGCATTCTTAAAAGCTTCAGCCACCTTTGACCTTAGATCATCATCACTAATCGATTCAATAGTCAATTTTGCCCTACCCAAGCTACACTGACTCATCGACTGAATAGACACTGCCAATGGCAAAACTGAAGTCAACAAAGCCTTCTCTTTTCCATTGTTTCCAGCATTCATCGCCTTCTTGACCCTAACACTGGAGTTCAACTCAACACGGACTCTTCCATGCAGCGACCTTACAGCTTCTCTGAAGCTACCATGGACGGCGGGGATCTCAGTGAAGGGTTCTGAATCATTCTGACCTACAAGCTTCGACCCAAACAGCAACACTTTCATGTCGCCAGCTACATCCAACTCGACCTTGATGGAGGAGCCATCGCCAGATGCCGGCATATCGAATGCAGTGACATCAGCCCTAGCAGACTCGCAAGACAAGGCCGCCACAGCATCAGACACCGTCACCAGAGCCGACGAGCAGCAGTCCAACATGGCACAGATTCCAATCGAAGCAGCGCAAGAGCCCTCAAAGAGGGCGGTTTCCTTTTCCCCGACTCCAATATCATCAAGATTCTTCCCGTTCAACCGGGATAGCGAGTCCACAAACCTGACCGGCGAGCCGTAATCTAGGGTTTCTGGGCTGGACGTTAGGTTTAGGGTTTCTTCGATCAGGACGGGGAGGGTGGGCCGGATGGCGGCGTTGGAGAGGACGAGCTTGTTGAGGAGAATGACGAGTGACGCAAGCGACTCCTCCGGGGCTAGGAATCTAGGGTTTGAGAGAGGCTCGTTTGGGAGTAGCGAAGACGGCTTCTTCGACTGGGTTAGCTTCTCGAGGGCGGAGGAGTCGATGGTTACCTTTGAAAGGCGGCAGGAGACGGCGTAGACGGCGGCGGGTGACAGGGCGGAGCCCTTGCCACCGATCGTGACGATGCCGGAGCTCTCGGAGGGAAGCGATGCCATGGGAGGAGAGATTAGAGGGCTCGAAAGGGAAGCAATGGGGAAGCCGCTTTCCCGTTTTTCTTTTGTCTGCTCCGTTCCGAGGAGTCTTAATCGGATGGGAGGCCGCTCCTCGGAGACGCTGGATGGGGAAGTTTAAACGACCGCCAGGCTCTTTTTTCTTTTTCTTTTTCTTTTCCTTTTTCCTTTTCTTTCTTTTTTCTTTTTTTTTTTTTTTTTTTTTTTTTTTTTTTTTTTTTTTTTTTGATCGCTATATTTTTAAAACCTAGCGAGCTTGGAACTGGAAATGGCAATGGATCGGATTTGGATCAGGTCATTCAAAATTCATATCCATCCCATTAAAAAATTATCCGTCACATATCCAAGTTAGGTCGGGTATAAAAAAATCACGGATCGAGTCGGGTCGGGTCGGGTATACCCGGTCTCATAAAACTTAGTTTATTTAAAAGCTAAACGGATCAGGTCGAGTCGGATCGGACGGGTATATCCATCCCATATCCTATTTATTTAAATATTTTATAAATATATTTTTTTATTTATAAATGGGTCGGGTTTAGATCGGGATGTACTACTATCCATACCCGACCCGAAACCGAGTCGGGTTTTTTTTATATAACCCATATCCGTTTATAAATTAGGCGGGTCAGATTTTACCTATCCATTAGGATCAGATCGGGTCGGATATCCATCGGATCGGAAAAAATTGTCATCCCTACTGGAGACCAGAATGGGTGCTCTACACCGAGGTAAACCCCTTACCCTCTTTTCTCTTAAAAAAAAAAAAAAAAAAAAAAAAAAAAAACTATACATAAGAGTTTAAAAAGGTATAAATAAATATATTGATAATTAATTTGAAAATAAAAACTTCATATTCTATATTATATGTAACGTTTATTTAAATTAAAAAGACAAAGGTGGATAATATGAGTTCATCCATAAAAAAAATCATTTTAGTAGGAATGGTAATCGAGTTGGATTGGATAAATACGGTCAGATCAAAGAAATTTCAACTTAAATCCAACATGTTCATTAAATAGGTTATAATTTAAAATCTGAACTCCATTTATTTATTAAATAAATAACTTGACATTATCCGTTTAATCCATTTATTATATAGATAACCTACTAACATGACCTGACCTGTTTAATATATTTAATAAATAAATAACATGTTCACCCAACTTAACCTGATCTAATCTATTTAATAAATAAATAAATCAGGTTAGTCAAATTACCTCATCCAATCTGATTCAAAGATTAAACAGGTTAAACAGGTCAGACATAAAAATCCTGAACATAATCCATATATTAAACAGGTTAAGCAGATCGAGTCATATTTTGCCACTCCTACATTTTAATATTTATATCTAAGTCTCAAAGACCGGAATCTAGAATAAAATTATATAATAATATAAAAAAATTTTATATAATTATAATATTATATAATTATATAATTATATAATTATAATATGAGAATGTATAAATATAATAATTAATACTATAGTAATATGATCATAACTATCATGGTATGCAATGTTATTAATAAAAATTATTTATTATTTTATAGTATGATATTATTTACTATATTATGATATTAGATTATGTTATATTATATTATATTATATTATATTATATTATTATATGCATGTATTTTTATAAAAATTTATAAAATAAATATAATCAATCTTGGATAGCAGGTATTCGAGCGATAAATTTTAAATCTATTTCAAACTCCGAATAGCTTTTAATTTTAAATTATAAATATATTCTAAACTTTTTAAAATAATAATTAAATGAATCTTCTTAAAGTTCAAGATAGGTTGAGTAGTCAAAAAAAATCTATTCAATTACCATCTATTGTCGCCAAGACCATCGTGGCCCATAGCTGCTGCCGACTTCCGAGTGCACTCCTGTCGCTGCCTGCCGGTTCTCTGCTCCTGGACCTACGAAACAGGGGTTAGTGACCCGGGCCGGGGTTTTCGGCGGGGGCACTCCGATGATCAAGTCAGTGACGATCAAGGAAAATAGATCCTCCTGGTCGGGCCCCTCTTGATGGACTCCGCACTAGGAGGAGTGGAAGATGTGTCGGTGAAGGAGAAACACAACAGGGGAGAGTGATAGCGGGGAAAGAGGGGTTTCCTGTTCCTCCACTTCTCCTTGTTTTCTAGTGGTTCTCCCTCAACCGTGGTGTTGGTGGTGGCGCTTCGCCCTCTTGGTCGAGCTTGCGCTTTGTGTTTGCGGTGGATTGTTGTTCCTGTGTTACTGGTGTGTTACTCCCCCTCTTTGGGGGTGCCGATCATTCTTTGTAGGTGGAAATTGGCCGTTGGAGCCTATCTCGGGATCCTCGCTGGGTTGGCAGGCGCGTGAGGCAGGATCCTGTGCTGTGGACGGAACATCTTTCCTGACAGGTGGTAGAGGAAGCTTCCATTTCTTCTGACATCCTCTCCGGTCGTTCCATTCCGAGAAGCCTAGCAGAGCCTCGATCCGGCGGCCACTGCCCTAGGGGTGCGTGCTCTCTGGCTGGCCCATCCCCTGGAAGTATGGCCGGACAAGTAGTTATGGCGGCATGGGGGGCGCCGTTCCGTGGTCCTCAAGCGGCTCGCCGGCGTCCTGGGATGGCAGGGTCTGCTCTGGCCTGGGCGCTCCGAGCTCGTGCGGTCACCTCGGTGGAGAAGGAAGAGTGCGGGCCCGGTCCAGAGGGCATGCGCTCGGAGGGGCTCCACATCAGGGGGCGAGCTCTTGGCTCGACCTCGATTGCAGGGCACTAGCCTCCAAGGGTCTCGCTCTGGAGGACGAAGGACGGACCCGGTCCAGAGGGCGCGTTCTCGGAGAGGCTCCACATCGGCGGGCGAGCTCTTGGCTCGACCTCGACCGCAGGGCACTAGCCTCCGAGGGTCTCGCTCTGGAGGGCGGAGGACGGACCTGGTCCAAAGGGCGCGTGCTCGGAGAGGGTCCACATCGACGGGCGAGCTCTTGGCTCGACCTCGACCGCAGGGCACTAGCCTCCGAGGGTCTCGCTCCGGAGGGCGAAGGACGGACCCGGTCCAGAGGGCGCGCACTCGGAGAGGCTCCACATCGACGGGCGAGCTCTTAGCTCAACCTCGACCGCAGGGCACTAACCTTCGAGGGTCTCGCTCTGGAGGGCGGAGGATGGCTCCGACCTTGGTGTCGAGCTCATGAGCTCGACCCGGCGGAGGACTGAGCTCGACTTGCTGTCCTGAGAGAGCTCAGCCCAGCTCGATAGTGGGATCCGAGCTGGAGAGTCGACGTGGCGTCTTCCATGGCGGCCTCCCTCAATGTGGCGTCCGTCAGCTACCCATGTCAGTGGTCTCGCCACATCACCATCCTTAAGCTTACAAGCTTACTGCAACATTAGATGCAAGATTAGTCCATCATATTTTCAGATATATATATATATGTGATATGTTAACATGATTTTTATAAATTTTTTTTAGATGTATTGCCGATCTCGCCGCCGCGCCTGTAGCTTCAGAGCTGGTGATTTGATCAGGCCATCTAGCCTCGAGATCTCCGGGCTCCCGATCCTGCAAGGCAAGGTCAGAAACCCTGGCCGGGGATCCCGGCGAGGGGGCTCCGACGGTCAAGTTAGAAAACGGCGAGATGGAACAGATTCTCCAAGGTGGGCCCCTGAAGGAGTCCCAGGCTTAGAGATTATCTTTGTGAAGAAGGTCTCAGGAAGAGTAGAAATTGGGCCAGGTTCCTTCACCGAGCTTGCGCCAAGGGATCCCTCTCGGGATCTTGGATCCTGCTCTTGGTGTCCTTCCTTTTCCCAGCCTTTTTTTTTCCTTACCTGATCGTCCGCTCTTCTCATCCTTTTATCCCATCACGCTGCCTCCGGCTTTCCGCCCTTGGGAGGCTCCCTCTTTGCATTCACCTCCTTCTCTCCTTCTCTTTCCCCTTTCTCCTTTGGGCCCAAGAACCCGGCGGCCTCCTTGTCTTGCTGGCCGAGCCTAGCGAGGAAAGGGAAGAGGGAGGGCGCCGGCCAGACCCTGGGGCTGAACGCGAGCGCTCTCCTTCCCGGGTGCCGACAACGCCCGTTACCAGGTCTTGTCTTGCCAGGACTTTGCCTCTCGGCTGCGGAACCTGTCGGGCCGATGTAAACGAGGTTTCGCACGTTGCTGCCGATCGTACTGGCACTCCTCTCGAGGTACGGCGCACGGCGCTCTCCTTCCCGGGTGCCGACAATGCCCGTTACCAGGTCCTGTCTTGCCAGGACTTCACCTCTCGGCTGCGGAACCTGTCGGGCCGATGTAAATGAGGTTTCGCGCGTTGCTGCCGATCGTACTGGCACTCCTCTCGAGGTACGGCGCGCGCTGCTCGAGGGGCGGTTTTGGAACTCGTGCTCCTGCTTCTCGGCGACCTCACCATGCTGGGTAGCCGACCTCGGCCAAGGTGGGCCCCTCCTGGGCGAACACCTGGCGGAGCGGCAGAGGAGCGCTCGACTTCGGCCGAGGTGGACCCGTGTCTGGGCGCCACCTGGCGAAGGAGCAAGAGGGCCCGGCTCGACCTCAGCCGAGGTGGAACCATCTCAGGGCGCCAATCGGCGAGGGGGCAAGGGGCCGCAGGCTTTGACCGAGGTGGGCCCCTCCTGGACGGACACCTGGCGGAGCGGCAGAGGAGCGCTCGACTTCGGCCGAGGTAGACCCGTGTCCGGGCGCCACCTGGCGAAGGAGCAAGAGGGCCCGGCTTGACCTCGGCTGAGGTGGAACCATCTCAGGGCGCCACTCGGCGAGGGGGCAAGGGGTCGCAAGCTTCGACCGAGGTGGGCCCCTCCTGGGCGGACACCTGGCGGAGCGGCAGAGGAGCGCTCGACTTCGGCCGAGGTGGACCCGTGTCCAGGCACCACCTGGCGAAGGAGCAAGAGGGCCCAGCTTGACCTCGGCCGAGGTGGAACCATCTCAGGGTGCCACTTGGCGAGGGGGCAAGGGGCCGCAGGCTTCGGCCGAGGTGAGCCCCTCCTGGGCGGACACCTGGCGGAGCGGCAGAGGAGCGCTCGACTTCGGCCGAGGTGGACCCATGTCCGGGCGCCGCCTGGCGAAGGAGCAAGAGGGCCCGGCTTGACCTCGGCCGAGGTGGAACCGTCTCAGGGTGCCACTCGGCGAGGGGG
Source organism: Areca catechu (assembly GCA_021397845.1). Taxonomy (NCBI): domain Eukaryota; kingdom Viridiplantae; phylum Streptophyta; class Magnoliopsida; order Arecales; family Arecaceae; genus Areca; species Areca catechu. The sequence continues at coordinate 152,480,272 of CM038049.1, read as the reverse complement.
CAAGGGGCCGCAGGCTTCGACCGAGGTGGGCCCCTCCTGGGCAGACACCTGGCGGAGCGGCAGAGGAGCGCTCGACTTCGGCCGAGGTGGACCCGTGTCCGGGCGCCACCTGGCGAAGGAGCAAGAGGGCCCGGCTTGACCTCGACCGAGGTGGAACCGTCTCAGGGCGCCACTCGACGAGGGGGCAAGGGGTCGCAGGCTTCGACCGAAGTGGGCCCCTCCTAGGCGGACACCTAGTGGAGCGGTAGAGGAGCGCTCGACTTCGGCCGAGGTGGACCCATGTCCGGGCGCCGCCTGGCGAAGGAGCAACAGGGCCCGGCTTGACTTCGGCCAAGGTGGAACCGTCTCAGGGCACCACTCGACGAGGGGGCAAGGGGCCGCAGGCTTCGGCCGAGGTGGGCCCCTCCTGGGCGGACACCTGGCGGAGCGGCAGAGGAGCGCTCGACTTCGATCGAGGTGGACCCGTATCCGGGCGCCATCTGGCGAAGGAGCAAGAGGGCCCGGCTTGACCTCGGCCGAGGTGGAACCGTCTTAGGGCGCCACTCGGCGAGGGGGCAAGGGGCCGCAGGCTTCGACCGAGGTGGGCCCCTCCTGGGCGGACACCTGGCAGAGCGGCAGAGAAGCGCTCGACTTCGGCCGAGGTGGACCCGTGTCCGGGCGCCACTTGGCGAAGGAGCAAGAGGTCCCGGCTTGACCTTGGTCGAGGTGGAACCGTCTCGAGGCACCACTCGGCGAGGGGCCGCAGGCTTCGACCGAGGTGGGCCCCTCCTGGGCGGACACCTGGCGGAGGAGCAAGGGGCCCGGTCCGACCTCGACTTCAGCCAAGTGGAGCCATATCTGACCTTGCCGGATTGCTCCCGTTTTGCCAAAAAAAATCCACGTGGTTCGAATCGCGCCCGGCGAAATCTGAGACACGCCACGTCATCGTAACGGCTGTAACAAGATGGATTCTAAGAATTTATATCCAAACATATAAAATATCTAAATTTATTATATATAAGTGAAAAAAATATCAGAGGATTAAAAAATAAAAGAAATTATATTAATTGAATGATACTAATTCATGAAATCATATAGTAATATAATAATATTAATTAGATGATGAAAAAGGAGCCATTTTGTTTTTACATCTAGGTATTAAAGACGGTCTTAGAAGCTAGACTCCAATTACAGCATATAATTATATAATAATATAATAATATTTTAAGAATTAAAATATAATATAATGATATTGTAATTATAGTAGAGAATATATAAATATAATAAATAATATTGTAATAATATGGTAATAACTATTATAATATGTAATATTATCAATAAAAATTATTTACCATTTTACAGTATGATATTATTTATTTTATTATGATATTGGATTGTATTATGTTATATTATATATTAGATTAGGTTATTATATTATGTACATGTATTCTTATAAAAATTTATAAAATATAAGTAATCAGGTTTGGGTAGCTAGGATCCAAATGGTAAATTTTAAATTTACCCCAAAATCGAATAAATTTTACTTTTAAATTTCAAATCCATCCCAAACTCTTTAAGATATTATTAAATTAGTCCTATTAAAATTTGGGAAATGTTGGATACCAAAAAAAACTATCCAATTACTATCATAAACTTATCATAATCTTGGATGTAGGATTTGTTTATTGCATTTTTAGGTTCATATATTGTATTTTAACATATTTTTAAAATTTTTTATATATATTTTAAGAATTTATATCCAAACATAAAATATTTATATTTATTATATATGAGTGGAAAAAATACTAAAAAAACTAAAAAAAATATAAATTGATCATATTAATTGAATGACAGTGATTCATAATTTTTAAAAAAATTTTGAAGATTAATTTTAAGATCCTATATTGAAATAGGTAAAAATATTTACATTTATTATATATAGTCCAAAAAAAATTCAAAGATCATCAATAAATAAAGTTGACAATTTGGATTATATGATATTATAATATATATATATATATAAGTATGTTTTTGATTTAGAAAATTGATAATTAAAAGTTAAATTTAAATTATGGATTATATTTATTGATTGATTTTAAGATTTAATATTTAATAATAAATAATTTGTTTATGGGCTTGGATTCGTTCTAAATATGTTGGGTCAAATCAATTTCGTATTATCCTTGGCTCAAGAAGTTAATGACCAAATTGGATTAAAATATGAGATTTGTTTATTTTTTAAAATTATTTTTTAGTATATTATTGGATCAACTAGGGATTGGTTTTGAATTAGATTGGCAACATCTCAGGTACAGAATAATATTGTATTAAATCTAATAACTTGTATACATAAAAAATTTAAATTATTTAATTATTTTTTAGAGGTTGAAATTTATTTGCAAGATAGATTTAAAATCGATTGATATATTATATAATTAATAGTATAAAATATATTATAGGAATGTAGTAAATATTTTAATGAGGACATTGGCAAGACGAAGAAACTACAAACTAACAATCTTTAGTTTTAGTCCAATCTTTTTGTTCAAGTTCCTACAAATGTATAAAGAAATACAACCTTATGAAGCACCTCTTGAAGACTCCTAATTCCATTTGAATGAAGCAAATATGAAGTGTTCAAGTCCACTTAGAGTTAAATAAATAAAACTAGTGAAGACCCCTTCTTTTCCAAGTCCATGGGCTGGCCAATATCATCTACATTAAAGCCCATCTTTGAAGCCTATTGAAAGACTAAATTTAAAAGGACATGTGGAAGGATTGGATGAAGACAAATGTTTCAAGGAGATGGCGCCACATGCAGCTTCTAGGACTTTCTCCTATTATGATTAGTTAGCTAAGGAACTAATCATGTAATTAGTTACCAACTAAATCTGAATTAGTTGGCTTCTTAATGGCTGCCCTTGGCCTATAAATAGGACCAAGGTCTCCTCTTGTAAGGCATGAATTACTTGAGTTGAATGAAAGCTTGCTAGTTGGTGTTCTCTTCCACCTTGCCAAGTTCATGAGTTCTCCTTAGTATTTTGAGTATTTCTCTTGAAGTTTGAGTTGGAATGTTGAGTTTGATCTTGAGTTTGAGTGAGTGCCTTGAGTTTAAAAAACTATAGTTCCATTTCCAAGCTTTTCTACCTAAGATCCAAGTAGTCCAAGAACAAGAGGAAGTACTATCCAAAAATTCCAGCAACTTCTTCACTTCTCTTTGTTGATTCTTTCCTTTTCTCTTAATTTTTTTAAATCACGACCTTATCTTACTCTTTTGTAGGTTTTTCTTGGTGATTTGAAGATAATGATGAAGGCTCCATGCAAAGGATTAAAGCTCCAATGGTAAATCCAAGTAGGGAGCGTAGATATTGTCTCTAGCCTTCAATTATTGAGTGGCGAGTGCTTTACTTCTATTTGAATCTTGATTTCTCTTCATTGTTGGGAAAAGACCCTCTTGATCCTTAGATCTGAGACTCTTAAAGGTAGCTTAGCCTAGTTTGAGGGATTCTATGCTCTTAGATCATATTTTTTATTTTTGAAAGAAAGCTTGCACAAGGGTGTTCAAAATTCTACTCATCTAATTTTTATATTGAAGTTCTTCATCTCTTTTATACATGATTTTGGCCATATCTGGAGCTCTAATGCTAGTATGTTGTTGCTAAGTGAGTAGATCACACCTCCACACATCCATTTCATCAAATTCGTCCCTCATCATATTTGTAGTGATATTTTTTGGTACAATCAATGTAGTAAAAATAATCAGCCTTCGATACCATGATAAAGTTACAATATATTTTTTAATACTATATTTTTTTAACTAAAAGTAACAATATTATTTTATTTTAAAAAATTAATGTATTTATAATCCCAATGTATAATTTAAATAGTATTATTGATAATAAAACTGGCATGGTGACCTTTATAACTTTTAAAAACTTAGCTCAATAACTAATTGATATTCTATTACTTAATTTTATAATTATCATAAAATATAATAAATTTAGTCTAATAGTTTTTATAAAAATATTTTTTATAATACTTATATATTTCAAATTATATTTTGTTTATAAAGTTTCAATGATATTGATAGCATATCTAATTTCAAAGTCACTAACATATTTTTAGAAAGTGAATCTTAGTTTGGTAATTTGTAAAAAGTTATAGTTCCAAGTTTTTTACTTTATTTTATAATTATCATAAAATATAATAAATTTAGTCTAATAGTTTTTATCAAAATTATTTTTTATAATACTTATATATTTTAAATTATATTTAGTTCATAAATTTTCAATGATATTGATAGCATATATAATTTCAATGTCACTAACATAATTTTATAAAGTGAATCTTACTTTGATAATTTATGAAAAGTTCTAGCTCCAAACTTTTTTTTATATCGGGTTTAATAAAAATCTATTATTTCAAATCTTGATAGATAAATTCATATCAATTTTTTTCAAGAAAGATCTTCTAAAAAATTACCAAGCACAACCCGATAACATATTTTAATTATTAGTATTTATCATTTTTTATTCATCTAGAGATAATTTAATTTCAAATATTATAGCTTATTTCTTCAGTTATTTTAATTTGTATTTTGTTATAGAACTCAATTAAATAATATTCTAACAAAATTTTTTAGCATTCATTTTTTCAATTTAAATGAAAAGATTATGGTAGATGAAGATTAACATGGATATAAATTTATTGATTTATAAAAATATTATATATTGTATTATACATAAAATCTATATATTGATAAAATATTTTATTTTTAAATTTAGACTAGATGCCGCTACAAAGCATGGGTTACACACTAGTATTTAAAATTAAAAATTATGCATTCTACATGATAAAAATGGATGATTTTTGTCGACTATAGTCTTTGAACATATAGAGACATGGAATAAAGATCGAAAACCAACCAATTTTAATAATTAAATCATAACAAAATATTATTATATAATTTTAATCATTCACTTTTATACCCATAAGATGTATAGATTAAATATTACCAACCACATGTAATTTTGAATTTCTTAATATATTTGGGTATAAATTATGGCCAATAACTTACATTTTAAGTTAAGATATCTCATTATTCATTTTGAATCTAAAAATTGATAATTTATTAATGTGGCTAACTGTTGATGTAGTCTCAGCAATTTCTCGGACTACCATATGCACCAGCAATTGTGACAGACCATAATGCCCGGCTCGAAATTATTAAGCCACCGACTAGGTCAAGACACCAACACCAACTATTTCACCACTCAGGAAGGACCAGTAGTGGGGCCTATCGACTAGCTGACTCCTTCCAGATTGATTAGTTGCTTCCAAGCAGAGTAGCAATCATCTACTAAGTGTAGTTAGCATGGCATTCCTTAACATGCCTACCAATTTTTTACTAAGAGCTGACTAGCTGATTGAGCAGGTCAACTTAGTGTGCCTTGGTTGAATAAAGATATATTTTTTTATCCATAATATTCTTTTTTCTTGTAAGAAAAGCGGTCAACAATCTAAGCATTTAACAAAAGTATTTAACATAAATAAAATGAAAGCACTTAACAAGAAAAGTCTATACATGCTTGGTTTTGCTTCTAACTTATAAAATGAGGGAGCTAAAAGCTAGTTTTTCTAATTTCTCTTTAAATATTTTTTTAACTTTTCTTATAGAAAAGCTTTTCAGATAACATTATCAAACAATCATTATTTTTGTTAAATACACCTTGCTTTAAAGGTGCAAAGGTAATTTCTTTAAGCATTACCAAACTCTTGAGATCTCTTATCCTCCACTATGCAACGATTCTTAACAAAAGAGAAAAAAATAAACATACTAAAAAACCAATTGTTAAAAACATAAGTTAAGTTCTTGTTAGTTTTTTTTAAAAATAAATCTTAGATTTTCCAAAGATATCTTGAAATCTTAGATTTGATCTTCATATCGATGAAACACAAAGTGATAAGAATTACTTTATCTAAAAATTGATTCAACTTTATATAAATTTGAATTATCATTTCCTCTAATATCTCATTTTTTTACTTTTTTGAATTTATACAATTTAAAATAATATATAAAACAAAATTATGATAATATAGTTCAAATAAATCAATTACAATTTAAGGAAAACTTATATTAGTATCACTTGTATTAAGTTAAATACCCTAGAAGGAAAAATAATCAGTTTACAACTATATAATCATCAATCATGAAATTATAATGTGGACATTCATATAGGATGATACATCATGCAAATGATAACAAGCATATTTATTTGATGATATTGATACTTGATGTATGCCCTATAAATTAATTAGGTTGACACATGTAATACTTTCTAAGAGTATAATTTATAATTTTGACTTATTAATAAAATAAAATTAAGTTATTTTTTTCATTTATGCTATATTTTTGTATTCTTGAATCATCAAAAAATTAATAAGATGATGATATATATTCTCAGGAGTTGAAAATTTCAGATATGTGTTATTGATAATTGATTTCTAAATCGCTCCTGTTACGGTCGTAACGATGACGTGGCTGGGCTCAGATACCGTCAGATATGATCGAGCCACGTGGAGATTTCTCCGGCCGAGTCAGTGCCATATTGCCGAGGTCGAGCTCGGCAAGGCTACTTCGCCAGACGACTTCCCAAGATGAAATCGCTCTCGCCGAAGTCGAGCTCGGTTCGGGGCTCCTCCTGCCACCTCGCCAGGCGTCCACCCAGGAGGGGCCCGCCTAGACCGAGGTCGGCCGATCCTTCGCTCCTTCGCCAGATGGCCCCCGGAGACGGGCCCACCTCGGTCGAAGCCAGGCGACCTCCTGCCACCTCGCCAGGTGTCCACTCGGGAGGGGTCCACCTAGGCCGAGGTCGGCCGATCCTTCGCTCCTTCGCCAGGTGGCCCCCGGAGACGGGCCCACCTCGGCCGAAGCCAGGCGACCTCCTGCCACCTCGCCAGGTGTCCACCCGGGAGGGGTCCACCTAGGCCGAGGTCGGCCGATCCTTCGCTCCTTCGCCAGGTGGCCCCCGGAGACGGGCCCACCTCGGCCGAAGCCAGGCGACCTCCTGCCACCTCGCCAGGTGTCCACCCGGGAGGGGTCCACCTAGGCCGAGGTCGGCCGATCCTTCGCCAGGTGGCCCCCGAAGACGGGTCCACCTCGGTCGAAGCCAGGCGACCTCCTGCCACCTCGCCAGGTGTCCACCCGGGAGGGGTCCACCTAGGCCGAGGTCGGCCGATCCTTCGCTCCTTCGCCAGGTGGCCCCCGGAGACGGGTCCACCTTGGCCAAAGCCAGGCGATCTCCTGCCACCTCGCCAGGTGTCCACCCGAGAGGGGTCCATCTCGGTCGAGGTCAGGCCGCACGTACAGAGAAGGTCCCAAGGAAAGAGGTGCAAGTTTCGAGGTCGTCCCTCGAGTCGTGCGCATCACAGGCGGTGCCCCGTACGGATGGCAGCGGCACGCGAAACACCATTTGCATCGGCCCGACAGGTCCCGTAGTCGAGAGGCGCGGTTCTGACAAAACAGGGCCCATAGACGGATGTCGCCTACACTTGGAAAGGAGAGCGCTCTCACTGGGCCCGAGGTCTGACCGGCCGCCTTACCGGCGCCACCCCCTTCTGTCTTTGCCCTTTCCCCGCTGGACTCGGCAGACGAGGTCGGAAAACCGCCTGGCCCTCAACACCGAAAGGGGAAAGATAAAAGGATGGCGAAGGGGAGCCTCCCAAGAGGAGAAGATAGGCGAACAGCGAGAGGAGATAAAAGGAAGGAAGCTGGGGACGACAAGGTAGGCGGATCGGGCTGGGGACAAGTAAGAAACAGTGGCCAAAAGCCTCGCTCCGAGAATTGAGATCCAAGGTCCCGAGAGGGGATCGCTTGGCGTGAGCTCGGCAAGGAGGCCCGGCCGAATTTCTGGTCCCCATAGCACCTTTCTTACTGGTAAATTCTCTGAGTCTGGAACCCCTTCGGGGGCCCGTCTTGGAGAATCTGTTCCTTCTCGTCGTCTACTGACTTGACCGTCGGAGCTCCCTCGCCGGGATTCTCGGCCAGGGTCTTCTGACCCTCTCTTGCAGGTCCGCTCCAACCAGGAGGCTCCAGGAGCCAGGCGGTCCGATAGGATCGACGGATCCGAGGCACGGGCGCGGCGACGAGAACGGCAACAGATTGGCGCGCCAGGTAGGAGCGCAGGACAACACCCCCTAGCGGGAACCAGCTTTCTGCAGGTGTCGCGCTCTCTGACAATGGTGGTCACTCGTGGGCGCGAGGCGTCCACCAGCCGTGTGGGGGAGGTTCCCTCCCCTCAAGGGGCCCACAGCCCGGAGAGGGAGCTTCCAGCTCCCCATCCTCTTCCACCACAGCTGACCTCAGCAGACGGGCCCCTTGCGTCCGTCATCCAACAGCTGCAGACTTGACCTCGGTGGTCCGGCAGCTCCAGCATCAGCAGCGGTCCCTGGCCACGCAGCCACACCCAGGGACCCCCGCGGCCCGAGCCGCGGGACAGCGTGGGAGCCTGCGCTCCATCCAGGGCAAGCCATCCCACCCAAGGGCAGTCTCCAACCCCCGCGGGAGCCACCAGGCTCCCGCAAAAAGAAATTACTCCGGTTTGGCGGATCACGAGAGTCGATCCCCGGCCGATGAAGCCGAAATGGTGCATCGCAGCAAGCGATGCCGAGGCCTGACTTCGTGCCGAGACCGATCGGCGCCCCCTTCACCAGCGGCCTCGGTGGAAGACTCCACCGACGAAGCCATTAGGCGCCAGGCCGAGAGGCGCCTGGAGGAGCACGAGTGCAAGCTAGCGGAGTTCGCCCGCTGATTTGCCGACCTGCAGAACTCGTCGGCGAACCCGGCGAGCTACGACTCCCGTCCCCCCTTCTCTGAAGAAATCCAGACGGAGCCGATCCCAAAACGGTTCCGCATGCCGCAGGTGGATCCCTACGACGGGACCACCGACCCTCTGGACCATCTGGAGAGCTACAAAGCTCTCATGAGAGTCCAGGGATCCACCGACGCCCTTTTGTGCATCGCCTTCCCGGCCACCCTCCGGAAGGCTGCTCGAGTCTGGTTCACCCGCCTCGAGCCTGGATCCATTTGCTCCTTCCACCAGTTGGAAGGAAAGTTTGTGGCGCACTTCGACGCTTGTCGAAAGGTGCTGAGAGAGGTGGACAGCCTCTTCTCCATCCACCAGTAGGACCAGGAGCTGCTCCGGGACTACATCACCCGGTTCAAGACAGCAGCCCTGGAAATCTACAGCCTGGACGAGCCCGTCGCCATGCTGGCTTTGAAGCGCGGGCTCAAGACGTCCCGCCTGACCTACTCCCTGGACAAGAAGCCGCTCAGGACGTACTCCGAGCTCCTCCTCCGCGCCCACAAGTACATCCGGGCGGAGGAGGCCGACCGCACCCGTCAAGAGTTAGATGGGAATACTCTAAAGAGGCCGCCCCCGAGAGATACCCCGGGAGCTCGGAAGCTCGGGCTATCTGCCGACCATCGCCCGAATCCAAGGCCGAGGGGCGAGGCCACTCCGGAGCGGAGGTTCACCCCTCTCCTCGCACCTCGGACGAAGATCCTCATGGAAATCGAGGGCGAGCGCTACCTCCGCCGACCTCCTCCTCAGAACCCGAGGGCCATCCAGGATAAATCGAAGTACTGCCAGTTCCACCGCGAGCACGGTCACGACACGGAGGAGTGTCGCAACCTGAAGCGGAAGATCGAGGAGCTGATTAAGAGGGGCTACCTCAGAAAGTTCGTCAGGAACGAGGTCCCCCCGGAGGGGCAGCCGCTCGCGACCTTACCGCCAGTACCTGCAATCGATAACCGTCCGACGGAGAAACCCGTGGGCATGATCTCACGCGGAATCGGACGAGCGGTGAAGAGAGCCCGGGAAGTCGGAAACCCGGAGAATGTAATCCCTCCCGAGGAGGGGAAGGATAATGATAATGTAAACAACGATGCCGTGGTGGTCGAGATGACCATCGCGAAGCACCCTGTACATCGAATCATGGTGGATAGTGAAAGCTCGGCTGACGTACTTTTTTACGATGCTTTCTCTCGGATGAATTTGTCCCACGGTCAGCTGAGACCGGTACACACCCCCCTGGTAGGTTTTATAGGGGATTCCGTGGGGGTCGAAGGGGAGATCACTCTCCCGGTCACCGCCGGATCCCCGCCTCGGTAGACGACCGTCCTGATGACGTTTACCGTCGTCAGGCTCCCTTCGCCTTACAATGCCATTCTCGGGCGTCCCGGGCTCAACCAACTGGACGCCGTGATCTCCACGAAAAGGTTATCGGTGCAGTTCCCCATGCCTTCCGGGCTCGGGGAGATGAAGGGGACAACCCAGCCGGTCCCGCTTTGCCTCCAGACGGTCCTGGGCGCCCGAGGCACGGAGCTCGCCCCCGATGCCGATGACCTCGACCTAAGGGAGAAGGAACCCAGGGGAGGGCCCGTAGAACGCCTGTTGACTTATCCCCTCGGTTCCGACCCATTGAAGACGGTGCAGGTCGGGGCCCAACTCCCTGATGAGGAACGGACCCGCCTGCTGGAGTTCCTCCGTGCGAACGCAGATGTGTTCGCCTGGTCGATGGCCGACATGCCGGGCATTCTGCTCGAGGTCATCACGCACAGGTTGAACGTAGACCCAAGCTGCCGCCCGGTCCGCCAGAAGAAGAGGAGCTTCGCCATGGAAAGACAGAAGGCCATCAATGAGAAGGTGGAGAAACTCCTCGCCGCCGGCTTTGTGCGGGAAGTCCGGTATCCCAGCTGGCTAGCAAACGTGGTCATGGTAAGAAAAAGTAGTGGTAAGTGGAGGATCTGTGTGGACTACACCGACCTCAACCGAGCTTGCCCGAAGGATAGCTTCCCTCTTCCAAAGATCGACCAGCTGATCGACACTACCTCGGGACATCGCCTCCTGTCATTCATGGACGCCTTCTCCGGATACAACCAGATCCGAATGAGCCCGGAGGATGAAGAGCATACCGCCTTCATAACCGATCGCGGAACTTTTTGCTACAGGATGATGCCGTTCGGCCTCAAGAACGCTGGAGCCACGTACCAGCGTCTGGTCAATAGGATTTTCAAGGACCAGATCGGCCGCAACATGCAGGTGTACGTGGACGACATGCTGGTGATGAGCAAACCCGATTCGGACCACGTAGCTGACTTGGCGGAGACATTCGGCAACCTCCGACGTCATCAGATGAAGCTGAACCCGGTGAAGTGCGCCTTCGGTGTCTCCGCCGGGAAGTTCCTAGGATTCATGGTGACCCAAAGAGGAATTGAAGCCAACCCGGAGAAGGTCCAGGCCATCCTGGACATGGAGCAGTCCGTCTCTAAGAAGCAAGTGCAGCAACTCACCGGCCGAGTTGCGGCCCTCAGCCACTTTATTTCCAGGTCGGCAGATCGCTGCCATCCCTTTTTCAAGGTGCCGAGGAAGATGAACGACTTCGCTTGGACCGAGAAATGCCAGAAGGCCTTCGAAGAGCTGAAGAAGACGCTCGCATCGCCACCGTTGCTGTCCAGGCCCGAGGAGGGGGAGGAACTCATCCTCTACCTGGAGATCACCCCAGAAGCCGTCAGCTCGGTCCTGGTTCGGACCGATGACCAAGGAGTCCAGCGGCCGGTGTACTATACCAGCAAACTTCTCCGCGACGCGGAGCTCAGGTATTCTCGATCCGAGAAACTCGTTTTCGCGCTAATAGTGTCTACCCAGCGTCTCAGGCCCTATTTCCAAGCGCATCCCATCACTGTCCTGACGGATCAATTGCTGAAAGCGGTGCTCAGCTGACCCGATACTTCGAGACGATTGGCAAAGTGGGCACTGAAGCTCAGCGAGTTCGACATCGCGTACAGGCCAAGGTCGGCCATGAAGGTGCAGGTGCTGGCCGACTTCTTGGTCGAATATGCAGGCTTGGGCAAGGAGCCCGAGGAAGGCCCCTCAGGCCAGCCGCTGAAGACGGGCCCCGATGAGCCCGGAGAGGATGCCTGGATCCTCCATGTGGATGGAGCCTCGAACTCCGGCGGGAGCGGAGCCGGACTCATCCTTGCCAACAGCGACGGGGTCGTCGCCGAATGCGCGCTCCGTTTCCAATTCGCCGCGACCAATAATCAGGCGGAGTATGAGGCACTTCTTGCCGGGCTGAGGGTTTCCCGCAAGCTGGGCATAACCAACCTCAAAGCTTTCACTGATTCCCAGCTCGTGGCGGGACAGGTCTTCGGGGAGTATGCCGCGCATGACCCCCAAATGGCGAAATACTTGGAGCTCGTCAAGACGGGCGCGTCCAGATTTCGGCGCTTTAACGTCTTCCACATCCCCCGCAGGGAGAACGCCCGCACGGATACTCTCTCCCGGCTGGCGACCCTGCCGGACTCGATGCTGGGCCGCGCTCATGTGGAGCGCCTTGAGATCCCAAGCCTCGAGGCCCCGATGGAGGTCCATCAGGTCAGCCATGAACCCAGCTAGATGGACAAGTATGCCGAATACATCACCAGTGGTACCCTGCCGGAGGACCGCGAGGCGGCTCGCCTTATCAGAAAGAAAGCCGTGCGGCTCGTTCTGATGGATGGGCAATTGTACCGAAGATCCTACTCCTACCCCCTCCTCAAGTGTGTAGGACCCGCGGAGGCCAAGCTCGTGCTCCAGGAGATTCACGAAGGCATCTGCGGGAACCACGTGGGGGGCAGAGCATTGGCCTACAAGGCCCTTCGTCAGGGCTATTTCTGGAAGACGATGAAGGAAGACGCCGCTGACTTCGTGAAAAAGTGCGATCGGTGCCAGCATCACGCCACGGTGCAACGGCAGCCCTCCAACCCAATCTCCTAGCTTTCAGCTCCCTGGCCATTCGCCCAGTGGGGGATGGACCTTCTGGGCCCATTCCCGCCGGCATCTGGACAGCGGAAGTTCTTGATAGTGGCCATCGACTACTTCACGAAGTGGGTCGAGGCCGAACCCTTGGCGCGGATCACTGAAGCGAACGTCGCCAAGTTCTTTTGGAAGTCAATCGTTTGCCACTTCGGCCTCCCCCACACCGTGGTTACTGACAACGGGCGCCAGTTCGACTGCCGGGAGTTCGAAGAGTTCTGCGGCGACCTCGGCATCAGGCATCGCTTCACCTCGGTGGCGCATCCCCAGACCAATGGAGAGGCCGAAGTCACAAACAGGACCATTTTGCAGGGTCTCCGCACGCGGCTGGACCAGGCCAAAGGCAGATGGGCCGAGGAGCTCCCCAGCATCCTCTGGGCATACCACACCACCCCGAGGATGGCTATCGACGAGACTCCGTTCAACCTCGTCTTCGGAGCCGAAGCGGTCATCCCGATCGAACTTAGCCTACCCACGCTGCGTGTGGAGCAATATGACGAGACAGAAAACCCCGTCAGGATGATGCTCAACCTCGACCTTCTTGAAGAGATGAGGGACAAGGCCTGAGTTCGGATGGCGGCGTATAGGCAGCGTGTGGCCAGGTATTACAACTCCCGAGTGCGGCCGAAGATTTTTCGTCCCGTAGATCTAGTCCTCCGGCGCGCTGAAGCTTCTCAGCCACGGGAATGCGGCAAGCTCTCACCCAACTGGGAGGGCCCGTACCGGGTAGCGGAAGCCCTCCCCCATGGCGCCTACTACCTGGAAGAATTGGGAGGAGCCAGGTTCCCCCGGACGTGGAACGCCTCGAACCTAAGAGTGTATTATCAATAATGTAAGGTTCCCCACTCCTGCAATAAAGTTTCCTTGCTTCAAACGCTCTCCTCTCACTTTGTAGGGAAACCGGTGCATGGCCCTGAATTCGGCACGCCCGACCATGGTCGACGACCGAAGGAAGCGGGAGATCCTGGGCTTCGGCCTGGAAGGTGGCGCCGAACCCAGTTCGCCCATGCAAGCTCGGAGAACAGCTCGGTAAGCCGCGCAAGGCTTGAGAAAGCCTGCGGCCCCGGGGTTCAGTCCGGAGATCCTGGGCTTCGGCCTAGAAGGTGGCGCCGAACCCAGTTCGCCCATGCAAGCCCGGAGAATAGCTCGGCAAGCCACGCAAGGCTTGAGAAAGCCTGCGGCCCCGGGGTTCAGTCCGGAGATCCTGGGCTTTGGCCTGGAAGGTGGCGCCGAACCCAGTTCGCCCATGCAAGCCCGGAGAACAGCTTGGCAAGCCGCGCAAGGCTTGAGAAAGCCTGCGGCCCCGGGGTTCAGTCCGGAGATCCTGGGCTTCGGCCTGGAAGGTGGTGCCGAACCCAGTTCGCCCATGCAAGCCCGGAGAACAGCTCGGCAAGCCGCGCAAGGCTTGAGAAAGCCTGCGGCCCCGGGGTTCAGTCCGGAGATCCTGGGCTTCGGCCTTGAAGGTGGCGCCGAACCCAGTTTGCCCACGCAAGCCCGGAGAACAGCTCGGCAAGCCGTGCAAGGCTTGAGAAAACCTGTGACCCCGGGGTTCAGTCCGGAGATCCTGGGCTTCGGCCTGGAAGGTGGCGCCGAACCCAGTTCGCCCATGCAAGCCCGGAGAACAGCCCGGCAAGCCGCGAAGGCTTGAGAAAGCCTGCGGCCCCCGGGGTTCAGTCCGGATGTCCCGGGCTTTGACCTGGAAGGTGGGGCAGAAACCACTTCGCCCACGCGAGCATAAAGGCAATCCCAAGGCCGGACCCGCTCAAGGCCTACCCTAACACCGTGCGGTCCAGAATGTCCCAACTTTCGACTTGAGCGACGAACGGGACAAGGTCCACGTTCGTTTCGGCACTCCACATCAACATCTCAAGAAAGAAAAAGAGGAGATGGGAGAGTGGGGAAGGAAGCGAGCTCGAGACTTAGTTAAATCAAACTTTCATTGACCCAAGGAAGAGTACAAACTGGGAATCCCGACAGGTCGGGAGTCCCCAAAAAAAAAAGAAGAAAAAGAAAAAGGAATACAACTACGACAACGGAGGAGGTGAGAAGATGGCGGCTCAGTTTGGTGCAGGGTCGGAGCCCTCCGCCTGGGTTGTGCGCTCCGCATCCTCGCCTTCAGCGGCGGCCGGCTCAGGCGGCTGCTCCGGAGCCACGGCTTCGTCGGTCGTCGGGGCCGCAGGCGTGGCGCCAGCCGCACCGGAGGCTCTGCTCTCAGGTCCGTGCCTCCTACCTCCGAGCACTACCCCACTGAGGTCGAGCTCGGGGTAGAAGGCCCCTACCTTCTCCCGGCACATCCGGAACCCCTTCAGAAAGGAGTCCACGGAGGCCTCCCGGACCTCCGACGTGTACTCGTCGGAAGCCCGGAACTTCGGGACGGCCTCCTGCGCCTCCCGCTTTGCGGCCTCCAGGAGTCCGTTGACGTACGCACTCCGCTCCTTCGCCGCGTTTGCGTCTCGCCTGTCCTCCTCCAGCTGGCGCTCCAGCCACTAGGAGTGGGCCTGAAGACGGGCCCTCTCCGCTGCGTCTTCCTCCGCGCGACGCTGGTGGGAGACCCTCTCCTCCGACAGAGAAGACTCTAGCTCCTTGTTCCACCCCTCGGTGCGCGCCAGGTCAGTCTGGAGGGCCTGATTGTTTGCTCGCAGCTCGACCCCCTTTTCCATGAGGTCCTTGACATCGGCCGCGAGCTTGCCGATCTTCTTCTCCTTCTCGGCGTCCCTCTTTGCGTTCCCTACGAGGAAGTTCCTCAGTAGGAGAACGTCATTCCCAATCTGCACAAGTAAAGTAGCCGGGTTAGAAGAAAGACTACCCGAGATCACGAAAGAAAGAAGAAGGTAAGTTCGGGCTTACCGTAAAAAGCTGCGGGAGGATCCCGAGCAGAGCGTCAGCATAGTCCCGGCCGCCCCGAGCTCGACGGTCCCGGGCTATGGAGGCGTACTCCATCACCTTCTCCGCGAGCCCTTTATCGCGGATGACTGAACACCGGTGGGTGATCACCGGTGGTGGAGCCGTCAGTTCAGCTCCAGCGGTGACTGTCCCTCCAGCAGTAGCCGCAGCCGACGGGCCGGCGGAGGACACGGGCTGTGTCGTCGGAGCCGCGGCGACGATAGGGCCGGTGCTGGACGGAGCTGCGGACGGTGGAGCCCCCTCGACGGCAGCACCACTGGATCTGGTAGCCGAGGAATCAACGGCCCCGCCCCGAGGCAGCCTGGGCGGGGGAGCAGCGGCCGCTGGACTAGGTGCAGACGCCGACACCACCTCCTGGCTCGCCTCGATGCGGGCCCTCTTGGCCACGGGCTTATCTACCTCCGGGACATCTCTCTGGGCCGCGCCCTCTAGGAGGCTCTCCAGTGAGAACTTCATGCCTGCAGTACAAAAAGTAGAATGTCAGCCAGCTCGGTTATAAAGGCAAAGGAATGCAAGAGTCAAGGGAGGACCGAATCTCACCCGACTCGCAGATGGGACTGATCCCGGCCTCAAAAAGATTCTGCTCCGAAAGCAGAACCTCGAGCGCCGGGACCACGTCGCTCAGCAGCAGGGAGTAGGCCTCCTGGTCCGCCGACTCGATCTGAGAGATCCGGTTCGGAGACCGGTCCGGTTCACTCCAGGCCCAGTCGACATCCTCGACCGAGGCAAAGAAAAACTGGCTCTTCCAGCCCTTGATAGAAGAAGGGAGGTCGAACCGGAGACACCTGGGCCGGGGCGAAATATACCACCAGCCGTCATCGGTGGAGTACCTCTTCAGGGTGAACATGGCTCTGAAGAGGGAGAAACGGGCAACGAACCCGTGAAAGTGACAAAAAACTATGAAAGAGAAGATGACCCGGATGGCATTGGGAGCCAACTGGGCCGGAACAAGTCGGAAATGGCTAAGAAAAGAGAGGAAGAAGGGGTGCAGAGGAAATCGAAGACCCCCGAGGAAGAAGTCTTCATAGAAGGCTATGCGGCCGGGGCCACTCATGGTGACGCGTTCCCCGGGCCATGGAACGAATAGACGAATTGATCCCGGGATACCGTAGGCCTCCTGGAGCAAAGAAAGGTCACCCTCGGTCATGGTGGAAGCATGACCGGAGGGACCGGCGGGAAGAAGAGGCGGAGCAGGAAGAGAAAGAAGAGGAAGAGTGGAAGCAATCGGAGGAGACCGGACCCCCCTGGGGATGCCGATGGTGACACCCCCAGGTTGCAGACGCCTGCGGATCTCCTCCGGAATCGTTTCCTCCTCTGAGGAGGAAGAAGATGGAGTCCTCGACCGGGACGGACCGGTCTCGTCCGGATTAGAAGAAACATAGCGACGACGTGCCATGGCGAAGAAGAAAACAAGGATTCAGAGAGGAAAAGGGAGAGGGGGACTAGAGAGAAGGATGGAGGCACTCACCGAAAATACGCCAAGCGAACGCGGTGCAACGGAAGTTAGTCTGTAGCAAACCGCCCACGGAGCAAGGGGAAATGCCTCATTTTGGAAAGTCCCCTCCTTTTCAAACTCAATCGACAACAGCCGTACCCGTCATTCCGCCACGAGCCACTAGATGATCGCCGCGTGGACGCACGCCCGACACAGACGCCTCGTTAGCAGGGTAACGGCCTCTGCCTCGAAGCGACACATTTATTGTGGGCAAGTGGGCGACGCGTGGCGGCTTCCTATACGGCTTCGGGCGCATCGAGAAGCAGCGACGAGGATCATGGCAATTATGATGCAAGATCTTCGCCTCCCCACGTCATGTCCGCATTTAATCCCGACGTTCCGTTCTACGACGTCCCAACGGAACGGCGGGCTGGGGGGGCAACTGTTACGGCCGTAACGATGACGTGGCCGGGCTCAGATACCGTCAGATATGATCGAGCCACGTGGAGATTTCTCCGGCCGAGTCAGCGCCACATTGCCGAGGTCGAGCTTGGCAAGGCTACTTCGCCAGACGACTTCCCAAGACGAAACCGCTCTCGCCGAAGTCGAGCTCGGTTCGGGGCTCCTCCTGCCACCTCGCCAGGCATCCACCCAGGAGGGGCCCGCCTAGGCCGAGGTCGGCCGATCCTTCGCTCCTTCGCCAGATGGCCCCCGGAGACGGGCCCACCTCGGCCGAAGCTAGGCGACCTCCTGCCACCTCGCCAGGTGTCCACCCGGGAGGGGTCCACCTAGGGCGAGGTCGGCCGATCCTTCGCTCCTTCGCCAGGTGGCCCCCGGAGACGGGCCCACCTCGACCAAAGCCAGGCGACCTCCTGCCACCTCGCCAGGTATCCACCCGGGAGGGGTCCACCTAGGACGAGGTCGGTCGATCCTTCGCTCCTTCTCCAGGTGGCCCCCGGAGACGGGCCCACCTCGGCCGAAGCCAGGCGACCTCCTGCCACCTCGCCAGGTGTCCACCCGGGAGGGGTCCACCTAGGTCGAGGTCGGCCGATCCTTCGCTCCTTCGCCAGGTGGCCCCCGGAGACGGGTCCACCTCGGCCGAAGCCAGGCGACCTCCTGCCACCTCGCCAGGTGTCCACCTGGGAGGGGTCCACCTAGGCCGAGGTCGGCTGATCATTCGCTCCTTCGCCAGGTGGCCCCCGGAGACGGGTCCACCTCGACCGAAGCCAGGCGACCTCCTGCCACCTCGCCTGGTGTCCACCCGAGAGGGGTCCACCTCGACCGAGGTCAGGCCGCACGTACAGAGAAGGTCCCAAGGAAAGAGGTGCAGGTTCCGAGGTCGTCCCTCGAGCCATGCGCATCACAGGCGACACCCCGTACGGATGGCGGCGGCACGCGAAACACCATTTGCATCGGCCCGACAGGTCCTGCAGTCGAGAGGAGCGGTTCTGACAAAACAGGGCCCATAGACGGATGGCGCCTACACTTGGAAAGGAGAGCGCTCTCACTGGGCCCGAGGTCTGACCGGCCGCCTTACCGGCGCCACCCCCCTTCTGTCTTTGCCCTTTCCCCGCTGGACTCGGCGGACGAGGTAGGAAAACCGCCTGGCCCTCAACACCGAAAGGGGAAAGAGAAAATGATGGGGGAGAGGAGCCTCCCAGGAGGAGAAGACAGGCGAACAGCGAGAGAAGATAAAAGGAAGGAAGCTGGGGACGACAAGGTAGGCGGATCGGGCTGGGGACAAGTAAGAAACAGTGGCCAAAAGCCTCGCTCTGAGAATTGAGATCCAAGGTCCCGAGAAGGGATCGCTTGGCGTGAGCTCGGCAAGGAGGCCCGGCCGAATTTCTGGTCCCCATAGCACCTTTCTTACTAGTAAATTCTCTGAGTCTGGAACCCCTTCGGGGGCCCGTCTTGGAGAATCTGTTCCTTCTCGTCGTCTACTGACTTGACCGTCGGAGCTCCCTCGCCGGGATTCCCGGCCAGGGTCTTCTGACCCTCTCTTGCAGGTCCGCTCCAACCAGGAGGCTCCGGGGGCCAGGCGGTCCGATAGGATCGACGGATCCAAGGCACGGGCGCGACGACGAGAACGGCAACAGCTCCTAATCGATAGATCATTATGAGAATAGTAATTGATCCTTTTAGATTGGTATATGGATCACTTTCCTCTGGATAGACGAGTCTCGAGTCTATAATATAGAAACATTAAGTGAGAGTACATGTAATTATTAAGAACAAGGATATCAAGCATGATCAATATGAAAAATCATTTGGATGGCTATCCACCTATCAGTAACTTACTCGATGCTATAGTAATGTAATTGGTCCTTGGACATGTAATGCCTTGGCTGTTCACAATGAGCAACTATAGTTTGACTGTATATAACATGGTCCCTAACTATATGAATCCTTGTAAACATATTGGCCGTAATTGGTTCATTATAGGAATAGGATGTCCACCTACATAGAATATATTATCCTTGGTACATAAGAAAGGTGTAGGATTAACACCCCAACCAACTTTTCAAAAAGAAGCTCCATATTTAGAAGTGACGGTTTATCTTTCTTAAACCAGCAGCGCAGCAATCCCGAGGTGCACGAGTCGATCCCTCGCGCGAGCCCTTCAAGACCAACCCAACATTCGAGCCGGCTCTCCTGGGGCTGAGGGCGTCGATGTGGCCACCAGCCTCACCTTAACAGTGGCACCAACATTCCATGGGCCTAGACCCCCAATCTCGAAGGTGTGATCTGGTCCCACCCAATAAAATGACTGTATATAACATGGTCCCTAACCATATGATTTATGGGATTGAGTTCCAGAAACCTCAACCATGGTGGTTTACATGGTGGAAAAGAGTTTCCATAATTTTGAATGATATTTAACATGAAAAAGCCAGATTTTCAGGAATTGGATAGCAAAAATTCAGAATTTTCTATAATAAAAATTCTGATATTACCTTCAAATAGCAGTAGAAAATGGAATTTGCACTAAACTTGCTTCGTGAGAGCGACACCTACTACTCCTCTGCTCCGCGTCCATGCCTAGCAACATGAAAAAAGGGGACGAAGGTTTTTGGGGTGTTCTTTTTACAGGAGACTACTCTTAGAAATCTCGAACACTCAAAAAAAGAGAGGAGGGTGATAGGCGGGTTTTTAACAAAAATAATATAAAAAAATATTTAATTACTTAAATACCGCCGTTCAGTTTTTATTTACAAATATAGATGATTTTGGCTACGTGGGCAGACGACATGGCATGGGACGGGCGAAGGTGGCATGTGAAAATGCGGGTTGGACCCGCGAGTTCTGTATGAAATCGCGGGTTCAACCCGCAATTTTATTTCGGATTATCCACCTGGCATATGAAAACGCGGGTTCGACCCGCGATTTCAGTACAGTGGAATTCGCTTTTCCACGAAATTGCGGGTTCAACCCGCGATTTCGGTCTTTCTCCACGTAACGGGTTTAAAAGAAATCGCGGGATTTCATAAAAACGTGGGTTCAACCCGCGATTTCATAAAAACGCGGGTTAAACCCGCGATTTCAGGAAAACGCGGGTTAAACCCATGATTTCAAATGTTATATTTTTTTTAAAAAAAATATATATTTCATAATTTTGTTTTTAAATAAAAGTTATATTTATTAATTTAATAAAAGAAATTAGGTAGGTTTGGGTTTAGGGTAAAGGTTTTTTAGGGTTTACAATTTTTAGGGATACAACTGATTCGTGCCACCCCGAAATTGGGTTGGTTTGGGTTAGTATTTAAAAAAATCGGACCAAATTTCGGATCTATTTAGTTTTCGAACTAGCATCGGCCTTTGGCTCGGTTTGGACCGATCCAATATTGATCTGCTAATAAATCCGGAAAAGAGTGGAACCCGATCCATCATTATGTCTGATCAAAATGTATCGACCGACGCCCGTCCTTCTGAAATTCATTATAATAATTTTATAACATTATTTTTATTAAATTTAAATTTTTTTCCACTAATTAATAATTTATTATAAATTTTAAAAAGATGATTTTTTAAATTATTTTGTTAGTTCATATATTCATGTATAATCCAATTCTTTTTAAGAAATTAAGATTTACATGTTAGGATTTAGAATTTAGGATTATAGAATTGGAACCGGCCCGGTAACAACGTACAATGAAAAAGTAAATTATAAAATGTGATAATTATAATTACAAAATATAAGAATACAATATAATAAGTTCAAACAGTGAAAAAATAAAATACAAAAATCCTAAGTCCCGCATGGTGGCCGTCTCTTCGTACGTGGAGGCTGCTGTCAACAACGTACTGGCTCCACCTCAATCGGCTCCTGATGCTTCGACGGATCATGTACATCAGGAAATGCATGCGATGCAGATATATCATGCGAGGACCCCTCGCCTATATGCTGTCCTCCTCCATGTCCTGAGTAATCAGGATGCATCGGATAGTCCGATCCAGCAACGTACTCAAAATATGCAGTAGCATCCTCCGTAGATGTGAACTGTCTCACATCCTCATGAAAAAAACTACCGGCGGACATATATGGATCATACTCCTGCATCGGAAAGAAAGATGTACTGAATCATCGAGTACCTCGTGTGTGCTGAGCAGGAGGTGCTGTAGACGTAGATGCATATCGATAAGGCTGAACAGGAGGAGGTGCTGTCGATGTAGATGCATATGGATAAGGATAAGGCTCTGGAGTCTCGTCGTCTCTGTCGTCCTCTCGAGCAGACCCCCATAACTGGACACGTGCAAACTTACCAACAACACCAAGAGTGGACTGATATATGTCCTGTATATGCTGCGAGGACGTCGCTATAGAATCTGGCATAGCAAGCCGATAAATCATCGCAATGCTAGTGGTCTGAAAGGTACAAACAATTAATGAGTTAAACAAAATATGAAATATATGATAATGATGTGTAATAGAATAAAAAAAAACTCATACCACAATCATGCATCGCACCATCACGACCGATAAATCATCGACTGATGCTGCGATACCACTGCATGTATGGATCATGATAATGCATAGCACCATCAGCAGGAGCACCATCTACAATGGAATCATGACAGCTCTTCCATAACTGAATATATGCACGATGACTGCTGCTCCAATCCTGATCGGGTCATCCCCTAAGATCGAAACGATGTAGTGCACGATTTGTAGCACATCGATCGGGTACGACCTATCGAAATCCGAACTGTCGCAGCACTCTATCAGGAAAATGCCACTCTACGATATAGAAACATATGAGTGGCACTCTACTACGCTATATATGCTGACCATGAAGGCAGTAATCTGGTAGATGTACAAGTACATCGTCCGTATATGGCGTCCATATCACCTGTTAATGAACAATATCAAGTATGTGTTAAATAAGTAATATAAAAATTGCCAACTGTTGACAAAGATAAGAGCTAGTTGTTACCTGATGTAGACTTAGGTGATCTATTAAATGTCGATACGAAGATAGAACATGTGTAGGTACCTCCGTAACGGCAAAATCATCTCTCCAACTGCACATTAAATAAATTAATTTACATATAGCAATAAATATGACAATATCATTAAATTTAAATAAATTTACAACTTATCGCATCCCCAGCGGACCTTGTGGTAAACCAGCTCCTCCATCATCTAAATCGATCATAGGATCCTGAGCCGGGTGAAATAATCTGCGTGGCACTAGGATAGGAAATCTATCCCATGCCTATAACTGAAGAAGCAACAAAGGACCAACTATCTCAGTGGCATCTCTCCTGCTCGTCCTACACAACTCTCTATATAACCAGGCGAGCCCTGCACTACCCCAACTATAATGGCCTACATGTTTAATAAATCAAAAAAGTATAGAGATAAATTTCTCAAAATATATAATACCATCATTAAATATAAAATAAAACCAAATAAATAACATGATAATAAATGATAAATGATAAGTGCATCATATCACCAACTACTAGGCAAAGATATGTCCTATCCCATTCAGGAATTGTATTAATATTATAAGTCAGCTTACAGTAATCAAAAGGTGTGCAACGAAGATCGAATAAAATTTCAGCAGCATTTTTTTCTTAGTTCTCCGCATACAAATATTTATGTATGTGAAGAACAAAAAAAAAAATGATACTCAAAATTTCACTCTCTTCGTTGCACACTTTTTGGTTACTATAAACTGACATGTAAAATTATTTGCAACTCCCAAACTGTCCATTTTTAGACAATCGATTGATTACTGGGCATAATTCTCAACTTCGTACAAATATAAACAAATGTACGGATACTATAGATTATGCATATTAATCAATTGACGGATCTACGGTTCAATGTAATACAAATTTTATATTCGTATATACGAAAAATCGAATGTTTAACTTAACAGTCAATTTTGACACATAATTTATACAATAATAACAATATCTGCATACTACACAATGTAAATATTCATGCTGCACAACTAAAAGAATTAAAATAAATAAATTTACTTTTTATAATTAATTTTGTACCAAAACTTATTTATCTTATAATAAAAATTTATTTATAAGCTATAAAATATAATATATTTCAGTCATTATTATTTACATCATAATTTTTTTCTTGATAAACATATCAATTATCTGTATTCTTATATTAAATAATATATTATTTTTTCATATAATAAACTAATTTAATATATTATTTTTTCATAACATAATTTTAATAATTCCATGTTTATTAATATTTACTTACCTCATTTTATATACTACTATAATTTTATGTCTATTTCAACATTAAAATACTTATTTTTTATAAATAAATATTATATAATATTTTTTAATATCGAATTAAAAGATTTATAAAAATAAGTTTATCCTAAACATTTATCCCAATATTTATTTTTTTAATAATAAACATTATTGATTTTTATAATTTATACAATTCTAAATATACCTTTTTATTTTTTATATATGTATAATTCTAAATATTATATAAAAAATAAATATTGGGCATCGTTATATATTTCGAATTATATAATTATATAAATTATAAAAATTATCTAACAAATTACACTAACAAAAATTAATCTAACATACCGTAAAAAATATCACAAAATATAATACAATCAAACATTAATTATAAAAAATATATAAATCATACCTTTAGGTGGGGCAGCTAAGCGGGAACCGGTGGATATACAATACACTTGAAATTCCTAAAAAAAAAATGAAATGGTTAGATTATAAAATTTAGATTTAATATATCTACCCATCTAGAAATAAAAACAAACATCTAGGGACCGTAGGTGGGGCAGCCAACAATGGACCGATGGAGCAACCAAGAGAGAACCAGTGGACTGAAGGTGGGGCAGCTAAGCGGGAACCGGTGGACCGGAGGTGGGGCAGCCAAGAGAAAACCGGTGGGGCAGCCAAGAAAGAACCGGTGGGACAGCCAAGAGAGATCGGTGGGGCAACCGAGGACCGTAGGTGGGGCAGCCGGGACCGGAGGTGGGGCAGCCAGGACAGGCGGTGGGGCAGCGAATCGGAGGTGGGGCAGCCGGGAACGGAGGTGGGGCAACCGGCTCGGCAACGCAAAGTAAAAAACAAAAAAAGCCGGGCGCCTGCGGAAGAAAGCCGTTCGGCTGAGAAATCGCCGGTTCGACCTGCATTTTCAGCCTGAAATCACGGGTTGAACCCGTGTTTTCTTAATGAAATCGCGGGTTCAACCCGTGTTTTCTTAATGAAATCGCGGGTTGAACCCGCATTTTCTGTCCAAACCCGCAACCATGTGAAGGCTTTGACAAAGAATCGCGGGTTGGACCGGCGATTTCACTAAGAAAACGCGATTTCAACCCGCATTTTCATGTCACCCACCACGCGTCCGAACCACCTGCCACGTGTCCAAGCAGCGTTGTCACGTTGCCAAAATCACCTATTTTCGTAAATAAGTTGGGGTTGACGGTATTTTGGTAATTAAATTATTTTTTTTGTATTATTTTGGTAAAAAACCCGTGATTGGCTTCCTGTTTCTTTTTTTTTTTTTTGTCTCATGCTAATTGAAGAGGGGACGATAGCAAATATAAAAGTTTTCAATGAACAGAATTCTAAGATTTTTGGGAATTTGATTGTTCATCCTAGGTTCAAAACTATGTGCTGAGAAAATAGCCCAGATTCAAAAACCCAGACATGGAATTAATAATGAACCTGCGAACATATTTTCTATTCACATGAATAGAAATCCTATTCATAGGTTTTGTTTCTTTTCCTCTAAAAAAAATTATAGCCTAACTTTGGATCAAATCCCAAATCTCAAAGCCCATCTGGCTGCATGCTCCTCAAAGTATAGCACACAAAACATCAACACCCCAATAACATTGCATGCTGAGAAAATCTTTGTGCGTGCTGAGAAGTTTTTTAGCTTGCGCTGAGAAATTTTAGCACATATTGAGAAGTTTCTTAGCACATAATGAGTGTTGCCGCCAGGATCATCGTGATCCGTAGTTGTTATCGACGCCGGAATGTGGTCCCTTCGCTATCTGGCCGTCCGGTGATCCTGGACTTACAAAACAGGAGTTAGTGACCTGGGCCAGGATTTCCGGCGGGGGCACTCCGACAGTCAAGTCAGTGACGATCCAAAGTGTGAGAGTGGGATGCAAGTGTGTCGGGAGAAGAGCGGCCTGGCTAGAGGGATTCTCTGTGTGGCCTTTCCGCCCGCCCTTGCTTGGATTTGCTTGTGGTGCTGTGCTCTCCGGTTGAGCTTGCACTTGTGTTTTTTTGGAGTTGCATGTGTGTTACCTCCTTTGTCTTACTTCCATCAAGCTTTGTAGTCTAGGTTACCATTGGGTGCTCATCTTGGGATCTTTGCCGGGCTGTCAGGCGCGTGCGGCGGTGTCCCGAGGCACCTTTCCCGATTCATGATAAGGGAAGCTGTCATATATTTTGACATTCCTTCTGGTCGCCTCATTTCGAAAAACCTGGTAGTACCTCGATTGGTGGGCCGCCATCCCTGGGATTCGAATCTCCTGGTTAACTTCCTCTTTCAGGTGGTTCAGGTAGTTGGTGAGGAGCGTAGCGCCTCAATCAGTGGGCCTCTCCCCTTTCTGGTGTAACCAGCGGTCGCAGGTGGTCACTACGGTCTGGCGGATGTCTCAGTGCGACCCTCGGGCGGCTCGTTGGAGTCCTGGGATAGCGGTGCTTACGCCTGAGCTTGGGGCTGAGCTGGAAAGGCAGGGCTCGACTCCGACCTAAGCATCTTGAGCTCATGGGATCGCCTTGGTGGAGGAGGGCAGAGCGCGGGCTCGGTCCAGAGGGCTCGACCTTGGAGAGGCTCCACGTGGCGGAGGAGGGTTGAGCTCGACTCTGACCACAGGGCTCGATCTTCAAGGGGCTTGCTCTTGAGGGCAGAGTACGGGCCCAGTCCAGAGGGCTCGACCTTGGAGAGGCTCCACGTGGTGGAGGAGGGCTGAGCTCGACTCCGACCACGGGGCTCGATCTTCAAGAGGCTCGCTCTGGAGGATAGAATACGGGCCCGGTCCAGAGGGCTCGACCTCCGAGAGGCTCCATGTGGTGGAGGAGGGCTGAGCTCGACTCTGACCATGGGCTCGATCTCCGAGGGGCTCGCTCTGGAGGGCCAAATGCGGGTCCGGGCCAGATGGCCCGACTTCAAAGAGGCTCCACATGGCGAAGGAGGGCTGAGCTCGACTCCGACCACGGGGCTCGATCTCTGAGGGCGTCGCTCGGCTCCGGCCTAGGCATCCCGGGCTCGCGGGTTCGACCTGGCGGAGGACGGAGCTCGGCTTCGACAGGTGGTCCCATTGTCCTGGGGGAGCTCAGCCCGGCGAAGGAGTCTGAGCAGGGGAATTGACGTGGCGTCTGACGTAGCGGCTTTCTTTGACGTGGCGCCTGTCAGCTCTCCCATGTCAGCGGTCTTGCCACATCATTTGCCCCCCACTTCTGAGGCTCGTTAGTGCGTGGCGCTCGGACCGAAGGAAGTAATTGTGATGTTGACGTATAAAGGTGAAGATCTGGCATAATGATGGCTATTGCCGCCCGGATTGTCGTGGCCTGTAGCTGCTGATGGTGTCAGGTGGTCCACGCCCGCTCATCGGGGATGCCTCCGGTGGCTTAGAACCTGCAAGACAGTCAACGTCAGTGACCCAAGCCAGGAATTCAGGTGGGGGCACTCCGATGATCAAGTCAGTGACGATCCAGGAAAACAGATTCTCCTGGTCGAGCCCCTCTAGATGAGCTCCACTTTAGGAGGAGTGAGTAGAGTGTATGAGAGTATGAGTGTGAGCTAGGAGGTGTGGTGGCCGAGGTGGTCTCGCCCTCCTCTCTGACCTCTCCCCTTTTTCTCTTTTCCCCTGTGGTGGTTGTCTCGTTGGAAAAATGGGTGTCTCCCTTGTTGAGAGAATGTTGCTCTCACCTGGGATGGAAGAATGAGTGTTGTTACCTCTCCTTTGTTCATTATGGCCGGGTCTTTTCCCTTGGCTTGCCTCGGGGTTCTCCCATGCTGTCAGATGGGTACAATAAGGTACCGTGCCGTGGATGGGATAACTTCTTTATTGGGTAGTTGGGGGAGCTTCTTCATGCCTCTGACATTCCTTTTGTTTGCCCTTCCTGGGAGCCTGGTGGGACCTCGACTGTCGTGCCGCCGCTCTCGGGGACTGTGCTCCCTGGTGGGGTCTTTTCTCCGGTCGTACGGTAGGTCGGTGGAGGGCACGGTGCCTTGATGCAATCTTCCTTTCTTTCTGGTATGAATGGCGGCCGTGGGCATTAATGGCGACGTGGTGGGTGCCGTCGTACGGCCCTTGGGGGGCGCACCACTGTCCTCAGAGGGAAGGTGCCACTCTCATGGTGGTCGATGCCCCGATTTGTGTTGAAAGCCGAACTGGAAAGATGGGGCCCACCCGCAGGGGACCTGTCTCGCAGCGGCTCGGCTGCGCGGAGGAGAACCGAGCTCGGCACCAAGCCAGGGGGGCTCAGCCTTAACCGAGCTCAGGCTGGCAGAGGTGGATGAGGTGCGCCCAGGCCAGGGGACCCGGCCTCGAAGGGGCTCCTCGTGGCGGAGGAGGCTTGAGCTCGACTCCGAACCACGGGACCCGACCCCGGGCTCGAAGGGCCTGCCTCTAGTCGGGTTTGAGCTCGACTCCGACCTAGGCGTCCCGACCTGGAGGGTACCGACCCGGTGGAGGACGAAGCCCAGCTTCGACAGGCAGCCCCGTTGGCATCGGGAGCTCAGCCCGGCGAGGGGGCCTGCGGTGGTAATCCTGCGTGGCATCCAATGAGGGCTCCACGTCAGTCTCCTTGCTCCACGTCAGTGATCCGGTCATATCATTTGCCCCCCACTCCCAAGGCCCGTTGTCGTGTGGCGCTTGGGGCAAAGGGAGTAATTGCAGTGCTGACGTAGAAAGGTAGGAAATCTGGTGCAATAATGATCGATATCGGTGGCGTCTCGCCCGGCTGGCCTTTGAGCCTATGTGGGGGTGCCACGTGGCCATGTCCCGGGAGCTGTTATGGCAGGCACGGAAGTCAGAGCGGCCACGGTCGGATGGGGGTGCTGGCCCTGCTGATCAGCGACACGTGGCATGACTCTCGGGGAAGCCGTAACGGTACGGTCGGACACAAGTTGTCTCGAATGGATGGGTGAGTCCTTTCGAAACGTACCTTTTTTCAAACTTCTTCGTGCCCGGAGTCGCACAGGAGTCCTCTTCTTCTTCTTCTTCGGCCATCGGCATTTTCCCTAAGCTTTAGCAGGTTAGTTTCCCCTTTTCGCCCGTTAGAAGTCGCTTTAGGTCTTCCTTCGTTCGCCTCCTCCTTCTCGTCCCCTAGGAGTTGTTCCGTTCTCTTTCTTCCTCTTCCATGGACCGCTTCGATCCCGACTTCCGTCCCTCGTGCCAAGCTAAGGCCAGACCTTCCCGGCCAAAGACTCCTTCTTCTTCCGATGAAGAGATGGAGGCGGCGAGGTACGAGTTCAGTAGAAGGCCTCACCACGGCCCGGTGTCCATTAGGGAACCCGGGTCTTCTCCTCCTCGTTTGGCCCTCCTTCCTGCTCCCGTCCCTGCCTCCACTTTTGTTTCCACTTCCCTTCTAAGCCTGCGCCTTATCGGTTGACATGTCCCAGAGGGGTCACTTCGGTGATTACCGCGGAGAACCTTGTATCTATCCGGGAAGCTTATGGCATCCCCGAATCCATCCGGCTCTCCGTCCCTCATCCTGGGGAGCGGGCTACCTCCAGCGGCCCTCAGCGGATCGCCTTCTATGAGGAGGCCTTCGCCGGGGGTCTCCGCTTCCCTATACATCCTTTTTTCCTTTCTTTTTTGGCCAACTACCAGCTTGTCCCTGCCTAGTTGGTCCCCAATACCATCAGAACGATATTTTGTTTCATCGTTCCGTGTCACTTTCATGGGGTTGTTGCCTATTTTTCTTTGTTCAGGGCCTTTTTCACCCTGAAATGCCACCCTACCGAGGACGAGTGGTGGTCCCTGTCTTTCCGCCCTCGGGGTATCAAGTTTGTACTCCCCTCTTCCATCAAAGGATGGAAGAGTAGGTTCTTCTTTGCCTCAATAGAGGGGATCGACTGGGTCTAGAGCGACGCAGATCGATCTCCGAATGGAAACTCCTCTATCGAAGCTGCCGATCTCGACATGTATGACCTGCTCAGATCGACCGAGATCCCATCACTGGAGGTCTTGTTGTCGGAGCAGAACCTTCGCGAGGCTGCGGTCAACTCGACGCAGGAGCCGGGTGAGTTCGATTTGACCACCCCCCCTCATTTCTTATTTATTTTTCTTCCCCCCCCCCATTTTTTTTGCTGACCTCGTTCTCTCTGATACAGGAATGAAGTTTTCGATGGATGAGCTGCTCTTGTTTACTGAGGAACGTGAGCAGGCTGCGGAGGCAGGTGAGCTCGCTCCGAAGAGGGCTCGGGCCGAAGATGGGGCAAGGCCGGTGCAAACTGGAGTGGATGCACTGGTTCAGGAATGACAGCGGAAGAGGGTGGCCAAGCCCGTCCCTGTAACTGTCGGGCAGTGCGAGCCAATAGCGGCGGCCGAGCCCGAGGTGGTCGCCCGTGCGAGATCAGCTACCGCCGCTGCCAGGTCGGCACCCCCCACCCCGGAGATCATCGACATCGAGGCGGAAGGGGGGTCGCAAGAGATTAGGCCGGTTCCCCAGGTGCGATTTGACGCTACACCGGTCTCAGTTGGTGCCGAGGGCGCCACCTGCCGACGAAGGAGCTGGGCCAGCAGGGACCAGAGACAAAGATTACCAGAAGGTCCCCTTCAAACTGGGGCCGAACGTTTCTCTGGTGAAGGACCCCAGCCTCGCCGAGCAGATGATGGACTTCTCCGTCCAGTCCTGCGACCGGTGAGACGGGAGAGGGAGGCTCCTGGGCGACTTCGTCTGCTCGACATTCGCCAACCTCTATGCTGTAAGTCCCTTCTCGCCCCTTCTTGATCTTCCCCGAGCTTCTTTTTTATTTGATAATTAACATGCTCTTTTCTTTAATATAGCAAGGTAGGGAACTGCTCCTCATCCAGGACTTCTACCGGAATTGGGCGAAGGGGGAGAAGGAGCGGCTGACCGAGCTTGAGTTCCTGCAGGTCGAGGTGAGCCGGAAAAATGGGGAGGCCCAGGAGGCCAACCTCAAAATCAAGAGCCTCATGGCTGAGGCCGCGAACGCCACCAGAGTGAAGAAGGAGCTTGAAAGTGAGCTCGAGTCGAAGAGGACTCGGCTGAAGGAGCTCCGGGCCGAGTCAGAGAGGAAGGAGGCGACCACGGAAAAGAGGGCCGCTAAGGCCGAGGAGAAGGCCGTCGAGGTCGAGAAGAAGGCTGTGGCCGCCAACCATGCCGCCGAGGTTGCCGAGAAGGGAATGGCGGCAGTGATCTGCCAGGCCGAGCATGCCAAGGAGCAGGCGGCTGTTGAGAAGAGCAAGGCGGAGGGTGCCATAAGGGACGTCGCCGGCGCGGTGGCTACCTTCAAAGCTTCTCTGGAGTACCTCAAAGACTTCAAGGAGGCGGCGACGGACTCCTTCGCCAAGGGGTTTGCCTATTGCCACCAGCAGCTGCGGGGTATTCTGTCCGATGAGCGACTAGCTGCGCTTCGGACTCTGGTAAAGAAGGCTCCCTCTGCAACGATGACGGTGGCAAAAAGGCAGGGAGCTACTCCTATTGAGGCTCGTGTCCCAGTGACCTCGGCGGTGCCCAGCCTCGAAGAGCCGACACCGTTGGCGGCGAAGGCGGCACCTGCACCGCAGCCGGAGGCAGCTGACTCGGTCCCAGCGGCTCCAGCAGCTGAACCTGCTCCTCCAGCAAAGGTCGCCCAGGAGCAGGCCCAAGCGGCGGAAGTGGAGGAGGGAGAGGTCCCAGCTATGCGCCGCCCGGGGAAGGAGCCAACTACTTAGGATAGGATCTTTTTCCCTTTTTAAACTTGTACCTTTCTTTTGTCTTCTTCTTTTTCTTCTTGACCGGGTCACCTGGTCTGTCGGGACCCGGAAGATAGTGTAATCAACTCCTTCAGTAATGAAATTCATTTTTGCCAACACTGTGCCCCTATTATCCGTAACGTAGAATGTTTCTTCTCTCTCTTCTCCTCCCTTTCTCTGCTTCTTCTTTTTCGATGCAAGGAGGTCTGAGGAGGGGAGCCGAGGACTTCAACCGGCACGGACCTGGCGTTGAACTTGAGGTCTTGCAGGTGATGAATGTCAGCCTTGGACTCAATTGCTTAGGGACATGATTCAGTAATCATCATTTTGGAGCTGGGCTCGGAGACGTCGAAGGCTGAGATCCCTGGTGTCAGAAGTCTGAGTCCTGAACCTTAGTGTCTCGGGGCTAGTTCCAAGGACGTTGATGATCGAGGATTGCAGCGCCGGAAATCTGAGTTCCAGACCTCAACGTCCTGGAGTTGGATTCGGAGGCACTAAGAGCCTGGGGGCTTCCCAGGTCCTTTGTCGGGGAGCTGGGCTCGCCGATGTTAGAGGGTCATCCGGTCTTTGATGCTGGGGAGCTGGGCTTGCCGGTGCCTGGGGCTTCCCAGGTCTTTGTGCTAGAGGATTTTTCTCCGGGCTTTGATATCGGAGAGCTGGGCTCGCCGGTGCCTGGGGGCTTCCCAGGTCATCGTGTCGGAGGACTTCTCTCCGGGCTTTAATTGGCGATGATGCTGTCCAGCCCAGGGGACCTAAGCTCGAAGGGGCGCCTCGCGGTGGAGGAGGCTGAGCTCGACTCCTGGCCACGAGTCCCGATCTCAAGTGGTCCGCCTTGGGTGGGAGTTCATGCTCGGCTTCGGCCTGGGCGTCCTGGGCTTGCGGGAGCGGATCTGGCAGAGGACGGGGCCCGGCTTCGGCCATCATCATGGAGCTGAGCCCAGGGGCGTTGACGATAACGAGCTGCATGGCTCGAAGGTGCCCTTGGCCGGAGGTTTGAGCTCCGGTCTTGAGCAGGCATCCTGGAGTTGGGCTCGGGGATGTTGATGACCTGAGATGGTGCCTTGGAGCTGGGCTCGAAGATGCGTTGGTTGAGAGGATTCCCATGGCTGGAGATCCGAGCCCCGGTCCGGGACTGACGTCCTGGAGCCGAGCTCGGGGACGTTGGGACTTGATGATATGAGGGCATGGCTCAGAAGATGACACCTTGGAGCTGGGCTCAGGGACGTTAACTGCCTGGGGGCTTCCCAGGTCCCTTGCCGGGGAGCTAGGCTCATCGATGCCGGAGGGTCGTCCGGTCTCTGGTGCCGGAGGGTCATTCGGTCTTTGATGCCGGGGAGTAGGGCTCGCCGGTGCCTGGGGTCTTCCCAGGTCTTTGGTGCCGGAGGGTCATCCGGTCTTTGATGCCGGGGAGTTGGGCTCGCCGGTGCCTGGGGGCTTCCAAGGTCTTTGGTACCGGAGGGTCATCCAGTCTTTGATGCTGGGGATCTAGGCTCGCGGCTTGAGTTTCCTGCAAGACAGATAGGTCGTGTTGCAAAAAGGAATCTTTATTTCTCATAGAGGGAATACTTACACTACTGATAGTATCTCCTCAAATTACAAGCATTCCAGGTTCGGGGGAACCTGGCGCCATCCAAGTCTTCTAGGTAGTAGGCCCGCTGCGAGAGGGCCTCATCCACTTTGTAAGGGCCCTTCCAGTTCGGTGAGAGCTTGCTGCACTCCTGGGGCTGAGATGCTTCAGCCCGGTGCAGCACCAGGTTGCCAAGTCGGAAAGCCTTCTGCTTCACCCGTGTGTTGTAGTATCGGGTGACCCGTTGTCGATATGCTGCCATCTGGAGCCGAGCTTTGTCCATTGTTTCTTCGAGGAGATCGAGGTTGAGTAGGATATGCGTCGAATTCTGGGCCTCGTCGTACCGCTGCACACGGAGCGTGGGCACGCCGAGCTCGACTGGGATCACCACTTCAGATCCAAAGACAAGGTTGAAGGCGATTTCGCATATTGCCATTCGGGGCATTGTGTGGTAGGCCCACAGGATGCTTGGGAGTTCCTCTGCCCATCTGCCCTTTGTTTGGTCCAACCTGGTGCAGAGTCCTTGAAGAATGGTTCGGTTGGTGACCTCGGCTTCCCCATTCATTTGGGGATGGGCGATTGAGGTAAACCGATGCTGGATTCCATGCTCAGTGCAGAATCCCTCGAACTCTCGGTTGTCAAACTGTCGTCCATTGTCGATGACGATGCAATTGGGGAGTCCAAAATGGCAAATGATAGACTTCCAAAAGAATTGTCGGACATTGACTTCCGTAATTTGAGCTAGCGGCTCTGCTTTAACCCATTTGGTAAAGTAGTCGATCGCCACCAACAAGAACTTCCGCTGCCCCGGCATGGAAGAGAACGGTCCTAGAATGTCCATCCCCATTGCATGAAGGGCCAGGGGGACGACAGTTGGGAGATCGGTATGGCCGGTAGGCGCTGGATGTGGGAATGGCGCTGGCACTTGTCACACTTCCTGATGAAGTCGGCGGTGTCCTCCCTCATCATTTCCTAAAAGTATCCCTGGCGGAGCGCCTTGTACGCCAGTGTCCTCCCTCCTATATGGTTCATACAGAGGCCCTCGTGTATCTCCTGGAGCACGAAGGATTCCTCCGTGGGCCTGAAACACTTCAGGCGAGGGTAGGAATAAGATCGGCGGTAGAGCTGGCCGTCTATCAAGACGAAGCGGGCGGCCTTCCTTCTGATGAGGCCGGCCTCTTTGTGGTCTTCCGGCAGTAGGCCATCCCAGATGTACTTGACATGCTTGTCCATCCAGCTCGGCTCGGGGGCTACTTGTTGTACCCCCTCAGGACTTTCGTAGCTTGGCTTCTCGAGATATTTGATGTAGGCGCATCCCAGGGATGAGTCCGGTAGGGTTGCGAGCCTCGACAGTGCGTTCGCACGAGCATTTTCTCCACGAGGGATGTGGGTGACACGGAAGTAACGGAGGCCTGCTGCGCTTGAACAGACCTTTTTTAGGTATTTCATTATCTAGGGATCTCGGGCCTCGTACTCTCCGGTGACTTGTCCGGCAACCAATTGGGAGTCGATGAAGATCTTGAGGTTCTGTACGTCCAGCTCGCGGGACACCTTCAAGCCCACAAGGAGCGCCTCGTACTCCGCCTGGTTGTTTGTAGCGGGGAACTTGAAGCAAAGTGCACACTTCGTGACTGCTCCGTCGGAGTTGGCGAGGATGAGGCCTGCTCCGCTCCTGCAAGAATTGGAGGCTCCGTCCACGTGAAGGACCCAAGGGTCCCCAGGTGGGCCGGGCTTAACTTGGATCTCCGGGACCATCCGCTCTGGTTCCTCGGGAAGTCCTGTACACTCGACCATGAAGTCGGCTAGGACTTGGGCCTTTTGCGATGACCTCAACCGGTACACGATATCGTGCTTGCTCAGCATCAAGGACCATTTGGCTAACCTTCCGGAAGTCTCGGGGTGGCTCAGCATGGTACTCAACGGCTGATCGGTCACAACCACGATGAGATGTGCTTGGAAATATGGCCTGAGGCGCTTAGCAAACATTATTAGTACAAAAATAAGTTTTTAAGAGCGGGTATACCTGATCTCTGCATCGTGGAGTATTTTGCTGGTGTAGTACACCGGCTTCTGTGACCCGTTCTGGTCTGCATGGACAAGGACCGAGCTGACAGCCCCTGGGGTGACCGCGAGGTAGAGCAGGAGCTCTTCGCCTTCTTCTGGTCTGGACAGCAGAGGTGGGGAGATCAGGAACTCCTTCGGCTCTTCAAAGGCTGTCTTGCACTCTTTGGTCTAGGTGAAGTCATGCATCTTGCGCAGCGCCTTGAAGAAAGAGAGGCAACGGTCAGCCGACCTCGAGATGAACCGGCTTAAGGCTGCGATTCTTCCTGTCAGGCGCTGCACCTGCTTCTTGGATGTTGGGTGCTTCATATCTAGAATTGCTTGGACCTTCTCCGGATTCGCCTCGATGCCTCTCTGGGTGACCATGAAGCCGAGGAATTTCCCGGCCGCCACCCCAAAGGCACACTTCACCGGGTTGAGCTTCATCTGGTGCTTCCGGAGACCATGAAAGGTTTCTGCGAGGTCGGCTATGTGGTCCGAGCTTGGTTTGCTCATGACTAGCATATCATCCACGTACACTTGCACATTCCTGCCAATCTGATCCTTGAAAACCTTGTTGACCAGACGTTGGTACGTGACCCCAGCATTCTTTAGGCCAAAGGGCATCATCCTGTAGCAGTATGTCCCCCGGTCAGTGATGAAGATGGTGTGCTCCTCATCCTCCGAGTGCATCCGGATCTGATTGTACCAGGAGAATGCATCCATGAAGGAGACCAGCCTGTGCCCTGACGTGGCATCCACCAGCTGGTCTATCCTTGGCAAAGGGAAGCTGTCCTTCGGGCATGCCTTGTTGAGGTCGGTGTAGTCTACACAAATCCTTCACTTGCCGTTGTTCTTCTTCACCATCACCACGTTCGCCAGCCAGCTCGGGTATTGCACCTCTCGGACGAAACCGGTGGTGAGAAGTTTCTCAACTTCCTCGTTGATGGCCGTTTGCCTTTCTGAGG
The DNA here is from genome assembly GCA_021397845.1 of Areca catechu. Taxonomy (NCBI): domain Eukaryota; kingdom Viridiplantae; phylum Streptophyta; class Magnoliopsida; order Arecales; family Arecaceae; genus Areca; species Areca catechu. The sequence continues at coordinate 152,444,117 of CM038049.1, read as the reverse complement.
CGAAGCTTTTCTTCTTCTATCGAACCGGCCTACACTTCGGATCGACATTAAGTTTGTGGGTGATGACTTCAGGGGGAATACCTGGCATGTCGGTTGCCGTCCAGGCGAATACGTCCACATTCGCCCTCAAGAACTCTAGTAACAGAGCTTTCTCTTCCTCGGACAGCTGGGCTCCGATCTGCACGGTCTTCGTCTGGTCTGTCCCGAGCTGGTAGGGGAGTAGACGCTCGGCCGGGCCTCCCCTGGGGTCCTGAACCCTCTGATCGAGCTCGGTTGCTCGGGAATCCTCCTCGGGCACCCGAGCCCCGGGGAGCGTCTGGAAGCAGTGCTGCACTGGCTGGGGCATGCCCCTCATCTCCCCCACACCGCAAGGGGTCGGGAACTGGACAAGCAACCTCTTAGTAGAGACGACAGCGTCGAGGAGTTTAAGCCCAGGTCAGCCTAAGATCACGTTGTAAGGTGAAGGAAGCCTGACAACCGTGAACGTCATCATGATGGTACTCTACCGAGGTGGGGTCTCGGTAGTGACTGGGAGAGTGATTTCTCCCTCTACTCTTATGGAGTCTCTCATAAAACCAACGAAGGGAGTATACACTGGCTTGAGCTGAGTAGGGAAGAGATTCATCCGGGAGAAAGCACGTAGAAAAGTACATCTGTAGAGCTTCCACTATCTACCATGATGCGCTTTACAGGATGCTTTGCAATCGTCATCTTAACGACCGTAGCATCATTATTTATATTTTTCTCCCCATTTTTCCCTTCCCTCATAAAGGAGAGTACATTCTCAGAGTTCCCTGCCCCCCGGGTCCTTTTGGACACGCGCTCAGCTCCCCAGGAGATCATGCCCACCGGCTTCTCGGTGGGGCGGTTGTCGATGGCTGGAGTTGGTGGGAGAGCAATGAGTGCCTGGGACTCTGGCCAAGTCTTGCCCCCCACATACTTTTCGAGGTAACCTCTCTTGATGAGTTCTTCGATCTCTCATTTGAGATTGTGGCATTCCTCGGTGTCGTGCCCGCGGTCACGGTGGAAGCGATAGTACTTCATCTTGTCCCGGGTGAAGGATGGCTTCAACGGCGTAGGACGCCTCAGATAGGTCTCGCCCTCGATCTCCTTGAGGATCTTTGTCCTTGGAGCGAGAAGTGGAGTGAAGTTCCACGGAAGGATGGGAGCACTCCGTGGCCTTGATGCTGGTCGGGGGTTCTGAGCTGGCGGTCCAGGCCTCCGCGCGCCAGGCGCTTCGGCGGGTGCTGGCCCTCTCAGTGGCTTCCCGTCGAGCTCCCGCCTGGTACGATCCACCTCCTCGGTGTGAATGTACTTCTGAGCCCGGAAGAGCAGCTCGGCATAGGTCTTCGAGGACTTCTTGTCTAGCGAGTAGGTCAGGCAGGAAGTCTTGAGCCCTCGCTTTAGAGCCATCATCACCATCGGCTCCTCCAGACTGTAGATCTCCAAGGCAGCGGCTTTGAAGCGGGCCATGTAGTCCTACAGTGGCTCACGGTCCTGCTGCCTGATGGAGAAAAGACTGTCTGCTTCATGTGGCACCTTCCAACATGCATCAAAATGGGCCATGAACTTTTGCCCCAGCTGGGCAAAGGAATGGACACTTTCTGGCTCGAGGCGGGTGAACCATACTCGAGCAGTCTTTCGAAGGGTGGCAGGAAAGGCGATGCACAAGAGAGCGTCAGTAGCCCCCTGGACCCTCATGAGGGCCTGGTACTTTCCAGGTGGTCCAGGGGGTTGGTGGTCTCGTCATAAGGATCCACTTGCAGCATGCAGAACCGGTGAGGAATTGGCTTCGCCTGGATCTCCTGGGAGAATGGGGGGCGGGCGCGTAGCCCGTCGGCTCACTAGCGGAGCCAGGCAAGTTGGCGAACCGGCGGGCAAATTCTGCCAGCTTGCGGTCATGCTCTTCCAGGCGCTTCTCCGCCATGTGCTTGATGGCCTCGTCTATGGACCCCTCCACCGAGGGGGGCGGTGAAGGCGACGCGGACACGCGACGCCCATGGCGAGGAGATTTGCCCCTCTAGCCTTGGCGGGATCTAGGTGCCCCCCGGCCAAGGTGCGACGAGCAGCTTTCTTCATCAATGGAGCTGGCCCGCCGTCGCTTTATTGGGGCTTGATGGGTATCCCGAGGGTCCGTAGCTGCTCGAGACTGCGAATGCCTCCCATGGAAGGAATGCAAGCTATCGCGGGGGGCTGCGATGCGGGCCGCAGGGGTCTCTGGCTGTTGGTGGGTGGCCAGGGACCAAGGTTGATGCTGGTGCTGGAGCTGGCGCACCGCCGCAGTGAGAATGTGCATTTGCTGGGCAAGTGTGGTCAGCTGGGCCTCCAGTGAGGGTGGTTGAACCGGGGCAGGCACTTCCACCTCCGATCCGTGCGGGTTCCTGTGAGAAGGGGATGCCTCCACACGACTGGGTGAAGCTCCCCTTGCCCTGGTTGTCACCATCCTCCCAATGGACTGGCTAAGCGGGGCCTGAACTGGATCAAGTATCGTTCTGCCCGCCACCTACCTGGCATGCCAATCTGTTGCCGCCTGGATCATTGTGGCTCGTAGCTGCTGATGGTGTCGAGTGGTCCGTGCCCGCCCGCCGGGGATGCCTCCGGTGGCTCGGAACCTGCAAGACAGTCAACGTCAGTGACCCGGGCCGGGGATTCCAGCGGGGGCACTCCGATGATCAAGTCAGTGATGATCCAGGAGAACAGATCCTCCTAGTCGAGCCCCTCTGGATGAGCTCCATGCTAGGAGGAGTGAGTGGAGTGTATGAGAGTGTGAGCTGGGAGGTGTGGTGGCCGAGATGGTCTCGCCCTCCTCTCTGACCTCTTCCCATTTTCTCTTTTCCCTTGTGGTGGTTGTGTCATTGGAAAAATGGGTGTCTCCCTTGTTGAGAGAATGTTGCTCTCGCTTGGGATGGAAGAATGAGTGTTGTTACTTCTCCTTTATTCATTATGGTCGGGTCTTTTCCCTTGGCTTTCCTCGGGTGGTGCGGGCACCAGACTCAGAAGAAGACTTCAGAGCTCCATCTGGATCTCTGATTAACCTTGCCCAAAGAATTAGGGTTTTTGGCTTGTAATAAGGGTTGACTTGATCAACTTTAGTTTGAGTTTGTATTACCTGCATTTTTTTATTTTATTGAGTCATGTTGACTCAGTAGTGGACTAGGGTTTCAACCTGGGGTGTTACATTTTCTCCCAAGGCCAAGCAAGTGGGCGCCACACTCCCAGCCACACTCCCAGCCATACGCCTGAGTCCAGGAGGCGCCACATCTCCATCCAGTGTGCCTTGGTCCCCACACCACAAGAAAGCAGGTCCCTTTTTTCATGCACCACTTTGGGGAGAAATCCATCAAAATACCTCAATCCAAGGAGGAGCCAACTTCTTTCCAGAAAAACCCAAGCCAGGATGGCAAGAATTTTTCTTGAAGAGAGGATCAAGGAGGTGCCCCACAATGTTCCATAAAAACCCAAGTTAAAAGGGAAGAGAGCATGTCTTGGGGAGAAAATCAAGGAGGCACCCAAAAGTTTCCTAAAGTGCCAAAGCCATGAAAGGAAGAAGCCTTAACTTGTGGAGCAAGACTAGGAGGTGTCTAAAAGAGCCAAACCATGAAGGGAAAATCCTTGATTCATGGAGAGATACTAGGAGACACCCCCACTACCTGCCAAAAAAACCCAAGACAAAGATGGGAAGGACCTTGACTTAGGGAGGAAGAAAAGGAGGAGTCCAAAAGAGTTGATCCATGGAAGGAAAAAAAAATTCTCTTGAAGATCCATACAAGGAGGCACCATCTACCTGCCTTTTATAACCCAAATCAAATTTTTTTGGTACTTTGGCCGACCATATGTGTATGATTTTTCCTGATTTGTAGATCCCCTCCTTTAGTCCCACATGGGAAGATGTAAAACCCTACTCCCTTGTAAAGCCCTATAAATTAAACCCCTCTTGTAAGTTTAAAAAAAATCAGATGAATGAAAGAATTTTTTTCTTGAGCAAACTTGTGTTTTCTCTTGTCCGCACTTGCTTCCAGGTGTTGAGCTCCGTGAGGGAGTAAATCCGGGTTCCCCTGGAACCTTGAGGAGGTGAGAGATCTCCAAAACCCCAAATCCTAGGTTAGCCACTCCACTCCCAAACCCTAGCCGCCATCACCCTTCTCTTTCCACCAAGCCCTAGTCTATTTCCCTTCTCATGGCCACCATCTCCAAGTCCAGGCCGACCACCAGCATCCAGCTCCAGTCCAGATACTGCAGATCTACAACAATTCTAAGAGAAAGTCAGATCGGCCTCCAGGAGAATTCGATTTCAGCAACTTCGGCTTTCAAGTTCTTCAACCTGGTAAGATCTTTTCTTGAGTTTCTGAATTCCTTCACTTGTTCCTCTTCTTTCCCAGATCTTGAGTCCAGGAGAAGCCGACCAAACCACGAGACCAGTATTGGAGGATCCATTACGAAGATAGCCGACTCCGAGGATCCCACAATCTGCTCGAGAGAGTTCTTCCACCAAAATCCTGAGAAGATCACTGTCTGGTTAGTAAACCATCTCTTCTCTCTATTTCGGTTCTGTTGAAAGTTCAGAGCGAACCCCTAGGTCTGGGAGTTTCTCAACCCCCAGCGATCCGTTACTTCTGAACTACTCTGATAATTTAGTTTCTTCTAAACTGTGCTTTCAATCCTTACCTAGTTTCCTTCAACTTAGTTTAGCTTTACTTTGAGTCAAAGCCAATTTATGAAATAAAAAAAAAAAAAAAGAGAATTAATCTTAAATTTACTTCCGCATACGCTTCTTTGTTCTTTGTTCTGCATCATTTTTGGTATCAGAGCTTCCGTTCTGCATCATCGGGGTTCTCCCATGCTATCAGACGGGTACAACAAGGTACCGTGCCGTGGACGAGATGCCTTCTTTATTGGGTAGCTGGGGGATCCTCTTCATGCCTCTGACATTCCTTTTGCTGGCCCTTCCTGGGAGCCTGGCGGGACCTCGACTATCGCGCCGCCACTCTCGGGGACTGTGCTCCCTGGTGGGATCTTTTCTCCGGTCGTACGGCAGGTCGGTGGAGGGCATGGTGCCTTGATGTAAGCTTCCTTTCTTTCTGGTGTGAATAGCGGCCATGGGCATTAATGGCGACGTGGCGGGTGCCATCGTACGGTCCTTGGGGGGCGCGCCACTGTCCTCGGAGGGAAGGTTCCGCTCTCATGGTGGTTGGTGCCCCGATCTGAGTTGAAAGCTGAACTGGGAAAATGGGGCCCACCCGCAGGGGACCTGTCTCGCGGTGGCTCGGCTACGCGGAGGAGAACAGAGCTCGGCACCAGGCCAGGGGGGCCTAGCCTTAACCGAGCTCGGGCTAGCAGAGGTGGATGAGGTGCGCCCAGGCCAGGGTACCCGGCCTCGAAGGGGCTCCTCATGGCGGAGGAGGCTTGAGCTCGACTCTGGACCACTGGACCCGACCCCGGGCTCAAAGGGCCTGCCTCTGGTGGTTGAGCTCGGCTCTGACCTAGGCGTCTCGACCTGGAGGGTACCGACCTGGCGGAGGACGAAGCCTGGCTTCGACAAGCGACCCCGTTGGCATCGGGAGCTCAGCCCGGCGAGGGAGCCTACGGTGGTAATCCCGCATGGCATCCAATGAGGGATTCACGTCAGTCTCCTTGCCCCATGTCAATGATCCGGTCACATCAATGGCCATGATTGCTGGCGCTCTGTGGGATGATCCTGTAGGCCAGCGTGGGGATGCCATGTGGCCACGTCCGAGGAGCAATTAATATTGGCACAGAATTCAGAGCGGTCGGGATGCCTTTTTCATCGATGGGTAGCACGTGGCACGGATCCGTTGGCGGAGAGGTCGTAACGGTACGGATGTACCAGGTCACTTTGAAATGAAAAGAGGTTCTTACCCAAAATATCTGTTCTTTTGAATTCTCCGTGCCTGCTGCAGTATCCGAGCCTTCTCCTTCTTCTCCAGTTGCCTCAAATCTTCTAAGGAACCAGGTTAGTTTGCTCTTTCTTCCCCCTTTGCCAGGGTAGGGTTCTTCCTCCGAGTCTAGGGTCTCCTTCGGGTTGAGTCCGTCCTTTCGTCCCCTTCTTCGAGTTCTTTGCTTCTTCTTTTTTTGGGGATGTCTCGCTTCGGTCCGGGCTTTTGCCCCTCCACCAACTAGGGCGAGGCTGGTCCTTTCGAGCAGAGGCCGGTGTCTCCTTCTTCTTCCGGTGAGGAGGATGCGACTCGTTTCGAGTTCAGTAGGAGGCGCCCTCCTAGTCCAGTACTCATCAAGGAACCAGGATCCAGTCCTTCTCGTCCTTCTCTTCCTCCTCCTCCTTTTGAACTTGCTCCAGAGTCCATCCAGTCCACAGGTCCTGGCGGGATTGCCTCGACGATCACTGCTGAGAAGCTGGACACCAGAAGCAGAAGCAGAATAAAACCCCACTCAAATAAGGTTAACCTGATTCCACTTTGGATCGAAGATCACTAGGTTAAATTTTTCTTGTAAAGGGCAATTTACTTTCAAGAGTCCTGTAATTACTTAGTTTCAATTTCATGAATCCTGTAATTATGACCAATCGAGTCCTGTAATTATGTCCTGTGTCAATCTGGGTTCAAATAAGAACTCAATTAGAGTTCCATTAGGTTTATTTAAATCAAGTCCAAGCTACTTCAAGTTTAGGTTCACCAAACCACTTGGAGCTTCCAAATCAAGACCTTGGTCGACCAAGCTGGAATTCCACATCACCATGCCAACAAAGCAGCCACCAGGGATGCCACATCATCAGCCACGTCACCTTCAAATGGGTGCCTAAAGGGGAGATCGACCAAGCATTTTAAATTCAAAGAAACTGGCCAATCTCCATGAATTTCTCCTTATCCCATGTAACAAGGCCCCATATCCTCCAACCTCCCTTGTAATCCTCCATAATTTGGGAAGTTTTCAAATTTCAAAAGTTTTGTAAGGCTATTAAAAAGCCTTGGACGCCCCATTGTAGAGGGGATTTGATTTTTGGAGATTAATGAAAGTTGAAGTTGAATTGAAGTTTTATGTTTTGAGTGATTGTCTCTAAGCCCCTCTTCCACACCAAACTATTCTCTCTTCCAAGCAACCAACGCCCAAGTCAAGAAGAAGGCCTTGGAGTCGGCCAAGCCATCTCAAATCTCTTTCTTTGCTCACAAATTTTCCATCCCTTCCATATGCATGCCTTTCTTCTTCCTTAACTCTTATTCTTTATGTGCAGGGTCCTTCGAGGTTTTCGAGTTGCAAGCAGGGTCTTCCTTGACAAGGAACCAACAAGCTGAAGCCCAAGTCCAGGGTTCTGATCTCTGTTATCCAGGTTCTTCAGTTCTGAGCGTTGGTAGTTTCAAGGTATGAATCAAAAGAAGGTTGGAAAGCTCATCACGGTAAGTCCACAATCATTAGCCCCTATTATCTAGATCTTCTTCCTTCTTAGTTTAGGATTGTGTCTAATCAAGTAAAAGTTCCATTTCTTGTAATCCTTAAGTCTTATTATGATGAGTACAATGCTAGTATAATTAGGTTTCATTGCTCTACAAACCATAATCTAAATATTAATCATATGCTTGCCGCATCATCTTGGTATCAGAGCATGGTCGGATAATTTCCTGCATTTAGATATGTTGCATGCATACTTGTTATCTAGTTAATTTTTTTTTAAAATCCAAGCAAGATCCAAAATTCACGCCTCCTGAGCGGGTGTACTCCAGTACACTGTCACGACCCATGGGAATAATGAGCCCCTGGCCGGACATGAATTTTTAGATTGAAGTTTGGGTAAGCCATTGCACTTGTTTGATTAGGTTCTGTTTTCTGAAAATTTGCATCTATTTACTGTAATCCGTCTGCAGCTCCAAAGGCATGTCACTAATTTTTTGTTGAAATATTTTTTTTCTTGTTCCTTTTTAAGTCAGTTATCATCATATTAAATTTCATCATTAGAAAAAAAATATAAAAAAAATGAAAATTTCTGCAGTTTGACACTATCATTAGGGTTCTGTTCTGTCCTTTTTATTTATCTTCATTTGTAGGATCTTCTTAGAGTAGTACAGATTTTAGTTTTAAAATTTCTTTCATCTGCATTGAAACATATAAGTTAGGAATCCTCTGTGAATTTCTCAGAATTTTGTACATTTTTTCATCATGTTTTCCACACCACTTTCAAACTACAACACACTTCTGCAGCACCTTTGCATTTCATTCATCTCATGAGAAATCAAATTAAGGGCATCAATTTGACATAGGGTCAGGGTTTCATCACCTGTCCCTAGCCCAAAAATCACCAACCAGTATATCGATCCCAGCCCGTTAATTAAAATTGAGTAGAACGTTAATTGCCCTAGTGGGTTAGGGACACCAACAAGTTGGGTTCAGGTTAGGGTCAAGTTAACTGTGTCAGCTAATTGGTGTGTGCTTACTGGCTTGGTGCATCAGGGCTTGTGATTTGGTCCGCCTACCTGACCAATCTCAGATTGGTGTCTAAGGTTGGCAATCAAGGACCTTCACTCCCCTCCACCTACCTGGCTAAGTCCCATAAGTACTACTAGCTAGTTGGTTCACTTAATTAGACTTCTAATTTGTGCTCTAGGTCTAGGAAATCTTAGCTCGAACTTGAGTCCATTTGCATGCATGACAACTAGAGCAGGGACACCATATTCACCAATCCAAGCCCAGTCAAGTGTAGCCATGGACCAAAATTTAGGGAATTTGATTAAAGGCCTAAATGATCAAGTGGCCCAACTGACTAAGAGTTTAATTGAGCAATTGGCCCAAACAAATCAGAATGTGGCACAAACCAACCAAGACATGAATGAGCAGTTAGCCCACATCACTACTAGGTTGGATCAGTTAGAGGCTAGAACCCCTGAAAGCAATCATGAAGCCCAGACTGAGCCTGAGCCTAGCTTGCACCTGAACTCGAGACCCCATTGAACCCTAGAAGGATTCCATATCAAAACCCTCTCTACGAAACAAACCCTAGGAGAGCTCCCCAAGATCAGTTTTATGATCCAATTCCTAGAGGACCCCACCCTGATCAAACCATCGATCCCAACCCAAGGAGATTCCATCATGAGCCTAACTATGAACCCAATGTCAGGAGACCCACCCCAATTCACTTTGATCAAGATGACCGAACCATGAAGAACATTAGGCTGGAAGCTCCCACCTTTGATGGAATTTTAGATCCTAAGATCTACATTGATTGGGAAGGTGAGATGGACCAGTATTTTGACTAGTTTGAGATGAGTGAAGAGCGCAAGTGTAAGTTTGCAAAGCTTAAACTTGTGCGCCAAGCTAGGTTATATTGGGGAAACATTGAGAGACTCACTAGACAAAGAGGTGATGTGCCCATAGTGACCTGGCAAGCTATAAAACTTATGCTTAGGGAGAAATACCTTCCTATGTTCTACCACCAAAGACTCCTAGATCAATGGCAAAGACTTACTCAAGGAAATAGGAGTGTCGCAGAGTACATAGCAAAGTTTGACGAATTCGTTATGAGGTGCAAAGTTGATGAATCTGAGTCGGTGACCTTGTCTAGATTTCGAGCCAGATTGAGGGAAGAAATTCAAAGAGAATTGTTCATGCGAGAGGTACATGACCTAGAATTGGCCTATCAGATAGCTAGGGATGCTGAGAGATTCCATAGAGGTCCAGTCTATCGTATGCCCGAAGCCCCTAGGACTAGTGCACCTTACCAGCAGTCAGGATCCAATCAGCCTAGATTCAACCGACCCAATCCTAATGTGCCTGTGACCCGAAGAGATGACAAGGGGAAAACACCTGAGACCCAAAGAACTCCAAATGCCTGTTTCAAGTGTAACAAAGTGGGTCACTATTCTAGCAGCTGTCCCAATAGAGCCCAACACATAGGGGAAGTAGAAGAGGAAGCCGTAGAATCCCAAGGTGAATTTGAGGAGGAAGTATACCAGGCAGATGAGAACTTAGCTGAAGAGTATGAGGAAGAGGAAGTCCTGATAGATCAAGATCTGATAGGAGTGGTTAGGTGTATTCTCACCCAGGCTAAAACCCAAGAAGATTGGCGTAAGACTAGCATCCTACAGACATTCGTTAAGATAGGTGAGAAAGTATGCAAAGTCATTTTAGATAGCGGTAGCTGTGTCAATGCTATATCTACAAACACAGTAAGAACCCTAGGATTGCCCACCGTACCCTACCCCAATCCCTATAAGGTATCCTAGATAGACTCAACCACGATTTCCATTAAGTCTAGGTGCCTAGTAACCATTCAGTTCCAATCTTACCTAGAGAAAGTATGGTGTAATGTACTTCCAATGGGAGTAAGTAGCATAATCCTAGGCCGACCATGGTTGAACAATCTTGATGTAACACTCTATGGTCGTTCTAATTCGTGCTCGTTTACTCATAATGGAAAGAAGATCGTAATCTATTCTTCTCCACCTAAGAACCCCATTAAGAGAGGATCAAGCCAATTGAGTGATAAGAAAAAAGGGATAAACGTGATCACTGCTAAAGAAATGGAGCAAGAAATTCGCAATGGATCACCTATTTGGATTTTAACCATTAAGGATCATCAAGAACCTCTTTCAAAAGAACAACCACCAGAAGTCAGTGAAGTGCTAGAGGAGTTCAAAGACATGTTCCCCGATGACTTACCCGACCAACTCCCACCTCTTAGGGATATACAACATGTGATAGATTTAGTCCCCGGAGCAACCCTACCGAACCTTCCCCATTATAGAATGAACCCTACCGAGCACCAAGAATTACAATGACAAGTAGGAGAACTCCTAAAGAAAGGATTCATTAGGGAAAGTTTGAGTCCATGCGCAGTCCCAACCTTACTTACCCCTAAGAAAGATGGCACATGGAGAATGTATTGATAGTCGTGCCATAAATAAAATCACGGTGAAGTATAAGTTTCCCATCCCCCGCTTGGATGATATGTTAGATATGATGGCCGGTGCAACTATATTTTCTAAGATTGACCTGAAGAGCGGCTATCACCAAGTTAGGATCAGACCAGGGGATGAATGGAAGACTGCCTTTAAAACTAAGGATGGGTTATTTGAATGGGTAGTCATGCCTTTTGGTTTATCAAACGCCCCTAGCACTTTTATGCGAATCATGAATCAAGTCCTACGGGCCTTTATTGGAAAATTTGTTGTCGTTTACTTTGACGACATACTTATCTACAGTAGGACTAGAGAAGATCATCAACAACATCTGAGGCAGGTCTGTTTAGCACTTAAGAAAGATAACCTCTATGCCAACCTAAAGAAATGTGCTTTCATGACTACTAGAGTTATCTTCCTAGGATTTGTTGTAACCCCTGAAGGAGTATCCGCTGATCCTGAGAAGGTTAAGGCAATTGTAGAGTGGCCAACACCCAATAATATTCATGAAGTAAGAAGTTCTCATGGCCTCGCTACATTTTATCGAAGATTTATTAGAGGGTTTAGCACCATAGTTGCCCCTATCATGGATTGTATTAGGAAGGGCCATTTGAATGGAAGAAGTCAGCTGATAAGGCCTTCCTTCACATCAAAGATAAGATGACCCAAGCACCAGTCTTAAGGCTACCCGATTTTTCTAAGGTCTTTGAAGTAACATGCGATGCTTTGGGAGTAGGGATTGGTGGAGTTCTGAGTCAAGAGAACCATCCTGTAGCATTCTGTAGTGAGAAATTGAATGAAGCCAAGAAGAAATACTCCACATATGATCGGGAGCTTTATGCGGTAGTGCAAGCATTAAGGTATTGGAGGCATTATCTCCTACCGCAAGAATTTGTTTTATTTTCAGACCATGAAGCCCTTAGGTTTTTGAGTTCCCAAAAGAAACTAAACCCTAGGCATGCCAAATGGGTAGAATACATCCAATCCTATACTTTTGTCCTAAAATATCAATTGGGAACTGACAATAAGGTAGCTGATGCCCTAAGTCGTAGAACGTTACTTTTATCTTAAGTCAGTACTGAAGTCATAGGTTTTGAAAGACTTAAGGAGCAGTACGAAACCTGTCTAGATTTTGACAAAATTTATCAGATTTTGCGTCAAGGACCATCTAGTGATCATAGTGACTATACCCTTCTAGATGGTTATCTTTTTAGAGAGAATAGGCTTTGCATCCCAAGAACCTCCTTAAGAGATTTTTTAGTTTGGGAGATACATGCGGGAGGTTTGGCTAGCCACTTCGGACGAAACAAGACTATCTTGGCTATTGAGGAACAATTTTACTGGCCAGGCCTTAAGAAACAAGTAGCAAACCTTGTAGCCCGATGTAGGATATGTGCTGTTGCAAAGCAGCAAAAGAAGAATACCGGGCTATACACTCCATTACCTGTACCTGAGTGTCCATAGCAGGATCTAAGCATGGACTTTGTTCTAGGATTACCCAAGACCATTCGAAAACATGATTCAATCTTTGTGGTGGTCGACCGGTTTTCAAAAATGGCCCATTTCATACCTTACTCCCAAACTTGCAATGCCTCTAGGATAGCCAAACTCTTTTTGATCAAGTAGTCAGACTCCACGGGTTACCGAAAACCATTGTTTCTGATAGGGATGTCCACTTCACAAGTTATTTCTGGAAAATCCTTTGGCACCTATTAGGAACCAGACTAAAATTCTCCACTGCCTACCATCCCCAGACTGATGGACAAATCGAGGTTGTAAATAGAAGTCTAGGGAACTTGCTGAGATGCCTAGTGGGAGAAAGTCTAGGGAACTGGGATTTGTTATTGCCACGTGCTGAGTTCACTTACAACAGTTCGGTCAATAGATCTACGGGCAAAAGTCCCTTTGAGATAGTCCATGGTTACAAGCCTAGGAAGCCTTTAGATCTAATCCCACTATCTATTCACACACGAGTTTCTGAGTCTGCTGAGTCTTTTGCACAGCATGTCACAAATCTGCATAAAGAAATCAGTAATAAGATCAACCTGAGTAACGAAACTTACAAACACTTAATTGACTCACATAAGAGGGCTAAAGAATTCTGTGAAGGAGATTATGCGATGATTAGGCTCAACCCTGAACAGTTCCCCTCTGGAACTATAAAGAAGCTGCATGCCCGCGGAACGGGATCTTTCAAGATCTTAAAGAAAATAGGGCCTAATGCATATGTTTTGGAACTTCCACTTGATATGGGTATAAGTACAACCTTTAATGTTTCAGACCTAGTAGAATACAAAGAACCAGTACTAGTACCTAGTGAGCCTTTTGGGCCAGAAACTTTCATTGAGAGTGAACATATTTTCGAGTGTCCACCACCAACCCTACCTGAGTGGAGAGAGAGGATTGAGAGAATCTTGGATGACAAGACCATTACTACCAGGAATAAGGACTATCAGCGATACCTGGTTCAACGGCAAGGTTGACCTGAGTCCGACAACTCTTGGATTACTCAAGAGGACCTGCAAAGACTTAACCCAGACTTGTTCGAGCATTACCAGGGCAAGACTGAACCATACTCGACTGGGTCGAGTTCTGCCCACCCCAGGAGAATTGGTGTGGACACCAGAAGCAGAAGCAGAATAAAACCCCACTCAAATAAGGTTAACCTGATTCCACTTTGGATCGAAGATCACTAGGTTAAATTTTTCTTGTAAAGGGCAATTTACTTTCAAGAGTCCTGTAATTACTTAGTTTCAATTTCATGAATCCTGTAATTATGTCCAATCGAGTCCTGTAATTATGTCCTGTGTCAATCTGGGTTCAAATAAGAACTCAATTAGAGTTCCATTAGGTTTATTTAAATCAAGTCCAAGCTACTTCAAGTTTAGGTTCACCAAACCACTTGGAGCTTCCAAATCAAGACCTTGGTCGACCAAGCTGGAATTCCACATCACCATGCCAACAAAGCAGCCACCAGGGATGCCACATCATCAACCACGTCACCTTCAAATGGGCGCCTAAAGGGGAGATCGACCAAGCATTTTAAATTCAAAGAAACTGGCCAATCTCCATGAATTTCTCCTTATCCCATGTAACAAGGCCCCATATCCTCCAACCTCCCTTGTAATCCTCCATAATTTGGGGAGTTTTCAAATTTCAAAAGTTTTGTAAGGCTATTAAAAAGCCTTGGACGCCCCATTGTAGAGGGGATTTGATTTTTGGAGATTAATGAAAGTTGAAGTTGAATTGAAGTTTTATGTTTTGAGTGATTGTCTCTAAGCCCCTCTTCCACACCAAACTATTCTCTCTTCCAAGCAACCAACGCCCAAGTCAAGAAGAAGGCCTTGGAGTCGGCCAAGCCATCTCAAATCTCTTTCTTTGCTCACAAATTTTCCATCCCTTCCATATGTATGCCTTTCTTCTTCCTTAACTCTTATTCTTTATGTGCAGGGTCCTTCGAGGTTTTCGAGTTGCAAGCAGGGTCTTCCTTGACAAGGAACCAACAAGCTGAAGCCCAAGTCCAGGGTTCTGATCTCTGTTATCCAGGTTCTTCAGTTCTGAGCGTTGGTAGTTTCAAGGTATGAATCAAAAGAAGGTTGGAAAGCTCATCACGGTAAGTCCACAATCATTAGCCCCTATTATCTAGATCTTCTTCCTTAGTTTCGGATTGTGTCTAATCAAGTAAAAGTTCCATTTCTTGTAATCCTTAAGTCTTATTATGATGAGTACAATGCTAGTGTAATTAGGTTTCATTGCTCTACAAACCATAATCTAAATATTAATCATATGCTTGCCGCATCAAACGGGTCACTTCGAGTGGCCTGGGCCGCATTGCTTTTTATGAGGAGACCTTTTCTGGGGGTCTCCGCTTTTCCTTTCACTCATTTTTTTATGTCCGTCCTGAATAACTACTGTTTGGTCACTGCTCAGTTAGTACCAAATGCCATTAGGGTTATCATTTCCTTTATTGTGCTTTGTCATCTGCACGGGTTTGTTTCCCGGTTCTCTTTCTTCAGGGCTTTCTTCATCCTGAAGCGCCACCCGACTGAGAACGGGTGGTGGTCCTTGTCTTCCCGCCCGAAGCGCATTAGGTTTGAGCTCCCCTCTTCCGTCAAGGGATGGAAGAGCAAGTTCTTTTTTGCTACGATTGAGGGGTCGATTAGGTCTGGAGTGACCTAGACCAGTCCACCAACCGAAACTTTGTTGTCGACGTGTCTGACCAGGATGACTACGAGCAGCTCCGCACCGCCCAGGTCCTTTCTCTCGAGGTTCTGTTGTCAGAGCAGAACCTCTCCGAAGCCGGGGTCGACCCAATGAATGGGTTGGGTGAGTTCGACCTGAACCTTTCTCCTCTCTTTTTTTTGGGTGCTCCTTATATTACTTTATTTGGGCTCTGACTGTTGTATGGCTTGTATGTAGGCATGATCTTCACGGAGAACGACCTACTGGCGATCACCCGGAAGAGGCCGCCAACCGGGCTGGTCGAGGAGCCTCCATCGAGATGGGTCCAGGGCGAGAGCGCATCTACGGCCACTCCCGCCGCGGCGGCCGACCCGAGTCGGCCGGTGACCGAAGCTGCTCCTACTGCACCGGCTAGCTAGAGTTCGGGGGTGACTGAAACTGCTTCTGCTGTGCCGGCTAGCCAGAGTTTGGGGGCGACTGAAACTACTCTTGCACCAGTGTAGAGGGCACGTCCATGGCACCGGGGCTAATCCAGCAGGCAGTTCGGAAGATTCCGAAGCGACACAGTCAACATGGATCGACCCCCGCCATGGAGCCCAAGGTGGTCATCCGGGTGAGGGCTGCGGCTACTGCTACGGTATCCCCCAGTCCCCTGAGCCCGGTTATGATCGAGGTCGAGGATAGGGAGGTCCGGGCCGGGGGCGAACTTGCAACCGGGGCACCGCCTGCACAGATGCCGGGTCCTCAGCCTGCCCCCGGGGGCCCTGTTACTAGCAGGGCAAGGCCATCTGTCCCCGGAGAGAGTAGGAGGGAGGAGGCGCGGTGCCGACTTCCTTTCAAGATGGGACCAGAGAGTTCTTTTCTCCGGAACCCCACACTGGCCGAGCGCATGATGGATTTTTCAATCCAGCCATGTGACCTATAGGAGATGGCCAAGCTGCGGCTGGGCGACGTCCTTAGTGCCATCTTTCCCCAACTTTACTCGGTAAGTGGCCCCACTTCTTTCTCTCTTTTCTTTTTTTTTTGCTGACCTTTTACATTGTGCAGATCGGTGTCGAGGCCCTCTTCATTAGGGACTGCTGTCGAAACTGGCAGCGCACCGAACAGCAACGGGCGACCGAGATCGAATCATTGAAGGCCGATATGAAGGAGAGGGCCAGGGTGAATTGAGCGCTTGAGCAAAAGGTCAAGGACCTGGAGAAGCAGCCCGCCAACGCCGAGGGACGAGCGAAGAAGCTTCTGGAGAGTCTTGACCTGGAGCGGAGTCGCTCGAAGAAGAATGCTGACGAGCTCTCCCTTGTTGAGAAGAAGCTGAGGTGGTATAATTTCGAGGCCGATCGGCACAAGGAGAGCGCTCAGTCTGCCCAGGCCGAGCTGGCGGCAGGGAGGGAGAAGTTGGCCGCAGCTGAGAGGGCGGCAGAGGTGGTGGCCAAGTCGGTAGAGGCGGCCAAAGTGGAGGCCACCAAGGCAAAGAAGGAGGTTGTTAGGGCCAGGAAGGATGCTGAGAGGCCATCGCCAGGTACAAAGCCTCGGAGGAGTTCATCGTCGAGATTCACCAAACGACGTCGGACTCCTTCTACAAAGGCTTCATGTTCTTGCATGGCTGGATCAAGATATTCGTTCCTGATGAGGGCCGTGATCGCCTCAGGTATCCTCTAACTTCGGACGCGGAGCCTGGCCAGGAGGCGATCATTGAAGAAGCTGTGACCTCCGAGCCTTCCCCGTCGGCCGAGGATGAGATTGGGTTACCCGAAGCTGGAGTCGTTCAGCCAAAGGTCCCCCAAAATGAGGCCTCACAACCTCAAGGTCTAGCCGGGGAGCCAGCCAGAGTAGAGTAGCTTTTTTTCTTTTTGTTTTAATTTTCTGCACTTAGTCGGGGTCACCTAGCATGTCGGGGACCCGAAGATGTTTGTAATCAACTTTTGTGAATGAAATGAGAGTTTTTCTGCCACTTGTTCTCGAGCGTCGCCTGACTCTTCTCCCTCCTCACCTTCTCTCTTTTCTTCTTCTCTTCTTTTTTCTTTTTTCTTTTTTTTTTGTGAAATGAGTGGCGAGATCAGAGAGGAGGGTTTCACCTTGCTTGGGATTTGGTCACCAAGCTTTATCATCGATGAGTTGAGCATGGGGTTTTGGCAGTTAAGAGTAGCTGGGCTCAAAGATTTCTTGGCCGGAGAGCCGGACCACGGTCTAAGGTGCCTGAGAGCTGGGCTCAAGTCTTGGGTGCCTTGGAGCTAGGCTCGAGGCCTTCTTGGCCAGAGAGCTGAGTCCCGGTCCAAGGGTTGCCTGAGAGCTGGGCTCAGGTCTTAGGTGCCTTGGAGCTAGGCTTGAGGCTTTGGTGCCGGAGAGCTGGGCCCCGGTCTTGGGTGCCTGAGAGCTGGGCTCGAGTCTTGGATGCCTTAGAGCTAGGCTCGAGGCTTTTCCTTTCGGAGAGCTGGGCCCGGGTCTTGGTCACTTGAGAGCTGGGCTCAGGTCTTGGTGTCTCGGAGCTGGACTCGAAGATGTTGATGAATTGAGAGCAGCTCAGCTCGGAGATCCCTTAGCGGAAGAGCTGGGCCCCGATCTTGGGTTGCTTGAGAGTTGGGCTCTGGTCTTGGCATCTCGGAGTTGGGCTCGAAGATGTCGATGATTGAGAGCAGCTTGGCTCGAAGATCCCTTGGCTGGAGAGCTGGGCCTCGGTCCTGGGTTGCTTGAGAGCTGGGCTCAGGTCTTGGCATCTCGAAGCTGGGCTTGAAGACATCGATGATTGAGAGCAGCTTGGCTCGAAGATCCCTTGGCCGGAGAGCTGGGCCCTGGTCTTGGGTTGCCTAAGAGTTGGGTTCAAGTCTTGGCATTTTGAAACTGGGCTCGAAAACGTCGATGATTGAGAGCAGCTGGGCTCGGAGATCCCTTGGCCAGAGAGCTAGGCCCCGGTCTTGGGTTGCCTGACAGCTGGGCTCAGGTCTTGGCTTCTCAGAGCTGGGCTCGAAGATTGAGAGCAGCTTGGCTCAAAGATCCCTTGACCGGAGAGCTGGGCCCGGTCTTGTGTTGCCTGAGAGCTGAGCTCAGGTCTTGGCATCTCGGAGCTGGGCTCGAAGACGTCGATGATTGAGAGCAGCTTGGCTCGAAGATCCCTTGGCCAGAGAGCTGGGCCCTGGTCTTGGGTTGCCTGAGAGCTGGGCTCAGGTCTTGGCGTCTCGGAGCTGGGCTCGAAGACATCGATGATTGAGAGCAGCTTGGCTCGAAGATCCCTTGGCCGGAGAGCTAGGCCCCGATCTTGGGTTGCCTGAGAGCTGGGCTCAGGTCTTGGCGCCTTGGCTCGAAGACGTCTTGGAGGTTTTTTTGCAAGGCAGGTAGATACTCGTGCAAAGGAAAAACTATTATTATTATTGATGAAAAACCTTACATTATTGATAGTATCTTCGTAGATTGCAGGTGATGTGGCGGGATCGCTGACATGGATGAGTCGACAGGCACCACGTCAAAGGAAGCCACCGCGTCGGATGCCACGTCAATTCTTCTGCTCGGACTCCTCTGTCGAGCTGAGCTGAGCTCCCTCGAGACAATGAGCCGAGCTCCGTCCTCCACCAGGTCGGTCCTGCGAGCTCGGGATGCCTAGGCCGGAGCCGCACTCTGCCCTCCAGAGCGAGATCCTCGGAGATCGAGCCATGTGGCCGGAGTCGAGCATAGCCCTCCTCCGCCATGTGGAGCCTCTCCGAGGCCGAGCCCTCTGGATCGGACCCGCACTCTGCCCTCCAGAGCGAGACCCTCGGAGATCGAGCCTGTGGCCGAAGTCGAGCACAGCCCTCCTCCACCACGTGGAGCCTCTTCGAGGCCGAGCCCTCTGGATCGGGCCTGCACTCTGCCCTCCTTCACCGAGACGACCCTGCAAGCTCGGGGCATCTAGGTCGGAGCGAGCCCTGCCATTCCAGCTCAGCCCCAGCTCGGACGTGGGCACCGCCATCCTAAGACACCGGTGAGCCACCCGAGAACTACACTGGGACACCTGCCAGATCGTACTGACCGCCTACAGCCACTGGTTATACCAGGAAGGGGAGAAACCCACTGATCGAGGCACCACGCTCCTCACCAACCGCCTGAACCACTCGAGAGAGGAAGTCAACCAGGAGATTCGAATCCTAGGGGCGACGACCCACCCATCGAGGTACTACCAGGTTTTCCAGAATGAGACAACCAAGGGGAATGTCAGAGCACATGACAGCTTCCCTGGTCATGGATCGGGAAAGGCTCCTCGGGACACCGCCGCACGCACCTGACAACTCGGTGGAGATCCTAAGACGAACGTCCAACGATAACCTAGTTCACAAAAACTTGGAGGTAACAACCACAACACAAGCAAGGCATAAGCCAGACCACTTGAACATAAGTGCAAGCTCCACCAAGAAGAGGAGCACGGCACCACCAGCATCCTCGAGCAAGGTCGGGCGGAAGGGCCACATAAAGACTCCTTCTAACCAGGCCACACTTCCCCCGATATACTTGCATCCCACTCTTACACTATTCACTCCTCCTAGTGTGGAGTCCATCAAGAGGGGCTCGACCAGGAGGACCTGTTCCCCTGGATCGTCACTGACTTGACCGTCGGAGTGCCCCCGCCGGAAATCCCAGCTCCGGTCACTAATCGCTGTCTTGCAGGTCCAGGTCCACCGGATGACGAGATAGCGAAGGAAGCGCGCTCCGACGCCGACAGCAGCTACAGACCACGGTGATCTTGGTGGCAATAGCAGGCATTCCAAGTTCAAGGAAACCTGACGCCGTCGAGATCATCGAGGTAATAGACCCTCTTTGAGAGGGCCCCAGCCACCTTGTAAGGGCCTTCCCAGTTCGGTGAGAGCTTGCCGCACTCCCGAGGTTGAGATGCTTCTGCCCGGCATAGCACCAAGTCTCCGGGTCTGAAGGCTTTTGGCCTGACCCGGGTGTTGTAGAACCAGGCTACTCGTTGCCGGTATGCCACCATTCGTAGCCGGGCTTTATCCCTTGTTTCTTCGAGGAGATCTAAGTTGAGCAGGAGGTGTGCCGAGTTCCGCGCCTCGTCATATTGCTTCACTCATAGCGTAGGCATGCCGAGCTTAACCGGGATGATCGCCTCGACGTCGAAAACAAGGTTGAAGGGCATCTCGTCAGTTGTCATTCTGGATGTTGTGTGGTAGGCCCACAGAATGCTTGGGAGTTCTTTTGTCCACTTTCCCTTGGCTTGGTCCATCCTGGTCCTGAGCCCTTGAAGGATGGTCCGATTAGTCACCTCGGCTTCCCCGTTTGTTTGAGGATGAGCTACCGAGGTGAATCGGTGTTGGATGCCATGTTCGACGCAGAACCCTTCGAACTCCTGATTGTCGAACTGTCGCCCGTTGTCAGTGATGATACAACGGGGAAGTCCAAAGCAGCAAATAATTGACTTCCAAAAGAATTGGCAGACATTGGCTTCCACAATCCGGGCTAGTGGCTCTGCCTCGACCCACTTGGTGAAGTAGTCGATTGCCACCAGCAGGAATCTTCGCTGCCCTGGTGCAGGGGAAAATGGCCCTAAGATGTCCATTTCCCACTGGACAAAAGGCCAAGGAGCTGAGAGCTAGGAGATCAGCACCACTGGCTGGCGCTATATGTGAGCATGGTGCTGGCATTTGTCGTACCTTTTAACGAAGTTGGCAGCGTCCTCCCTCATGGTCTCCCAGAAGTATCCCTGGCGAAAGGCTTTATAAGCCAGTGTTCTCCTCCTACATGGTTCCCGCAGAGGCCTTCGTGTATCTCTTGGAGCACAAAGGTTGCCTCTGCGGGCCTGAAGCACTTCAGGAGTGGGTAGGAGTAAGATCGGTGGTAGAGCTAGCCCTCCATCAGAACGAACCGGGAGGCCTTCTTCTTGACAAGGGATGCTTTTACGTGGTCCTCGGGTAGGGAGCCGTCGGTGATGTACCTGACGTACTTGTCCATCTAGCTCAGCTCGGGGGTGACTTGATGCACCTCCTCTAAGCCTTTGTAGCTTGGGTTTTGAGGTACTCAACGTAGGTGCATCCCAGCGATGAGTCCGACAGGGTCGTGAGTCTGGACAGTGCATCCGCACATGCATTCTCCCCACGGGGGATATGGAAGATGCTGAAGCGCCAGAAGCTTGTCGTGCTCGAGTGGACCTGCTCTAGGTACTTCATCATTTGGGGGTCCCTGGCTTCATACTCCCCGGAGACTTGTCCGGCAACCAGTTGGGAGTCGGTGAAGACTTTTAGATCCTACACACCCAGCTTGCAGGAGACTCTTAGACCCGCGAGGAGTGCCTTGTACTCTGCCTGGTTGTTTGTCGTAGCGAATTTGAAGTGGAGGGTGCATTCTGTCATAACCCCATCGCTGTTGGTCAGGATGAGGCCTACCCCGCTCCCATCGGAATTGGATGCGCTATGCACGTGGAGGATCCAAGGCTCCTCCCCTGGTCCGGGCTCTATCATTGTCTGCTCTGGCTCCTCGACGAACCTGGTGCACTCGACTACGAAGTCAGCAGGACTTGGGCCTTCTACGAGAACCTCAGCCGGTATACTATGTCGAACTCGCTGAGGAGCAGGGACCATTTGGCCAATCTCTCGGAAGTCTTGGGATGGCTGAGTATGGTCCATAGTGGCTGGTCCATCACGACCACTATCGGGTACGCTTGGAAGTAGGGCCTGAGGTGCTTAGCAGACATTATTAGTACAAAAATGAGTTTTTCGGAGCGAGTATACCTGATCTCCGCATCGTGAAGAATTTTGCTGGTGTAGTATATCGAGTTTGAGATTTGTCCTCATCTGCGCAGATGAGAACCGAGTTGACGGCTCCAGGTGTAACCGCCAGATAGAGTAGGAGCTCCTCCCCTCTTCTGGCCTGGAGAGCAACGGGGGAGAGGCGATAAATTTCTTCAGCTCCTTGAAGGCTATCCTGCACTCCTCCATCCACGTGAAGTCGTGCATCTTGTGCAGTGCCTTGAAGAATGGAAGGCAACGGTCGGCCTACTTTGAGATGAACCTGCTGAGGGCGGCAATACGCCCCGTTAGACGCTGGACTGGCTTCTTGGAGGCCGGGTGCTCCATGTTGATGATTGCCTGGACCTTCTCTGGGTTTGCTTCGATGCTTCTCTGGGTGACCATAAAGCTGAGGAACTTCTTTGTTGCCACTCCGAAAGCATACTTCGCCGGATTCAGCTTCATCTGATGCTGTCGCAGGTTGTGGAAGGATTCGGCGAGGTCAGCGATATGGCTCGAGCTCGGCTTGCTCATGACGAGCATGTCATCCACATACACTTGCATGTTCCAGCCAATTTGGTCCTTGAAGACCTTATTGACCAGACGCTGGTATGTAGCTCCTGCATTCTTCAGACCGAAGGGCATCATCCTGTAGCAGGACATCCCCTGGTCGGTGATGAAAGCGGTGTGCTCTTCATCCTCTGGGTGCATACGGATATGGTTGTATCCGGAGAATGCATCCATGAAGGAGAGCAGCCTGTGGCCAGAGGTGGCATCCACCAGCTAGTCAATCTTCGATAGAGGGAAGCTATCCTTCGGGAATGCTTTGTTGAGGTTGGTGTAGTCCACACAGATCCTCCACTTGCCATTGTTCTTCCTTACCATCACCATATTCGCCAGCCAGCTCGGATATTGGACCTCTCGAACGAAACTGGCAGCTAGAAGTTTGTCAAGTTCTTCCTTGATAGCTGCCTGCCTCTCTGGGGCGAAGCTTCTCTTCTTCTTCCGAACTGGCCTGTGCTTTGGGTCAACACTCAATTTATGAGTAATGATGTCGGGAGGAATACCTGGCATGTTTGCTGCTGTCCAGGCGAATACATCCGTGCTTGCCTGCAGGAACTCCAGTAGTTGAGCCCTCTCCTCCTCGGGTAGCTGGGCTCCAATCTATACCGTCTTCGTGGGGTCATCTCCGAGCAGGTAAGAGAGTAGGTGCTAGACCGGACCTCCCCTGGGGTCTTGGGTCCTTTGGTCGAGATCATCTGCCTTGGGATAATTCTCGGGACCTTGGCCTCAGGGAGGGTTTGAAAGCAATGTTGCACCGGCTGGGGTGCTCACCTCATTTTCCCGACACCATAAGGGGTGGGGAACTATACAAGTAGCCTCTTGGTGGAGACAACGGCGTTGAGCAAGTTGAGCCCGGGTCGGCCCAGGATCACGTTATAGGCGAAAGGAAGCCTGACAACCGTAAAAGTCATCATAACGGTGCTCTGCCAAGGTAGGGTCCCAGCAGTGACCGGGAGAGTGATCTCTCCCTCTACCCTTATAGAATCACCTGTGAAACCAATAAGGGGAGTATGCACAGGTTTGAGTTGATCGAGAGAAAGGTTCATCTTGGAGAAGGCATCATAAAAAAGTACATCTGTGGAGCTTCTACTATCAATTATAATATGTTTTACAGGATGCTTCGCGATCATCATTTCAATGACCATGGCATCATTATTTATATTTTTCCCTCCATCTTCCCCTTCCTTCATAAAGGGGAGTACATTCTCAGGATCCCCTGC
The DNA here is from genome assembly GCA_021397845.1 of Areca catechu. Classification (NCBI taxonomy): domain Eukaryota; kingdom Viridiplantae; phylum Streptophyta; class Magnoliopsida; order Arecales; family Arecaceae; genus Areca; species Areca catechu. Next base: position 152,420,594 of record CM038049.1, on the reverse strand, counting down.
CCCCCGGGCCTTCTTAAGCGCACGCGCGGCTCCCCAGGAGATCATGCCCATCGGCTTCTCGGTGGGGCAATTGTCGATGGCTGGAGCTGGCGGGAGAGCGAGAGTGCCTGGGATTCCACCTGAGGTTTGCCCCCCACGACCTTTTGAGATAGCCCCTCTTGATGAGTTCTTCGATTTCCCACTTGAGGTTGTGGCATTCCTCAGTGTCGTGGCCATGATCACGGTGAAAGCGACAGTACTTCGTTTTGTCATGGCTAGTGGAGGGCTTCATCGTAGGCAGGCATCTCAGGTAGTCCTCGCCTTCGATCTTCATGAGGATTTTTGTCCTCGGGACGAGGAGAGGGGTGTAACTCTCCTCAGGAATGGGAGCACCTTTCGATCTTGGCTCCCTCCGGGAGTTCGGAACCTAAGGTCCTGGCTTCAGGGTTCCGGGCATCTCGATGGAGGTCGGCTTCTTCAGTGGCTTCCCATCGAGCTCCCGCCTCGTACGGTCTGTCTCTTTGGCATGGATGTACTTTTGGGCTCAGAGGAGGAGCTCGGAATAAGTCTTGGGGGCTTCTTGTCGAGTGAGTAGGTCAGGCGGGAGGTCCTGAGCCCTCACTTTAGTGCTAGCATGGCAACTAGCTCATCAAGATTGTAGATCTCCAACGCGGTAGCCTTGAAGCGGGCCACGTAGTCCCGCAGTGGCTCATGGTCCTGCTGCCGGATGGAGAAGAGGTTGTCTACCTCTCGTGGCAACTTTCGACAGGCGTCAAAGTGGGCCACAAACTTCTGCCCTAACTGGACGAAAGAGTTGATGCTCTCCAGCTCCAAGCGGGTGAACCACACCCGGGCTGCCTTCTAGAGAGTAGCAGTAAAGGCGACGCAGAGAAGGGCATCGGTGGCCCCCTGGACCCTCATGAGGACTTGATGGCTTTCCAGGTGGTCCAAGGGGTCGGTGGTCCCATCGTAAGGATCCACCTGCGATATACGGAACCGACTTGGAATCGGCTCCCCTTGGATTTCTTGGGAGAAAGGGGGACAGGCGTCGAAGCCCGCTGGCTCGCTGGCTCAGCTCAATAGATTGGCAAATCGAGGGGATAACTCCGCCATCTTGCGGTCATGCTCCTCCAGGTGCTTCTCCACCGCGTGCCTGATGGCTTCGTCAGTGGACCCCTCCATCGAAGGAGACGGAGAAGGTGACATGGATGCGTGGCACCCGTGGCGGGGGGTCTTACTTTTCCTTTCTTAGTGGGGCTTGGATGCTACCTACTTGAGGTTTGGTGAGCGGCTCTCCCTGTCGACAGACCCAACCCGTTATCTTTTCGCCGGAGTTTGATGGCTACCCCGGTTGTCAGTAACGACCCGCGGCTGTGAGGGCCTTCCTTAGAAGGAACGCAGGCTGTCGCGGGGGGCCGCGGCATGAGCCACGGGAGTCCCTGGTTGCTGGTGGGTAGCTAAGGACCGGTGTTGCTGTTGAAGCTGGGGCACTGCTGTGACAAGGATCTACATTTGCTGGACGAGTGCAGCCAGCTAAGACTCCGCCGGAGGTGGTTGAACCGGAGCGGATGGCCCTGCCTCCGGGTTGTGCGGGTTCCCTCGAGAGAGGGAGTCCCCTGCATGACCGGTGGAGGCCTCTCGCGCTCGTGTCATCACCGTCCTTCCGTGGAACTTGCCTGTAGAAGAGAAAAAAGGGGGGGCTTAAACTAGATCAAGGACTGTTCACAGGGATACCCCCTACCTGGCACGCCAATCTGTTGCCACCAAGATCGCCGTAGCCCGTAGCTGCTGTCGGTGCCGGAGTGCGCTCCCTTCGCTGTCTGGCCGTTCAGTGGTCTGGACCTGCAAAACAAGGGTTAGTGACCTAGGTCGAGGTTTCTGACAGGGGCACTCCGATGGTCAAGTCAGTGATAATCCAAAAGAACAGATCCTCCTGGTCAAGCCCCTCTTGATGAACTCCATGCTAGGAGGAGTGAGTAGTGTGAGAGTGGGATACAAGTGTGTCGGGGGAAGAGCGGCCTGGCTAGAGGGATTCTTTGTGTGGCCTTTCTGCCCTTCCTTGCTTGGATTTGCTTGTGGTGCTGCGCTCTCCGGTTGAGCTTGCACTTGTATTTTTTAGAGTTGCATGTGTGTTACCTCCTTTGTCTTGCTTCCATCGAGCTTTATAGTTTAGGTTCTCGTTGGGCGCTCATCTTGGGATCTTCGCCAGGCTGTCAGGCACGTGCAACGGTGTCCCGAGGTGCCTTTCCCGATTTGTGATAAAGGAAGCTGTCATGTGTTATGACATTCCCTGTGGTCGCCTCATTCCGAGAAACCTGGCAGTACCTCGATTAGTGGGCCGCCATCCCTGGGATTCGAATCTCCTGGTTGACTTCCTCTTTCAGGTAGTTCAGGTGGTTGGTGATGAGCGTGGCACCTCGATCAGTGGGCCTCTCCCCTTTCTGGTGTAACCGACAGTCGCAGGCGGTCACTGCGATCTAGCGAATGTCTCGGTGCGATCCTTGGGCAGCTCGCCGGAGTCTTGGGATGGTGGTGCTTATGCCTGAGATGGGGGCTGAGCTGGAAAGGCAGGGCTCGACTCTGACCTAAGCATCCTGAGCTTGCAGGATCGCCTTGGCAGAGGAGGGTAGAGCGCGGGCCCGGTCTAGAGGGCTCGACCTCGGAGAGGCTCTATGTGGCAGAGGAGGGCTGAGCTCGAATCCGATCACGAGGCTCGATCTCCAAGGGGCTCGCTCTTGAGGGCTGAGTACGGGCCCGGTCTAGAGGGCTCGACCTCGGAGAGGCTCCACGTGGCGGAGGAGGGCTGAGCTTGACTCCGACCACGGGGCTCGATCTCCAAGGGGCTCGCTCTGGAGGGCATAATACGGGCCCGGTCCAGAGGGCTTGACCTCGGAGAGGCTCTACGTGACGGAGGAGGGCTGAGCTCGACTCCAACCACGGGGCTCGATCTCTGAGGGGCTCACTTTGGAGGGCAGATTGCGGGCTCGGGCCAGATGGCCCGACTTCAAAGAGGCTCCACATGGCGGGGGAGGGCTGAGCTCTACTCCGACCATGGGGCTCGATCTCTGAGGGCACCGCTAGGCTCCAGCCTAGGCGTCTCGGGCTCACGGGTTCGACCTGGCGGAGGATGGAGCTCAGCTTCGATAGGCGACCCCGTTGTCTTGGGGGAGCTCAGCCCGGTGAAGGAGTCCAAGCAGGGGAATTGACGCGGCATCCGATGCGGCGGCTTTCTTTAATGTGGCGCCTGTCAACTCCCCCACGTCAGCGGTCTTGCCACATCAATGAGAACACTTCTTAGCATGATCTAGCGACTAGGTTTTTTTTTTTGTATGTTTTGAATTCCAAATTCAAAATATCAACAATGCCCTTGATCAAAAAAAAATTCAAGTCCTAACTAATTAAGAACTCGAACTCGATCCCTTCTAAAATCAATATTGATTAAACATAGGTTCGTGTCCTAATCAAATTAAGAGACTCAAGCATAAAATCCCAATAAAATCTTGAATTACAAATTAATTGAAATTCATTTCTAGAATTAATCCTGTTGCTAATGCCCAGTGCTAGCTGGGCATAGCTAATATCCAATTCCATATGACCTCAAACTTAATTCTTAGTTAAGTTGGTCCAATTTGTCCAATCAAGACACCTACTTCAAAATTAAACTTTTGGATTTTAGATCAAGCCCTTTTTGTGTTGCTCGACAATGTGCATGACTCGATAGGTTCAAACACTAAGCCGATAGTATAGGAACTAATTTTAGTATCAATCAAAGTGATTATCTTGTAATGATACCAGATGTTCGGATAGGTTGAATAATTGCAAAGCAATATTCAAGAACCATGGTATATGGTTACCACATAATTTATTCTTTTGACCCTTGATTCTTATGATGTCTTCATGATAAACTATCAAATCTTAATTAGTCATCCAAGTTGTATTTCAATTTTATAAATCCAATGACTAATCATATGGATTACCCTGGTCAAGATTTTTCTAAATTAAAATATAGTAAAGCATAAACTTCTTAAACTTGGAACGGTCAATTCCATTTTGACTCATACAGACTTTACAAGTACTTGACTATGCTCAGAAACTTTCCATCACTATATTGAAAATATAGATAATCAGTACCAAAATATAGTAAGTTGCTTACAAATCACCGTGGTGATTTCAGGTCAGATGGATACTTATATCCATATCCTTTGCAAGCTACTCTTGACAGTAGAATACTCTACAGCCAAATCATCTTTAGTAAAAATGTATTCCTATATTTCACATGCGTGCCATACCATTATTATCACACACTTTAGTTATGAGGACAACCAATCCATGTGACATACAATGACCTATACTTGATAAATGTTATCGCCCTATTAATATCATATTATTTGGTCATGAACAAAATTTAAGAACTATTTGATAAAACCTCATCACCTTTAGTGAGAGAAAATAGTTCTAAGGACTTCATTATAAAGAGTTTAGAAAAGAAAATATAAAGGTATGACGAACTGCTAATAAACTTTTATTAATTTAATTCATATACAAATACAGTGGTCATCTACAGCTAGATGATTGGATTTAGGATACATTCCCAACAAACTTTTACTTGGACCAAAGCTAATCAAAATAGTATCTAATACCATCTTCTACTTGTATTTATCGAACTCTTTGATTCCAAGAGCTTTAGTGAAGAGGTTGGCCAGGTTTTCTTTTCTGTCGATCTTTTGCAAGTCAATGTCACCTTTGTTAATAATCTCTCATACAAGGTGAAAGCGATGCAGAATATATTTAGTATTTTGATGGAACTTAGATTCTTTGGCTTGTGTAATGGCTTTAGTTCTATCATAATATACTGGGATGGGACCATTAATAAAGGGAACTAAGCCCAACTCATAGATGAACTTCTATAATCAAACAACTTTCTTAATAGATTCAGATGTCGCAATGTATTCCACTTTGCATATAAAATCAACTACTATGTGTTAAAATTTTTCCAGCATATCATCCCACCAAACAGAATAAAAATATAACCAGATACACTTTTACTATCATCATGATCTGACTGAAAACTGGAATTAATATATCCTACAAATTTAAAATCAATATCTCCATTAATAAGCAATTAGTCTCTAGTGTTTTTCAAATACTTTTAGGATTGTTTTTACAACTTGCCAATGCTTTTCATTTGGATCAAACTAATACCTACTTGCTACTTTTAGCAAGTAAGCCATATCCAGCCTTATGCATGTTATAGCATACATAATAGATCCCACTATTAAAGCATATGGGATTCTATTCATACACACTCTCTCTTGTATAGTAGTAAGACAATCCTTCTTAGAGAGAGTTATTTCTTGGCCTATTGCAATATCCCCTTTGAAATTCATTATGCTAAACTGTTTCAACATAATATCAATGTACATCAATTAAGACAACCCAAGTAACCTTTTAGATCTATCCCTGTAGATCTTCATTTCTAGGATATAGGATGCTTTTTCCAAATCTTTCATGAAAAATTGAGACAATAACCAGAGCTTTACACCTTGTAATGTAGGGATGTCATTTCTAATTAGGAGAATGTTATCCATATACAATCCAAGAAATATAACTACAGAACCATTAGCCCACTTATAGATATAAGGCTCTTCTCCATTTTTAACAAAGTCATATATTTTGATTGTTTTATCACAATGCTTGTTCCAACTCTAAGAGGCTTGCTTCAATCTATAAATTGATCTTTGAAGCTTGCATACTTTAAATTCATCTATCAATGTGAGCCCTTTAGACTGTATCATATATACCTCTTCTTCGAGCTCTCCATTAAGAAAGGTTTCTTAATATCTATTTACTAGATTTCATAATCTAGATATACTGCTATCGCAAACATAATCCAAATAGATTTAAGCATTGTCATAGAAAAATGTCTCATCATAGTATATTCCATAATGTTGATGATATCCTTTGACAACCAAACGAGCTTTATAGATCTTCACCTTTTTGTCTGCACCTCTTTTTTTTGAAAATCTATTTTCATCCTGTGAATTTAATTCCTTCAGGTAAATTAATGAGTGTCTATACATTATTGATTTTCATGAATTCCATATTAGATCTCATGACTTTAAGCCATTCCTCGGAGTCAATCCTTTGCATAGCATCCATATAAGTGATCACATCTTTATCATTTTCATCTAATTCAACAGGATCACCATCATAGACCAAGAAATCATAGTATCTGTCTGGCTAACACGATACTCTACCAGATCTCTTTAAAAGTGTATCTACAATGAACACTAGGTTTGATTCTCTAATCAAATCTAATTCTATTAACTCGTTAGAATGTGATGCTTTTTCTACCTCTTAAGCTTCTTTAAATTCAATTTTATTGGTATCAATTTCTTTTCCAATAAACTTCTTTTATAAAAAGATTGTTCTATTACTTATAAATTCTTATTATAATGAAGGCTGCATTGATGTGAACCATTAAAGATTTTTCTGCTATGGGATGCTGTCAGGATGGAGTACTTATGGAAAGCTAGCATGTTCCTATAGGATGTCGTAAGCTCTCTTGGTTTGATTATCATCATCAATTTTTTCCTGAGCATCATCCTTTTCGAAAGTAGTGGGATAGTTTCAGAAGGAATTAGATAGAGAATGACTATGCACCCTCGTGCCTTAGTGGTATGGAAGTATTTCAGAAGGTATGCCAATTAGACGAAGTCCAATTTGGTATACTTTTTGATAAGTAGAAACTTTGAAGGTTTGGTAGAACTCATAACTAGATGAAGAGCAACTTCTTCTAGGAATTGCCATACTGGTCCACCAATTTGATCCATCATAGCCTTGACATCATGCACATTGGAAAAAATATATTTGATAATATTTTTTATACTATTATGGATGTCAAGGACAAGCCAAAGGACAATCTCAAAGTTCAAGTAGATATGAAGAACATATACAAGCATCCTCTACTAGAATTGGTTGAGGTGTTACCCGTAAAATTTTTGAAATTGAAAGCATTTTATACCTTGACAAGAAAGTAGTTGAAGGATGTATGTGAATGGTGTAAAAATTTTAAATTTTTAGATGATATGTAAGTAATCTAGCTCGGTGCATCAATGTCAAATATTACAAATTCTATGAGCTAAAGAGTCATAATTGCCATATCTTCATGCAACAATTACTCCCATTAGCTTGGCATGATCTCTTTCTCAACTCTATATAGAATTCTTTGACTAAACTTAATCTTTTCTTTAAAAATATTTATGCTACCAAACTATCCACTGACCACATCTCCAGTCTTGAGGCTAGTAGTGTAGAGACTATATACAAGTTGGAGAAAATATTCTCTCCTAGCTTCTTCAACTCCATGGAGCACCTCGTGATTCATCTAATTATAAAGCTAGGGTGGGAAACCAATGCAGTATAGGTGGATATATCCATTTGAAAGATATATATACAGTCTCAAGAAAAAAATAAAAAACAAGGCCAAAGTCGAAGGTTTTATTATGGAGGCTTATATAATAGAAAAATTTTAAATTTCAATCGATACTTTTAATCCCAATATGCAGACAAAGCTGACTCAAATAGACCAAAATGATGATAGTAGTGGTAAGGGATCAAAGCAGGAGATCTCAATATTTGCCTACCTTGCTCATGAATTTGGACACCAGGTTCGCCAGATTTTAATTGATATGAATTTCGATAGGCAAAGACATGTTATGCTAAACTATGAGGTCAACTTATATATTAAGTATCCATTACTATCCCAACTCTTCAATTATTTATTACAATATATTTATCTTATGCATGATTAGGTAATATGATGGGATGTTGAAATGGGATAATAAAAGAATAAATAAGCAAGAAATTTCTACACAGCGCTCACAAAACTTTATAGATTGGTTTCACCAATTGGCAATCATCTATTATCATTTCATATATTTTAAATTTTTAATTTATTCTTGTTATAATTTGTAGGTCATGCAAGAGGATACTCCATACCTAAAAAGCTAAGACCATTAGGTTACGGGCCAACAAAATACATGATATGTTATGATAATTGTAACGTAAATGGTTTTAAATTTTATAATTAGTGATATGGATATCATAAAAGTATAATGAATAGCAGTGTGTATATAAATGGCAATTAGTGAAAAGAGAAAAAGAGTGACTACTATTAAAACCTCAAAAAAGTGATCAAGACCTGCATTGGAGATAATAGTGTCATTCTATTTAAATGCTAATGGTTTGATAATGACAACGGTATGAAAATTGATCTATGGCATGAGATTATTGAAATCAAACCGATCAGAAGTATATATCAACGAGTCATTTGTGTTAGCACAATAAGTTGTTCAAGTATACCATACTCCTTATCTATCAAGAGAGATAGGAAGAAAAGATTGAACTATATGCAAAATTAAGTTTTGAGCCATTCATTACACGTTCAAAGAAGAAGAGCCCCATTTATTATAATGCTTTTAGGAGGATGAAATATTAGAAGTTCATTAGTCCTTCATAGATGCAAAGTTAGATGCTCCAGGAATTCTCCTATGTGATGGCCAATATGAGATAAATCATACTAAGTTTGTTTTAAATGGCAATCTTATCGAAGAAAGGGAAGAAGAGGAAGAAGATAAAGAAGTGGAAGAAGAGAATGAAACATTAAAAGTTCATCAGTCCTTCATAGATGCAAAGTTAAATGCTCTAGAAATTCTCCTATGTGATGGCCAACATGGGGAGATAAATCTTACTAAGTTTGTTTTAAATGGCAATCCTATCCAAAAGGGGAAAGAAGAGGACGAAAATAAAAAAATGAAAGAAGAGGAAGAACCAGAAGAAGAATTCAAAAAGTATCGAATATTTAAAAAAGCCGATGAGTAGTGCTAAGTATATAATCCTTGAATCATTTTAATTACTTGTCTTGCATCATTTTAAATCTTTCATTACCATCCATAATTACATAATTAATCCGGTAAATCTATTTATTTTTATTTTCAGAGATTATATATCATATCTTATAGAGGCCAAAGTCGTGCTAGCCGAAAAAAGAGCTCTAGAGAACAAAGCTCTTGAGAAGAGAGTGATCATGCAGCCAGCTCGCATGGTTCTATAACACACATACCATGCGATAAACTATAATACTTTATATATTCTCTTATTTTATTTTATTCTTTATTATCTAATATAACACTCTTTATATTAAATATTTTTCTCTCATGTTTGGATGTAAGATCACCATTGACCCCACAGTCATATGGAGCAATAACCGACAGTCTGGTATATATAGGGCACTTCAGTTTCGAGTCACAATCGAACTGAAAGTCTTTCAGAGATTATTGGATGCGGGTGGACATATGAAAGGCCCTCTTCGACAAGTGGAGCAGTAAGGAATATTTTAATAAGTGGTAGAGGGCATGGTAGATAAGACCATCCAATAAAATCCAATCAAGCACACTGACAGCTCTGTTGGTATACATGTGTGGCAAATAAATTAAAAAAAAAATTATGCTTATATTAATCTCATATTGAATCAATCATATATATTTTAATTAATTAATTTTTATTATTTATTTATTATGGACATGATAGCTGGGTCGTCCATCGGCGTAGCTGCAGTTATGGGAGGCCACATACTAGTCTAAGAGGATTGATGATTACTTAGATCTTAAATCTCAACGTATTGTAGTAACAATTTAAAATATTATTTATTAATTTTTATATATACTAATAGGTATAATTGGACTAATGAATTTGTAAATTGTATAAGTGAATTATGTGAGTATGTCGTATTGAAGCATAGTGATGACCTATCCTCTTAACCTCTCCTTGATCTTGAGGGATGGTTCAAGGCCATCAAAAAGGTGAGTAAGAGCCAAGTCATTGAATTTGAATATAACTTCGACCCTTCAATAGTTTGTTGGTCTTTACATCCTTCTCTCAGGCCTTGATGATCTAGATATGGGGTGATGCACATGTCAAGGATGTGCATCAAGGATGTCATGCAGGTGCTTTTTGCCTAGCAACCTCAAAGCTTTCGGGATACCATCCGCGATACAGTCGTAGAGATTCTTTAGAAACTACATCTATGGATCAGCTGGCCTCGTTATCATAGCTATTATAGCAAGTAAGTCTATTAATAAATTCCTTTACTTGTTTTAAACTTGTATATTTATAAGCTTCACATATTTTGGCTTGAGTTAGGGAAAAGAACCTAGGAATAAAAATTTAATCTAGCCATCCAGTCGATAGGCCATATATGTCTATATCTCTTGTATCATGGAGTAGAATGTTTAGAAATAATCTATTTGAGAATAAAAAAAGTATATTAAATATATATGGCACTGTATCGACATATAATTCACTACAAGAAAAAAGGGTATTTGCAACAATTATTTCCCACAGGTAATAAATTATATGTAGGTAAAAGTATTTTTTTTCAATAAATACTTTCGTTTGTTGGGAATATATTCTTATGTATGATTTTTCTGGCAGATGAGGGATAATCGTGGGGAATAATTTTATTCCCAACAGGCCGTCTGGATTGGGCGTAGGGAATGGGCCAAAATTTTTTTCGTTTGGTTTATGTATGATTTTTTTTAACGAATGAGGGATAATCACGGGGAATAATTTTATTCCTAATGGGCAGTCTGGATTGGGCGTAGGGAATGGGCCTAATTTTTTTTCATTTGGTTTATGTATGATTTTTTCGGTGGATGAAGGATAACCGTGGGGAATAATTTTATTCCTAACAGGCCGTCTGGATTGGGCGTAGAAAATGGGCTTTTTTTTTTGTTTGGTTTATGTATGATTTTTTCTGACGAATGAGGGATAATCATGAAAAATAATTTTATTCCCAACGGGTCATCTGGATTGGATGCAGGGAATGGGTTGGATTTTTTTTTGTTTAGTGCGGCCCACAAACTCTCGTGACCCTTATTCGAACCCTTTTTTCCTTCATTTTGGTTAATCCCGTGCCTCTCCGTTTCCATCCCTAGGACGACGTCGGCAACTCGTAGGTGGTGGAGATCATCGTCGATGGTGGCGGCGAAGGTGAGTTCTTTCCTTTGGTTGATAGGTTTTTTTTTTGATTTGTTTGATGGATCCGGCGAGGTAGGGCAGGTGTCGGTTGATGGAGGTTGCGGGGAAGATCATCACTGTGCCTCAATTTTCGCCTCAAACTTAGACTTGAGAACCGCCATCGACGTTGGCAGTGGGAAGGGGTGGGGTCGCTGGGGGAGGTGGGGGGTTAAGGTCGGCAGTGGAGAGGGTTATGCCATGGGGGGGCGCCGAGGGAGGGGGGTCGAGGTTGCCGAGGGAGGGGGGTCGAGGTCGGCAGTGGGGGAGGGGGGGCCGGTGGTCCAAAAGAGAGAGGGAGAGAGGGAATAAAAACAGAGGGGGTCGTGTTTTTACATTACCTTTTGATTTCTCTGCCTTCTTAAAAAATGTTGTCTTTGTTTCCGTTCAACTGAACCAAAAGGTTCTAGTTTAGAAGCAAATCATCCTTGATTTGAAATTTTATCATCAGCTAGTGCTGTGTTCCTCACTGGCCATATCTTGGCTGGTAGTTGCTTGTGTTCTGTATGCTTTATTGTATTTGATGGCTCGGGTATTACCTTCTCTCTCTTCAGGTTTTCTGAGCTTTGACAATTGTAGTCCCACAATGTTTGTTGTTATAGCATCATGTAACTGATTATAGTGAAGGATCCAATAATAATGGATTGTTGCCTATTATCTAACCGTGCATCCTTCTTGCTTGTGTCAACAATCTTCCATGTTGGCCATGCAATGTTGTCTAGGTAAATTCTTTTTACTTCTTTTGATGATGTCTACTGAACTATCTTTCTGCTTCTTTTGATGATGTCTACTGAACTATCTTTCTGCTTCTTTTGATGATGTCTACTGAACTATCTACTGGCCATAATATATATATGTGTTTTTGTAAGACGACAATATAGTATTATAAATTAAACTTCAAGTGTTTGTTGGGCTTTATTGGCAAATTTATTTTGATAGGCCTTAAAGTGTTCTTTTTATTATTCTTGTATATATGTTTCTATTTGGCATGGATGAGTAATAACTATTTCATTATTTTGTTGATAATATACTTTTGTAACTTGTTAATGTTTTCCTATTTTTTTCTTAATTGATAGGATGGTATAGCTAAAATAAGTAAAAACTGGATGTAGATTACTAATAGATTATCTCTTGAGCATAGAAATGGAGTGAAAGATTTTCTTGACTTTGCATTCGAGCACACAGATCTAGGGGATAAAATTTGGTTCCCTTGTATCAAATGTAACAATACTCGATATAAATATCGAGATGATGTTAAGGCAGATCTTGTAATTCATGGAATAGTCCCATCTTATATTCAGTGGTCATTACATGGTGAAGGTATAGGTAACATTGAAAGTGGTAATGTTGATGTCAATGAAGAAATTGATATGAAAGATGAGGAGATTGATGATATGCAAGAGTTGATACATAATGTATGTGGAGTCCCTTATTTAGAGAGTGATGACTATACAAATTTAAATGCAAATGACCAAGATGAGCCTCATGAGGGACCTTAAAAGTTTCACAGACTACTAAGTGAGATCGAGACATGTTTATATCCGAATTGCAAGAAGTTCTAAAAGCTATCTTTTGTTTTAAAGCTATGGCAACTAAAATGTCTTCATGGATTGAGTAACAAGGCTTTTGATGCTTTGCTTAAATTATTTAAGAAGGTACTTCTTGAGGGTGAGACATTACCAAATTCATTTTATGAAGCTAGAAAGATAATTCGAAATCTAGGCCTTTATTATGAAAAAATTGATGCATGCGTCAATGATTGTATATTATTTTGGAAAGAGTATGCTAATGAAAATCACTGTGTTATATGTGGGGCATCTCGATAGAAATCAAATAGAGGCAAAGCAAATTTTGTGAAATCTTCATCTTTGAAAAGTGGCAAAAAAATTCCTATTAAGACTTTATGGCACTTTCCATTGATTCTGAGACTTCAGAGGTTGTATATATCTTCAAAAACTATTTTAGACATGAAATGGCATCATGACAAATGCCTTAAGGATGGGGCTTTAAGGCATCCAGAAGATTCTCAAGCATGGAAACATTTAGATGAGTTATATCCATCATTTGCTATAGAGCCTAATAATGTGAGACTTGGATTAGCAAGTGATGGATTCAATTCATTTGAAAATATAAGTACTGTACATAGTACATGGCCTGTGGTGCTTGTTCCTTATAATTTACCACCATGGTTATGTATAAAACAACCTTCCTTTATTTTGGCATTGCTCATTCCTGGTCCAAAAGCTCTAGGCAATGATATTAATGTGTATCTGTAACCATTAATTGAGGAGTTAAAGGAGTTATGGGAAAAAGGAGTTGATACTTACGATGCCTCAGTGAAGCAAAACTTTCGAATGCATGCAGCAGTCTTATGGACTATAAATGACTTTCCTGCATATGGCAATTTATTAGGATGGAGTACTAAAGGAAAGCTAGCATATCCTTGCTGTAATAAGAGATATATTCATATTGGCTGAAACATTGTGGTAACTTCTTCTATATTGGTAGTCATCGTTTCTTGGCCCTTAACCACAAATGGCAAAATCCTAAACAGGAATTTAATGGTAAGAAAGAGTTAAGACCACCTCCTAAACAGTTGTCAGGATATGATGTGCTTGATCAATTGCACGGGCTCAAACATATTATATTTGGTAATATTGGTAAAAAGAAAAAATGGAGAGATTTCATACAAAGCTATAATTGGAAAAAGAAAAGTATTTTCTTTGAATTACTATATTGGAAGGACCTTCTCTTGCATCATAATTTAGATGTCATGCACATTGAAAATAATATATATGATAGTGTGGTTGGTACACTTTTAGACATTGAAGGAAAAATAAAAGATAGTCTCAAAGCTTGTCGTGATCTTAAGGATATGGGTATAAGAGAAAAGCTTCATCCAATACTAAATGAAAGAAAATGGACATTTTTTGCTGCATGTTATACACTATCTATGGAAGAGAAAACTGCTTTCTGTGATTTTTTAAAGGATATTAAGGTGCCTGATGGATATTCTTTAAATATTTCAAGATGCATTCATTCCAAAGAGCACAAGATATCTAGATTGAAAAGTCATGACTACCATGTCCTTTTATGAAATTTTTACCACTTGCAATTCGTGGAAGGTTATGTAAACCACTATCAGAAGCCTTAATTGAGCTTTCCACTTTCTTTAAAGAGTTGTCTTCAAAGATTTTGTGGATGGAGGATATGGAAAGTAGGAGTCTACTATTGCAATAACTCTTAGTAAGTTGGAGATGCTCTTTCCACCATCATTTTTTGATATTATGATGCATTTGCCACTACATTTGGCAAACGAGGCTAAAATTGCTGGACCGATATAATATCGGTGGATGTATCCAATTGAATGGTTAGTGTAGTTCAAATTTTCATATTTATAATATAGATGATATATTTATCCATCTTCTTGGTATTATTCTTATAATTGCTTTATACTTTCAATAACTATAGGTACTTGTGCACACTTAAACATTTTATGCGTAACAAAAGTCATCCTGAAGGTTCAAGTGCAGAGGGATATATTGTAGAAGAATGTGTCACATTTTGTTCTAGATATCTACATGGTATTGAAATAAGATTCGATAGATTGGAGAGGAACTATAATGGCTCAAATGCTAAATCTCATCATAGGTTAGCAGTTTTTGCACAACTTGGTTGTACTTTTCAAAATAATGAGAAGAATGTTAGATTCAAACGTAAGCTAAGTAGAATGGAGCTACTACAAGCTCATTTATATGTGCTAAAAAATTGCAACGAAGCTTTGCCATACTTAAGGTAAGTAAGCTCTTTTTATTTAATATTTATATATATGACTTGTAGCTAATATGCAACATTGTGATAGAAATGATTGTATTGTTTAGTGAGTATGACAACATGATGTCAAATTCTCAAGTTCATAATGCTGGACAACCTCAAGATACTCAATTATCTGAATGGTTTGAAAAACATATGTTGCCGCCAAGATCGCCGTGGCCTGTAGCTGCTGTCGGCGCCGGAGTGCGCTCCCTTCGCTGTCTGGCCGTCTGGTGGTCCTGTACCTGCAAAACAGGGGTTAGTGACCCGGACCGAAATTTCCGGCGGGGGCACTCCAACGGTCAAGTCAGTGACGATCCAGGAGAACAGATCCTCCTGGTCGAGCCCCTCTTGATGGACTCCATGCTAGGAAGAGTGAGTAGCGTGAGAGTGTGATGCAAGTGTGTCGGGGGAAGAGCGGCCTGGCTAGAGGGATTCTCTGTGTGGCCTTTCCGCCCACCCTTGCTTGGATTTGCTTGTGGTGCTGTGCTCTCCGGTTGAGCTTGTACTTGTATTTTTTGGAGTTGCATGTGTGTTACCTCCTTTGTCTTACTTCCATCGAGCTTTGTAGTCTAGGTTACCGTTGGGCGCTCATCTTGGGATCTTCGCCGGGCTGTCAGGCGCGTGCGGCGGTGTCCCGAGGCGCCTTTCCCAATTCGTGATAAAGGAAGCTGTCATGTGTTTTAACATTCCCTCTGGTCGCCTCATTCCGGGAAACCTGGTAGTATCTCGATTGGTGGGCCACCGTCCTTGGGATTCGAATCTCCTGGTCGACTTCCTCTTTCAGGTAGTTCATGTGGTTGGTGAGGAGCATGGCACCTCGATCAGTGGGCCTCTTCCCTTTCCGGTGTAACGACGGCCACAGGTGGTCACTACGGTCTGGCGGATGTCTCAGTGCGATCCTCGGGTGGCTCGCCGGAGTCCTGGGATGGCGGTGCTTAAGCCTGAGCTGGGGGCTGAGCTGGAAAGGCAGGGCTCGACTCCGACCTAAGCGTCTCGAGCTCGCGGGATCGCCTTGGCGGAGGAGGGCAGAGCACGGGCCTGGTCCAGAGGGCTCGACCTCGGAGAGGCTCCACGTGGTGGAGGGCTGAGCTCGACTCTGACCACGGGGCTCGATCTCCAAGGGGCTCGCTCTTGAGGGCAGAGTACGGGCCCGGTCCAGAAGGCTCGACCTTAGAGAGGCTCCACATGGCGGAGGAGGGCTGAGCTCGACTCCGACCACGGGGCTCGATCTCCAAGGGGCTCGCTCTGGAGGGCAGAATACGGGCCCGGTCCAGAGGGCTCGACCTCGGAGAGGCTCTACGTGGCAGAGGAGGGCTGAGCTCGACTCTGACCACGGGGCTCGATCTCCGAGGGGCTCGCTCGGCTCCGGCCTAGGCATCCCGAGGTCGCAAGTTCGACCTGGCGGAGGGTGGTTCTCGACTTCGACAGGCGGTCCCGTTGTCCTGGGGGAGCTCAACCCGGCGAAGGAGTCCGAGCAAGGGAATTGACGCGGCGTCTGACATGGTGGCTTTCTTTGACGTGGTGTCTGTCAGCTCCCCCACGTCAGCGATCTTGCCACATCATTTGCCCCCCACTCCCGGGCTCGTTAGTGCGCTGCACTCAGGCTGAAGGGAGTAATTGTGATACTGACGTGGAAATGTGAAGATCTGGCGCAATGAAGGCCATGATTGCTGGAGCTCCATGGGATGGTCTTGCAAGCCAGTGCGGGGATGCCACATAGCCACATCCGAGGAGCAGTTAATGTTGGCACAGAATTCAGAGCGACCGGTATGCCTTTTTCATGATGGGCAGCACATGACGCGAATCCATTGGCGGAGAGGTCGTAATGGTATGGATGCGCCGGGTCACTTCGAAATGAAAAGAGGTTCTTACCCAAAATATCTGTTCTTTTGAATTCTCCGTGCCCGCTGCAGTATCCGAGCCTTCTCCTTCCTCTCCAGTTGCCTCAGATCTTCTAAGGAACCAGGTTAGTTCGCTCTTTCTTCCCCCTTCGTAAGGGTAGGGTTCTTCCTCCGAGTCTAGGGTCTCCCTCGGGTCGAGTCCGTCATTTCATCCCCTTCTTCGAGTCCTTTGCTTCTTTTTTCTTTGGGGATGTCTCGCTTCGGTCCGGGCTTCCGCCCCTCCACCAACCAAGACGAGGCTGGTCCTTCCGAGCGGAGGCCAGCATCTCCTTCTTCTTCCGGTGAGGAGGAGAATGCGACTCGTTTCGAGTTCAGTATGAGGCGCCCTCCTGGTCCATTACTCATCAGGGAACCAGGGTCCGATTCTTCTTGTCCTTCTCTTCCTCCTCCTTCTTCTGAACTTGCTCCTGAGTCCGTCCGGTCCACAGGTCCTGGCGGGATCGTCTCGACGATCACTGCCGAGGAGCTGGGGACCATTAGGGATGGCTACGGCATCCCACACTCTGTTCGGCTTTTAATCCCTTGTCCGGGGGAACGGGTCACTTCGAGTGATCCGGGCCGCATTGCTTTTTATGAAGAGACCTTTTCTGGGGGTCTCCGCTTTTCCTTTCATCCATTTTTTATGTCCGTCCTGAATAACTACTGTTTGGTCCTTGCTCAGTTAGTACCAAACACCATTAGGGTCATCTTTTCCTTTGTTGTGCTTTGTCAACTGCACGGGTTTGTTGCCCGGTTCTCTCTGTTCAGGGCTTTCTTTGCCCTGAAGTGCCACCCGACTGAGGACGGATGGTGGTCCTTGTCTTCCCGCCCGAAGGGCATTAGGTTTGAGCTCCCCTCTTCCATCAAGGGATAGAATAGCAAGTTCTTTTTTGCTACGGTTGAGGGGGTCGATTGGGTCTGGAGTGACCCGGACCAGTCCCCCAACCGAAGCTTTGTGGTCGATGCGGCTGACTGGGATGACTACGAGCAGCTTTGCACTGCCCAGGTCCCTTCTTTCGAGGTTCTGTTGTTAGAGCAGAACCTCTCCGAAGCGAGGTCGACCCAACGAATGGGTTGGGTGAGTTCGACCTGAACCTTTCTTCTCTTTTTTTTTGGTGCTCCTTATATTGCCTTCTGTGGGCTCTGACTGTTGTATGGCTTGCATCCAGGCATGATCTTCACGGAGAACGACCTACTGGCGATCACCCGGAAGAGGCCACCAACCGGGCTGGTCGAGGAGCCTCTGTCGAGACGGGTCCGGGGTGAGAGCGCCTGTGGCCGCTCTCGCCGTAGTGACCGACCCGAGTTGGCCGACGACCGAAGTTGCTCCTGCTGCACCGGCTAGCCAGAGTTCGGGGGCGACTGAAACTGCTCCTGCTATGCCGACTAGCCAGAGTTCGAGGGCGACTGAAACTGCTCCTACACCAGTGGAGAGGGCAGCATCCGCAGCACCGGGGCCAGTCCAGCGGGCGGTTTGGAAGATTCTGGAGCGGCACGGTCAACATGGATCGACCCCCACCGCGGAGCCCGAGGTGGTCATCCGGGCGAGGGCTGCGGCTGCTACCGCGGCATCCCCCAGTCCCCCAAGCCTGGTTGTGATCGAGGTCGAGGACAGGGAGGTCCGGGCCGGGGCCGAGCTTGCGACCGGGGCACCGCCTGCACAGATGCAGGGTCCTCAGCCTGCCCCCGGGGCCCTGCTACTAGCGGGGCAAGGCCATCTATCCCCAGAGAGAGCAGGAGGGAGGAGGCGCGGTGCCGACTTCCTTTCAAGATGGGGCCGGAGAGTTCTTTTCTCCGGAACCCCACACTGGCCGAGTGCATGATGGATTTTTCAATCCAGCCATGTGACCGGCAGGAGATGGCCAAGCTGTGGCTGGGCGACGTCCTCAGCGCCATCTTCCCCCAGCTTTACTCGGTAAGTGCTCCACTTCTTTCTCTTTTCTCTTTTTTTTGCTAACCTTTTACATGGTGCAGATCGGTGCTGAGGCCCTCTTCATCAGGGACTGCTGTCGAAACTAGCAGCGCACCGAACAGCAACGGGCGGCCGAGATCGAATCATTAAAGGCTGATCTGAAGGAGAGGGCCAGGGTGAACGGAGCGCTTGAGCAAAAGGTCAAGGACCTGGAGAAGCAGCTTGCCGACACTGAGGGGCGAGCGAAGAAGCTTCTGGAGGGTTTTGACCTGGAGCAGAGTCGCTCGAGGAAGAATGCTAACGAGCTCTCCCTTACTGAGAAGAAGCTGAGGTGGTACAATGCCGAGGCCGATCGGCATAAGGAGAGTGCTGAGTCAGCCCAAGCCGAGCTGGCAGTAGGGAGGGAGAAGTTGGCCGCAGCTGAGAGGGCGGCAGAGGTGGCGGCCAAGTTAGTGGAGGCAGCCAAAGTGGAGGCCGCCGAGGCAAAGAAGAAGGTCGTCAGGGCCAGGAAGGATGCTGAAGAGGCCGTCGCCAGGTACAAGGCCTCGGAGGAGTTCATCGTCGAGATTCACCAAACGGCATCGGACTCCTTCTACAAAGGCTTTATGTTCCTGCACGACCGGATCGAGATATTCGTTCCTGATGAGGGCCGTGATCGCCTCAGGTATCCTCTAGCTTCGGACGTGGAGCCTGGCCAGGAGGCAGTCGTTGAAGAAGCTGTGACCTCCGAGCCTTTCCCGCCGGCCATGGCTGAGACTGGGTCACCCGAAGCCAGAGCCGTTCAGCCAGAGGTCCCCAGAAATGAGGCCTCATAACCTCAAGGTCCAGCTGGGGAGCCAGCCAGAGTAGAGTAGCTTTTTTTCTTTTTGTTTTCATTTTTTGTACTTGGTCGGGATCACTTAGCATGTCGAGGACCCGAAGATGTTTGTAATCAACTTTTGTGAATGAAACGAGAGTTTTTCTGCCACCTGTTCCCGAGCGCCGCCTGACTCTTCTCCCTCCTCACCTTCTCTCTTTTCTTCTTCTCTTCTTTTTTCTTTTTCCTTTTTTTTGTGAAATGAGTGGTGAGATCAGAGAAGAGGGTTTCACCTTGCCTGGGATTTGGTCACCAGGCTTTAGCGTCGGCGAGTTGAGCACGGGGTTTTGGCAGTTAAGAGCAACTGGGCTCAAAGATTTCTTGGCCGGAGAGCTCAAAGATTTCTTGGCCGGAGAGCCGGGCCCCGGTCCAAGGTGCCTGAGAACTAGGCTCAGGTCTTGGGTGCCTTGGAGCTAGGCTCGAGGCCTTCTTTGTCGGAGAGCTGAGCCCCAGTCCAAGGGTTGCCTAAGAGCTGGGCTCAGGTCTTAGGTGCCTTGGAGCTAGGCTCGAGGCTTTGGTGCCGGAGAGCTGGGCCTCGGTCTTGGGTGCCCGAGAGCTGGGCTCAAGTCTTGGATGCCTTGGAGCTAGGCTTGAGGCTTTTTCTTCCGGAGAGTTGGGCCCCGGGTCTTGGTTGCCTGAGAGCTGGGCTCAGGTCTTAGTATCTCAGAGTTGGACTCGAAGACGTTGATGAATTGAGAGCAACTCGGCTCGAAGATCCCTTGACCGGAGAGCTGGGCCCGGTCTTGGGTTGCTTGAGAGTTGGGCTCAGGTCTTGGCATCTCGTAGCTGGGCTCGAAGACGTCGATGATTGAGAGCAGCTTGGCTCGAAGATCCCTTGACCAAAAAGCTGGGCCCCGGTCTTGGGATGCCTGAGAGCTGGGCTCAGGTCTTGGCATCTCAGAGCTGGGCTCAAAGATGTCGATGATTGAGAGCAGCTTGGCTCGAAGATCACTTGGCCGGAGAGCTGGGCCTCGGTCTTGGGTTGCCTGAGAGCTGGGCTCAGGTCTTGGCATCTTGGAGCTGGGCTCGAAGACGTCGATGATAAAGAGCAGCTTGGCTCGAAGATCTCTTGGCCGGAGAGCTGGGCCTCGGTCTTGGGTTGCTTGAGAGCTGGGCTCAAGTCTTGGCATCTCGGAGCTGGGCTCAAAGATGTCGATGATTGAGAGCAGCTCGACTCGGAGATCCCTTGGCCGGAGAGCTGGGCCCCGGTCTGGGATTGCCTGAGAGCTAGGTTCAAGTCTTGGCATCTTGGAGCTGGGCTCGAAGACGTCGATGATTGAGAGCAGCTTGGCTCGAAGATCCCTTGGCCAGAGAGCTGGGCCCTGATCTTGGGTTGCCTGAGAGCTGGGCTCAGGTCTTGGCGTCTCAGAGCTGGGCTCGAAGACATCGATGATTGAGAGCAGCTTGGCTCGAAGATCCCTTGGTCGGAGAGCTGGGCTCAGGTCTTGGCATCTTGAAGCTAGGCTCGAAGACGTCGATGATTGAGAGCAGCTTGGCTCGAAGATCCCTTGGCCGGAGAGCTGGGCCCCGGTCTTGGGTTGCCTGAGAGCTGGGCTCAGGTCTTGGCATCTCGGAGCTGGGCTCAAAGGCGTCGATGATTGAGAGCGCTTGGCTCAAAGATCCCTTGGTTGGAGAGCTGGGCTCTGATCTTGGGTTGCCTGAGAGCTGAGCTCAAGTCTTGGCATCTCGGAGCTGGGCTCGAAGATATCGATGATTAAGAGCAGCTTGGCTCGAAGATCCCTTGGCCGGAGAGCTAGGCCCCGGTCTTGGGTTGCCTGAGAGTTGGGCTCAGGTCTTGGAGTCTCGGAGCTAGGCTCGAAGATGTCGATGATTGAGAGCAGCTTGGCTTGAAGATCCCTTAGCCGGAGAGCTGGGCTCCGGTCTTGGGTTGCCTAAGAGCTGGGCTCAGGTCTTGGCATCTCGGAGCTGGGCTCGAAGATATCGATGATTGAGAGCAGCTTGGCTCGAAGATCCCTTGGCCGAAGAGCTGGGCCCCGATCTTGGGTTGCCTGAGAGCTGGGATCAGGTCTTGGCGCCTTGGAGCTGGGCTCGAAGACGTCTTTGAGGTTTTCCTGCAAGGCAGATAGATACTCGCGCAAAGGAAAAACCATTATTATTATTGGTGGAAAACCTTACATTATTTATAGTATCTTCGCAAATTGCAGGCATTCCAAGTTTGAGGGAACCTGATGCAGTCGAGATCCTCGAGGTAATAGGCCCCTGTGAGAGGGCCTCAACCACCTTGTAAGGGCCTTCCCAGTTCAGTGAGAGCTTGCCGCACTCCCGGGATTGAGATGCTTCTGCTCGGTGTAGCACCAAGTCTCCGAGTCTGAAGGCTTTTGGCCTGACCCGGGTGTTGTAGTACCGGGCTACTCGTTGCCGGTATGCCGCCATTCGTAGCCGGGCTTTATCCCTTGTTTCTTCGAGGAGATCCAAGTTGAGCAGGAGGTGTGCCGAGTTCCGCGCCTCGTTATATTGCTACACTCGTAGCGTGGGCATGCCAAGCTCAACTAGGATGACCGCCTCGGCGCCGAAAACAAGGTTGAAGGGCATCTCATCGGTTGCCGCTCTGGGCATTGTGTGGTAGGCCCACAGAATGCTTGGGAGTTCTTCCGCCCACCTGCCCTTGGCTTGGTCCGGCCTGGTCCTGAGCCCTTGAAGGATGGTCTGATTAGTCACCTCGGCTTCCCTATTTGTTTGAGGGTGAGCTACCGAGGTGAATCGGTGTTGAATGCCGTGTTCGGCGCAGAACCCTTCGAACTCTCGATTGTCGACCTGTCGCTCATTGTCAGTGATGATACAACGGGGGAGTTCGAAGCGGCAAATAATTGACTTCCAAAAAAATTGGCGAACATTGGATTCTGCGATCCGGGCCAGTGGCTCTACCTCGACCCACTTGGTGAAGTAGTCGATCTCCACCAGCAGGAATCTTCGCTACCCTGGTGCAGGAGGAAACGGTCCCAAGATGTCCATTCCCCACTGGGCAAAAGGCCAAGGGGCTGAGAGATGGGAGATCGGCGCCACCGGCTGGCGCTGTATGTGAGCGTGGCGCTGGCATTTGTCGCACCTTTAAATGAAGTTGGCGACGTCCTCCCTCATGGTCTCCCAGAAGTACCCCTGGTAAAGGGCTTTATAAGCCAGTGTTCTCCCTCCTACATAGTTCTCGCAGAGGCCTTCGTGTATCTCTTGGAACACAAAGGTTGCCTCTGCAGGCCTGAGGCACTTCAAGAGCGGGTAGGAGTAAGATCGGCGGTAGAGCTGGCCCTCCATCAAAATAAACCGGGAGGCCTTCTTCTTGACGAGGGCTGCTTCTACGCGGTCATCGGGTAGGGAGCCATCGGTGATGTACCTGACATACTTGTCCATCCAGCTCGGCTCGGGGGTGACTTGATGCACCTCCTCTAAGCCTCCGTAGCTTGGATTTTCAAGGTACTCAACATAGGCGCGTCCCAGCGATGATCCGACAGGGTCGTGAGTCTGGACAATGCATCCGCGTGTGCATTCTCCCCACGGGGGATGTGGAAGATGCTGAAGCGCCAAAAGCTTGTCGTGCTCGAGTGGACCTGCTCCAAGTACTTCATCATCTGGGGGTCCCTGGCTTCATATTTCCTGGAGACTTGTCCGACAACCAGTTGGGAGTTGGTGAAGACTTTCAGATTCTGCACACCCAGCTCATGGGAGACTCTTAGATTCGCGAGGAGTACCTCGTACTCCGCCTGGTTGTTTGTCATGGTGAATTTGAAGCAGAGGGCGCATTCTGTCACAACCCCATCGCTGTTGGTGAGGATGAGGCCTGCCCCGCTCCCGCCAGAATTGGATGCGCCATCCACGTGGAGGATCCAAGGCTCCTCTTCTGGTCCAAGCTCCGTCATTGTCTTCTCTGGCTCCTCGGCGAACCTGGTGCACTTGACTACGAAGTCAGCTAGGACTTGGGCCTTCTGCGAGGACCTCGGCCGGTACACTATGTCAAACTCGCTGAGGAGCAGGGACCATTTGGCCAATCTCCCGGAAGTCTCGGGGCGGCTGAGTATGGTCCTCAGTGGCTGGTCCGTCATGACCACTATCCGGTGCGCTTGAAAGTAGGACTTGAGGCGCTTAGCAGACATTATTAGTGCAAAAATGAGTTTCTCGGAGCGAGTATACCTGATCTCTGCATCGCGGAAAATTTTGCTGGTGTAGTATATCGGCTTTTGAGATTTGTCCTCATCTGCGCGGATGAGAACCGAGCTGACGGCTCCAGGTGTAACCGCCAGATAGAGCAGGAGCTCCTCCCCCTCTTCCGGCCTGGAGAGCAACGGGGGAGAGGAGAGAAATTTCTTCAGCTCCTCGAAGGCTGTCCTACACTCCTTCGTCCAGGTGAAGTCGTGCATCTTGCGCAGCGCCTTGAAGAATGGAAGGCAACAGTCGGCCGACCTCGAGATGTACCTGCTAAGGGCAGCAATACACCCCGTTAGGTGCTGGACTTGCTTCTTGGAGGCCGGGTGCTCCATGTTGATGATTGCCTAGACCTTCTCTGGGTTTGCTTCGATGCCTCTCTAGGTGACCATAAAGCCGAGGAATTTCCCGGCCGCCACTCCGAAAGCGCACTTCGTCGAATTCAGCTTCATCTGATACTGCTGCAGGTTGTGGAAGGATTCGGCGAGGTCAGCAATATGGCTCGAGCTCGGCTTGCTCATGATGAGTATGTCATCCACATACACTTGCATGTTCCGGCCAATTTGGTCCTTGAAGACCTTATTGACCATACGCTGGTATATAGCTCCTGCATTCTTCAGATCGAAGGGCA
This sequence comes from Areca catechu, assembly GCA_021397845.1. Classification (NCBI taxonomy): domain Eukaryota; kingdom Viridiplantae; phylum Streptophyta; class Magnoliopsida; order Arecales; family Arecaceae; genus Areca; species Areca catechu. The sequence continues at coordinate 152,396,289 of CM038049.1, read as the reverse complement.
TCATCCTGTAGCAGTACGTCCCCTGGTCGGTGATGAAAGCGGTGTGCTCTTCATCCTCCGGGTGCATACGGATCTGGTTGTATCTGGAGAATGCATCCATGAAGGAGAGCAGCCTGTGGCCAGAGGTGGCGTCCATCAGCTGGTCAATCTTCGGTAGAGGGAAGCTATCCTTCGAGCATACTTTGTTGAGGTCGGTGTAGTCCACACAGATCCTCCACTTGCCACTGTTCTTCTTTACCATCACCACATTCGCCAGCCAGCTCGAATATTGGACCTCTCGAACGAAACCGGCAGCTAAGAGTTTGTCAACTTTTTCCTTGATAGCTGCCTGCCTCTCTAGGGCGAAGCTTCTTTTCTTCTGCCGAACCGGCTTGTGCTTTGGGTCAACACTCAATTTGTGAGTAATGATGTCAGGAGGAATACCTGGCATGTCCGTCGCTATCCAGGCGAATACATCCGCGCTTGCCCGCAGGAACTCCAGTAGTTGAGCCCTCTCCTCCTCGGGTAGCTGGGCTCCAATCTGCACCATCTTCGTGGGGTCATCTCCGAGCGGGTAAGAGAGTAGGCGCTCGACCGGGCCTCCCCTGGGGTCTTGGGCCCTTTGGTTGAGATCATCAGCCTTGGGATCATCCTCGGGGACCTTGGCCCCAGGGAGGGTTTGAACACAATGTTGCACCGGCTGGGATGCTCCCCTCATTTTTTCAACACCATAGGGGATGGGGAACTGTACAAGTAGCCTCTTGGTGGAGACAACGGCATCGAGCAGGTTGAGCCCGGGTCGGCCCAGGATCATGTTGTAGGCGGAAGGAAGCCTGACGACCGTGAAAGTCATCATAACGATGCTTTGCTGAAGTGGGGTCCCGGCAGTGACCGGGAGAGTGATCTCCCCTCTACCCTTATAGAATCACCTGTGAAACCAACAATGGGAGTATGCACAGGTTTGAGTTAATCGGGAAAAAGGTTCATCCTGGAGAAGGCATAATAAAAAAGCACATTTATGGAGCTTCCACTATCAATCATGATGCATTTTACAGGATGCTTCACGATCGTCATCTCGACGACTATGACATCATTATTTACATTTTTCTCCCCATCTTTCCCTTCCTTCATAAAGGGAAGTACATTCTCAGGATCTCCTGCCCCCGGGCCTTCTTAGGCGCGCGCGTGGCTCTCCAAGAGATCATGCCCACCGGCTTCTCAGTGGGGCAGTTGTCGATGGCTGGAGCTGGTGGGAGAGCGATGAGCGCCTGGGATTCCACCTGAGGTCTGCCCCCCACGAACTTTTTGAGGTAGCCCCTCTTGATGAGTTCTTTGATTTTCCACTTGAGGTTGCGGCATTCCTCGGTATCGTGGCCATGATCGCGGTGAAAGCGATAGTACTTTGTTTTGTCACGGCCAGTGGAGGGCTTCATCGGAGGTGGGCGTCTCAGGTAGTCCTCACCTTCGATCTCCATGAGGATTATCCTCGGGGCGAGGAGAGGGATGTAACTCTCCTCAAGAATGGGAGCGCCTTTCGATCTTGGCCCCCTCTGGGAGTTCGGAACCTGAGGTCCTGGCTTCCGGGTTCCGGGCATCTCGGTGGGGGTCGGCTTCTTCAATGGCTTCCCATCGAGCTCCTGCCTCGTACGGTCTGTCTCCTCGGTGCGGATGTACTTTTGGACTCAGAGGAGGAGCTTGAAATAAGTCTTGGGAGGCTTCTTGTCGAGCGAGTAGGTCAGGCGGGAGGTCCTGAGCCCTCGCTTTAGTGTCAGTATGGCAACTGGCTCATCAAGGTTGTAGATCTCCAACGCGATAACCGTGAAATGGGCCACGTAGTCCCGCAACAGCTCGCGATCATGCTGTCAGATGGAGAAGAGGCAGTCTGCCTCTCGTGGTAACTTTCGACAGGTGTCAAAGTGGGCCACAAATTTTTGCCCTAATCGGGCGAAAGAGTTGATGCTCTCCGGCTCCAAGCGGGTGAACCACACCCGGGCTGCCTTCTGGAGAGTAGCAGGAAAGGCGATGCAGAGGAGGGCGTCGGTGGCCCCCTGGACCCTCATAAGGGCCTGGTGGCTTTTCAGGTGATCCAGGAGGTCAGTGGTCCCATCGTAAGGATCCACTTGCGGCATACGAAACCGACTCGGAATCGGCTCCCCTTGGATTTCTTGGGAGAAAGGGGGACAGGCGTCAAAGCCCGCTGGCTCGCTGGTTGAGCCCGGTAGATTGGCAAATCGGTGGGATAACTCCGCCAACTTGCGGTCATGCTCCTCCAGGCGCTTCTCCGCCGTGCGCTTGATGGCTTCGTTAGTGGACCCCTCCACCGAAGGAGACGGAGAAGGTAACATGGGTGCGTGGCACCCGTGGTAGGGAGTCTTACTTTTCCTTCCTCGGTGGGGCTTGGATGCTGCCCGTCCGAGGTTTGGTGAGCGGCTCTCCCTGTTGGTAGACCCAGCCCATTGTCTTTTCGCCGGAGTTTGATGGCTACCCCGGTTGTCAGTAACGGCCCGCGACTACTAAGGCCTTCCTTGGAAGGAACACAGGCTATCACAGGGAGCCGCGGCATGGGCCGCGGGAGACCCTGGCTGCTTGTGGGTAGCCAAGAACCGGTGCTGCTACTGAAGCTGGCGCACTGCTGTGGCAAGGATCTACATTTGCTGGGCGAGTGCGGCCAGCTGAGACTCCATCGGAGGTGGTTGAGCCGAGACGAATGGCCCTGCCTCCGGGTTATGCGGGTTCCCCCGGGAGGGGGAGTTCCCTGCACGACTGGTAGAGGCCTCTCGCGCTCGTGTCGTCACCATACTTCCATGGAACTTGCCTGTAGAAGAGAAAAAAGGGGACGGCTCGAACTAGATCAAGGACTGTTCACAGGGACACCTCCATTCCTAGCGCGCCAATCTATTGCTGCCAAGATCGTCATGATCCGTAGCTGCTGTCGGTGCCGGAGTGCGCTCCCTTCGCTGTCTGGCCGTCCGGTGGTCCTGGACCTGCAAAACAGGGGTTAGTGACCCGGGCCGGGGTTTCCGGCGGGGGCACTCCGATGGTCAAGTCAGTGATGATCCATGAAAACAGATCTCCTGGTCGAGCCCCTCTTGATGGACTCCACGCTAGGAGGAGTGAGTAGTGTGAAAGTGGGATGCAAGTGTGTCGGGGGAAGAGCGGCCTGGCTAGAGGGATTCTTTGTGTGGCCTTTCCGCCCGCCCTTGCTTGGATTTGCTTGTGGTGCTGTGCTCTCCGGTTAAGCTTGCACTTGTATGTTTTTGGAGTTGCATGTGTGTTACCTCCTTTGTCTTGCTTCCATCGAGCTTTGTAGTCTAGGTTACCATTGGACGCTCATCTTGGGATCTTCGCCAGGCTGTCAAGCACATGCGGCGGTGTCCCGAGATGCCTTTTCCGATTTGTGATAAGGGAAGCTCTCATGTGTTCTGACATTCCTTCTGGTCGCCTCATTCCAAGAAACCTGGCAGCACCTCGATTGGTGGGCCGGATCTCCTAGTTGACTTCCTCTTTCAGGTGGTTCAGGTGATTGGTGAGGAGCGTGGCGCCTCGATCAGTGGGCCTTTCCCCTTTCTGGTGTAACCGTCAGTCGCAAGTGGTCACTGTGGTATGGCGGATGTCTCCGTGCAATCCTTGGGCGGCTCACCAGAGTCTTGGGATGGCGATGCTTACACCTGAGCTGGAAAGGCAGGGCTCGACTCCGACCTAAGCATCCCGAGCTCACGGGATCGCCTTGGCGGAGGAGGGCAGAGCGCGGGCCCAGTCCAGAGGGCTCGACCTCGGAAAGGCTCCACGTGACGGAGGAGGGCTGAGCTCGACTCCGACCATGGGGCTCGCCCTTAAGGATAGAGTACGGGCCTGGTCCAGAGGGCTCGACCTCGGAGAGGCTCCATGTGGCAGAGGAGGGCTGAGCTCGACTCCAACCACGGGGCTCGATCTCCAAGAGGCTCGCTCTGGAGGGCAGAATACGGGCCCGGTCCAGAGGGCTCGGTCTCGGAGAGGCTCCACATGGCGGAGGAGGGCTGAGCTCGACTCCGACTACGGGGCTCGATCACTAAGGAGCTCGCTCGGCTCCGGCCTAGGCATCCCGGGCTCACTGGTTCGACCTGGCAGAGGATGGAGCTCGGCTTCGACAGGCGGTCCCATTGTCCTATGGGAGCTCAGCCCGGCGAAGGAGTCCGAGCAGGGGAATTGACGCGACGTCTGACATGGCGGCTTTCTTTGACATGGCACCTGTCAGCTCCCCCACGTTAGCGATCTTGCCACATCAACATGTAAGTGATATAATATCTTTTTTTAAAAATAATATACTATTCAAATATAAGAAACAAAAAATTATATAAATTATATTGAATGATGTGTTAATGATCTATTTTTAACTATAATAGGTAACACAATTGTACTTCAAAGGAAATGGACAAGTGAGTGAAGAACTATTTCAGTTGGCATATGGTCCTGATTCAGTGGTCACAATTTATGATGGCTACAAAATCAATGGATTCAAATTTTGTACCATGCAACGTGATAATGAAAGGATAACTCAAAATAGTGGAGTTTTTGTTAAGGGAATTGTAGGCACAACGAACATAGACTATTATGGTGTACTAACCGACATTGTGGAATTGAGAGGAAATCAAATTATTTTATTCAAATGTATCTGGTGGGATGTTCATAGCCTTGTAGAGGAATCGAGAAAGATCGTTATGGCTGCATAAGTGTCAATACTAAATGAAAATTGAATACCAATGAGCCATATATGCTTGCATATCAGGTGGAGCAAGTTTTCTATGTTCAAGACAATATTAAGCCTGATTTTCTTATGATCCTTAAGACATAACCTCGCGCCTTCTATGATATGCCGATTGAGAAAGAGAGCATCGGTTTGGAGGAAGAATGTGCATTTCAGCAAAATGAATCATCCCATCCTGAAACTGTCAAATATGACAGAAAATTATGAAGAAGTGGATGATTGGGTTAGGAATGGCCTTCCTCCTTGAAGTATCGATGCAGAGTTGTTGGATGAGGATAGGCTTGAAAATATTGAAAAATTTGCAATGGAAGATGATTTTGATGAAGATCATGATGGCCTCTCTAGCAACGAAATTCCTGCATCAATAGATGATTGTGATGATGAGGATGATAATGATAGTGGGAAGGAAGAACTATAATGGCATGAGCTTTTGTAGAAGTTATTTACTTATGCAAGCACCACATGTTATATATTTTCATAATTTTATTAGGTTTTGTTCTTTTCAACTTTGGACTAGCCATTTTTATGGAAGCCCTTTAATGAAATTTATTTCAATGTTTATTAACTGCATTGTTTAGATGATACATGGTTCTTGTTTCTTTACTAAGTTTGTAATACCATGTAGAACAAGCAAAAGTTTTACTAACTTAATGTATAAAGGTAGATAATTATGGCTGAAGCTAGTAATCGCAAAAGGAGATGCATTACTAAAGATAGAGGCACAGAAATTAATGCTATCATCCAACAAAACCTTCCATCTACCACTAGAGATAATGTTGATTGTGAGCAAGAAAGTGAAAATGATAACTTTAGTAAGTATCTTTAAATGTTATATTATATATATATTCTTAATTCTTTTTGTTCAAAGTAGTTATTTAATTTCTTTTTTTATGCTTCTGATTTTAAAGGTTTAGTCATGAATACTACAAAAAGAGGACGAGGAAGGACTTTGAACAATGAGCTGAAAAATTCACAGATCAAGAAAATAATGGAGTGGGATCACAAGGGAAGAATTACATGAGAGAATTGTACTCAATTTGCAAGTTGGTGTGGTACAATAGTTAAAAATTGATCCTTTGCACCCCTTAAAATTAAAGGATGGAGTGAAATTCCTAAAAATAAAATAAGGAATATAATTAACCACATCATGGTAAGATTTTTGTCAATTTTTTAATTAGAACATCAATAATCTTAATATTTACTAAATTGTGTTATCTTTTTATAGGATTATTTTATTTTCTTTGAGGAAGGACTCGATAAGGCTGAAGTTATAAGAAGGACAAAATATGTGATAAGGAAACTTAGTGATCAATATAGGGTGTATAGGAATGAGTTGTATGAAATTTATAAGAATCAACATAAAGATCAAGGAAAATTCAAGCGCTTACTAGATGAGGTAATCACCAAGGATGATTGGGAATGGCTTGTTGCACAATAAAATAGTGAAACTTTTTAGGTATAAAAAGAATGAGCATGAAGCAATAGAAAGATGATTGTTTTAAGTATCTTTCTAGTATTAATTTAACTAATTATAATCAAACTTAATTATTAAACGAGTCAAAATAGATTAAATGGATCAAAAGTCTAAACCTAAACCTAATCTACTAATAAAATGGTCCAAGAAAGATTAACCGGTTTATGAACCAAATCTATTGATGTCAGACCCAAGCATGCTTCAAGCAAATCGTTCACAGGTCAGGTTAATGTGTTGGATCATAAAATACCATTCCTAGCTACAAACAAACCTAAAAACCAAAAAAAAAAAAAAAAAATCAATATAAGAAAATTACAGATGACTCTTCAATCCCTGAGTTTTCTTCCTCTGCCATCCCTACTCCTGCCAGCCTAGAGATTCAAAAATAAAGGCGCATTCTTGACTAAGAGCTTTTGCAGGTTTTCTGGACTATGGGACCAAGACTCTCGATGAACAAAGAGGCTCATGCCCCCATAAACTTCCTAATTTTGATACCTTTAAAAATGGCAACGGGGCGGCGAACAACCGTGACTCAGAGGTTTCTAGGTTCCATTAAAGGATAATGTTTGGTGTTGCCTTAAATTTGATAACTTTTAAAGCACAAAAACATACATGGTTACTATAAAAAAAAATAAGTTTTTGGTATCCATATCCAAGACATGCTTCTACAAGGATTTTTCTTAATATAAAAAAAAATTGCAGGACTAGAAAATATTGCTCTTCTTTTTGTAAATACCTTTATGAAAGCAGAAGCACCACCGAACATGCTCTTGGCCAGCCATGAGTACACACAAATTTGCAGCTAGACTGGACGGTTCTGCGGAGAGTACAATGCTTGTTAGTAAGAAATCCTCTTCTTTGGAAAGTTCCTTTCTGATTCTTTACTTCTTGGCGACGTCTTGAGCAGGGGAGCAGCAGCGAACAGGAGAATCGAGCTACAGGTTTCGAGTTTTCTATATAAACAACCGGCACGTCATGGTTGAGATAGGGACCTCAATGGGTGAAGATGTTTGTCCTGGGATCCTCGTACATCCCATCATAGTATTGGGTATTTGCTTTTATTCTGCTGTACCCGGGATGATGGTTCTGAGGGAGGGGGAGAGGTGGTCACCGTTGCTTTCCCCTGTTGTTCCAGGCTTTGTTGCGCGATGGATGGTCACAGTCCCACATCTGTACATTTACCATGGTATAACTATTGTTCGCCTTTCTTTTTGTTCTTTTACACCATTTTATTTCATCTCGATGACATTGTCGTCCTCTAGTCAAGGTGACAGTGAGCCGAAATGCTGCTGTCTAAACAATACACGGTCAAGATGACCTGAAGCCAAAAATTTAAAAAAAAACAAAACAAAAAAACAAAAAGGTCAATAATTCCAAAGGAAGTTTATTTGAGAATGCAAGTTATTCTAATTACACCGAGTAAATAAGGAAAAAGTTTAATTACCAGCTTAAACTTCAGCATGACCATCTTGTACAATGGTACCAATGTTACCGTGAAGTGGGACACTGCCATGCATACGCCATATTCTCATAAATTTTACTGTTGTTCTTGCATGCTTTTATTAGATCTAATGCTTGCTTTGTCTTAAAACAGCATGTACAACGGTCAAAAATCACAAGCAATGACAGAAAATACACCATGCTCCAAAACAGTGCACCGTATACGAATGAAGAAATCACAGGGAAACAAGTTTCCAGACAGGCAAAAGAACAAATTTACCAGGATCTAATGGGAGCTTTAGCTCCTAAATAAGATACACATTGCAACTGTCCTGCAACCGAAACTGACGGTTCCAGGTTTCAGTTTCTTTAAACACCTCCCACCTTTTTTTTTTCAGGGGAGGATAATTCAAATCTTTTGGCCACCGACTCGAGTTATAAGAAGTTTTCAAACAACTAGCCATTGTTCACCTTTCTAAGCCTGATCACAGCATTTTCTTTTCTTTCATTCTCTTTTTTTAGATCTAATGCTTGTCCTAAGCAGCATGTACGGCAGCCAAACGTTGCAGTTATGATGAAAAATAGACGATGCTCCAGAACACTGCAGCATACAGAAATAAAAAGAAAACAGGGAAACAGAATTCCAAACAGGCAAACATCGTAACGAAACATCAAGCTGAAGACTTCCACTATATGGGATCTAAACACAACCTGTGACTATGGCAATCATGCTGCAATATGTTATCCAAAAAATAGCCCTGTATGCTCTGAAATCCCATCCTCTATCACATCCAGAAAGAGAACTCCGGTTCATCTCAACTTAAAATTCTTACAAAAACCAAATGAAAATCCTGGTAATCACTTTAAATACTTGAACATGCAGAGAGTTGCTTTAAAGAAATAAACATTAGATGTAGTGATTGCAAAAGCTAACATGGACGCAAAATCAGCCAAACAGAAAAAAAATCAGAAAATGAATAATAAAAATTTTGCGTGCCTCAAACTGGAAATTGAATTAACAATATCGGGGCAGAGATTAATACTAATATGCAAAATATGAAGAGCAAGCAACAGCAGGACTACTGAAGAGCAAAATAGAAGCATTTGAAGAACTGAAGAACAAAGTGAGTAGGGCTGAAAGTGGGCCGGGCAGGATCGGGCCACATCCCTATCTAAGCCCGGTCCGGAAAAAAAAAATCAGGCTTCGGGCTGGGCTTAGCCCAAAATTTTTTTTAAATCTCAGGCCCGACCCCGACCCAAGCCCAATCGGGCCGGCCCGAATGTAAGCCCTGTTGACCCCAAAAAAAAAAAAATTTCATCGACCCCGATCGGGTCGGCCCGAATGCAAGTCCTGTTGACAAAAATAAAATCACCGACCAGTGATTGCCCAATTGACCGGAGGAGGCAGATCAGAGCCGGGGAGGGAGAGCCACGAGGTCGCGCCGGGAGCGGTGGGTGTCGGGTCGGAGCCGGCGACGCCGAGACGGGCCACGAGATTGTCGCGTGCGGGCATCGGGGCCGGAGGAGACAGATCATAACCGGGGAAGGGGGGCCGGAGGAGACAGATCATAGCCGGGGAAGGGGGGCCGAGAGGTCGCATCGGGGGCAGTGTGCGTCAGGTGGGTCGCTGGCGCCGGAGGAGGCAAATCGGAGACGGGTCGCGGGGTCGCATGGGGAGCAGAGTCGTCGGATGCGGGCGTCGGGGCCGGAGGTAGCTCGGAGCCGGAGAGGGGCCGTCAGGTGCGAGGGAGCGTCCACCGTCGGGGCTAACTGGGGATCCGGGGGAGGGAGATGGAAACGAGAGAGAGAGAGAGAGAGACTGAGAGAGAACGAAGAGAGGGAGACGGGAGAGTTGGAGAATGGAGAACAAAAAAGCAGGCCTAGACCGGGCTTATCTTCGAGCCGATCCGGGCCGGGCCAAAGGGATGCCCGAGCTCGGCTCGAAAATTGAATGGGCTCTATTTTAAGGCCTGAAGCCCGACCCAATTTCCAGCCCTAAAAGTGAGGTTGAGAGGATGGTTTATAATTTGAAATAGCGAAGAAAAAAGTTCAAGATTATAAAAGCAATTATGGTTGCCAAAGAATCTTGAAATTAGGAGGCAATCCTGATGGCTAGAGTCTCAATCAATGTTTGTCGAACCATCCTGAAACATTCCAATACAGCAAAGCAATGTAGGGAGAGAAGCATATATATATATATATATATATATATATATATATAGAGAGAGAGAGAGAGAGAGAGAGAGAGAGAGAGAGAGATGGAAGGAGGAAGACTGAGTAGGGCAGCCAGCAATGGCTGCCGAAGGGCCATGGAGGCTCCTAGAGGATGGAATCTTTCACCCAGCACACCCCGCGCTCCATTAGATCAAAATAGGAGCAATCGCCCCTATTTTGATCATGACCTTTTTCTTTTCTTCTCTTTTTTTTCAATCCACAATGAAATCAGCAATCTTGTTGCCAGCAGCAATGGAGTTAACTTCACCGTGGATCGCAATAAAAATATATATATATATAGAATCACGATCAAAACAGAGGTGGTCACCTCTATTTTGACTCGACGGAAGGCGGGGAGGAAGATCTCACCCTTCAAGGGCCTCCATGGCTCTCAAGTGGCCACCACCAGCCTCCCCACCCACTCCCCCTCCTTTCGTTCCTCCCCCTCCCTCCCTCTCTCTCTCTCTCTCTCTCTAGTCCTCTCTCTCTCTCTCTCTCTCTCTCTCTCTCCCTTGCTTTACCGCATCGAAATGGTTCCAGAATGGCGAACCTTGGCCTCAATCCTATGTACCTTCTACCTTGCAGACCTTAAATGCATTATTAAATAAAATATTAGCTTTCAGATACTCTCACTCTCAGGTCATATAGTGATGATAGATGACCCTCTTTAGCAAGGGGCATGTAGAACCCCCCCAACCCACCTCCTTTAATAAAATCATGGAGAAGTGAAATAAAATAGCTATACAGAAGAGAAGCACTTTTATATATATCCAGAAAAGGATTACACACAAAACCTATGTTTTCCAAGTATATAAATCCTTAAAATAAGCAAATAGTGTCCATCTCCATCATCCAACCTTGTGAAGCCTTCATCTACTGTCAAATACAAGCTTTCCAGCATCCTAGTTCACAAGTTCCCTCAAGATTCTATGAGGTTCCTTCTCTTTCCTGACCATGTGTACATCGCATGACAATTTGAGTGAGGGATGCAGGCACACCAACATCTTAGGGTTATGTCCACCTACAGCCTAAATAAACAAGCACAGCTAACAACCTAAATGCAAGAGTCCCCTTGTGCCCTAAAGAAATGACACTCATAACTTCTTGCTCAAATAGAAACCTTAAAACAAGCAAGTAGCTGCCAATCCATCTCTGATGCGTGCAAAAGCTATGAGTCTTTGAGTTCGTCACTGTGCACTAGCTAAAGGGAATTCTAGTACTAAAACTCATCATGAACAAGAAAGTAATCACAATGAACCGAATTACTTATCATGCTTGAAATTAGTCAGAAAAAGCATTGAGGGAGGAAAATAAAATCAACTTCTAGTAATAATAATAAATAGAAAATAAAAGCACTACTTGCAAGAGGGAAAGATGGGTTGGACAGATGAAAGGAATGCTTTAGGGTTCCTTTCCCTATAAAAAAATTTTTCCATTTTGTAGAGCACTTTTGCATAGCTTTCTCCTGCATCTGTCCCCTCACTTCCTCCTAAGTGGAGTCCAACAGTAAATATGATGAAAATGTGGAATTTAGCTTAACCTTGCCACATCACACAACCATCCAAAATTTATGCACACAGAGAAAGAGAAAAAGGAGAGAGGGATAGAAGGGGGTGGAGGGGTTATGTTCCCGATGACCAGCACCAAGAAGAATCAATCCAATAATTCACAACCCTTGTGTGCATCAATTTGCAAATTCTTGAATTTTAGACCGTGGATTTCCACTACTTTTTTTCCTTATGTATGACAAGACCTTTTTCAGTTCTCCCAGAATCTCTTGCACCCCTTTCAAAAGTTAGCAAGATCTCATGATATGCTCTTGGTCGAACCTTAAAATTTTACATTAGATCCCTTAATAGTTTACATCAAAGGGCTATATTGCACATCTCTGCTCAACATGTATACATGGTACTTCTAGATCATTCATTAATAAACTCCAAATTATTGAATCTTCCAAGATACTGCCATCTCAAAAGCTGTGGTCGCCACCAACCCTCTCCAATCTTCTATTGGTTCCTACAACATTACTTGTATCCAATGAAAACGTTCTTCCCTCCTAGATTTCTAACATTAATACACTATCTCATCCAGAACTGAATTCCTGTTTGGTGAATAACCTACATTAGTTCCTCCACTATACCAACTCAATGAGTAGCATTTAAGTCACTTTCTATATACATGCATATACCTTATTCACATCCAAATTAGGAACTTAACAAAACAAATCAAACTGTAAAAAAGAATCAAACAGCAAGAAAGATTTCTAAAAGTCCTTGAAACTTTCACAACCCACTTCTGATATATTTCTTCCTTAGATTTTTTAAATCATTTCAAGCTCCATGAATCCTGGCTATTTTTATTTACTATTTTTGAGATTGCATTATTAACTCTCTTCTTAATTCTATCCATCTTTTCCACTCAAGCTCAGAAGCGGCATTGATGATGCTAAACTGACATGTTCAAAAAAAAAGAAAAGTATTAATCACAGATTCTAAAGAATAGACAGAATTGCCACAAAACGAATTCAAAACACTGAATAGTTAGGCAACACAAACAGGTCAGGTCAAGCAAATACCTCCTCCATACCTGTACAAATTAGATTGTACACCCACAATCAGGACCATTTGCAGAACTACATCTGTTTTCAAAACAGGCCACTCAGGATAAAAGAAATTAAATAATACATATCATATTCTGGTTTCCCAATTTAGGGTTGATGCCATAGAAACTGGGTCTAGGAGGAGTGCAAATCCTTTAGGAGTTGGCTACGACATGTTTCCTATTTTCTTTTTCCTTTTCTAGTAAGTTTACAAGTCATGGGTTGCCTAATTAGTTTATGAGTAATTGATTGCTTATTCGATTTTCTTAATTCTTGTAGTACATGTCTTTATGAGTCTATAAATATGTAGTGCAATCTATTCAATGAAACTGTTCTAAAGGATTTTGGAGGTCCTAATCCCATTGAAATGATCAATATCACTTCTTTTTCTTTTTTTTTCTATTTTCTTTCTTTTTATTCATAATACTACTAATAGGGACCTAAGGTCTTGTTAAGCTGGTAGTCCCTATGCGCATCTCAAGACTACACCACAACTATAAAAACCCTCACCAAATTATGTATAATCCAAAGTCACAGCCTGATGGTAGACATGAAGCAAGGCTTAAGGCAGAGTTTGATCGAAATCTCAATCAATATAAGGATACCTTTCTGTCAACTCTTCATGCCACAGTTATTCGAGCCATTGAGCAATTCTCAATGATTGCTAGAAACCAGGTTCAACATAATTCACAATTATTCAAAAGCAATTTGAAGGATAAAAGGAAGATTTGCAAGACCAAAACCCTGATAAGAAGGAAACTAAAACAATAGCATCATATGAAGAGTAAAATGATCTCATGCACATACGTGAAACTCAATTAACACAAAGGTGGTGATTCTTCAAGGGGGAGGTCACAAGCAAACAGGCATGAATCACATATAAAAAAATGCTGACTGATGATGTTATTGTTCAATTTGAGTTCTACAATATAAATATGAGCTTGGCAAATTAGCTAATATTCTCTAAATGATAGAATTTATGGTCAACATGTTTGTAACAAAATGCCATCATGGCATCCATCATGAAGTGAAGACTTGTAAATCTTGCACTAGGATGGTGACAATTTCAGCAGCAAGACTAACAGAGTAGGCCTTTAATTAGAATGATGGTTGTGATCAAGGTTCACAAAACCAGTACCTTAACCTGTACCGATCTAGTACCAAGTCAGTGCAATACCATACCATGCCAATATCAATCAAACGCCGGGGCACCCAATCTAAGTTTTTGCCCTATATCTAGAGAGTGAACGGGAGGGAGGGAGGGAAAGGGTTCTGCATCATATTGGTGGCAACCGGAGATGGTGGCAGTGGATGTGGTGGAGCCCATGGTTGCCACGAGCATCGAATTTGAGCTGTCGGACAGCAGTCTCAAGGTGGATCACTAACAAAGTGGGAGTAGAACGCTCCGAGAAAGTCTCGAAGGTCATTGGTTGAGAAGTTCAAAGGCGGAGTAATCGGCATGAAGTCCAGAGGCAAAAGCCATCAACAAGAAATCCAGCGGTGAGAGCTGGCAGGAGAAAAGAGGATAGAGGAGAGAGAAGGGATTGATAAGGGACAAGAGGGTTTTATAAACCATGATCAGTTCAACCTAGACAAACCGGGTCAATACCACCCAAACTGGGCCAAACTAAGCAAATCCACTTCGGATTGGTTTTGACATGTTTTTGTGTAGCCATGAGCAAACATGTAAAACCAACCCAATTCCATATTGGCTTGAACAACATGCCTCAAACCATGCAATCCGGATCAGTTCTGCATACCTTTGTTGAGAAGCAGTAGGAGAAGGTTGTCCTGGAGGACAAGGCTGTTTTAGAAGGAGAAGGAACGAATGTCCTTTGTTATGGTATCCTAATTTAGGGTTCATTTGTGGTACAAGTTTTTCAAGAGTCCGAATCCATTGAAGATGGGTTATCCCATGTTTTATGTTTTAGTTTTCCTTTTCTAGTAAAGTTCGTGAGCCATGGGTTGGCTAATTAGTTTAGGAGTAATTAATGTAGGACAACTAATTAATGTTGTGTCCCAGTGATGATTTAGAAAAATTAGCCATAAAAGCTTTTGGAGTTCCCAGCCCTCTTGAAGTGATCAAACATTCCTTTCTTTTTTGCCTTTTATATTTTCTTTCTTTTTGCTCATATTACTATCAATAGAGACCTACAATCATGTCATTAAATCCAATTAAGAATTTCTAAGAAAATTGCAGGTTATATCCAACATTGCTCAAGATTTTTTAAATGGTTTGACCTAAATAGATGAAATGAGAAGGCTTCCAACACAGACAACTTCAACCAAGATTCAGCCTGGTAAATGTCCTTTAACCACTGAGAGCAAGAAATTACTCCAACCAATCTCTATATCATACCTACAAATCTCAATATTTTCCCATCAAGAAAAGGGACAACTTAAAATAACCATCTAGAAAATTATGGTATGACCCTTAATTATAGCTACAAAGCAAGTTCACGTGTAACGTGCCCATACATCCAATCAGGTATCCTCTCTTTCCTAAAGATGGTTGGATTATGATGAATTAGTAAGTACTGATCATTATGTGATTTGATCAATTATCCATTAGAGCCATTAATCATTGTTGCCAAAACTAAAATAACTGTGCAGCAGGGACCAAATAGAACATGAAGCCAGCATTACCTTTGACAAAGTCTGGGTCCACAGCACCAGTACCTCTTCACTCTACTGCATGCAGCTCTGATTAACAGATAGAAAGAAGAGGTACAAAGTAGAAACTAAGCATCAGTCCATGATATATAATTAGCTAACAAAGTAGTGCTGTTAAGAACCAAACCCAAGAAGGATTTAAAAGGATAATGCAATTCAAAAACAATTTTCAGCAAGTTTGAGATTAATTATTGAGTACCATACCAAATAACAATAAATAGATATAAGAAGAAGACTAGGAAAAAAACAAGATGAACAATAATCAATAGCAATACTGAATTTCCAGTACACAAGTGCAGAAGAAGAAAGCATGTGTGGTGCTTGATCAGAAATATGATCAGATATCATATATGTTCAATCAACCATATCACAATAAAGTCATAAGGCCTCAAGATGACAACCAGAATATCTAGCAGAACCTCATTAAAATTGTACCATTTTCTAACACATGAAAGAAGAAACTATCTTTCTGATCGTGATCAGGACTTGCCCTTAAAGTCTACATTATACATGCCATTATCATACATTTAACAAGTAAGACAAAAGTAAGATTCAGAGAGTAAAGTGGACCACATGATATGAGGTACTATGACAGCTGATCTTTTGAAATGATAAATAAACACTGTTACCAACAAAAATGATAAATCAACACATTGCTTCATAGGAGTTATATTAAGAATGCCAAACTGCTCAAGAATCCTTGCTTCTAAAAGAAACTGTGAGTGACAAAATATAACTCTAGCAAACCACACAATGCGCACACTTTGCAATACTCGACTCTCGATAATATAGCATAAACATAAATTTTTTCAATATTACGCACCACCAAAACTACAATGGATTTGTACCCATGCATAAAAGAATGCCTACATTATAGAAACCAAATATAATAAACTGCCACATAATACAACTAGTTACACACGGATAAACTCATCCACTGCCCAACAATGTTAACAGGCACAAATATGAAGTTTGAAGTCCTCATCACGATTGATATATATTCCAATCAATGTCAGGTTTTGAGAAAACCTCATAATCAGTTGGGCCATCTACAAGATTATCAACAGTTTGTATTCCTTCCAAAATTGATGGCTGAAGCACGTCAGTTCTGGAAGGGAACATTTTATAAAACAATAACAACCCAAGAGTGAAAATGGCCTGCAGCTTCATAGGGTCACCCTTTACTGAGAAGTACAATAGCATTGACAGAAGAAACAAGACCACACAGAAATGCATGATGCACAACACCCTGTCCATTAGCTTCCCATCATTACCAGCAGGGAAGCCTCGAACTCTGTACACGAACAGGAAGTTGTACTTGTCCACTACATACCGATAACCAAAGTAAATGGCACCAACAGGAACCACGAGTGGAGCAAACAGAGAATAGATCATGGTGAGCGCAAATATTGTGAGGTTAAATGCATAGTATTGTGCAAAGTCAAATGTCTGCTTTGGAGCATGGAAGCTCCGGCTTATCGGGTATATTGAAAGATCATGTACCTCAGCACCATTCAAACCTGAGCTGTCTTCTCTCTCGGATACGAGAGGCATCCGTAGATTATTTTCTTCATTGTTCTGCTCCAAAGGATAATCCTCAGTCTGTTCTGGAACCAACTGTATCATGTCATTTTTCCGAAACTTCTTTAACATATTTTTTATCCATGGTATCGGAGCCAATAGATCAAATGAAATCCCTAGAAAGGTGCATGTGATTAGAAATGCAAGAGATGAAAGGCATGATCTGGACAGGAAAGAAGCACTCATGTACTGTTCGATCCGCTTACAATCTTCGCCATCCAAGTAACACTTCCCCATCCGTAGTATAGCACCCTCAAGTGACGACTCAACAAGAGCTCGCAGAAGGATGAGATTTACCAGAAAGAAGCAAACCATCTTTAGTAATGCAGCTCTTTGCTCCCCAGATACCGTGATATGGCATTCAAACTTGGAAAGGTAAGATAGCACCGATGGGATAATAATGTACATGCTCACAAAGATAAGGACATTAGGCAGGAACTGGAGAATTACAGCTGCAAACCAGCTTGAGCCCTGAAGCCAAGTCAACCAATGCTGAGCATTATCCATAGCCTCTGCATTAATGATCCGTGCAGCACTCTTCATTGCACTGATGATTGCAAGAGGTGAACTGCAGAACAATAGCATTAGAAGAAGGCAAGTGTTTACAGCCACCCGCCGAAATCTTAATGAGAGCTTGCTCAAGCCCAAGTGGTTCCAGTAGATATCAGCTGCTGGAGGGGCCCGCTCCACCCTCCATCGGCTTCGCCCAAGCTGGAGCTCCATCAAAGGGAAGAACCTCCCGATGGGTCTCTTCTTCCTTTCACTCTTGAAGTCCCTCACAGCCATGTTGGTCGTGTAAACATCCTTAAAGATCACGAAAGCAATCCCAGCACCCTGCGCACGCCCTTCCCTGTATTCGGACAGCTTACTCTCCAATACCAACCTCAAATTATACAGCTTTCTCAATCTCTCTTCATCGGTGAAACCCAATTTTATGGCAATATCTTCCCATATCTCTTTCGCTCTCCTCCAAAGCCAGTGCTCTGCAAGCTCGCCACGTTCCTCACCACCATCAACCAGGTTTCGCGCATCCATCCGAGCTTCCAACCAAAAGATGTCGTTCTGGACCTTTGTCCACTTGGAGGCGAGGTATTCTAGGGAGCAGAGATCGAATGGCACGATGACTCTGTAGACCTTGCCAGGATATCTGTGCTGGAAGTACTCTTCCAGCGGGGACTTATCAGCAGCTAGGTTTTTGGGTATCCCCTGCACCATGATGGTGAAAATTGCGACGGAATTGGAACTGGAATCGCTAGGGTTTCCATTCCCGTCCCTGAAGCGGGTTATCCGGAGGTCGTCCTCCATCTTGGAGATGCCGAAGTGGGCAAGGACGACGATGACGACCATAAGGAGGAAGTGGACCCAAAGGAGGGACGAGCCGCTGGGGATGTGGCTGATGGTGGTGCGGGTGAACTGGTCGGCAAGGGGGGCGGAACCAGCGCAGAGGTTGAGGGGGAGGGCGGCCGCGAGGGCAACGAGGGCGACGGCGAGGAGAACGGCGAAGCTGGCGCGCTCGATGAGGAGGAACTGGGCTGCGTCGGCGCCGCAGTGGAGGGCGATCTGCGCGGTGGTGGAGTGGTAGACGGCAAGGAGCTTGGCGGCAAGGGCGGAGGGGCCGGGGAAGCGGCGGTGGTCGCTGCGGAGCTTGACGAAGAGGAAGAGCAGGAGGCAAGAAGCGGCGCCGGCAGTGGAGATGTTGAGGAGATACTGGATATTGCCGTACCAGGCGGCGGGGTAGTCCGCGTCGGAGGGGGACGGCGGAGGGGAGGAGAGGAGGGCGGCGGGGGAGGAGGAAGAGGCCATCGAGGAAGGGGAAGGGGAAAGCGAGGATGAGATCATGGGGAGGGAGGAATGAAAGGGAAGGAGGGAGAGCTTTGCCCTCATGGGCAGGCAAAACCCTAACCCTAACCCTAAACCAAGGTCGACGATTGATGATGAAGAAGGGGGCAAAGACCAAAGAGGAGGAGAGAACTGACTTCTTTTTTCTCGTCGTCATCCCTAACCCTAGTCCTGTCTCCTAATTTTTAGAGAAAGAAGGTACGTGAAGGAGAATTTTCTTAGTTTTGGATAAAAGGGAAGGAGGGTATTCGGATTCCAGGTACCTTCTTGTTTTAGCGTGCGCCAAACGGCAAGGATATGGGCATGGCAATAGGATTCCAGGGTTCGGGTTGTATCTTTGGCACGAATGAACGATTGATCTTATTTAGCAGTCTCGACCGTCGGATCGAGATTCACACAGCTCTCAAAGCAAACCGAAGCTTTTCAATCATCGCATGAGCAGCTCTCAAATCAACCATTACGCAATCCAACGGTAGATTCACTCGAAGGAAGGTAAATCCTTCTTTTGCGTGGAAGATACAACCCAGTCCCGGATTCCAACTTCCTTCGAGATGCTATCACATCCATGCCAAAAATGAAGGAGCTACCGCATTATAGTTTTTCTTTTGTTAATTTTTTAAAGTTACACCATCAAATCTTGTTTTCACCATAAATAAGAAGGTAAAAAAAAAAAAAAGGTTACATGGAGGAGGTTACCAAAATTTTTTTTTGGAATCAAGGGATAAAATTGTTGTGCAATTACCGGTGTAATTTTTTTATAATTTAAATACTTACTTTTAGAAGTTTGTGATGTTAAAGATTAGGATGGAAGTTGTGCCAAATTCATTCTCTAGGATTGTGTGAAGGTACGGGTCATCTTTAACGTGGAGCCATGGAGATCAAGCCTTGATTACGCTACAGAATAATTATGCATTTTGCATGGGTTCATAATGCTATAACTATACCAATAAATAGTCATTTATAAACATGGAATATATATCTTATATACTATCCCGGGCATGTTTCGGGGAAGAAAGTTGGACTTTGAAATGGAAATGTAAATAAGTTCTAACCATTTAGCTGGGAGAAGTCCTATTCTTATTTTTATTCTAGATAGAAATATTTTAATTTTTTTAAATCCAATTCTATCCTTTTTTATTATTCAAATTTTATTTCAATTTCAATTCCAGTCACAAACCCCACACATCATAGTTTTTTAATCACACATCAAAAGCCATCTTTATATTTTAAAAAATTTGAGATTTTTGGATAAACAAGCACTAGAATGCGCATACACATCTTGGCACATGTGCTAAAAGTTTTATTCCTAACTTGGAACTAAATCTCCTCTTCACTTAGATTTAGTGGATCAAGAGTATCAATGAGGACTATTTTTATTTGTGTAGTTTATTTTATTTTCTTATTTTCAATATTATGTTATAATTAATCCACTATTTTGTACCACATTCATATTAATGATTGTGATATAAAGACCGATCAACATCAAGTCTAAGGAAGCCATTTAATGTGTATTGATTACAAATAGGTCTTCTCTAAGGAAGCCATTCAATGTGTATGAGGTTACCTCTCTGCTTGATCAAGGTATTCCTTCTGTGGTAGTATGTGACTTTAATTATATTCTTTGATCTGAGGACAAGAGAGGAGGGTGACCTTTTGTGGAAGACACTGCTTTGACAGAATTTGGCCATTTCCTTCATGACAACGGCCTTCTTGATCTTGGCTTCGTGGGACCTTTGTTCACTTAGTGCAACAACCAAGCCAGGAGTGCTAGAGTCTGGAAAAGAATTGATAGAGTTTATGCATCTCCTAGCTGGATATAGTGGCATCCGAACTTCTCTGTGCGACACTTACCAAGAATTGTCTCTGATCACTATCCGCTTCTTTTATCCACTGATGCTGCAACCCCCTATCATGTTCTCTTTAAATTTGAGAAATTCTGGCTGGCTTACCCCTGCTTATGGGAGATAATCAAGGAGGTGTGGAGGATGCCTGTCAGAGAGGATCTAGATATCAGATCTTGCATAAGCTGGATCTGGTTAGGAGGCGGTTGTTGTCATGGAACAGGGTGGAGGTTGGCAATATTTTTCGCAATTTGGAGATGGTGGAGAGATCTATCATGGAGGTCCAGGAGCGTGAGAAGAGGGATAGGTGTTTGTTTGAGGCTGATCTGGGTTATCTTCAAGGCCAGCTCACCATCCATCACTCTCTACTTCACCGCAGGAAGCTTTATGGAGGCAGAAGTCCAAAGTGCAATGGCTTAGGGAGGGAGATAGGAACACCAGATTCTTTTACCAAGCTACAATTATCTGGAGGCAGAGGAACTAGATTCGGATGATATGGAGCTCAGGTGGGAGATGATTGGAGGACGATGATGAGATTAGTGAGGAGATCACTCAGTTCTTTAGGCAGAGGTGGGCTATGCCAGTAGAGGTCGTTAACTCTTTTATGATTCCACCCTTCTAACTAGTCTATGAGCAGCAAATCTGCAACTTATCAAGCCATGTCTGAGGTTGACGTTCAAAGAGCTTTGTGGTCCTTGGCCAAGGACAAGGCTCCACGTCCTGATGGCTTTTTCTCCTATGTTCTTCAGATGTTATTTGTCTATCATCCATGAGGATATGGTGGCAGCTGTGCAAGACTTCTTTATTCATTGAACATGCCGGACCTGTGGAAGAGGACTTTTTTTTAATCTTAATTCCTAAGCATCATGATACGTCCCAGCCTGGTCATTTCAGACCATCAGCTTATGTAATGCATTATGGAATTTGTGCTAAGCTTCTGGTCATTAGAATGAAGCCTGTCCTCCCGCGTCTCATCAGTTCGGAACAGGGTCCTTTTGTCGATGGTGTTTTCATCACTAACAATATATTGATTGCTCAGGAGTTTATACATGATCTTGACCGTATCTCGATCCATCGTAGTCTTATGGTTGTTAAGCTAGACATGGAGCAGGCATATGATCATATGCACTGGAGATTCCTGGAGAGGGCTATGCTGGAGTTTGGATTTCATCCCTGCTGTATTTCATGGGTTCTGGCCTGTGTCGAGAGACATTCACTTCCTATCCTTATTAATGGAACTCTTACGGATTTTTTTACCTCCACTATCTGGTGCGGGCACCAGATTCAGAAGAAGACTTCAGAGCTCCATCTGGATCTCTGATTAACCTTGCTCGAAATTAGGGTTTTGGTTTGTAATAAGAGTGACTAGATCAACTCATTTAGCTTGAGTCTACATTACCTGCATTTTATTTTGTTGAGTCATGTTGACTCAGTAGTGGACTAGGGTTTCAAAATGGGATGTTACACTTTCTTCCAAGACCAGGCAAGTGGACACCACACTCCCAGCCACACTCCCAGTCCAGGGGGCGCCATATCCACATCTAGCAGCTTTTGGTCCCCACTCCACAGATGGCAACCTCCTTCTCTCATGCGCCAGATAAGGAAATCCACCAAGAGACCACAATCAAGGGGGCGGCCAAGACTTTCCCAGAAAATCCAAGCCAAGAAGGGAAGAAATTTCTCTTGGAAGAGCATATCAAGGGGCGCCCATTACCTGCCAAAAAAACCTAAAACAAAGATGGGAAGAGCCTTGACTTAGGGAGGAAGAAAAGGAGGAGTCCAAAAGAGTTGATCCAGGGAAGGAAGAAATTTTTCTTGAAGATCCAAGCAAGGTGGCGCCATCTACCTGCCATTATATCCCAAATCCATTTTTTTTGGTATTTTGGCCGACCTATGTAAGGATTTGCCATATTTTGGAGATCCCCTCCTTTAGTCCCACATAGGAAAATATGAAACCCTTCTCCCTTGTAAAGCATTATAAATTAACCCTCTTGTAAGTTGAAAAAATCATAGATGATGAAATCAATTTCTTTGTGAGCACTTTGTGTTTCTCTCTTCCGCACTTGTATTCAGGTGTGAGCTCCGTGAGGGAGTAAATCCGGGTTCCCTAGGAACCTTGAGGAGGTGTGAGATCTCCACCCCAAAACCCTAGCTTAGTCCACCCATCTCTACTCCACCACCACCAAACCCTAATTTTCCATCTACATCCCACGGCCCCTCTCTTCCACATAGAGGCCGGCCACCAGCATCCAGGTTCAGATCAACTGTTTCAGCTATAGAGCAAGTTCAAAGAAGAGTCAGATCAATATCAAGATCTCCGGAACTTCTACATCCAACAATCTTCATTAAGTCCTCAGGTCAGTGTCTTTTCTTTGAGTTTCTGGTTCTTTTTTTTGTGTTCTTCTTCTTCCAGATCCTGAGTTCGAGAAGAAAGCCAACCTTATTATAGGACTACAATCCGAGGATCCATTGCGAAGATACCCCTTCTCCAAGATCCTACAATCTGCTTGAGAGTGTCCTTCAATTGAAGCAACGAGAGATATCACAGTCAGGTATAAAACCTTCTCTTCTCTCTTCGTCTGTTTCTTGAAAGAGGAGTAAACCCTAGGTCTGGGGGTTTCTCAATCCCCAGCGATCCTACTTCTGAGTTACTCTGATAATCCACTCCTTTTAATTATGCTTTCTGTCATTTCTTAGTTTCTTTTTCACATTAGTTTAACTTTTCTTTGAGTCAAAGCCGACTTCTTAAATATATATAAAAAAAAATTAGTCTTATTTACATCCGCATCGCATCGTCTCTTTTGTTCTGTCTGCATCATTTTTGGTATCAGAGCTTCCGTTCTGCATCAATTTTGGTATCAGAGCCCTGTCTAGGGTTTCTGTCTGATTGTTTGTTTGAGTCCCTCTCTTTTTACTTTGTCTGCTCGAAGTAGACTCCCCAGACGTCCGGTCCTAGAACGAAGCGGGGTGCAAACCTCCTCCTCCCATTCCACGGGGTGTTCCTAGGGCGTGTAGGGGATCCGTTGGGTTACAACTTCGTAGCAGAAATTATAAACGGGAAGTGCTCTGTTTTCAGCCCGTAATTCCCTGTTGTAGGAATTATTTCTCACTACAGGTAACTCCAAATTCAATGATTTTTGTTTTCTGAAACCAGTATAATTGAAACTAATTTACATAATTTTCTCATAATTTATTGGTTTCCGTGCGATTTCTGAGAATTAAATTACTGCAACTCTGTTTTTTTATATTCTGCAATCCTTTATTTTTGAGTGTTCATCACTTAATTCAACTTAAGGGCATTTGAGTATCTAAGATAAGGGGAGGAGTTGATAACCTCTCCTTAGCCCAAAACCACCACCCCTCATTCGAACCTAAGCCTTTAATCTAAAATTGATTAGACCTAATTTGCCCTAGTGGGCTAGGGACATCAACAAGTCGGGTCAAGGCTAGTGTTGAGTCAGTTTGTCTGGTTACTCTATGTGTGCTTTGTACTCAGTGTCTAGAACGGTGGTTCAGGGATTCCATCCCGAAGGGCTTGTGTGCGGTCCGCCTACCTGGCCAATCTCTGATTGGTGTCTAGGATTGGCATTCAGGGACCTAACACTCCCCTTACACCTGCCTGGCTGAGTCCTGAGTTACTACAGGCTAGCTTGCCACTCTGATTGGGCACCTAGTTTGGGCTCTAGGTCTAGTTAGCCCGTAGTCGTTCAGTTGAGTCTCATTTTGTGTGCTTGATTGCATCATGTCTACCCGGAATGGAGTACCCTACCAACCTGGTCAAACCCAACCAGATTTAGAGGCCATGGTTAGAAATCTTACCAAAAGTATGACCAAATTGAGTCAGGACATGAATGAGGGTTTTTCCCAGTTTAGGGATCGAGTCCAAGTACTTGAGAAACGTAGACATCAAATTGGACCCCTGATCCAAAATTTAATAGGACCCCACCTCACCCATGCCAGGAACCTAGGAGGACCTTATACCGTGATCCCGAGCATAACCTTAGGAAGCCTAACCATGATATCTATAGTGTGGATCGTGTCTATGAGAGGTCCTTACATTATTCTAGACCAGTCACTCAACAACCCAAGTCTTCTAGATCAAACCATTTAGATCCACACCCATGCCCAAGTAAGGTATCTACTAGCTTGAAACCCAGTGTGACCCAGGTTCCTATATCTCAAGAATGGTTGTTTTGTGGAGAAAGAGGCCATAAATCTAGTCAGTGCCCATGCATAGGACTGGCTTGTGCATAGCTAAGTGGTAAGAATCCTAAGGATGACATTAATGAGGGAGAACCCAAGCCTACCAATGAGGAAGAACGTTAGGTATGACAAGCCTAGAATCAGTTGACCCGATTACCACTGACCCGAAACCCATTGAAGATGGCATCGAGGAAGTATATGATGCTGGCTTGAGTCTAGTTGATGATATGAGGGGGAAGAACTTGAAGAATGTGACATCGATACTATTGGTTCCTTACCTGAGGAGACCTTGGAAAGCAACCAAGTTGTAGGACCTAGTTCAGAAATTCAAGAGATTTGTGAGAACAAGGTTCCTTTAGTCAAACACCCCCAGGAAGAACTCATAGTGTTAGCCCGAGATATCAGTGCGTATCCTCTAATGACAGTCATTCCCCAAGTACCAATTGAAGATCTTTGCACTAAACTGTTTAAGTTTGCCCACCCTATGGTAGATCCTCTCCTTAGGATGACTGAATCAAGCCTCTTACAATTGGACCTTGTCCCATGCCCAGCCACTAAGGTCTCTCCCGTAATCTCAGTTGAACATCCTTGTCTTGAACGGATTGATTCACCCAGTCCTGTAGAAGTCCTCCTTATGACCCTAGACGCCTTCCTTCGCATGATGACTCTTCTATCCTAGTAGTTATACCTTTCCGCCCCCATAAAGGTCAAATTTCAAGTCTTGAGGTCATCATCCATAGGCCCTCCCATGAATCATTCTCTAATCCAGTTCTTGAGAAAGTGGATCATTGTTTGCTTAGAGAACAAACCTTAACTATTGCAATCACATGTCCTAGGCTACTCCCCGAACCATCTCTTGATCCATTCCTAGGAATAGCAAACTTTCCTTTCGTAAGGATGACCAGTTGACACTTATAGATCACCATTCAAACCTTCAGGTCACCACCTTTAATCAGCAGGTAATTCAAGACTCCACCTCATATTCCTCCTTTCTCTAGGACTTCCAATGCTTCTTACACCATCCAAGTATACTTTGTCAAGGTCTTTAGAGTAAATCACATGTCAGAATCTATTGGGTTTTGCCACCTACTTCTGGAAGACCTTATGGCACCTACTAGGCACCCATGATAAGTTTCATGCTCTGCATGCCATCCTCCGACCCAAGGTCAAACCCAGAGAGCCATAGTTTGTTAGGTTTAGACCTAGGGTTCCTTTGAATAAAAGTCCATTCTTTAGGATGCATCGTCAGGCGAGTTTAGGACATTGTCTTAGATTTTGATTGAGTGAGAATACCAGGAATTGGGATTTGTATTTACCCAGGGATAAATTTGCATATAATGACTCGGTCAATAGGTCTACGGGTAAGAGTCCATTTGAAATTGTGCATGGTTACAAACCCCACACACCTATTGACCTAGCTCCTTACCAGTCCACACGGGTCTCCGAGTCTGCCGAAGTTTTAGCACAGCATATAAAGAGACTTGCATAAAGAAATCAAGTCAAAATAAATTTAAGTAACGAAACTTATAAGAAATTGGCTGATTCTCAAAGGCGAGTCAAAACTTTTTGACGAAGGAGACTATGTAATGATTAGGTTAAGGCCTGAACGGTTTCCTCCTGGAACCGCTAGAAAGTTACATGCTAGGGGAGCTGGACCATTTAGAGTGGTAAAGAGAGTAGGATCCAATGCCTATGTGCTCGAGTTGCCTCCAGAACTAGGCATTAGCTCCACTTTCAACATAACAGACCTAGTAGAGTATAGAGAGCCAGCTGTGATTCCCAGTGAGGCTTTTGAACCTAATCCTGCTCTTGAGAGTGAACCTGACCCTGTGTGTCCACCAACAAATTGGCTTGTGAGGAAAGAGCAGATTGAAAAGATCCTGGATGATCAGGTTATCTCTACTCGTAATCGAGGATACCAAAGATACCTGGTCCGCTGGGAAGGCCAGATTCTGATGACTCTTGGATCTTCCGAGAAGAGTTACAAGAGCTGGACCCAGACCTCTTGGAGAGATACCAGAGCCAACTTGATCCATACTCGACAGGGTCGAGTTCCTCCCACCCTGGAGAATTGGTGCGGGCACCAGATTCAGAAGAGACTTCAGAGCTCCATCTGGATCTCTGATTAACCTTGCCCGAAGAATTAGGGTTTTTGGTTTGTAATAAGAGTTGACAGATCAACTCATTTTAGCTTGAGTCTACATTACCTGCATTTTATTTTGTTGAGTCATGTTGACTCAGTAGTGGACTAGGGTTTCAAAATGGGATGTTACACTTTCTTCCAAGACCAGGCAAGTGGACACCACACTCCCAGCCACACTCCCAGTCCAGGGGGCGCCATATCCACATCCAGCAGCTTTTGGTCCCCACTCCACAGATGGCAACCTCCTTCTCTCATGCACCAGATAAGGAGAAGTCCACCAGAGACCACCAATCAAGGGGGCGGCCAAGACTTTCCCAAGAAAATCCAAGCCAAGAAGGGAAGAAATTTCTCTTGGAAGAGCATATCAAGGGGCGCCCATTACCTGCCAAAAAAAACCTAAACAAAGATGGGAAGAGCCTTGACTTAGGGAGGAAGAAAAGGAGGAGTCCAAAAGAGTTGATCCAGGGAAGGAAGAAAATTTTCTTGAAGATCCAAGCAAGGTGGCACCATCTACCTGCCATTTATATCCCAAATCCATTTTTTTGGTATTTTGGCCGACATATGTAAGGGATTTGCCATAATTTGGAGATCCCCTCCTTTAGTCCCACATAGGAAAATATGAAACCCTTCTCCCTTGTAAAGCATTATAAATTAAACCCTCTTGTAAGTTGAAAAAAATCATAGATGAATGAAATCAATTTCTTTGTGAGCAACTTTGTGTTTCTCTCTTCCGCACTTGTATTCAGGTGTTGAGCTCCGTGAGGGAGTAAATCCGAGTTCCCTAGGAACCTTGAGGAGGTGTGAGATCTCCAACCCCAAAACTCTAGCTTAGTCCACCCATCTCTACTCCACCACCACCAAACCTAATTTTCCATCTACATCCCACGGCCCCTCTCTTCCACATAGAGGCCGGCCACCAGCATCCAGGTTCAGATCAACTGTTTCAGCTATAGAGCAAGTTCAAAGAAGAGTCAGATCAATATCAAGATCTCCGGAACTTCTACATCCAACAATCTTCATTAAGTCCTCAGGTCAGTGTCTTTCTTTGAGTTTCTGGTTCTTTTTTTTTGTTCTTCTTCTTCCAGATCCTGAGTTCGAGAAGAAGGCCAACCTTACCATAGGACTACAATCCGAGGATCCATTGCGAAGATACCCCGTCTCCAAGGATCCTACAATCTGCTTGAGAGTGTCCTTCAATTGAAGCAACGAGAGATATCACAGTCAGGTATAAAACCTTCTCTTCTCTCTTCGTCTGTTTCTTGAAAGAGGAGTAACCCTAGGTCTGGGGGTTTCTCAATCCCCAGCGATCCTACTTCTGAGTTACTCTGATATCCACTCCTTTTAATTATGCTTTCTGTCATTTCTTAGTTTCTTTCAACATTAGTTTAACTTTTCTTTGAGTCAAAGCCGACTTCTTAAATATATATATAAAAAAAAATTAGTCTTAATTTACATCCGCATCGCATCGTCTCTTTTTTGTTCTGCATCATTTTTGGTATCAGAGCTTCCGTTCTGCATCACTATCGATCTTCGGCAAGGTTGTCCTCTATCCCCATACCTATTTATTATTTTTACCGATGCTCTATCCCGAGCTCTGTGGGTTGTTATGAGAGGAAGGGGATTGATCCTTACGTCTCTGCTCTCGAAGCCATGCTGATCTTGCATCTTCTTTTATAGATGACTACTCGCTACTGGATAGAGCGACAGCATCTTCTGCTCCGGGACTTCGAACGATTATGGAGGACTACTACTTCTCCTCTAGGTAGAGTGTCACTCTTCAAAAATCTTTAGTTCACTTCAGTCCGAAGACACCCACCCAGCTCAGGCGCCAGATATGACATATCTTGGGGATTGCTGAGAGTAGAACATTTCACTATTTGGGTGTTCCTATTACTGGAGGTAGATTAAGAAGGGCTGATTATACTCACCTTATGAGGGCTATCAAGGAGCGAGTGGATGGTTGGCAAGGAAAAACATTATCTGTCATCGATAGGATTACATTGATTAGGTCTATTATGAGCTCCCTTCCTGTTTATATGCTTTCTAATGCCATTATACCAAAACTGTCATAGCAAGATTGAAGCAGCATATCGGAACCTTTCTTTAGAATGCTGGACTTGCTGGGCATCGTATTCATCTCCTTGGTTGGAGGGAGGTCTATCAGTCTGTCGTGGAGGGGGGCCTTGGTATCCAGTCTCTTATCATTAGGAGGGAGGCCTTGTTAGTGACACATGTTACCAGATTTTTATTGTGCCCGGACAATATGTGGACCGTGATGATGAGAGCTAGATATGGTTTGTTGCCCTCGAGGGTGGATTCTCATCCTGGTCGGACTACCTCCATTATATGGAGGGAGATGGTTGCCAGGGCTCCTCATGTGCTTCCTCTGATGACTTGGATTTTGGGTGATGGTCGCTCTGTCAGATTTATGTTCGATCCATGGATTGTTGATCTTTCACTGTTTAGATGGCCTACCTTTGTCGGTGTGGATATCCCAGACACCATTTCCATATCTGACATGTTCCTTCCTGCTACTAATCAGTGGGACCCGGTATGGGTGACCAACACATTCAGTGATATTCTTAGCATCTGGGTACTCTTTATTGCTTTACCCCTTCACCCAACCTTTGATATTAGGGTTTGGAGGTCTTCCTGCCTCCCGAGGTCGGTGTTGTTGGATCTCACCCGATTGTATCGCGAGGAGGCTCATATGATTCTGGATACTGCCTAGATCTGGAGGTTGGGTGTTCACCCGAGGGTTAGGCTATTTCTGTGGAAGGTGGCTTGGAGGCACCTACCCACTATATCTCTTCTTATCTCTAAAGGGATGCACCTTCCATCTACCTGTCTGGGTTGTGGCCACGACGAGGAGACATTGGACCATGTTCTCTTTCTTTGCCCATGATCTTCTTATGTGTGGTGTTTAACGGAGTTTGATAGCCTTTTTCTGTAGCCTGCGGTCTCCGTTTAGACCTTCTTGGATCTTTTATGGCATTCTGCTACAAATCAGACGACCACAGCTTCTAAGATTCTTATGGCTTATATTGCTTATCATATTTGGCTTTTCAGGAATGTCCTCGTGTTTGACTCTATGAGGCATCCGCCCAGAGTTGTGTTTGAGGTTGCCCGTGCAGATGCTCAGGAGATGATGACAGCCACCTTCATGACCATGGAGATCTGGGATTCCTGCACTGCTCTTGGAGCATCTCGTCAGGCTTTCATATCTTGGGAGCCCACTCCTCCACAGGTTTTGAAGGTTAATTTTGATAGGAGCATTAGGGGTAGACGGGTAGTGCTAGTTTTGTCATCCGTGGTCATACGTCATGTCTTGTGGTCGCAGGGGAGGTATCTCTATGACCCAACCATCCCTGCTACTGAGCTGAGTGGCATGTGGGCTGGGATTGTCTATGCTACCAGAGAATTACATGCAGACTTTTTGATCCTTGAGGGTGACTCGGCCACGGTGGTCTCGTGGATCCAAGACGCCGTTAGGTCTGACATCAGGCACCCTTTGCTTCGAGATATTACCGTGCTGTTGTAGGCTTGTACGGGCTTTCTGATCCGTCATGTGTATCACGAAGCGAACTCAGTAGCTGACTAAGTCGCTTCATTTGTGGCTGATCATTTTGTTCATATTTTGTGGACGGACCTGGAGGATTCTCCTGCTCCATTCCGGGATGTTCTTTTTTCTGATCTTTTTGGATGTATTCACACTAGACAGTTATAGTATGGATCATCGAGCTTATCTGAAAAAAAGGATATTTTTGGAAAGCTAAATAAGAAAATCTGGTCAATAGGCTCAAAAAGATTAATAGATCAAGTTATACTTAATAAGCCAAAGTATTATAATTGATCAAAATAGATGGCTAATAGACCAGGTCATATTTAGTCAGCAAGTTGAAATACATGGCATGATAAAATACATAGTTAGTACTACTATAAGGAAGCCAGCCTTAAATTAATACAAAAAAGCAGGCCAAATATCAGTGACATAGGCCAAACACCAGAGGAGAAGGTGGATACACTACGGATACAAATCAATGCACCAAGAGTGTAGGCCAAGTAACCAGGATGTAGACCCTTGGAGGGTGAGAATTATAGCTTAAGATGAGATTGTAGAGGAGTAGAGTCCAAAGATGATTGTTAACTATTTGTTACCACTACCAATAACATGGTAGTCACTACCTATCATATGGATATCAATAATAGCCCATGAGCATACAATAGCAAGGATAAGCATATAAAATGAGTAGTAGTATCTATTTTTCTATTACTTTTGATATAAGAGGAGGTAACAATATCTACCAAGTATGCTAATAGTATCCTATGTAGCATATAATAGTAAAGAACAAATATCCAAAATACATAATAGTAACCAGTCTTTCTATTATCCATGAAGTAAGAAAAGGATAGCACTACCTATAGTTGATTATCTAAAATATGGCATTTTCTATACAAAAGCTTAGTCCATGACCGATGCCATCTATTATGTATGGTAATAATGGCTGATATGATATTCAATAACTAGAATAAGTATCCAAAATAAAAAGTGGCAACCATCTTACCGGTCAAGAGGAGATACTTATAACTTATAAGTATTAGGTTGTCATTGTAGAAATGGCATCTTTTGAACATCATAATGAATAGATTTTTATTTTTAGTATTTTTATTTCTTTTTTATTATACTTTATCAGAAGTTTAGATAACATTATAGTAGTTAAATGTCCTAGAAATTTGAGACACTCAGACCCAAGCATCCTATCCTTGCAAGTAAACATATAAAAAATGTGGAGTGGAATAAGATGCGCTCACATAGCTCTCTCTCTGTTATAGTGAATTTATAAATATATAGTTTGCTATATGAGAAAACAAATCACATGAAGTAAGGAAAAGTTACAACAAAATACAATGGACAAACATATACATAGTACAGGAGGTTCAGAAGATTGTGGTAGGTGGTTCTCTTGAACGGAATCGATTATCAACCAGGACCTACGAAAGAAATTCCATACTTGTCAGGATTTTTTCTGATAAGAGATCTTTGATGCTTAAGTTAGCTGGAGCTTAAGAACAGTAGATAAAAAAGTGAGTGAGAGAGTGAGAACTTAGAGCTTACCTGAGGATCCTCTCTTTCTTTCTATTTAAAGAGGGAGTTTGTTAGGCTTAGGGCTACCTGAGGGTTCTCTCTTCCCCTCTTTTCATAAAAGGAGTTTGTAACCACCTTATTTGTTTGTCAGGTAGTTTGTAAATATCTTATATATTTGTTAGATAGTTTGTAACCACTTAGTTAAATAGTTTATAACTACCTTATCTATTTGTTAGGTAGTTTTATAACCACCTAGTTTGTTAAATCTTTTGTAACTATCTAGTTTGTTAGGTAATTTTGTGTTTATTGAAGGTGAAGGATCCTAGTTAGCTATAATCGAAGCCAATGATGTCATAGAGGTTATGGGCTATTTTAACCTCGAGTCGATTAACAACCGAAGTCATTAGACAGTTATGGAAGATCTGATTATGAGCAAGTTATCTTCTACAGAATTGATGAGAATTCGATGTGGACATTAGTATGCAGATGATATAGACAGCAGTTCAGTTGTAGACTGATCTTAGCATTAGATATCTACCGATACCTATTACTTATATTTAACTTCCATAATTATTGTTAAGTGATCTCAGTCGCCATCTGATCTCTAGTGACTGATGTATATTTACAACATCAACCAAGGTCGGGGCAAGTGATTCGCTCCGTAACATTATCAAATCAAATGTAGACTTGTTATTATCTAATTTCTATATAAAAGAGTGAAACAATAGTTATTTTTTTAAATAATTATATTAGACATTTCTTAATTAGATAGGTGAGGTCAAGGCTTAATATTGGAAAGCTATCCACACAGTTCCCTTTATTTACAAACAAAGCAATGCTGGTACACACCATGATACCAAATAAAGCTATCAGTCATTTAGTAGAAGATTATTTTATTTATATTGTAGTTGTATTTAAATCATTAATATGCATGTATCACATGGCAATTTTTTTTGTAGTAAGGTACAGCCATAAAGTATTTTCCTTTGCAAAATGATATCTATTGAGAAACAGTGCAAAATGCCTTTTAAAAAATGTAGAATTTGCATTCTCAAAATAATTAATATGGTATCCCCCTTAAATAAAAAAGAAAAATATATATGCACTTTTTTTCTCTTTATGTTTGCCACTATTATTCTCTTCTCACCAGCATACATCTTAGTCTCACTGCCCATGGGAAGTTAGAAGAAAAAAAGAAAAGAAAAGAAAACTCTTTACACAAGTTATTTTTCCAGGTTGGTTATAGGATGCTTGTTCAAGTTTCCTTATTTAATTAAAAATCTTATTAGTACAAAATATTTTTAATTAAAATTAATCTACTATTATAAATAACAATAGCTATATTGTGGATGTTTCTAGTTTTTTTCTCTAATTTTGTATCAGATATGTTCAGGAGCCAAATCAAATAATTTAACATGTTTGGAAGTCAAAAAAAAAGATATAAAGAGTCCAATCTATTTGAGAGTTTTATCAAAAGAATACAATTCTAAATTATAATGCAAACAATTAGGTTTGATCCAGGTCTCTAGGCCTAGGAGGCTAGGACTTTACTAACTTGATACAAACAAAGGACATTACATGTATGTAAAAAATAAGAATTCATAGGAAGAGGGAGTCATGAAACAAATGTTTTCTTTGAGGTTCCAGGATTCAAGAAGCCAAATTTCTATCTCATTTTTCTTGATATCATTTATTCTATCTCCTCTCGCATTAATACTATAGAAGCTAGCACCTTCCATCAAAGTATTTTTTAGAAATTCCAAAACATCAATGTCTAATTCAACCGAGAAAAATATATAAAAGAGTTATAAATGCTCTAGTTCAATAAGAGAGTAAAGCCTGAGGAACTCAATAAGGGGCAATAGACTTGTTTTACATTCCTAATTATAGAGTCAATCCACACAATGAAGCCAATGTGCCAACATAGTCAAGGGCTCAAGGCATATTCTCTAAAATCAACAAACTAATCATATCTAGCACACAAGTTTTTTTCAAATGAATAATAACCATGGACTACACCAGGACCACAAAAATATCTTATGAATATTGATTTAGTATGACAACCAAACCATTACTTCAATAACCCACTCTATATCATTTTAAAATAAAAAATGATTACATAAACATTTAGATGCGCTGTGGACAGTAGCTTGGTACCAAAAAAAACTATTAACTATCAATAAATATTGATAAATGCCTTGGACAATAATAGCTTCTTTTTTTTTTTGATCATTATAAACTGATTCTTAATTATGTAGGGTTCTGTAACATAGATTGCTTTCTATTTTTGAGCTCCTCTTTGTTATTTATCATTGTGTGGACAAATTTGGCTATTGGTAATCTTGTTTTGCACAAGGGTGGAACAGCAAATTAGGTTAATGGTGACTTCTCAGCTTTCAACATCTCCAACTAAAGTAGAAAATTGAGGAGGAGGTAACTACTTGAATTGATTAAGTATCCTGTCTTGTTCAATAACATGCGGGAATTTTTAATAATCTTGACCATAAAAAGCAAAATGGAGAAAAAGGCATGACAGCATCAATTTTGTCTCTTTTTATATGACAATGACAATGATTTATCTCCTTGAATTGTATTTTTTAGGGAAAAAAATATTAGCATAAGGCATATCCATTGCATGACGGACATTATTGTAAATTGGATCGCTTTCTTTGTTGCACATCATTCTAATGGAGATCTTTAAATGATGCATCTCACTTGCCAATATTCTTTCAAAGTATTTTTTTCTAATTTTTTCAAATATTTATACTTGTACTGTATGAAATTTCCATTCTTTTTAAAAAAAACTCAACAAATAAATCGACAATGATGGCAATAAATGATTTTATCCAAAGATGATTGAGACTAAAAGATCATAGAAAATGAATCAAACAAGTGCTTAAAACTTTGGATATTAGATTGGAATTTGAAAATATAATATTTATTATTATATTAAGCAACCAATACAGGTGAAACAAAAGGCCGGCCAAAAAGTTTGGGATAGTTAAACCATCCAAATTGATGATTTATCTACTATTAGACATGCAAAAGCTAGTAGGTCAAATGGTTCAACCTCCACCTCCAGAGATAGTCACAGGTTTAAAACTCTAATTCACAGAACAGTGGTTTCAACATGAGCATATATTTTATATTATAATATTCTAAAAGTTTTGGTCAAAATTATCTACTGAAAAAGATCATACCAGTTTGTTAAAAACTAATCATGCATAAACATAATATACCGAAAACCTTATGCATGGTCTGAAGTCTGAACATTTCTCAAAGTTTAATATTGGAGACAACAAGCTAATCTAACCAATTTCAGTATTGTAGCTTTTTTGCAAGAGATTTAGCACTTTAACTACTACAATTTTAGCAAAATAATCTGAACCTTACTCAACTAGCTACATTATATACATACATATAAATATACACATAAATAAAGGGACCAGGACCACCATCATACTTGTTAAGATTATATTTAATGATAAATTTTTAAAAATAATAATCTTCACTATATTTATTATTATTATTTTTTGAAATATCAAATTTATTCATGAAAATCCAATCAAATATCTTAATATTTATTTTTTTAAAATGATAAAATAATCCATAAAACTTAATCAAAAATAATTCAGTATTTATTATCAATTTTTCTTGATTTTTTCAAAGATACCATTTAATACAGGCTTATCAAGTACCTATCTGGTCCAATACCTGACTTATCATGTGCCTGCCGAGTACCTATTAAAATAATTTTATATCGATATGTATATATGTATGTAAATGTATGTATATATATATACTGGGCCCCTCGCTCCTTCGCCAGGTGGCACCCGGAGATGGGACCACCTCGGCCGAAGTCGAGCACCCCTCTGTCGCTCCGCCATGTGTCCACCCAGGAGGGGTCCATCTCGGCCGAAGCCGGCGACCTCCCCGCTCCCTCGTCAGGTGGCACCCTGAGACGGTCCCACCTCGACCGAGGTCGAGCTGGGCCCCTCGCTCCTTCGCCAGGTGGCACCCGGAGACGGGACCACCTCGGTCGAAGTCGAGCGCCCCTCTGCCACTCCGCCAGGTGTCCACCCATGAGGGGTCCACCTCGGCCGAAGCCGGCGGCCTCCCCGCTCCCTCGCCAGGTGGCACCCTGAGACGGTCCCACCACGGCCAAGGTCGAGCCGGGCCCCTCGCTCCTTCGCCAGGTGGCACCCAGAGACGGGACCACCTCGGTCGAAGTCGAACGCCCCTCTGCCGCTCCGCCAGGTGTCCACCCAGGAGGGGTCCACCTCGGCCGAAGCCGGCGGCCTCCCCGCTCCCACGCCAGGTGGCACCCTGAGACAGTCCCACCTCGGCCGAGGTCGAGGCGGCCCCTCGCTCCTTCGCCAGGTGGCGTCCGGAGATGGGACCACCTCGGCCAAAGTCGGGCGCCCCTCTGCCGCTCCGCCAGGTGTCCACCCAGGAGGGGTCCACCTCGACCGAAGTCGGCGGCCTCCCTGCTCCCTCGCCAGGTGGCACCCTGAGACGGTCCCACCTCGGCCGAGGCAGGCCAACCTGTATGGAGAAGTTTCCAAGGAGCAAGAGCACGAGCTCCAAGATTGCCCCTCGAGCCATGCGCGCCGCACCCCGAGGACAGCGCCCGTACGGTTGGCGGCGACACGCGAAACATCGCTTACATCAGCCCGATAGGCCCCGTAGTTGAGAGGCGAAGTCCTGACAAAACAGGACCCAATAACGGCCTTCGTCGGTGCCTGGGAAGAAGAGCGCACATGCTCAGCCCAAGGTCTGGTCGGCGGTCTGCCCGGCGCGCCCTCCCTTTACTCTTTCCTCGCTAGTCTCGGCGAGCAAGGTGGGGAGCCGCCTGGTTCTGTGATCCAGAAGGGGAAGGAGATTGGAAGCAACGAAAGAGCCTCCCAAGGGCGGCAAATGAAGGAACAGCACGAGGGGTTAAAAGGAAGGGAGGATAGACGACAAGGTAAGCAAGAAACAAAGGCTGAGAGAGGAGATTCCGTTCCAAGAGCAGGATCCAAGATCCCGAGAGGGGACCTTGGTGTGAGCTCGGCGGAGGAACTCGGCCGGATTTCTTTTCTTCCTGAGATCTTTCTTGCTAGTCGGATCTCTAAGTCTGGGACTCCTTCGGGGCCTGTCTCGGAGATTCTGTTCCCTCTCGCCGTTCACTAACTTGACCATCAGAGCTCCCTCGCCGGGACCCCCGGCCAGGGTTCTGACCTTGCCTTGCAGGTTCGAAGAGCCAGGAGACCCCAGGGGCAAGACGGTCCAGTCGGTTCAGCATTCCGAAGCCACAGGCGCGGCGGCGAGATCGGCAATAGATTGGCGCACCAGGTAGGGGGGCAGGACAACACCCCCGGTGGGAGCTAGCTTTCCATGAGCGAAGCACGCTCTGACCATGGTGGTCACGCATGGACGAGAAGCGTCCACCAGCCGAGTGGGGGAGGTCCCCTCCCCTCAGGGGCCACACAGCCCGGAGAGGGAGCTACCTGCTCCCCCTCCTCTTCCACCATAGTTGACCTTGGTAGACGGACCTTTTGCGGTTGTCATCCAGCAGCTGCAGACCTTGACTACGGCAGTTCGGCTGCTACAACATCAGTAGTGCTCCTTGGCCACACAGCCTCAGCCAGGGACCCCCGCGGCTCGGGCCGCGGGGCGGCGCGGGAGCCTGCGCTCCATCCAAGGCAGGACGTCCCAACTGCGGGCAACCTCCAATCCTCGTGGGAGCCACCAAACTCCCGCAAAAAGAAATTATTCCGGTTCGACGGATCACGAGAGTCGATCCCCGGTCGATGAGGCCGAGACGGTGCATCGCAGCAAGCGACGCCGAGGCAAGACCCTGCGCCGAGACCGATCGGCGCCCCCCTCACCAGCAGCCTCGGTGGAAGATTCCACTGACGAGGCCATCAGGCGCCAGGCCGAGAGGTGCCTGGAGGAGCACGAGCGCAAATTGGTGGAGTTTGCCCGCCGATTTGCCGACCTGCAGAAATCCTCGGTGGACCCGGTGGGCTACGACTCCCGTCCCCCCTTTTCCGAAGAAATCCAAGCGAAGCCGATTCCGAGCCGGTTCCGCATGCCGCAGGTGGATCCCTACGACGGGACCACCGATCCTTTGGACCATCTAGAGAGCTACAAGGCTCTCATGAGGGTCCAGGGGGCCACGGATGCTCTTTTGTGCATCACCTTCCCTGCTACCCCCCGGAAGGCCGCTCGAGTTTGGTTCACCCGTCTCGAGCCCGGATCTATTTGCTCCTTCCATCAGTTAGAAGGAAAGTTCGTGGCGCACTTCGACGCTTGTCGGAAGGTGCCAAGAGAGGTGGATAGCCTCTTCTCTATCCGTCAGCAGGACCAGGAGCTGCTTCGGGACTACACCCGTTTCAAGACCGCTGCCCTGGAGATCTACAGCCTGGACGAGCCTGTTGCAATGCTGTCTTTAAAGCGTAGGCTCAAGACATCCCGCCTGACCTATTCCCTGGATAAAAACCCCCCAGGACGTACTCCGAGCTCCTCCTCCGCATCCACAAGTACATCCGAGCGGAGGAGGCCGATCGCACCCGCCGAGACCTGGACGGGAGGACTTGAAGAAGCTGGCCCCGGGGACGTTCCAGGGCCCTGTCGGCCTGGGCCATCTGCCAACCCTCGTCCAAATCTGAGGCTGGAGGGCGAGGCCACCCTAGAGCGAAGGTTCACCCCTCTCCTCGCTCCCCGGACGAAGATCCTCATGGAGATTGAGGGTGAGCATTACCTCCGCCGACCTCCTCCTCAGAACCCAAGATGGTGCGAGCACCAGAATCAGATGAAGACTTCAGGGTTCCATCTGGATCTCTGATTGACCTTGCCCGAGAAAATTAGGGTTTGCAATAAGGATTGACCTGATCAATCCAATTTTGAGTCTGTAATTTTGTCATTTCAATTTTTCTTGAGTCATGTTGACTCAGTCCAAGTCCAGGTCCAGGTTGGCGCCATTCCCTTTGCCATAGGGTGCCACATTTTTTTCTTCCATGATCCAGCTACAAGTGGGTGCCACACTCCCTGCCACATCTCCATCCAGTGTCTTTGGTCCCCACACCATAAGAAGTAAGTTCCCCTTTTTCTTGCACCACTTGGGGGAGAAATCCATCAAGATACCTCAATCCAAGGAGGAGCCAACTTCTTTCCAGATAAACCCAAGCCAGGATGGCAAGAATTTTTCTTGAAGAGAGGATCAAGGAGGTGCCCCACAATGTTCCATAAAAATCCAAGTTATAAAAGGGAAGAGAGCATGTCTTGGGGAGAAAATCAAGGAGGCACCCAAATGTTTCCTAAGTGCCAAAGCCATGAAAAGAAGAAGCCTAAACTTGTGGAGCAAGACTAGGAGGTGTCCAAAAGAGCCAACCATGAAGGAAAAATCCTTGATTCATGGAGAGATACTAGGAGACACCCCCATAACCTGCCATTTGGAGCTGATTTTCAAGTTTTCTTGGAGTTTTTGGGCCGCTCATTCATGGAAGGAGTCTTGGTTAGCCAAGGGAAGAGAATTTGATGCCTAAAGTGTAGATTAGTCCTATTAGTCCCACATGGGAACTTGTATGGTTTTGATTTTTCTTATAGGTCTATATATTAGACCCCTTTTGTAACTTGAACTTATCTTATGAAATCTTATGAATGAAATCCCTTGTTTTTTAGCAAAGTCTTGTTCTTCCGCACTTATTCTGAGTGTTGAGCTCCGTAAGGGAGTAAATCCGGGTTCCCTAGGAACCTTGAGGAGGTGTGAGATCTCCAACCCCAAAACCCTAGCTTAGTCCACCCATCTCTACTCCACCACCACCAAACCCTAGCCTCTACACCATCTCCAAGGTTCTTCTTCCAAAGGGTGGCCGACCACCAGGACCCCAGTCCAACCATCTTCAAGTCAGCTACCACTACTTCAGAGTCCATCCAGCAGATCCAGGAGAAGAAGTCCCAAATCCGCAGCCTAGGAGTTCTAGATCAGCTGAAGACCTTCATATCCCATCCTTTCTTCTACTCGGGTAACTCTCTTCTCTGAGTCTCTTGTTCCTAACTTTGTTCTTCTTATCTCCAGGATCCAGGGTTCAAGAAGAGGCCAACTTTGCCAAGGACCATTATCGGAGGATCCATTGTGAAGATACCTTGACTCCCGGGATCCAATAATCTGCTCGAGAGAGTCTTTTTTCACCAAAAGGAGAGATATCACTGCTAGGTAACAAGAACCTTCCCTTCTCACTTTGTCTGTTTCGTTGAAACTCAGAGCAAACCCTAGATCTGGGGGTTTCTCAATCCCCAACGATCCTACTTCTGAGTTACTCTGATAATCCACTCCTTTTAATTATGCTTTCTATCATTTCTTAGTTTTTTCAACATTAGTTTATCTTTCCTTTGAGTCAAAGCCGACTTCTGAAAATATATAAAAAAAATATATTAATTTTAATTTGCTTCCGCATTCCACATTTTCGTTCTGCACCATTTTGGTATCAGAGCTTTCGTTCTGCATCATAAGAGGTACCCGCGACAAGTCGAAGTACTACCAGTTCCACCGCGAGCATGGCCATGACACGGAGGAGTGTCGTAACCTGAAGTGGGAAATCGAGGAGCTGATCAAAAGAGGCTACCTCAGGAAGTTCATCAGGAACGAGGTCCCGGTGGAGGGACAGCCGCTCGCGGCCTTACCCCCAGTTCCCGCGATCGACAACCATCCGATGGAGAAGCCAGTAGGTATGATCTCTTGTGGAATCGGGCAGGCGACGAAGAGAGCCCGGGAGGTCGGGAACCTGGACGATGTACCCCCTTCTGAGAAGGGGAATGGAAACAAGAATGTAAATAACAATGCTGTGGTGGTCGAGATGACCATCGCGAAGCATCCTGTACACCGAATTATGGTAGATAGTGGAAGCTCCGCTGACGTGCTTTTTTATGACGCTTTCTCCCGAATGAATCTATCCCATGATCAGCTAAGACCGGTGCACACCCCTCTGGTAGGCTTTACCGGGGACTCGGTAGGGGTCGAAGGGGAGATCACTCTCCCGGTCATCGCTAAATCCCCACCTCGGCAGACCACAGTCATGATGACGTTTACCATCGTCAAGCTTCCTTCGCCTTACAACGCGATCCTCGGGCATCCGGGGCTCAACCAACTGGACACCATGATTTCTACGAAGCGGTTGCTAGTGCAATTTCCCACAGCCTCTGGACTTGGGGTGATGAGGGGGACAACCCAGCCAGTCTCGCATTGCCTTCAGACAATCCCAGGTGCCCGGGGCGCCGAGCTCGGCCCCGACGTCGACGATCTCGACCTAAGGGAAAAGGAACCCAGGGGAGGACCCGTGGAGCGTCTGTTAACCTATCCCCTCGGTTCGGACCCTCTGAAGATGGTGCAGGTGGGGGCCGAACTCCCGGAGGAGGAACGGACCCGCCTGTTAGAATTCCTTCGCATGAACGCGGATGTGTTCGCCTGGACCGCGGCCGACATGCCGGGCATCCCACCCGAGGTCATTACGCACAGGCTGAACGTGGACCCGAGGTGCCGCCCGGTTAGCCAAAAGAAGAGGAGTTTCGTCGTGGAGAGGCAGAGGGCCATCAACGAAGAAGTGGAGAAACTCATCGCCGTCGGCTTCGTGCGGGAGGTTCAGTATCCCAGCTGGCTGGCGAATGTGGTCATGGTAAAAGAGTAGTGGCAAGTGGAGGATCTGTATGGCTACATCGACCTTACCGAGCTTGCCCGAAGGACAGCTTCCCTCTTCCGAAGATTGACCAGCTGGTCGCACCACCTCGGGGCATCGCCTCCTCTCTTTCATGGATGCTTTATCCGGGTACAACCATCCAGACCACATGCCCGGAGGATGACACCGCCCTTCGTCACCGACCGCAGTTTCCATTCGGATGCCATCAAGAAACCCGAACTACGACGTCAACCAACTTTAAGGGACCAGATCGGTCACAACTGCCAGGTGTACGTGGACGACAACATGCAGTGTACGTGACGACATCTAGCACAAGCCCCTATCGGATCATGTTGCTGACCTGGCGG
Source organism: Areca catechu (assembly GCA_021397845.1). Lineage (NCBI taxonomy): Eukaryota > Viridiplantae > Streptophyta > Magnoliopsida > Arecales > Arecaceae > Areca > Areca catechu. The sequence continues at coordinate 152,354,449 of CM038049.1, read as the reverse complement.
AGACCTTCGGCAACCTCCAACTTCATCAGATGAAGTTAAACCCGGTGAAGTGCGCCTTTGGCGTCTCCGCCGAGAAATTCCTGGGGTTCGTGGTAACCCAAAGAGGGATCGAAGCCAACCCGGATAAGGTCCAGCCCATCCTGGACATGGAGCAGCCCGCCTCCAAGAAGCAAGTGCAGCGACTCACCGGTCGGATAGTCGCCCTGAGTCGGTTCATCTCGAGGTCGGCCGACCGTTGCCGGCCCATCTTCATAGTGCTAAGAAAAATGAATGACTTCGCCTGGACTGAGGAGTGCCAGGAGGCATTTGAAGAGTTGAAGAAGATGCTTGCATCACCCCCACTACTTTCCAGGCCCGAAGAAGGAGAGGAGCTCATCCTCTACCTAGCGATCACCCCGGAGGCCGTCAGCTCAGTCCTGGTTCAGACAGACGACCAGGGAGTCCAGAGGTTGGTTTACTACACCAGCAAGCTTCTCCGCGATGTGGAGCTCAGGTATTCTTGGCCCGAAAAGCTCATTTTTGCGTTAATAGTTTTCTGCTCAGTGTCTCAGCCCTATTTCCAAGCGCATCCAATTGCCGTCCTGACTGATCAGCCGCTGAAAGCGATACTCAGCCGACCCTATACATCGGGGCGATTGGCAAAGTGGGCACTCAAGCTCAGCGAGTTCGACATCGCTTACAGGTCGAGGTCGGCCATGAAAGTGCAAGTGCTAGCCGACTTCTTGGTCGAGTGCGTAGGCCTGGACAAGGAGCCAGAGCGGGACTCTCCGCACCCGCAATTGAAACCGGCCCCGAGGAGCCCGAACAGGATGCATGGATCCTTCATGTAGATGGAGTTTCGAACTCCGGTGGGAGCGGAGCTGGTCTCATTCTTGCAAACGGTGATGGGGTCGTCACCGAGTGTGCACTCCGTTTCCAGTTCGTCGCAACCAACAACCAGGCAGAATACGAGGCACTCCTCGCCGGACTGAGAGTCTCCCATGAGTTGGGCATGGCCAACCTCAAGGCCTTCACTGATTCCCAGCTGGTGGCCGGACAGATCTCCGGAGAATATGCTGCGCATGACCCTCAAATGGCGAAATCTTGAGCTTGTCAAAACGAGCGCGGCCGGATTTCGGCACTTCAGCATCTCCCATATACCCCACGGGAAAAATGCCCGTGCGGACGCACTCTCCAGGCTGGCGACCCTGCCGGACTCGTTGCTGGGTCGCGCTCATGTAGAGTGCCTCAAGCCCGAGCTACGAGACCCCTGTAGAGGTCCAGCAGGTCAGCCATGGGTCCAGCTGGATGGACAAGTACGTCGAGTACATAACCGGCGGCACCTTGCCGGAGGACCGTGCAGCGGTCCGCCTTATCAAAAAGAAGGCCGCGCGGTTCGTCCTGATGGATGAGCAGCTATACCGGGGGTCTTATTCCTATCCCCTCCTCAAGTGTCTGAGACCTGCGGAGGCCTCACTCGTGCTCCAGGAAATCCATGAGGGCATCTGCGGGAACCACGTTGGGGGCAGAGCGCTAGCCTACAAAGCCCTTCGTCAAGGTTATTTCTGGGAGACAATGAAGGAGGACGCCGTCGATTTCGTGAAGAAGTGTGATCGGTGCCATCGCACGGCACGCCGTGGTGCAGCAGCAGCCCTCCACTCCGCTCTCCCAGCTCTCGGCTCCGTGGCCGTTCGCCCAATAGGGAATGGACCTCCTGGGACCATTTTCCCCGGCATCCGGACAACGGAAGTTCCTGATCGTGGCCATCGACTACTTCACGAAGTGGGTTGAGGCCGAACCCCTGGCATGGATCACCGAGGCAAACGTCGCCAAATTTTTCTGGAAGTCAATCATTTGTCATTTCGGCCTCCCCCACACTGTGATTACCGATAACGGGCGCCAGTTTGACTGCCGGGAGTTTGAAGAATTCTACAGCGACCTCGGCATCCACCATCGCTTCACCTCGGTGGCGCACCCACAGATAAATGGAGAAGCCGAGGTCACGAATAGAACCATTTTGCAAGGCCTCCGAACGAGGCTGGATCAGGCCAAGGGTAGGTGGGCAGAAGAGCTCCCAAGCATCCTGTGGGCATACCACACCACCCCGAGGACGGCCACCGACGAGACCCCATTCAATCTCGTCTTCGGAGCCGAGGCGGTTATCCCGATTGAGCTCAGTCTACCCACCCTGCGCGTGGAGCAGTACGACGAAGCGGAGAACCCCGCCAGGATGATGCTCAACCTGGACCTCCTTGAGGAGACAAGGGACAAGGCTCGACTCCGAATGGCGGCGTACAGGCAGCGAGTGACCAGGTACTACAACTCCCGGGTACGGCCAAAGTCCTTTCACCCTGGAGATCTGGTGCTCCGGCGCGCTGAAGCTTCTCAGCCACGGGAGTGCGGGAAGCTCTCCCCGAACTGGGAAGGCCCATACAGGGTGGTGGAAGTCCTCCCTCAAGGGGCCTATTACCTGGAGGAGTTAGGAGGCTCCAAATTCTCCTGGACTTGGAACACCTCGAACTTAAGGATGTATTATCAATAATGTAAGGTTCCTCCAACTCCTGCAATAAATTCCTTTACTTCAAACGCTTTTTCTCACCTCGTAGGAAAATCGGTGCCTGGCTCTGAGTTTGGCATACAAGGCTATGATCGGAGACCCGAGAAAGCGAGAAGTCCCGGACTTCGGTCTGGAAGGCGGGGCAGAGCCCAGCTCGCCCATGCGATCATGGAGAACAGCTCGGTAAGCCGTGCAAGGCTTGGATAAAGCCTGCGGCCTCAGGGTTCAGTCCGGAAGTCCCAGACTTCGATCTGGAAGGCGGGATAGAGCCCAGCTCACCCACACGATCATGGAGAACAGCTCGACAAGCCGCACAAGGCTTGGATAAAGCCTGCGGCCCCAGGTTCAGTCCGGAAGTCCCGGACTTCGGTCTGGAAGGCGAGGTAGAGCCCAGCTCACCCATGCGATCATGGAGAATAGCTTGGCAAGCCGCGCAAGGCTTGAATAAAGCCTGCAACCCCGAGTTTCAGTCCGGAAGTCCCGGACTTCGGTCTGGAAGGCGGGGCAGAGCCCAGCTTGCCCACGCGATCATGGAGGGCAGCCCGGCAAACCAGAAGGACTCGTGCAAGGTCTGCTCTACGGTCGCCCAACTCGGAAGCTCCGAACTTTGATTTGAATGTCGGATGGAACCTAGTCTACTCGCGGACTCAGCCCGGAGCAAGCCGCAGGACCTCGCCTCGGCACTCAATACAAACATCTCACAAAGACACAAAAAAGAAAGAGAGAGGGAAAAGAAAGACGAAGTCGAGACTGAACAAAATCTGAGTTTTCATTAAGAAAGGGGTTACAACGAAGGAGTCCCGACAGGCTGGGAGTCCTTAGAAAAAAGAAGGAAAAGAGAATACAACTGACTGCGAGCCTAGTTCGACGCGGTGGCGGGGTCTTCAGGCTGAGGCACGTGCTCTCCCTCCTCGTCGTCAGCAACTGGTTGCTCGAAGGGCCGCTCTGGAGCTGCAGCCGTGTCGCCCGCTGCGACTGGAGCCTCGCCGGTGGGCCCTTGCCTTCTACCACCAAGCACCACCCCACTGAGGTCGAGCCCGGGGTAGAAGGAGCCCACCTTCTCCCGGCACACCTGGAACCCCTTCAGAAAGGAGTCCATGGTGGCCTCCCGGACCTCCGAGACGTATTCGTCGGAGGCCCGGAATCTCGGGACGGCCTCCTGCTCCTCCCGCTTCGAAGCCTCCAGGAGGCCGTTGACGTAGGCGCTCCGCTCCTTGGCCGCGCTCGCCTCCCTCCGGGCCTCCTCCAGCTGGCGTTCCAGCGACTGCGACTGAGCTCGGAGACGAGCCCTCTCTGCCACATCCTCCTCCAGGCGCCACTGATTGGAGATCCTCTCCTCGACAGAGAGGACTCCAGTTCCTTGACGTGCCCCTCGGCGCACGCTAGGTCTGATTGCAGGGCCTGGTTGCTCCCCCGCAGCTCGACCCCCTTCTCCATAAGGTCCTTCACATCAGCTGCGAGCTTGCCGAGCTTTTCCTCCTTCTCGGCGTCTTTCTTAGCGTACCCTGCGAGAAAATTCCTTAACAGGAGCACGTCGGTCCCGATCTGCACGAAGAAGTGAATTGGTCAGTAAGAGGTTAGCAGGAATTACAAAGGAAAGGATCCGAGCTCGGACTTACCGTGAAGAGCTGCGGGAGGATCCCGAGCAAAGCGTCGGCGTAGTCCCTGCCGCCCCTTATTCGGCGGTCCCGGGAGGTGCAGGCGAACTCCATCACCTTCTCCGCGAGTCCTTGGTCACGGATCACGGAGCATCGACTCGAGATGGTCAGCGGCGGGGTGGAGAGATCGGCAGCAGGAGCGACCGCCCCCTGGCGGGGACTACCACCGGCGTGGCAGCTGGAGTCACGGGCTGCGCGCGTCGGAGCTGCGGTGGAAGCAGGCACTACCCGGGAGGGAACCGGGCCTCCCTCTTCTGCGGCCCCGTCAAGGTGGATGACGGGGGCGTCGGCGGCTCGGGCCCGAGGTGGCCCGGGCAAGGGAGCTGCAACTGCTGGTACGGGCACGCGCGCCGGCACGACCTCCTGACTCGCCTCGGTACGAGCCCTCTTTGCCGCAGGCTCGTCCCCCTCGGTGGTGTCCCTCTGAGCCGCGCCCTCCAGAAGGTTCTCCAGGGAAAACTTCATACCTGCAATAGAAAGGAGGTCGGTCAGCCCAGTTAAGAAAGAAGGGGAGAAAGGGGAGAAGTGCAGAGTAAGAGAAAAAGGCTGAGCCTCACCCGACTCTCGGATGGGACTGATCCCCGCCTCGAACAAGTTCTGCTCCGATAGCAGAACATCGAGTGAGGGGACCACATCGCTCAGTAGCTGGGAGTAAGCCTCCTGGTCCGCCAGTTCAACCTGGAAGTTCTGGTTCGAAGACCGATTCGGTTCGCTCCAGGCCCAGTCGATGTCCTCGACCGAGGCAAAGAAGAACCGGTTCTTCTAACCCTTGATGGGGGAAGGGAGGTCGAACAGGAGACACCTAGGCCGGGGCGAGATGTACCACCAGCCGTCATCGATGGAGTACCGCTTCAGGGTGAAAAGAGCCCTGAAGAGGGAGAAACGGGCAACGAACCCATGGAAATGGCAGAAAACGATGAAGGAGAAGATGACCCGGATGGCGTTGGGAGCCAACTGGACCGGGACCAGACGGAAATGACTAAGGAAAGAAAGGAAAGGGGTGCAGAGGAAACCGAAGACCCCCAAGGAGGAAGTCCTCGTATAAGGCAATACGGCCGGGGCCACTCAGGGTGACACGATCCCCAGGCCGCGAGAGAGAAAGATGGATTGACCCCGGGATGCCATAGACTTCCCGGAGCAAGGAAAGGTCACCTTCGGTCATCTTTGAAACGTGACCGGAGGGACCGACGGAAGGAAGGGCCGGAGGTAGAAGAGAGGAGATAGGATGGGTAGACAAGACGGGGGGAGACCTAAGACCCCTAGGGATGCCTATGGTGATACCCCCAGGCTGGAGTCGCCTGCGGGTCTCCTCCGGGATTATCTCCACTTCCGAGGAGGAAGATGATGGAGTCCTCGACCGGACGGACCGTCTCATCCGGGTTAGACGAAACATGGCGACGGCGCGCCATGGGGAAGAAGGTGATGAGGAAAGAACGCTGAAGGAAAGGGACGGAGCGAAGAAGTGAATAGAAGCACTCACTGAAATGCACTGTGCAAAAGAGGCGGCAACTCGGGGGGGAGAGGGATAGCCTGCTGCAAACCACTGACGGAGCAAGGGAAAGGCCTCGTTCCGGAAAGTTCCCTCCTTTTCAAACTCAATCGACAGTAGTCGTACCTGTCATTCCGCTCCGGGCCATCGGATGGATGCCGCGTGGATGCACGCCCGACACCGATGCTTCGGTTGCAGGGAAACAGCCTCTGTTTCGAAGCGACGCATTAATTACAACCGGAAAGGCGACACGTGGCGACCTCTTATAGGGCTTTGGGCGCAACGAGGAACGGCGACGAGGATCGTGGGAATCATGGCGCGATATCTTCGCCTCCCCCACATCATCTCCGCATTAAATCCCCACATTCCGAGCCTCGATGCCTTAACGGAACGGGGAGATGGGGGCAACTGTTACGGCCGTAACGATGACATGGCATGTCTCAGATTTCGCTGGGCGTGATTTGAGCCACGTGGAGTTTTTCTGGCAAAATCAGGTGTGGCTCCGCCTCGTCCGAAGTCGAGGTCGGTCCAGGCCTTCCTGCCGCTCCGGTAAAATCAGGTGTGGCTCCACCTCGACCGAGTCGAGGTCGGTCCAGGCCTTCATGCCGCTCCGCCAGGTGTCCACCCAGGGGGGTCCATCTCGGCCGAAGCCGGCGGCCTCCCTGCTCCCTCACCAATGGCACCCTGAGACGGTCCCACCAGTCACCTCGATCGAGGTCGAGCCGGGCACCTCGCTCCTTCGCCAGGTGGCACCCGGAGATGGGACCACCCTCGGTCGAAGTCGAGCACCCCTCTGCCGCTCCGCCAGGTGTCCACCCAAGAGGGGTCCACCTCGGCCGAAGCCGGCGGCCTACCTGCTCCCTCGCCAGGTGGCACCCTGAGACGGTCCCACCTCGACCGAGGTCGAGCGGGCCCCTCGCTCCTTCGCCAGGTGGCACTCGGAGACTAGACCACCTCTGCCGAAGTCGAGCGCCCCTCTGCCGCTCCGCCAGGTATCTACCCAGGAGGGGTCCACCTCGGTCGAAGCGCGCCGCCTCCGCCCCTCCCCTCGCCAGGTGGCACCCTGAGACGTCCCACCTTAATCGAGGTCGAGCCGGGCCCCTCACTCTTCGCCAGGTGGCATCCGGAGACGGGACCACCTCGGTCGAAGTCGAGCGCCCCTCTGTCGCTCCGCCAGGTGTCCACCCAGGAGGGGTCCCCTCGACCGAAGCCGGCGGCCTCCCCGCTCCCTCGCCAGGTGGCACCCTGAGACGGTCCCACCATGGCCAGGTCGAGCCGGGCCCCTCGCTCCTTCGCCAGGTGGCACCCGGAGATGGGACCACCTCGGCCGAAGTCGAGCGCCCCCTCTGCCGCTCCGCCAGGTGTCCACCCAGGAGGGGTCCACCCGGCCGAAGCCGGCGGCCTCCCTGCTCCTTCGCCAGGTGGCACCCTGAGATGGTCCCACCTCGGTCGAGGTCGAGCAGGGCCCCTCGATCCTTCGCCAGGTGGCATCCGAGACGGGACCACCTCGGCCGAAGTCGGGCGCCCCTTTGCCGCTCCGCCAAGTGTCCACCCAGGAGGGGTCCACCTCGGCCGAAGCCGGCGGCCTCCCTACTCCCTCGCCAGGTGGCACCCTGAGGCGGTCCCACCTCGGCCGAGGCAGGCCAACCTGTGCGGAGAAGTTTCCAAGGAGCAAGAGCACGAGCTCCAAGATTGCCCCTCGAGCGGTGCACGCCGCACCCCGAGGACAGTGCCCGTACGATCGACGGCGACACGCGAAACTTCGCTTACATCAGCCCGACAGGTCCCACAGTCGAGAGGCGAAGTCCTGACAAAATAAGACCCAATAACGGCCTTCGTCGGCGCCTGGGAAGAAGAGCGCTCGCGCTCCGCCCAAGGTCTGGTCGGCGGTCTACCTGGCGCCCTCCCTTTACTCTTTCCTCGCTAGGCTCGCGAGCAAGGTGGGGGAGCCGCCTGGTTCTGTGATCCAAAAGGGGAAGGAGATTGGAAGCAACGAAAGAGCCTCCCAAGGGCGGCAAACGAAGGAACAGCACGAGGGGTTAAAAGGAAGGGAAGGATAGACGACAATGTAAGCAAGAAACAAAGGCTGGGAGAGGAGATTCCGTTCCAAGAGCAGGATCCAAGATCCCGAGAGGGACCCTTGGCGTGAGCTCGGCGGACGAACTCGGCCGGATTTCTTTTCTTCCTGAGATCTTTCTTGCTAGCCCGATCTCTAAGTCTGGGACTCCTTCGGGGGCCCGTCTCGGAGATTCTGTTCCCTCTCGCCGCTCACTAACTTGACCGTCGGAGCTCTCTCACCGGGACCCCCGGCCAGGGTTTCTGACCTTGCCTTGCAGGTTCGAAGAGCCAGGAGACCCTAGGGGCAAGACGGTCCAGTCGGTTCGGCGTTCCGAAGCTACAGGCGCGGCGACGAGATCGGCAACACATTATATATATATATGTATATATATTATTATATATATACATATATATATATACATATATATATATATACATATATATATATACATATATATGTATTTATATATATATATGTATGTATGTATTTATGCATGCATGTATGTATGTATATGTATGTATGTATATGTATGTATTATGTATATATATGTATATATGTATGTATATATATGTATGTATGTATGTATGTATATGTATGTATGTATGTATGTATATGTAATATAGATACATCTATGTATGTATGTATATATACATACATAGATGTATCTATATATACATATACATATATATACATACACATATATGTTATATATATACATACATACATATACATACATACATACATACATACATATATATATATATACATACATATATATATACATACATATATATATACATACATATATATATATATACTACATATATACATACATATATAATATACATACACACATACATATACATATACATACATACATACATATACATATATGTATATACATACATATATACATATTGTTGATACAGATTCACGGGGTCAGACCTCTTCCTGATTCTTCCTCTCCAGGAGCCTGCAAAACAGAGAATGCCTTGTGCCAGGGATTTCGGCGAAAACACTCCGACGATCAAGTCAGTGGGACGATCGTGGGGAACGAAAGACCTCTGAGATGGAGCTTAGGAGACTCTCCATCCGCTAGAGGGTGGGGAGATGTGAAAAGAAGACCCATAATTAAAAGTGATGGGTTCCCGAGAGTTACTTGGGGTCTGCCTTGCTTTACCTTATATAGGCATGGAATAGCACCAAAATCTATTAGGAAGGAGGTTGAAAAAGATCGATTTGCTATCAAGAAGATCTGGAGAGTGGCCACGTGGCGCCTGGACAGGGCGGCGTCATGGAAGTAGTGGAGCAGTGCTGCTGTCGTGGCAGGATTCTGTTGTAACAGAGGGGTTTTTGGAATTCTCTGGGCCGCGAAGTGAGTTGATCGGGTGCCAACTGGGAGGGCCAGTTGGTCGTCCGAAGAGGAGTGTCCGTCGAGATATCCTTGAAGTGGGTCAGCTGTACCTCAGCAGAAATGGGTCAGTTGTACCTCAGCAGAAGTGGGTCAGTCGTACCTCAGCAAAAGTGGGTCATTCGGACCTCAGCTTCAGTGGATCAATTCGGACCTCAGCTTTAGTGGGTCAGTTCGGATCTCAGCTTCATTTTGGTCAACCTTCTGGGTGGTCGGCCTTCTGGTGTAATAGTTGCCCCCCTTGCTCTTGGCCTTTGGAAGGGTTCACACCCTCAAAGGGCGAGAGCAACATTAAATACGCCCATTTTTGAAGAGAGATCGGGGTACTGCTTCTTTGCAGCACATGGGCTGAGAAGAGCATGCTTGAAATGGGCAGAAGCAAGCCAGGGGTGGAGCCTTCTTGGGACACTGTCAATGCCTACTTTACGCGTCGGATTATTATTCGGATCTCCTTCATACCTGCATTCCGAGAAGTGTACTTGGGATGGAACCAGATGGACCGTGGGAGCACGCGGGGGTGCGGAGACAGCCTTGGGGCCGTACCTGATGCAGGGCAGGCCACGGAGTGGGAAGACGGTAGTGAAAGCATGCGGTGCACGGAGACAGCCGCGAAAGTGCACGGGGGCATGGAGACGGTCGACGATCGTGAGAAGACCGCGGGGGCGCGCGGAGATGCCCGACGGCCGCAGGAAGAGCAGGGGAGCGAGCGGAGACAGTCGCAGGCCGGACTTGACACGAAGCAGGTCGGGGTCGTCGGGCTGCCCCCTAGCGGGCGGACACCATAATTGACACAGGGCAAGCCGACGGGCATGGAGATGACGCAGGGAGCATGTGGAGACAGCCGCGGGCCAGACCTGGCATAGAGCAGGCTGACCGTGGGGTGCAAAGACGGCGGGGGGCACGCGGGTGCGCGAGGCAGGCCATGAGGGCATGCCGAAGGCGGCGCTGGGAGCACGCGGAAATGGTTGTGGGCCGGACCTGGAGTAGAGCAGGCCGACCGCGGGGCGCGGAGATGGCCAGGTAGCGCGCGGGGGCGCGGGGCAGGCCGTGAGGGTGTGCCGAAGCTGGAGTCGGTGCAAGAAGCGCGCGGGGGCATGGTGACGGTCGCGGTCGGACCTGATGCGAAGATGCTGTGGGACTGGCCACGGGGGCACACGGGCATCCAGACCGAGTGGAGGGGATCGCGGGGGCGTCCAGATGCACGGAGGTGCCTGCAAGGGCTTCCGGACCGAGCGGAGGTGACCGCATGGGCGTTCGGACGCGCGGAGGTAACCATGGGCTGGAGCAGGATCTATGCTGGCAGTGGCCGAAGGTTCACATACATATACATACATATACATACATATACATACATATATATGTATATACATATGTATATGTATGTATATCTATGTATGTATATATAAACATATATGTATGTATATGTATGTGTATATATATATATATGTATGTATGTATGTATGTATATGTATATATACATATGTATATGTATATATGTATATGCATATGTATGTATATCTATATATGTATATGTATGTATATATATGTATATGTATGTATGTATATATGTATGTATGTATGTATATATATATATATGTATGTATGTATATATATATATGTGTATATATGTTGCCGCCTATATCGCCATGGCCTGTAGCTTGGAGATGATCTCGGATGCCGACCTCGTTCCTCGGGAACCAACTCACGTGCCCGGACCTGCAAAACAGAGGAGACCAGGGCCAAGGATCTAGGCGGGGGCACTCCGAGGATCAAGTCAGCGACGATCTAGAGGAACGGATCCTCCCCTGTGGGTCCCTTTGCTCAGACTCTACACTTAGAGAAGGAGACTTGGTTTGAAAGAGAGAGAGAGTATATCTAGGGTAGTGGTGGCGGAGGAGAGCTCAAGCTGTGTGGCTGTGTTCATCAAAACCCTTTTGGTGAGTCCTCGGTAGTCCAGAGCGCTCGACCTCTCGGTCACTCTCCTCTGTGTGCTCTTCCTTTGCTCGTTTGCTTGAGTTAGTTTTTGCTTACCTTCCTTCGAGAAACTTTTGAGGATCCTTTTAGGCAAGGAGCCCCTTCAGTGACTTACCTTGAGATCTCCCCCACTACAGGCACCAGTAGGTCAACGTCCAACAGCACTCCGTGCCATGCATACAAGCACCATTCCTATCCATGATAAGGAGTTATGTCGCTGGCCCTGACCTCCCACCTGGTCGCTCCACTTTGAGAAATTTGGCAGAGCCTCGATCAAGGGGTAGCCGTCCCCTGGATTTGAATCTTTCGGGATGATTTTCTCTTTCGGGTGGCGCAGACGGTCGGTTAGGAGTGCAGTGCCTTGGCCAAGGCACCCTTTCCTATCTGGTGTAAAGAGCAGCAGGAGTGATCATGGCATCCTTGGGGGTGCTCCTCCGTGGTCCTTGGGCGATGGTCCGCTACCCAAGGGAGGTGGTGCGCGGGCTTTGACTTCTAGCTACCAGATCTCTCGCCTGAAGAGAGCTTAGCTTAAGGAGAGCGAGAGCTCGACTTCAGCCGGGGTGTACTCGACCTCGAGGGAGCCACCCGGTGAAGGAGCTTGACTTTGGCCGAGGTGGGCTCGACCTAGAGGGAGCCACCTGGTGAAGGAGCTCGAAGAGAGCAGGAGCTCGACTTCGATCGAGGTGGGCTCAATCTCGAGGAGCCACCCGACGAAGGAACTCAACTTCGACTGAGGTGGGCTCGACCTCGAGGGAGCCACCCGGCGAGGGAGCTCAGAGAGAGCAGGAGCTCGACTTCAGCTGAGGTGGGCTCGACCTCGAGGGAGCCACCCGATGAAAGAGCTCAAAGAGAGCGGGAGCTCGATTTCGGTCAAGGTGGGCTCGACCTCGAGGGAGCCACTCGGTGAAGGAGCTCAAAGAGAGCAGGAGCTTGACTTCAATCGAGGCGGGCTCGACCTCGAGGGAGCCATCCGACGAAGGAACTCAACTTCGACTGAGGTGGGCTCGACCTCGAGGGAGACATCCGGCGAAGGAGCTCGACTTCAACTGAGGTGGGCTCGACCTCGAGGAGCCACCCAATGAAAGAGCTCAAAGAGAGGGGAGCTCGATTTCGGTCGAAGTGGGCTCGACCTCGAGGGAGCCACTCGGTGAAGGAGCTCAAAGTGAGCAGGAGCTTGACTTCGGTCGAGGCGGGCTCGACCTCGAGGGAGCCGCTCGACCTCGAGGGAGCCACTCGACGAAGAAGCTCGAAAAAGGAAGTCTGACGTGGAAACTTCTTTCGATGTGGCATCTGACTGGGTCTGACAGGGGCTCCACGTCAGCGATCCAGCCACATCATTTACCCCCCACTTCAAAGTCTCGTTGGTGCGCGGCACTCGGGACGAGGGGAGTAATTGCGGAGCTAACGTGGAAAGATAAAAATCATGCACCATTAATGCCACGATCACCGGCGCATTATGGAACGGACCCCCAGGCCAATGCGGGGATAACACGTCGGCTTGTCTGAGGAAGCATTATGGCTAATGCAGAACTCGAAACAATTTTGGGGAATCAAAGCATCGCTCCTCGCCGATCTCAACACGTGGCGCCAATCCAGTGGTGACAATTCTGGGGGGTGCGGTTGCTGTTTGGTCATTTCGAAAAGAATGAAAGTTTCTTAAGAATACCTCCTCTTTCGAATTCTTCGTGCCCGCCAATGGACCAGAGCTTTCCTTCTTCTTCCCCATGACTGTCCTTTCCCTTGAAGGTTGCCAGGTTCATCTTCTTCGGTCTTTCCTCCTTTTCGGTTAAGTAGAGCTCATCCCTAGGACCCCTCCGGACTTCGTTCTTCTCCTTCTTTCTTTGATCTTCCTTAGGATGGCCCCCTCAGGTCGTAGCCACCATCCCTCGAGTAATCCCAATGAGGCGGGGCCTTCTTGACCGATGACTCCTTCCTTCGATGAGAAGGAGGACGTCCCTTTCGAGATTCGCAGAAGGCTTCGTCCCACCGGGATCGTCATAGGAGAGTCTAGGGCTCGTCCTCCTCCTCCTATTCCCGAAGCTTCTTCCGAGCCCTCCCGATCGATTGGTCCTGGTGGCATCACTTCAATGATGACCAGGGAGGACCTCTCGAATATCCGAGAAGCCTTCAGCACCCGGACTCCATCCGGCTCTCGGTTCCACACTAGGGGAACGGGTCAGCTCCAATGGCCCGGGCCGGATTGCCCTCTACGAGGAATCCCTCGCAGGGGGTCTTTGCTTCCCCCTTCATCCTTTTTTTCTCTCCGTGCTAAGCAATTATCGTCTCGTCCCAGCTCAGCTAGTTTCGAATGTAGTTAGGATGATTTTTTGTTTTATCGTCCTCTGTCACTTCCACGGGATTGTAGCCTATTTTTCTTTGTTCAGGGCCTTCTTCACCCTGAAGCGCCACCCGACTGAGGATGTGTGGTGGTTTATTTCTTCCCGCTTGAAGGGCATTAAGTTTGAACTTCCCTCTTCCATCAAAGGATGGAAGAGCAAATATTTCTTCGCCTCCGTTGAAGAGGTCGACTGGGTCTGGAGTGATCCGGACCGGACTCCGAACTGGAATGCCAAGGTCGAAGCGATTGATCGAGAGATCTACGACCAGCTCATTGCTAACCAGATTCCTTTCCTCGAGGTTCTGCTATCAGAGCGAAACCTGTTCGAAGCCGGGGCCAGCCCAATCCAGGAGTTGGATGAGTTCGGTGCATAATTTTCTTACTTCTTCTGCTGATATGTTCAAGCTGGGGGCTGACCTTGTTTCCCTCGTTTTTGCAGGTATGAAGTACTCCTTGGACCACCTCATCGCACTTTCCTAGAAGAGGGATGCACCGACGGGAGTTGGAGAGTCCCCGTCGAAGAGGCCTCGGAGTGAGCCCAGTGCAAGGCCTGGGCCTGTTGCACTCTCCGAGCTGAGTAGAAGAATGGCCGAACCGGTCCCCAAACCATCGAGGCAGCATCACCTACCTCCGGTCCGGGATCCCGACGTGGTCGTTCGGGCCCGATCTGCTACTGCTACTACGCCCCCACCTCTTGAAGTCATCGAGGTGGAAGTGGAAGAGGAGAAGAGGAGGGAGCCACTACCAACAATGCCATCCGGTGCGGCAGCAAACATCAATAAGGGGTTCGAAGACGTCTTCGGCCACCCCTGAGGGCACCGCGACTACCCCGAAGAAGAAGAAGAGCAGCTCCCGAAAGGCACCCATCGAGGTGGTGCCAGACTCTTCAGTGGTTCAAGACCAGTCACTGGCCGAATGTTTAATGGACTTTGCTGTCCAATGTGCGACCGGGAGGAAAGGGGAGGAAGGCTTTTGGCAGATGCCATCCTCGGTACCTTCCCGTAACTATTCTCGATAGGGCTCCTTGCCTTTCTCCTCACTTGTTTTTTTTTTTTGCATTGCTGACGTCCTCTTTAATGCAGCTCGGGACAGATCTCCTGCTCATCCGTGAATATTGCAAGAATTGGGCCAAGAGGGATAGGCTGAAGGAGCAAGAAATCATCTCACTGGTGACCAAGGCCAAGGCGAAAACAGACAAGGCCCAAGAAGCGGAAGAGAAGAACAGGGAACTGAGAGCCGAGGTGGCGAGCACTGAGAGGCACCTCAAGGACCTGGAGGCATCCCTGGCTCAGGAGAAGGATCGGGTCAAGCACTGGGCCGAAGAGCTCAAGGCCAAGGAGGCCCGAATAGAGGAGTTTAAGGCCGAAACAGCCCGGGACGGAACAAGCTCAAGCTCTCCGGGCCTAGCTGGAGGTGGCGTAGGTGCGGGCTGCTACCGCTGAGGAGAAGGCCACCGGGGCAGTGGCCCTAATGGAGGCCGCGAAGAAGGAGGCCATCGAGGCAGTGCCGAACTACAAGGCCTCAGCAGAATTTGACAAGGATTTCTAGGAGGAGACCATGGACTCGTTCTTCAAGGGGTACGAGTTTTGCCGGTCTAGGGTGGCGGAGCTCGTCTCGGACATGAACTTGGATGGGCTTTCCTTCCCTGTTGCTCCGTGTGGGGGCCCAATCATGGCCATAGCCAAAGTGGAGGAGGAGCCCGCAGTTGCCATCAACGTAGCCCCGCCGACGGAAGTCCAAGAGGATGCCGCCCGACCTTAGCGCCGTCCCAGGAAGGAGCCTACAGAGTAGAATAGGAGCCTCCTCTCTTTTTGTATCTTTTCTTTTGCTTCTTTTTGGACCTCTCGGCCTGTCAGGGGTCCGAAGATAGTGTGTAAAATTTTGCAAATTTTTAATGAAGTCTCATTCTGTTCTGCTTCCTTTGTGCTCTTTGTATTTTTAATTGCTTCATCAACCTTCCTTTCTTCCTTCTCTTTTCTTTTTGACTGCCCGTGTGCATGCTTTTGCTACGGCGCCTCGCCTTGAGGCACCAAGTCCTTCGATTCTTCCCTACAAAGCCCCGAGTACGGAGGGCAGTTAGGAAGAAAGTCCTTGAGTTGTTGAATTATCCCTATCATGTCGGAATGAGGTAACGGGATTTCATGCATCTTGTTAAAGGAGTCCTAAGTGGCTTCAGGTGAGACTGTCTCCAAGTGCCTGGAATGCAGCTGAGCTGGGAGGCTGAACTTGGTGAGTCCATAAGATGTCTCCACCAGGTTAGAACTTGGATAGATAGAGTGCGGGGCCTCTGGAGTCTCCCAGCTTCGAGGTGCAGGGCTTCTGGAGTTTCCTGACTTGAGGTGAGGGGCTTCAGGAGTTTCCCAGCTTGAGATGTGGGCTTCTAGAGTTTTCCAGCTTGAGATGCAGGGCTTCTGGAGTTTTCCAGCTTCGAGGTGCAAGCTTTTGGAGTTTCTTAGCTTGAGATGCGGGGCTTCTGGAGTTTCTTGGCTTGAGATGCGAGGCTTCTAGAGTTTCCTGGCTTCGAGGTGTGAGGCTTCTAGAGTTTCCCGACTTGATACGCGGGGCTTCTAGAGTTTCCTGGCTTGAGATGCGGGGCTTCTGGAGTTTTTCAGCTTGAAGTGCGGAGCTTCAGGAGTTTCCCAGCTTAATCTACGAGACCTGGGGTCGTTCAGCAGTATTCCTGCAAGGCAAAGATAGTTTGCACAAAAAGGAATTCTTTTATTAATAAGAGGAGACCTTACATCATTGGTAGTACATCCTCAAATTGTTGGCATTCCGAGTTCGTGGGAACTGGGCACCATCAAGCTCGGCAAGGTAGTAAGCTCCATGGGGAGAGCATCGACCACCTTGTAGGGGCCTTTTCAGTTTGGGGAGAGTTTGCCGCACTCCCGAGGTTGAGAGGCTTCAGCCCATCGCGGTACCAGAATGCCTGGGTGAAAGGTCTTTGGCCTTACTCGTGTGTTGTAGTACCGGGCTACCCGCTGCTGGTAGGCCACCATCCGGAGTCGAGCCTTGTTTTTTGTTTCCTCAAGGAGGTCTAAGTTGAGTAGAAGGCGGGCCGAGTTTTTGACTTCATCATATTGCTCCACCCATAGCGTAGGCACACCAAGTTTAACTGGGACTACAGCTTCGGCACCGAAGACGAGGTTGAAGGGTGTCTCATCCACGATCATTCGGGGCATTGTGTGGTAGGCCCAAAGGATGCTAGGAAGTTCTTCCGCCCACTTACCCTTGGCCTGGTCCAACCTGGTTCGGAGCTCCTGGAGGATGGTCTAGTTGGTCACCTCGGCTTCTCCGTTGGTCTTGGGGTGAGCCACCGAGTTGAAGCAGTGATGAATATCGAGGTTGGCGCAGAACTCCTCGAACTCTTGGTTATCGAACTATCGTCTGTTATTGGTGATGTTGGTGTGGGGGAGTCCAAAATGGCAGATGATCGACTTCCAGAATAACTGGCGGACCTTGGCTTCAATGATCCGCGTTAGTGGCTCTGCCTCCATCCATTTGGTAAAGTAGTCAATAGTCACTATCAGGAACTTGTGCTGTCTAGACACGGAAGAAAATGGACCAAGGATGTCTATCCCCCACTAGACGAATGGCTAGGGGGCGAAGAGCTGGGAGAGTGGTGCCGCCAGTTGATGTTGTATGTGGGCATGATGCTAGCAACGATCGCACTTTTTTACGAAGTCGGCAGCATCCTCCTTCATAGTTTCCCAGTAATACTTCCTGATGAAGATCATTGTATGCTAGTATATTGCCCTTATGTGATTCCCTCAGAGGCCTTCATATATCTCTTGGAGCACAAAGGTTACCTCCGTGGGTCTCAGGCACTTCAGGAATGGATAAGAGTAGGACCTATGGTAGAGCTGCCCATCCATTAAGATGAAGCATGCAGCCTTCTTCTTGATGAGGCTAGCCTCCACGCGATCCTCCGGCAGGATGCTGTCGGTGATGTACCGGTCCATCCAACTGGGCTCCAGGGAGACCTGTTGGACTTCTCCGGGAGCTTCGTAGCTTGGAATTTCTAAGTATTCAATGTGGGCGCACCCCGGTGATGAGTCCGATAGGGTTGCGAGCCTCGAGAGGGTGTCAGCGCGAACGTTCTCTCCACGAGGGATGTGGGAAATGCTGAAACACCGAAAGCCCCATGCTCGAGCGTACCTATTCCAAGTACTTCATCATCTAGGGGTCCCTCACCTCGAATTCTCCAAAAACTTATCTGGCCACCAGCTGGGAGTCGGTGAAGAACTTAAGGTTGGGTACACCCAGTTTGTGGGAGACCCTTAGCCCCACGAGGAATGCCTCATATTTCGCCTGATTGTTGGTTGTTGCAAATCAGAAATGGAGCGTGCACTCGACTACAACCCCATCGTCGTTGGCAAGGATGAGGCCTACCCCGCTCCCTCCCAAGTTGGATGCGTCATCCACGTGGAGGACCCAGACCTCCTCCTCGATCTCGAGCTCTGCCTGGTGCTCTGAGGTGGTCTCCTCCGACTCCTCGCCCATGCCTGCGCACTCGACCAGAAAATCAGCCAACACTTGGGCCTTCTAGGATGGCCTTGGTCGATACGCGATGTCGAACTCACTAAGCATCAGAGCCCACTTGGCCAGGCATCCAAAAATATCAGGGCAGCTAAGTATGGCCCTCAGTGGCTGGTCCTTCATGACCATAATTGGATGCGCTTGGAAGTACGGCCTGAGTCACTGAGCAGACATTATAAGGGCAAAAATTAACTTCTCAAAGTGGGTGTACCTGAACTCCGCATCTCGGAGGAGTTTGCTGGCATAGTACACCGACTTCTAAGCTCCGTCCTTATCTATACGAACAAGGATCGAACTGACGGCCCCTGGGGTGACCGCCAGGTACAACAAGAGTTCTTCTTCATCATCCGACCTTGAGAGCAACAGCGGTGATGCCAAGAATTTCTTCAGTTCCTCAAAGGCTGCCTTGCACTCTTCTGTCCAGGTGAAGTCATGCACTTTGCGTAGTGCCTTGAAGAAAGGCAAGCAGTGGTCAGCCGATCTTGAGATGAACCGGCTTAGGGCGACAATTCGACCTGTTAGGCGCTAGAGCTGCTTATTCGAGGTGGGGTGTTCCATGTCGACAATTGCTTTGACCTTTTCGAGATTTGCTTCTATTTCTCTTTAGGTGACCATGAAGCCAAGGAACTTTCTTGCTGCCACACCAAAAGCGCACTTCGCTGGATTCAGCTTCATTTGGTGCAGGAGAAGGTTTTAGAAGGCTTATGCCAAGTCAGCGACATGGTCTGACTTTGGCTTGCTCATAACAAGCATGTCGTCCACATAAACTTACATGTTCCGGCCGATCTGATCCTTAAAGACTCATTAACTAGTTGTTGGTATGTGGTGCCAGCATTCTTCAGGCCGAAAGGCATCATCTGATAACAGTACATCCTCCGATCAGTGATGAAGGTAGTGTGCTCCTCATCCTCTGGATGCATCCATATATGATTATATTCGAAGAATGCATCCATGAAGGAGAGCAAGCAGTGCCCCAAGGTGGCGTCTATCAGTTGGTCGATCTTCGGCAATAAGAAGCTATCCCTCGGGCAGGCTCAGTTGAGGTCGTTGTAGTCCACACAAATCCTCCATTTCTCGTTGTTCATCTTGACCATGACCACGTTCACCAGCCAGTTAGGGTGCTGCACCTCGCGAACAAAGCCAACTACGAGGAGCTTATCCATTTCCTCATTGATCGCCAAACACCTCTTCTTCTGCCGGACGGGGAGGTACTTCAGGTCGATACTTAACTTATGAGTGATGATGTCAGGAAGAATCCCGGGCATGTCTGCCACCATCCAAGTGAACATGTTCGCATTCGCCCGAAGGAATTCCAATAGCCAATAGGTGGGCCTGCTCCTCTTCTTGCAGCTAGGGCCCGATTTGCACTGTCTTCATCGAGTCAATTCCGAGCGGATACAACAACAGGCGTTCGACTGAGCCACCTCTAGGGTCTTGTGCCCTTTGGTCAAGGTCGTCGATGTTGGGATCCTTCTTGGAGCTTTTGGCCCTTGGGACAGCTTGAAGACAGTGCTGGATCGACTGAGGTACCCCCCTCATTTCTCCTACGACATAAGAAGTGGAAAACTGCACCAATAACTGCTTGGTGGAAATGACTGCATCGAGCAGATTGAGCCCGAGGTAGCCAAGGATCATATTATAAGCCGAGAGAAGCCTGACAACCATGAAGGTCATCATGACAGTGCTCTGCGAGGTGGTGGGACCTGGCAGTGATAGGAGAGTGATTTCTCCTTCAACTTCCATGGAGTTCTCAGTAAAATCGACAAGGGAAGTGTGCACAGGCTTCAATTGAGTGAAGGATAGGTTCATCATAGAGAAAGCATCATAAAAAAGGATATCAATCAAACTTTCACTATTGACCATAATCCGTTTTATAGGATGCCTGACAATCATCATCTCGATGACCATGGCATCGTTATTTATATTTTGATTCCTAGATCCTCCCTCTCTCATAAATGGGAGTACATTTTCCGACCTCTCCCCCTTCCGGGCTCTCTTGGATGCGTGCTCTATTCCCAAGTATATCATTCCCATAGGCTTCTCGGTGGGTTGATTGTCGATTGCAGGGACAGGGGAAGAGCAGCAAGCACCTGAGGTTCTGCCGAGGTCTTGCCTCCCATAAACTTTTCAAGGTAGCCCCTCCTTATCAGATTTTTCAATCTCTCTTGAGGTGGCAGCACTCCTCGATGTCATGGCCGTGGTCGTGGTGGAATTGTAGTACTTCATCTTGTCATGATCGTTGGATGGCCTCAACGGGGGAGGGTGGTGCGGTAGTGTTCGTCCTCAATCTCCATGAGGATCTTCGTCCTCGGGGTCAGGAGAGATGTGTATCTTTCCTTTGGGATGGGGCCGCTCTTTGGCTTTGACCTTTGACGGAAGTTCGGGATGGCTGGTCCGGGCTTTCGCATCATGGACATCTCCCTTGAAGGTTGCTTTTTCAGTGGCTTCCCGTCTAGCTCCCTCCTCGTACGGTCCGCCTCCTTAGTGTGGATGCACTTGTGAACACGAAGGAGGAGGTCGGAGTATGTCTTCGGTGGCTTCTTATCCAAGGAGTAGGTCAAGCGGGAAGTCCTGAGCCCTCTCTTCAGTGCCAGCAAGGCAACTGGCTCATCCAAATTATAGATGTCCAGTGTGGCAACTTTGAAGCGGGTCACATAGTTCCGCAAGGGTTCGTGGTTTTGCTGCCTGATAGAGAAAAGGCTGTCAACCTTTCGTGGCACATTCTGGCAGGTATCGAAATGAGCCACAAACTTCCTTTCCAGCTGTGCAAAGGAGTTGATGCTTTCGGGCACGAGGCGGGTGAACCAGACTCGAGCTACCTTCCAGAAAGTGGCTGGAAAGGTGATGCAGATGAGGGTGTCGGTCATCCTTTGGACTCTCATAAGAGCCTTGTAGCTTTTCAGATGGTCCAGAGGGTCGATGGTCCCGTTGTAGGGATCCACCTGTGGCATGCAGAACCAACTCAGGATTGGCTCCTCTTAGATTTCTCGGGAGAAAGGGGGACGGGCATCGTAGCCCGCAGGCTCACGGGAGGAGTCTTGCAAATTTGCAAACTGGCAGGATAGCTCTCCCAACTTGTGCTCCTACTCCTCCAGGTGTCTTTCAGCCATGTGCCTGATGGCCTCGTCGGTGGAGCCTTCTGCTGAAGCTGATGGAGGAGGTGAAGATGACAGCTGAGGGGGGTTGCGATGGGAGGCCTTGCCTCTACGACCTCGACGGTGCTTAATAGCAGCCTGCTCGAGGGTCGAAGACCGGCTCTCCCGATCGACTGACCCAGTCCACTGTCTCTTCATCGGGGTCCGGTAACTTCCCCGGGGGTCCGTCGTGGCCCATGATAACGAAGGCCTTCCTTGAAGGACCGCAGGCTATCACGGGATGCGATGGCTTGGACCGCAAGGGCCCCTAGCTATTGGTGGATGGCTAGGGATTGGTATTGATGCTACAACTGTTGCACCGTTGCAATCAGAACCTGCATCTGCTGGGCGAGTACGTCCAACTGGATGTCCGCTAGAGGCGTTGCGGTGGAGTGGGGGGCTCCCTCTTTGGACTGTGCGAGCCCCTTTGAGAAGGGGGGTCTCCCGCATGGCTAGTGGAGACTTTCCATGCGCATGTCATCACCATGTTCCGGGTGGAGTTGCACATATGGGGATTGGCTTAGATTAGATTGTGTCCTGCCCCCTACCTGGTGTGCCAATCTGTTGCCACCTACACAGCCATGGCCTGTAGCTTAGAGATGACCTCGGACACCGACCTCATCGCTTGGGAACCAACTCATGCGCCCGGACCTGCAAAATAGAGGAGACTCGGGTCGAGGATCCAAGCGGGGCACCCCGACGATCAGTCAGTGACGATCTAGGAAATAGATCCTTTCCTATGGGCCCCTTTGCTCGACTCCATACTTGGAGGAGGAGACTTGG
Source organism: Areca catechu (assembly GCA_021397845.1). Lineage (NCBI taxonomy): Eukaryota > Viridiplantae > Streptophyta > Magnoliopsida > Arecales > Arecaceae > Areca > Areca catechu. The sequence continues at coordinate 152,332,528 of CM038049.1, read as the reverse complement.
TTTGAAAGAGAGAGAGAGTAGAGCTAGGGTAGTGGCAGCGGAGTAGAGCTCGAGCTGTGTGGCTGTGTTCGTTAAGACCCTTCTGGTGAGTCCTAGTAGCCCAGAGCGCTCGGCCTCTTGGTCACTCTCCTCTATTGCTACCCCTTTGTTCGTTTGCTTTAGTTAGTTTTTGCTTACCTTCCTTCGAGAACCTTTTGAGGATCCTTTTAGGCCAGGAGCCCCTCAGTGACCTACCTCGGGATCTCCCCCCATTGCAGGCGCCGGTAGGTCAACGTCCAACAGCGCTCTGTGCCATGCGCACAAGCCCATTTCCTATCCATGATAAGGAGTTATGTCACTGGCCCTGACCTCCCGCCTGATCGCTCCACTTTGGAAAATTTGGCAGAGCCTCAATCGGGAGCAGCCACCCCATGAATTTGAATCTTCCGGGGCGATTTCCTCTTTCGGGTGGCGCAGACGTTCGGCTTGGGTGTGCAATGCCTTGGCTAGGGCACCCTTTTCCTATAGCCTATCTGGTATAAGCAGCAGCGGGAGTGATCATGGCATCCTGGGAGGTGCTCCTCCATGGTCCTTGGGCGGCAGTCCGCTACCCAAGGGAGGTGGTGCGGGGGCTTTGACTTCCAATTGCCAGACCTCTCGCCTGAAGAGAGCTTGGCCTGAGAAGAGCGAGAGCTCAACTTTGGCCAAGATGGACTTGACCTCGAGGGAGCCGCCTGGTGAAGAAGCTCAAAGAAAGCAAGAGCTCGACTTTTGATCGAGATGGACTCGATCTCGAGGAAGCCACCCAACGAAGGAGCTCAGATATATGTATGTATGTATATATATATATATGTATATATACATACATATATATACATATATATACATACATATATACATACATATATATATATATATACATACATATACATACATATATATACATACATATATACATACACATATACATATATATACATACATATATAGACATACATATATACATACATATATATACATACTATATACATACATACACCACACACACACACACACACACCACACACACACACACATAATATATATATATATATGTAAGTATATATGTATGTATGTATATATATATATATACATACATACATACATATATATATATACATACATACATACATATATATATACATACATACATACATATATATATACATACATACATACATATATATATACATACATACATACATATATATATACATACATATATACATACATACTATATATATATATATATGTTGCACCATGATGGCTCACCCTCAGCCTGAACCGGCCCATTCCTGCGGTCCGAGCGGGCCGCTCCTTCAAAGCTCCGACTGTTACTCCTTCAGAGGTCCGACCCACCGGAGCTGAGGTCCGAACGACCCTCTCCTGCTGGGGTCCAGCCCATCGCTCTCCTTCAGAGGTTCGACCCATCGGAGCCGAGATCCGAACGACCCTCTCTTGCTGGGTTCGGCCCGTCGCTCTTCTTCAGAGGTCTGACCCACCGGAGCTGAGGTCCGAACGACCCTCTCCTGCTGGGCCCGGCCTGTCGCTCTCCTTCAGAGGTCTAACCCACCGGAGCTGAGGTCCGAACGACCCTCTCCTGCTGGGTCCGGCCCGTCGCTCTCCTTCAGAGGTCTGACCCACCGGAGCTAAGGTCCGAACGACCCTCTCTTGCTGGGTCCAGCCCGTCGCTCTCCCTCAGAGGTTTGGCCTTCGGTCCGGTCGACTGACTTTCCTATCCGGGGAATTCCAGAAGCATCTTTCTATTACAGCGGGATCCTGCCATCCCAACAGACCTGCTCCACAACTTCCACGATGTCGTTGTATCTACGCGCCACGTGGCCACTCTCCAGTTCTCCTAGGGGCAGACCGATCTTTCTCAGCCTCTCTCCTAACGAATTTTGGACTGTTTCGCGCCTATATAAGGTACTCGGGGGATCCCGTTTGAAGGTAGAAGAACTCTTCTATTGCCCAAAATGGAGCCCAAGAGGGGGGGGGGGTGAATTGGGTCTTTTAATTATTTAACACAATAAAACAAAAGGTCTAGTGGTGCTTGTGAGTAACAAATAATTAGATGCAAGATAATAGCACTTAATTAAAGAATGCAAAAAGAAAAGAGCAATCACACACAAACACAAGATATATAGTGGTTCGGTGCAAACCTAGCACCTACATCCACTCTCCAAGCCACCCTTGGGAATTCCACTATAATCCACACCAGATTACAGTTGACTTGTTTTTACAAGGCTCACAAGTCAAAAACCTAAGTTGGTTTTATCACTTAGGCTCACCAACAAACCTAACTACTTGTTTTGTCTTCGGGCTCACAAGTTAACCCTAGTTGGTTTTAACACTTTGGCTCACCAACAAATCACAATAACCTTCTTTCAAGATACCCTTGAAAGCAAGGTTAAAGCACAACAAATCAGATATAAAATTTAAATGCTACAACAAACTCTCTTCAAGAGTGGATTGGAATCTTTGAAGCCCAAGGAATGCTTTGACTTCACTCTTCTTCAAGTTGCCTCCTTTTGGAATGTAGTAGAGTTGAGCAAGTAGGCTTTTTCAGTGGAATCAAGCTAGAAGAGGCTTTTGATTTGAAGTTTTGGAGAGAATATTGGCTTTTTGGCTTTTGAGTGGACTTGAATGCTCTTGAATAGACTTCTCTCTTCTTTTTCTTGACTTCTTCTCACTTCTCTTGCTTTAAAATGAGGTTGGTGGAGATTAAATACACCAAAAACCTTCTAAAAATGGTTTGTGATCGTTGGAGCATTGGAAATAGCCATTTGGAGCTTGAAACCCATTTCTGCAAGCCAAAAATAGATCCGTTAGAGCTGTCAGGCTGCAAGTGTCAACACTTGGCTGTCAGGTGTCGACACTTGGCTGTCAGGTGTCGACACTTGAATTCTGGGAGTCGACACTTGATCATTCAAGTGTCGACACTTGATGCACAGGTGTCGACACTTGACACAAAAATCCTTGAACCAACAAGTTCTGTATTTTCAAAATTCTCAGGCCTTGAGTCAACACTTGAAACTAAGTGTCGATACTTGGTGTCGACACTTGGCGTGCCAATGATTTTTGTCCGTGCCAAATGCTGAAGTGTCGACACTTGACTGTCCAGGTGTCGACACTTGAGACTGAAAACATCCAGAATCAAGAGTAAAAGCCTTGAAATCAAAAATGATGTACATGAAAGCATAAACACATAATAATTAAGTAATTGTAAGCCCTTTTTTAATGAAGAGGCTGCCCGGATGTGTGAGATTTGCTCCGTGCCATTGCGTGCCATACACCATAAATATTTGAATTTTGAGATGCTTTCTGCCTGAAAACTCATAACTTGAGATTCACATTAGAATACAATATGTACTCAATGTTTTGTTATTCATCAAAATCACTGGGTAGAGCCAACAATCTCCCCCTTTTTGATGATGACAAAACCTTGAGAAAAGAGACAACATAGTTCAAATCATGAGTTTTCTAATTAATAGGAAACAATCTCCCCCTTAATTAGATACTTCTTATTAAGATAAACTTCAAATCAAGATAATGCATCTTTTTCTTTTAAACAAGATAATCCATTATCACTCTTTTTCTTCATAACAATTAACATTACTTTTTAACATTGTTTTTTTTTTTTCTCTCCCCCTTTTTGTCAATCATAAAAAAATAACCTCCCCCTTACAATTAGCATGGATACAAAAAGAGAGTATAGAAACAAATATCGTAGCTGAAATTGTGCTTATATCAGAGTTAAAATATCCCATTATATCAGAGCTAAAATATGACAAACTGAAGTGAAAAAGGTTTAAGATAACAAACATATCTATATGAGATAAGTTTTCAGTACAAACAAAACTGAAACATACATATATCAAACATAAACAGAGATCTGAAACAGTCATCTGTGAGGCTAGTCCTCATCAGATGGAACATCAAGACTAAAAGGAGCACTAATCCTAGATCTGGTGGCTAATGCCCTAGGAGGTGCTAAAGCTCTAAGACTCCTGGTACGGCCGGCAGGACCAAAAGCGGGTACAACCCTAGAAGATCTGGTAGAAGGAGGCGAAAGATGATCAGCTGGCTCAATAGGATCCGGAACAAAGTCAACTAGAGCAGTAGAAGGAGCAGGTGTAGTAGGAGGATCTCGACTGACCACCTCATAAGCATCAGCTCCGCCTACATTGTCGCTGTCAGTGCCTACCACCTCAGTGGCTCGGTCAACATCCTGATCACCTCCATCAGCAATATCAGCATGGTCGCTCTGGTGATCGCCGCCGTCATCATCATCATCATCATATCGAGTAGGAGCAGGTGCAGCAGGAGGTATAAGTGATCTCAGAAGACCCTCAAGACATGTAAAACCCTCCTCCATGGATCTGCGAATCTCAGCATGCTCTGAGGTAGTCTGTGCTCGTAGAAGCTCGACCTCGCTACGCAGCTGAGTCACCTCTCCTCTGATCTGTGTGAACTGTGCTCTGGCATGCTCCTCAAAGGATAATCCGGTAGATGGTGGTGGAGGAACTGAAGCATCAGGTGACAGGTGCTCTGCCTGTGTCGATGGTACATCCACTGGAGGAAGGACTGCTGGCTCAGATGGTCCAGCCTCAGCCTCTCGAATCTCATCCTCCTCATCTGGCTCCTGGCCAGACTCTCTCCGAACCCATCGACCTCCAACCATCCTGAAACCCATGCGGTGCAATGACCTCTCATCATATACATCTGTGTGCAGTATCTCCTTGGGGATCTCCCCCTCCAATGATACTCCACAAGCTCTGAAAAGACGGGTCAGTGCCATCCCGTATGGCAAACAGTGTCGGCGCTAAGTGGCAGCATCATGCATCTATGACAGCATCAAGGCCGGTATATCAACTGGTCTCCTCTCGATCAGACTGGTCATCAACATCAGCTCTCTCTCTCTGTGATGAAATCAAATCTGCCAGTCTTCGGTAGAAAGATCCGTGCGGTAATGTGGTGCAGCAGTCGCATCTCTAAAGATAGCTGGTTCGCGGTAACTACTGAGATACCGCGAACATCCTCTCGCTCAAGGATGCATCTGAAAGCTGCCTCTCTATCATCAACTGAGAACGCACTGACTCCTCTCCTGGGGTATCTCCCATACTCGGCTCAGCAACTCATCAGTCAATGAAATCTGTATACCTCTGACGGATGTCGTCCATAAGAGTCGTCGACAGTCCAGAGCACCGTAAAACTCCCTCAACAGGTGAGGATAGTATCTCTCCTGCATGGTGCAGAAGGGTACTAATCCTGCATTTGAGAGTATCTCTCTAATGCCAAAATGGTGCCTGTCGAAACAGTGTAGATCTACCCTCCTCCCTGAAGCTACTGACTTCCCTGCCATCCTCTCTACAGGGGGGAGCTCGGAGTGGCTGAACTGCTCTGCGGAGCGGGATCGAATCTGGCCTTCGACCTCCTCTCACTACCCTGACTAGGCCTTGCTCTAACTGCAAGTCTCTTCTAGGACCCATATCAGCCAACTGATTCATCCTTGTCAAGTCTACATGTAGAGCTCATAGGGGTACCTAATGGCTTAGTGTTCTCCATCCCAAACTTCTTCTTGAGTATTTCTCTTGTGTATTTTGTTTGGTTGATGAAGATCCCCTCTTTGGTTTGCCTTATCTGGAGTCCGAGGAAGAAATTTAGTTCTCCCATCAAGCTCATCTCAAACTCACCCTGCATTAGACTTGCAAATTCTTGACAAAGAGATTCATTAGTAGCACCAAATATTATATCATCAACATAGATTTGTACTACTAAGAGATCATCATTCTTTTTCTTTAAAAATAATTTTTATCTACATTTCCTCTAGCAAAATCATTTTTTAGTAGAAAAGAGCTTAAACGATCATACCAAGCTCTCGGGGCTGTTTTAATCCATATAAAGCTTTATGAAGTTTATAAACATGATTTGGAAATTCAGAATTTTCAAAACCAGGGGGTTGTTCAACATAAACTTCTTCTTCAATTAATCCATTCAAGAAAGCACTTTTAACATCCATCTGATACAGTTTAAAGTTCATGAAACAGGAAAAGCCAATAGTAGCCTAATTGCCTCAAGTCTAGCCACAGGAGCAAAGGTTTCATCAAAATCTATCCCTTCCTCCTGATTGTATCCTTTGGCAACTAGTCTAGCTTTATTTCTAATTACTATTCCATTTTCATCAAGTTTGTTTCGAAAAACCCATTTTGTGCCAATAATTGATGTGTTTGAGGGCCTATCTACTAGTGTCCAAACATTGTTCTTTTTAAATTGATTAAGTTCATCTTGCATAGCATTTATCCAATTACTATCACATTCAGCTTCCTTAATAGTTTTAGGTTCAATTTGAGACACAAAAGCTAAGTAGTCACAAATATTTCTAAGTGATGATCGAGTACTTACACCTTTAGATGGATCAACTATAATTAGTTCTTTTGGGTGTCCATGAGCATACCTCCATTCTTTTGGTGAAGGATCAACAGTTGAGGTATCTTCATCACCTTGTGCTTGATCTTTGTCGGTGTTCTGATCATCATTCTGTTCCTTGGTAAGTTCTTCATTGTTGTTTCTTTCTTCAGTCTTCTTGTTACCTGATTCATCAAAAAGTACATCTTCTTTTCTTGAAGATTTTTGGTTAGTTTCGTCAAATACTACATGAATGGATTCTTCAACAACAAGTGTCCTTCTGTTGAAGACCCTGTATGCCTTACTAGATGTGGAGTAGCCTAGAAAGACTCCCTCATCTGATTTGGCATCAAATTTACTTAGATTGTCTTTACCATTGTTTAAGATGAAACAACGGCAACCAAAAACATGAAAATAACAGATTGAAGGTTTTCTACCCTTCCAAAGCTCATAAGGAGTTTTCTTTAAAATCGGTCAATTAAAACACGATTTAAGATATAGCATGCAGTATTTATGGCTTCCGTCCAAAAGTATCTAGGTAAATCATTTTCACAAAGCATGGTGCATGCCATTTCTTCAAGAGTTCTATTTTTTCTTTCTACTACCCCATTTTGTTGAGGTGTCCTAGGTGCAGAAAATTATGATTAATTCCATTTTCAATATAGAATTTATTAAAATCGGCATTTTCAATTCAGTTCCATGATCACTTCTTAAGGAAATTACTGAAACACCTTTTTCATTTAAAACTCTTTTGTGAAATCTTATGAATTCAGAAAACGTTTCATCTTTGTGTGCTAAAAGCATGACCCATGTAAAACGTGAGAAATCATCTACAATGACTAGACCAAACTTCTTACCTCCCAAACTAGATGTTCTAGTAGGCCAAAGAGGTCCATATGAAGCAATTCTAAAGGTCTAGATGTAGAGATTACTCCTTTAGGTTTGAAGGAAGATTTTGTTTATTTTCCAAGTTGACATGCACTACAAATCTTATCTTTTTCAAAATTCAGTTTAGGCAAATCTTTTACTAAATTCTTTTTGCTAAATTTTGAAATTAAATGCATGCTTGCATGTCCTAGTCTACGATGCCAAAGCCAACTAGCTTCATCGATCTTGGCTTCCATTGCCACTAGACATTGACCTTTCTGAATAGGGAGATCATCAAGATCAACCATATAAATATTGCCATGCCTATGACCGATGAATTTAATGCCATTGACATCTAGACTAGAAACAATGCACAAGGAAGATTCAAAAACAACTTTAAAATTTTTGTCACAAAATTGACTAATACTAAGCAAGTTATGTTTTAAACCATCAACATATAAAACATTATCAATATAAGAGGTAGGGGTGATATAGATTTTACCAATACCGATGATTTTTTCCTTTCCATTATCACCAAAAGTTACATTGCCACCATTTTGATATGTGAGTGATGAGAACTGCTCCACATCTCCTGTCATATGCCTTGAGCAACCGCTATCAAGATACCACATTCTCTTCTTGTTGGTTGCAAGGCATACCTGCAATAAAGATCAAGTGGAGACTTTAGGTATCCAAGCCATCTTGAGTCCTTTTTGGTTAGTGGCATTGGTTCCTTTTGGAACCCAAACTTTCTTAGTTTTTCTTATTTTCTTTTGTTGCACATGTAGGATTTATGTCCTATAGCACCACAAGTATAGCAAGTAATTGAAGAAGATGCAGGTACAAAGAAATTTTAAGGAGTTTTTGTTTCTTATGAGTTCTGAATCCTAATCCAGCTTTGTCAAATACTGCTCTTTGGTTATTTAACAGTAAATTTAATTTTTCAGAACTGTAAGTAAATTTTTCGACAAAAGGCTTTAGTTTATCGATTTCCTCTATATTTTTTGTTTTCATTAAAATTTCCTTGTGTTGTCTTGACAATTTTTCATTTGAAAGTAAGCTACTTTTCTTTTCAAGTACATTCTTTTCATTTTCAAGACCCATAATCTTATCATTTAGATTTTATTTTGTATTTGAAGATATTCATTCTCATTTGAAAGGTTGTTATTTATTTTAGCTAGTTCCAGATTTTGCTTCTTTAAGTCTTTATGTTTTGACTTTATTTTTGAAATTCTATTACTAGTTCATCAAAAATTTCATGAAGCTCATCAAAAGATAATTCATTTTCGGTTCAGAACATACCTCTTCTTGATCAGCCATTAGATAGAAATTTGCTACTTCCTGTTGTTCTTCCTCAGAGCTGGAGTCTTCACTTTCGCTCCAGGTTGCCATCATGGCCTTTTTCCTTAACTTTCTTCTGCTTTTCTTTAGTAAGGGACAGTCTACCTTGAAATGCCCTGGCTTTTTGCACTCAAAGCATGTGGGCTACTCCTCCTTCTTTTCTTTATCTTTTCTTTACTGGGCTCACCCTTCAGAGGTTTTTTTTTGTAATTGAATTTCTTTTTCCTCATAAACCTTCTAAATTTCCTAGCTAACATAGCAGTTTCATCTTCTTCGTCATCCTCTTCAGAGTCTTCGCTTGAGTCTTCTCTGGTAGTAGATTTGAATGCTATTGTCTTTTTCTTTTTGTCCACCTCTCCGTTCTTCTGTTTGAGCGATAGTTCATATGTCATTAAGGAGCCCAACAGTTGTTCCAGCGAGAGAGTGTTGACATCTTTTGCTTCTTCAATTGCAGTGACCTTTGCGTCCCATGAAGCTGGTAGAGACCTGAGAAGTTTGTTTACAAGTTCACCATTAGAAATTATTTTTCCTAAACTTCTCATGCCATTCACAATGTTTGTGAACCTAGTATACATTTCACTGATAGATTCAGTAGGTTCCATTTTAAACATTTCATAAGTGTGAATTAGCATGTTTACTTTGGTGGTCTTTACTTGGTGTGTACCTCATGGGTAACCTTAAGTGTATCCTAAATCTTCTTTGCGGAGAGACAGTTGGATATTCTATTAAACTCACTAGGATCAAGAGAACAGAATAAAAGGTTCATTGCCTTAGCATTAAGCTCAATTTGCTTATGTCACTCTCATCCCAATCATCTTCCATTTTAGGGGTAAGAATGCCATTAATCATCATTGTAGGCTGATGAGGACCTTTTACTATTGTTCTCCATAAATTATAATCAAGAGCTTGTATAAATATGCGCATGCGTGTCTTCCAGTATGTGTAATTTGTGCCATTAAATAGTGGGGGTCGGTTTGAAGCTTGACCTTCAACAATACCCATGCCTATTGGGGCTGCCATGATCTTTTACTCAAGATCCTTGGACCTACAAGAGAGTACCGGCGCTCTGATACCACTTGTTGCCCAGAAATGGAGCCCAAGAGGGGGGGTGAATTGAGTCTTTTAATTATTTAACACAATAAAACAAAAGGTCTAGTGGTGCTTGTGAGTAACAAATAATTAGATGCAATAATAGTACTTAATTAAAGATGCAAAAAGAAAAGAGCAATCACACACAAACACAAGATATATAGTGGTTCGGTACAAACCTAGCACCTACATCCACTCCCCAAGCCACCCTTGGGAATTTCACTATAATCCACACCAGATTACAGTTGACTTGTTTTTACAAGGCTCACAAGTCAAAAACCTAAGTTGGTTTTATCACTTAGGCTCACCAACAAACCTAACTACTTGTTTTGTCTTCGGGCTCACAAGTTAACCCTAGTTGGTTTTAACACTTTGGCTCACCAACAAACCACAATAACCTTCTTTCAAGACACCCTTGAAAGCAAGGTTAAAGCACAACAAATCAGATATAAAATTTAAATGCTACAACAAACTCTCTTCAAGAGTGGATTGGAATCTTTGAAGCCCAAGGAATGCTTTGACTTCACTCTTCTTCAAGTTGCCTCCTTTTGGAATGTAGTAGAGTTGAGCAAGTAGGCTTTTTCAGTGGAATCAAGCTAGAAGAGGCTTTTGATTTGAAGTTTTGGAGAGAATATTGGCTTTTTGCTTTTGAGTGGACTTAAATGCTCTTGAATAGACTTCTCTCTTCTTTTTCTTGACTTCTTCTCACTTCTCTTGCTTTAAAATGAGGTTGGTGGAGATTAAATACACCAAAAACCTTCTAAAAACGGTTTGTGACCGTTGGAGCATTGGAAATAGCCGTTTCGAGCTTGAAAACCTATTTATGCAAGCCAGAAAAATAGATCCGTTAGAGCTGTCAGGCTGCAAGTGTCGACACTTGGCTGTCAGGTGTCGACACTTGAATTCTGGGAGTCGATACTTGATCATTCAAGTGTCGACACTTGATGCACAGGTGTCGACACTTGATACAAAAATCCTCGAACCAACAAGTTCTATATTTTCAAAATTCTCAGGCCTTGAGTAGACACTTGAAACCTAAGTGTCGACACTTGGTGTCGACACTTGAATTCTAGGTGTCGACACTTGGCGTGCCAAGGATTTTTGTCCATGCCAAATGCTGAAGTGTCGACACTTGACTGTCCAGGTATCGACACTTGAGACTGAAAACATCCAGAATCAAGAGTAAAAGCCTTGAAATCAAAAATGATGTACATGAAAGCATAAACACATAATAATTAAGTAATTGTAAGCCCTTTTTTAATGAAGAGGCTGCCCGGATGTGTGAGATTTGCTCCGTGCCATTGCGTGCCATACACCATAAATATTTGGAATTTTGAGGTGCTTTCTGCCTGAAAACTCATAACTTGAGATTCACATTAGAATACAATATGTACTCAATGTTTTGTTATTCATCAAAATCACTGGGTGGAGCCAACATCTTCCCTCCCCATACACTGTTATTTGCTTAGTTCCTCCATTATGTTGCCTTCAACCTCCTACTAACTTAGGCATCGGAGGGTCCCCCGCTGGAACACCATCGGCGCCCTTGGGGACTTTGTTGCAGGTTCACTCGGGAGAGGAGCGCTCCAGCACATCCAACCTCGATCCAGGAGTTGAAGCCGCAACAGATTGGCACTAGAGGAAGGGCTTCTTTCTCTAAAAGGTGGAATCTATTGCCCACACTACAAAATGGATAAGGGAAGAGCTCCAAATGCCACTGCCATAAGAGGTATCTCTCCTTCCAGATCTGAGGAACCTCCTAGGGAGAATGATACCGCCGCCACCGCCATCGCCACTGCTGTCGCTGAACCTACCATCACACTGGGGTTGCAGCAGTTCCAGACTTTAGTAAACCGTATCAAAATGCTTACTACTGCGGTTCAGCATTTCCAGGAAGCAGCCGACCACCGTCAGCAACTACCAGCTATTTCCTGCACCAATCTTCCCACTGCTGCTGAGGGTAGTGACGGCCAGAGGTCCCTCAGCACTGTTCTCACATCATCGCAGAGCCCCGGAGGTCATTGGGCGATCGCGCCAATGGCAAAAGGGCAAGGTTTGATTCACCTTCCTATGCTGAATCCATCCTGGTCGGCGATCGGCCTGCTGCCTAACCTCCAAGGGACTATGCCAGCAAGATCATGTGCATGGAGGAGCGCATTGCCGAAATCGCCCTCCGGCAGAAGGTCGAAGGGAGACAGGTATACAACTCCTGTCCCTCATTCTCTGATGAGATTCTGGCAGAGATGATTCTCCACTACTTCAAGATTCTGCAGGTAGGCCCCTACGATGGTACCACCGACCCGATGGACCATCTAGGCACATACAAGGCCCATATGATGGTACAAGGCACCTCTGACACCCTCCATTGCATCACCTTTCCTGCCACTCTTAAGAAGACCGCCCGGATGTGGTTCTCAGCCATCCGGCCAAGTACGATCCACTCCTTTCCTCAACTCGAATCACTTTTTCTTCTCATTTCAGGAACTGCAGTCGGACCTCGAGGAATACCGACTGCCTCTTCCTCGTGCTGCAAAAGGAGGGAGAGACTCTTCGAGATTTCATGGCCCGTTTCAACTTAGCGACCATGGAAGTGCCGGACTTGAATGAAGCTATGGCTATGTCAGCCTTCAAGCGAGGGCTCCGCTTGTCTAGGCTGACCTTCTCCCTAGACAAGAAACATCTGATAAGCTACAACGAACTCCTGGCCAGAGTGCAGAAGTATGCCCTGACAGAAGAACAAGCGGCCGACCGATGTTAAGCTGAGGGAAGGCCGACCCCAAAGAAGCGGAGCGATAATGCTCCTGAAGTTCGACCCCCGAGTGATGGTCAGCGGTTGGCCCAACGCCGAAGTCCGAAGTCGAGGGATTTCCACCGGAGGTTCGAGACTTATGTGCCTCTAACCCTGTCGAGAGAGAAGATCCTTCTAGAGATTGAGAACGAGACCTTTCTACAAAGGCCTCGGCCGATGAGGGGCCCCCTGCCCAAAGAAACAAAGATAAATTATGTAAGTACCATAGGGACTACGGGCACAGTATTGAAGAGTGCCTACAGCTGAAAGACGCCATTGAAGATCTCATCCAGAGGGGGTACCTGCATAAGTACGTCTGACCCCATCGGGATCGGGCCAGAGCATCAAACGCTAGAAACCCTCCAGAGGAGACGGAGCTCCCCAATCAGAGGCCGACCGGAGGGGATATCGGCATGCTGCATCGATAATCCAGAGGAAGTTACGAGGGCCGACCCGACATTACTAAGAGGTCCAGGGGCTCCAATGCAATCACTTTCTCTGATGAAGATCTTTTGGAGACTCATGTTTTTGAAAATGATCCTGTAGTCGTGTCGACAGTGATTGCCAATTACGATGTAAGAAGAATACTTATAGATAATGGGAGCTCAACAGAGGTATTGTTGTACGATGCTTTTGTGAGAATGAATCTGTCCAAGTCAATGCTGCAGGAATCCCCCGCACCGCTGACAAGCTTCGGGGGCAACTCCGTCGAAGTAGAAGGGGAGATAGTTCTCCCTGTGACGATAGGGACGGAGCCTTTCCAGAAAACTCTCCCTATCAATTTTATGGTCGTTCGGACTATCTCGCCTTACAATGCTATCCTGGGCCGACCAGCCCTCAACAAATTCAGAGCCATTGTGTCCACTTACCATTTGTTGGCAAAATTTCCGACCAGGAGCGGGGTTGGAGTAATGAGGGGAGATCATCGGATGGCCAGGCAGTGTCTAACCATTCTAAACCAACAGGGAGAAGGCAGTCCCACTCTGGACCAACTTGACCCGAGGGTTGAGGCCGATGGCCTCGGTCAGCCTAGAGAAAGGATTCTGTTTATCCCCCTTCGGGAGGATGATCCCACCAAAGTCCTTCAGATTGGAGGTTCCCTCAGCGAAGACATTAAGTCATAACTGATCAGCCTCCTCAGGAGTAACGCTGACGTCTTTGCTTGGTCGGCGTCGGACATGCCTGGAATACCGTCAGAGGTCATCACTCACTAGCTCAAGGTGGATTCGACCTACCGACCTGTCCGATAGAAGAAGAGAAGCTTTGCCACCGAAAGGCAGAAAGCCGTCGATGAGGAAGTGAAGAAGCTCCGTGATGCTGGCTTCATCAGGGAAGTCCACTATCCTGAGTGGCTAGTGAATGTTGTTATGGTGAAGAAAGCCAACAGGAAGTGGAGGATCTATGTAGATTACACCGATCTCAACAAAGCTTGTCCGAAGGATAGCTTTCCAGTGCCCAAGATTGATCAGCTGGTGGATGCCACGACCGGCCTCCAGCTTCTCAGCTTTATGGATGCCTTTTCCGGCTACAACCAAATCAAGATGCATTCGGAAGATGAAGAGAAGACCGCCTTTGTCACCGACAAGGGGTTGTACTGCTATCGGATGATGCCCTTCGACTTGAAAAATGCCGGTGCAACCTTTCAAAGGCTGATCAATCGAGTGTTTGAAGGTCAGCTAGGCAGGAACATGGAGGCCTATGTGGATGACATGATAGTGAAGAGTCTCCATAAGGCCGACCACATCAGGAACTTGCGGGAATCCTTTGATGCACTCAGGCATCATCGGATGAAGCTGAACCCCCTGAAGTATACTTTTAGGATAACTTCTGGCAAGTTCCTTGGGTTTTTGGTCACACAAAGGGGAATTGAAGTGAACCCCGACAAGATAAAGGCTGTCGTTGAGATGGCATATCCGACCAACAAAAAGTAGGTGCAAGAGCTCACCGGCCGAATCGCCTCTCTCAGCCTTTTCATTTTCCGTTCAGCTGAAAAGTCTCAGCCATTCTTCAATACCCTGCACCGGTCAAAAAGCTTTGTTTGGACTGACGAGTGTTGGACAGCTTTCGAAGCATTGAAGGAGTACTTGAAGAACCCTCCATTGCTAGCCAAGCCGACGGAGGGGGAACCTTTGTACCTCTATCTTTCAGCGTCGGACGAAGCGATCGGCGCTGTCCTTGTGCGAGTCGGAGAGGATGGATAGCAGAAGCCCATCTATTATATCAGCAAAGTCCTCCACAACACCGAAACAAGGTACCCCAAGATGCAAAAGTTGATATATTCTTTGGTCACGTCCGTCAAGCGGCTTCGACAATATTTCCAGGCACATCCGATTGTGGTGATGACCGACCAACCCCTCAAGGCAATCCTTTGGAGCCCAGACACATCTGGTCGGATCGCCAAGTAGGTGTCAAGCTAAGCGAGTTCGACATCTCTTTCCAGCCATGATTTGCCTTGAAGGCCCAAGTAGTCTCTAACTTCATTGCAGAGTGTACATGAAGATGAGACACCTCCTTAAATGGTTGAAGTACCTGAAGCCGATGCCATCTACGAAGCCGAACTAGCTTGGACCCTCCATGTGGACAGAGCGTCCAACCTTGTGGGCTGCGGGGCCGGATTGATCCTGGCCGACCCGGATGGAGAAAGCCTGGAGTATGCATTGCATTTTTTATTTCAGGTGTCAAACAATCAGGCGGAGTACAAAGCCCTCCTCGCGGGGCTACAAATTGCCAATAAACTGGGCATCGACCGACTCAGAGTCTTCTCCGACTCCCAACTGGTGGTTAATCAAGTAAAGGGAGAATTTGTAGCGAGGGATCCGACCTTGGCAAAATACTTGAACAAGGTATAAAACCTTATCTCTCGACTCAGATTTTTTGAAATCCTCTATATACCTCGTCTGCAGAACTCTCAGGCGGACGCTCTATCAAGATTGGCTACGGCCGCCATCAACACTTTCGACCGAACTTTTGTGGAGCATCTGCAGCACCCAAGTATTATGGAAGAGCCGATCGAGGTCCACCAGGTGGAACAAGAAACTTCTTGAATAGATCCGATCATTGCTTTCTTGACTAAGGGGACTCTTCCGGAAGATCCGACGGAGGCCAAGCGAATGCGCTCGACGGCCTCTAAGTACGTCGTCCTCGATGGCATCCTGTATAAGCGGTCATTCTCATAGCCGCTGTTGAAATGCTTGGAACCGACAGACGCTAACTATGCCCTCAGAGAAGTCCATGAAGGCATATGTGGCGACCATCTGGGAAGAAGGTCCTTAGCTTACAAGATCATCCGACAGGGGTATTACTGGCCTACCATTCAGAAAGATGCATCGAACTTCGTCCGGAGGTGCGACGTATGTCAAAGATACTCTATTATTCAAAGGAGACCTACCAGTGAGCTGACGCCGATCACCGCCCCATGGCCGTTCGCATAGTGGGGGATGGATATCTTGGGGCCCTTTCCCCCGACATCCGAGCAACGAAAGTTTCTGCTTGTGGCTATCGATTACTTCACCAAATGGGTGGAGACCGAGCCACTAGCACAGATAACAGAGGCCAATGTAGAGAACTTTGTCCGGAATAATATCATCTTTCAGTTTGGCATTCTCCGAATGATTATTACTGACAATGGAAGATAGTTTGACAACTCTAAGTTTCAAGATTTTTGTCAGCAATATCGCATCTCTCACCGACTCACATCGATCAGTCATCCTCAGTGCAATGGAGAGGCTGAAGTCACCAATCGGACAATCTTGCATGGGCTGAAGACCCGACTGAATGAGGCAAAGGGACTTTGGACAGAAGAACTACACTCAGTATTATGGGCATATCGGACGACCGCCAGAACATTAACCGGTGAAACCCCGTTCAACCTCACTTATGGAAGTAAAGCCGTTATCCCTGTTGAGACCTCTCTCCAATCCCTGCGGATCGACCACTATGCCAAACCGGCCAACTCCGAGCAACGAAGGGCTGACCTAGACTTGCTTGAAGAAACTAGACTTCGAACAAGCATGAAGATAGCGGTCTACCGCCAGAAGATGACAAATATTACAACTCACGAGTCAAGGCGCGAGCTTTCCGAGTCGGAGACCTGGTCTTATGGAGGACAGAAATTTCAAAGCCGACCGAGCAAGGCAAGCTTTCTCCAAATTGGGAAGGACCTTATCGGGTCGTTGAAGTGGTTCGAGCCGGCACCTATCAACTTGAATTTCTGGACGGACGACAGATGGCACGCCCGTGGAATGTAGACAACCTCCAAAGTATTATCAATGAAGTCTATAATTCTTCTATGAAGCACTTCCGAAAGTCCGACTCCGGTCGACGGAGGCTCTAGGGTAGCCCACTTTCGAAAGTCCGACTCCGGTCGGCTGAGGCTCTAGGGCAGCCCACTTCCGAAAGTCTAACTCTGGTCGGCAGAGGCTCTAGGGCAGTCAGGAGTCGACAGAGGCTCTAGGGTAGTCCACTTCTGAAAGTCTAACTCCGGTCGGTAGAGGCTCTAGGGCAGCCCACTTCTGAAAGTCCGACTCCGGTCGGCAGAGGCTCTAGGGCAGCCCACTTCCGAAAGTCCGACTCCAGTCGGTAGAGGCTCTAGGTGATGGGGAACTAATATGCATGCAATTTTTTTTTATGTTTTACATATTGAGTTAGGTGATTAATTCCCAATTTCAGATCAAAATTATTTGTAGGGATTTTTGTATGAATTTTTTAAGATCAGCATGCAGATTAGGACCTAGAAAAGTAGCAAAGAAGGACCGCCGGGGCTGAGAAGCCTCGGTTAGGGCAAGTTCTCCTACAATAAAACTACTGGAGGTAGAGGGGTGTACCTGACAACGTCTGTGAAGATCGCAGCGAAGGGGTCTCTCGTTCCTCGATGGATGCGGCCTGGAAAACCGAGCCAAAGACCCGCGGATACCCGGCTTTCTGCTCGGTGATCCGATTGAGGCTTGGCTGGAGTCGTTGGATTCGTAGGAACTCAGGGACCTACAAACGACCTGTCAGGGTTAGAAAGCTCACAAAGGAATAAGAAAACAAAGTAAAACAGCAAGGGAAGGCTTCTTTTGGAGTGGGCGTCCAGGGATCTGGAGGGTTTGTTGGCAGCAGGAAGATGATTGCAAACACCGGGAAGAACTCTCACAAACCCCTTTATGCACACAGCAGGGTATCACACCACTCAATAGAAGAACTCAAGGTTTTCATTCATCAAAAATTCTCCTCATACAAGAGGCTAGGGTCCCTTAAATAGACCCTTAACCTTGGGCTCCAAGTAAGGGTACATAAGTCTTTACATAAGAATCCTTTTCCCTCTCAAACCCTAGCTAGAAAATAAGGAAATATTAGGTAGAAAAATCCCTAAAAATTTTCTTGACTTGGTCAAGACTCCAAGGACGCCTAGGGGGCGTGTTGGGCTTCTAGGAGCAGCAAAAGGCTGGCCCAAAGGGGCTCGGGTGCATGGGTTTGGGCCTCTGGAAGCTGGGGTGGCCTGGTAGCCAGGTAGCAGGAATATTCCCTGGTATCTTGCTTCTTAGGGCTTGGGCTTGGCACCTAGGCTTGATTTCTTTGGGCTAGGATGCAGATGGACCTCTGGAATCATGGATGCCTTATCTATGAATATACTTTGGCATCTGGAAGGGAATCTGGGCATCTGGAGGGCATTTGCAAGAAATCAGGGTTTTCTGAATTTTCCTCCTGGGGTCTTCAAATCTTCAAGCTGGGTTGGACTTGTGCTATACTTCCATGTCTTCAATCTAGTTGGACTTGGTCTTCACTTGTATGATATAGTCTTGAGTCTTCAGTATGCTTGGACAGGACTCAAAAAAATAAAATTAGCTCAACATGAGCTGACTAGCATTGGATTGAACTAGCTCAACATGAGCTGACTAGTACAGAACTGAAATAACAACTAAAAATACTCAAATAACAACTAAAATAGACTCAGATGAGCTAAGCCCTTATTACAGATGGACTCATAAATTATTGATCAATTTACAGAGGGTTGAAAAACCTCTGTCTTATTCTGGTGCCTCAGGTGTCCCCACCAATTCTCCCGGGGTGGGAGGAACTCGACCCTGTCGAGTGAAGGTTAGACTGGCTCACATATCTCTCGAGAAGGTCTGGGTTGAGGAGTTGCAAGTCCTCTCGAGAAATCCACGAATCGTCCGACTCTGGCCAGCCTTGCCATCGGACCAGGAAGCATTGATAGTCATGGCCCTGGGTCGTGATGGCTTGATTGTCCAGGATACGCTCGATCCGTTCTCCTCTCTCAGGCCAAATTTGTTTGTGGACACTCTAGGTTAGGGTCACTCACAATGAAAAGGAATAGGTCCAAAGGCCTCACTAGGTAGCGCTGCCGGTTCCCTATACTCAACCAGGTCTGTAATATTGAAGGTAGAACTAATGCCCAAATCCGAAGGCAAGTCTAACACCTAGGCATTTGATCCAACCTTCTCTATCACTTTAAAAGGTCCGCTCTGCGAGCGTGAAGCTTCTTTTAGGCCTAAGCCTAACCAAGATAAAATCCACTACATCAAATTTTTTTGACCCTTCTTCGGGAATTAGCCAGTTGTTTTAAGATTAGTGCGGGTGGTGAACATGCTAGGCACATGCAGACTTCTAACAAATGATGCAAAGGACTCATACTGACACCTAACAGACTCGACTATGCATTCCTATTGAAGGAAATTTTATTGAACTCTTTGGATCTAAACCTAATAGATTATAGGTTCTCTAGGTTTGATCCTAGCTTGACATGCACATGAAATTTACAGTGAACTCCTAGCAAATTCCAAAGAGTATGCCAGAAGTAAGATGCAAACCTAACATGCGTGATGAATGCATGCAGTATGCTAATCTCAGCTAAATGCAATCTAATGATCCTAGAAATGCTGGAGGTGTCAGGAAAGGGTAGAAAATAGGAAGTGGGTTTAGAAGTAGTTTGGTAGGATAAGGAAAAAGGTCAAGGTTAGTTTGATAAAGTTCAATAAAAGAAGGCATGTCAGGGACTAATCCTAGACTAATGAGGCTAATCTTACGAGATTGTGGAATTTCTATGGGCATGAAAAGGTCCATGCTATGGAAGGATGGGTCAACAATTTCTGGGAAGAGATCTTCAATAGGAATGGCAGGAAGGGATTCATCCTGAGGGCAATGGGTTAAGTAAGCCAAATCCTGAATAAAGTCTTCTTGTTCATGCAATTTAGGAATAGGCTCTACAATTAGATCCTTTTCTAGAGTTTCCTCAGGTAAAATCCTAGTATTATAGTTCTCTTCCTCTAATTGTTCTTCCACTATAGCTATAGGTTGGATGTGGTCAAGGTCACTAGCTCTAGGGTGGTTTCTACCTGGGTATCTACTGGGTCAGCTAATTCTAGGTCTACTAAAGGTGTCTCCTCTTCTCCTTCATACTCATCCACTAGGCTCGCATCAGCTTCATACACTTCCACATTAATGTAAGCCTTGTCAATCTCAGGAATGGTTGGAGAAGGTCGGCTAGGAAAAAATTGGCTAGGTCCTGGTTTCTGATTATGGGCACTACTCCCAGTAGGTTCAGGTTGTATAAGGGGTAGTGGCTCACTACTGGGTTCATATTTAGGGATACTAATCCTATGGGGTTCAGGTTGACTAGAAGAAGCATGACTAGTACTAGGTTGATACTTAGGGTTATGGGTTCTCTAGGCTCATAGGACAAGGGTGCAGATCTATGGGTCATGGGATTATAGGATATGTGGTCATAGGATTTTGGGTCAGCTCTATGATCAGGTTCTAAGGATGGATCATGGTATGGGGTCCTCCTAAGGTTGGGCTTCCTATATGGGTCAGGATATTGGGTTCTCCTAGGGTTGGACTCCCTATATGGGTCAGAATATTGGGTTCTCCTAGGGTTGGGCTCCCTATATGGGTCAGAGTATTGGGTTCTCCTAGGGTTGGGCTCCCTATATGGGTCAGAGTATTGGGTTCTCCTAGGATTGGACTCCCTATATGGGTCAGAGTATTGGGTTCTCCTGGGTTCAGTATCATAATAATGGTCATGGTAAGGGTTCTTCTAGGTTCAGTATCATAATAAGGGTCATGGTAAGGGGTTCTTCTAGGTCAGTATTATTGTATGGGTCAGGCTGAGGGGCTCTCCTAGGTTCAATCTCTCGGTATGGATCAGGGTTTGGGGTCCTCCTAGGTTGAGGATTGTAGTACGGGTCAGAATAAGGGGATCTCCTAGGTTCGACCTCATGGTATAGATCAGGGTTTGGGGTTCTCCTAGGTTGAGGGGACTCAGGATCTGGCTCAGATTGTGACCCATGGGTTCTTGCTATGGTCCCTACACGGCCTCCTAACTGGTCAAACCTTTGGCAAGATGGTCAATTCTATTGTTGGTTTGGGTACCAGACTGAGTTAACTGGGTAGTCATCTGGGCCATTTGATCAGCTAGGGCTTTTATTTGGGCTTGTAAGTTTTCCATGGGTTCAGACATTTGTGAAGGAGGTGGGTGATATGAAACTCCTGATCTAGTGCTCATACAAGACTCGATCAGACCGACTATAGCTGACTAGACCAAGAGTCCAAACTAGATGCTCAATCAGGGTGGCAAACTAGCCTATAGTAACCCTGTACTCAGCCAGGCAGGTGTAAGGGGAGTGTTAGGTCCCTGATTGCCAATCCTAGACACCAATCAGAGATTGGCCAGGTAGGCGGACCAGCACACAAGCCCTTCGGGATTGAATCCCTAAACCACCATTCTAGACACTGAGCACAAGGCACACACAGGTTAACTTGACACAGTGATCTAACACTAGCCCGGACCCGACCAGTTGGTGTCCCTAGCCCACTAGGGCAAATAAGTCTAATTAATTTTAGGTTAAGGCTTGGGACTGAATGCAAGGGATGTGGTTTTGGGCTAAGGAGAGGTGATCAAATCCTCCCCCCATCTGATATAGCAAGAGTGCCCTTAAAAGTAAATTATGCAATGATGGCAGGCAGATGAGGATGCAAATTAGGGTTTAGATATTTTTTTTGGTATTTTTGGAAAATATGTATTTTTTTTTTGGTATTTTTTTAAATAGAAGAAAACTTGCAAATCATGGCCTAATATACCGGAAATATACTAAAATTAAGAAATATGCAAAACTCCTAAACAAAACCCTAAAACTTCCAAACTTGTCTTGCTAAAAAAAATAGAGCCGGAAATTTGCAGGCCCTATTTCGGCTTGCAGAAAATTCACAAGTCATAATAAAATCTGGAAAAATTTTGAAAATTACTGTGAATTATGGTAAATCCAGGAAAAAACATTTCAGAATTTTTGGAGCTTTTAACAGGGAGAAATAATTAAAAGAACAGAGTTTATATGGACTGACAAATTGCAGAAAACAAGCCCTAATCTAAGCTCTGATACCAAATGATGGGGAACTAATATGCATGCAATTTTTTTTTTATGTTTTACATATTGAGTTAGGTGATTAATTCCCAAATTTCAGATCAAAATTATTTGTAGGGATTTTTGTATGAATTTTTTAAGATCAGCATGCAGATTAGGACCTAGAAAAGTAGCAAAGAAGGACCGCCGGGGCTGAGAAGCCTCGGTTAGGGCAAGTTCTCCTACAATAAAACTACTGGAGGTAGAGGGGTGTACCTGACAACGTCTGTGAAGATCGCAGCGAAGGGGTCTCTCGTTCCTCGATGGATGCGGCCTGGAAAACCGAGCCAAAGACCCGCGGATACCCGGCTTTCTGCTCGGTGATCCGATTGAGGCTTGGCTGGAGTCGTTGGATTCGTAGGAACTCAGGGACCTACAAACGACCTGTCAGGGGTTAGAAAGCTCACAAAGGAATAAGAAAACAAAGTAAAAACAGCAAGGGAAGGCTTCTTTTGGAGTGGGCGTCCAGGGATCTGGAGGGTTTGTTGGCAGCAGGAAGATGATTGCAAACCGGGAAGAACTCTCACAAACCCCTTTATGCACACAGCAGGGTATCACACCACTCAATAGAAGAACTCAAGGTTTTCATTCATCAAAAATTCTCCTCATACAAGAGGCTAGGGTCCCTTAAATAGACCCTTAACCTTGGCTCCAAGTAAGGGTACATAAGTCTTTACATAAGAATCCTTTTCCCTCTCAAACCCTAGCTAGAAAATAAGGAAATATTAGGTAGAAAAATCCCTAAAAATTTTCTTGACTTGGTCAAGACTCCAAGGACGCCTAGGGGGGCGTGTTGGGCTTCTAGGAGCAGCAAAAGGCTGGCCCAAAGGGGCTCGGGTGCATGGGTTTGGGCCTCTGGAAGCTGGGGTGGCCTGGTAGCCAGGTAGCAGGAATATTCCCTGGTATCTTGCTTCTTAGGGGCTTGGGCTTGGCACCTAGGCTTGATTTCTTTGGGCTAGGATGCAGATGGACCTCTGGAATCATGGATGCCCTTATCTATGAATATACTTTGGCATCTGGAAGGGAATCTGGGCATCTGGAGGGCATTTGCAAGAAATCAGGGTTTTCTGAATTTTCCTCCTGGGGTCTTCAAATCTTCAAGCTGGGTTGGACTTGTGCTATACTTCCATGTCTTCAATCTAGTTGGACTTGGTCTTCACTTGTATGATATAGTCTTGAGTCTTCAGTATGCTTGGACAGGACTCAAAAAATAAAATTAGCTCAACATGAGCTGACTAGCATTGGATTGAACTAGCTCAACATGAGCTGACTAGTACAGAACTGAAATAACAACTAAAAATACTCAAATAACAACTAAAATAGACTCAGATGAGCTAAGCCCTTATTACAGATGGACTCATAAATTATTGATCAATTTACAGAGGGTTGAAAAAACCTCTGTCTTATTCTGGTGCCTCAGGTGTCCCCACCACTAGGGCAGCCCACTTCCGAAAGTCCGACTACGATCGGCAAAGGCTCTAGGGCAGCCCACTTTTAAAACTCCGACTCCGGTCGGCAGAGGATATAGGGCAGCCCACTTCCGAAAGTCGGACTCCGGTCAGCAGAGGCTCTAAGGCAGCCCACTTCCGAAAGTCTGACTCCGGTCGATAGAGGCTCTAAGGCAGCTCATCCAGAAAGAGAAAGCCGACGGACCAACATTTAGGTTGAAATTCCTAAGCTCGTTGCTCCGGCCAAGCTACCATCCAACCACTGCCTCAATTACTTCTGGGTCCGGAAAGCCGACGGACCAATATTTAGGTTGAAATTCGTAAGCTCGTTGCTCCAGCCTGGGCTACCCTCCGATCGCTGTCTCAATTACTTCTGGGTCCGGAAAGCCGACGGACCAACACTTAGGTTGAAATTCCTAAGCTCATTGCTCTGGCCTGAGCTACCATCCAACCGCTGCCTCAACTACTTCTGGGTCCGAAAAGCCGACGGACCAACACTTAGGTTGAAATTCCTAAGCTCGTTGCTCTGGCCTGAGCTACCATTCGATCACTGCCTCAACTACTTCTGGATCCAGAAATCCGACGGACCAACGCTTAGGTTGAAATTCCTAAGCTCGTTGCTCTGGCCTGAGCTACAGTCCGATCGCTACTTCAATTTCTCTTGGTCCAGGCAAGCCGACGGACCAATACTTGGAGCAGAACCTAAGGGAATCTAAATCGGCCTGAGCCACTATTCGACGCTTGCCCTAGAGATCCGACCGTTCGCTTAGATCAGCCGACTAGTCCACACTTAGTGAAATTTCAGAGGGAAGAGTATAAGACATTATGAAGAGTTTTTTCATTACTTCCAAAAAGTTTCTTTACAAAATTGAAGGTTAGACCTTTACAAATGACTAGGTATGACCCTCGGGAGGTACATTATCTACAGCCGCTCCGGCCCCCTCGGCAACAACAGCCGCTTCGGCCCCCTCGGCAACAACAGCCGCTTCGGCCCCTTGGCCCCTCCGGTTGCTTCTGCTTCGGCTCCAACTTGGGCATCCATTCCGGCCACTTCTACGATGGCCTCTGCTAGAGCATCGGCTACTCGGGCAATCGGATCCGCTGCCTCCTAGCCCTCCTCTTCCGCCGGCTTCGGTAGCTGAAGGAATGATAGATCGAGGTCCGGGAAGGCCGCACTAACCTTTCCCAGACACTCGTCGTACCCATAGTCGAAGCCGACAATCCCGGCTTCGTTTATCTCCTCGGTGAAGTCCTCGGAGGCTTTATAAGTCGCAACGGCCTTCTCACCAGCCGTCTTCAGCAACTCCTAGGCCATCTTCAGCAGGCCCTTGTACCTCTCCGCCACCGCTTGGTGGCCTTGTGCGCGGACCCCGCATTCGATCAAGCACCTCCCTCGATGGTCAGCCGATGAGTCAGAGCCTTGATCTTCTTCTTTTTATTCTTTAAACTTGCCTCCCGGTCCACCTTCTGGGCCAGCAAGTTCTCCAGCTGCTTTTTCTGGGCCTCCAACTCGGCCCGCAGGGGGGACACCTCTTCGGCTACCGCCCTTAAGCCGAGCACCTCCTCCTGGAGGCCGTCAGCGCCTCCCAAGCTTTGTCCCTCGCCACCTCTGCCGCTTCGGCCCTCTTGGTCCGGTGCTCTTTCAGATAGAGCAGCTCGCCTAGGTCGACATCCATCAGAAGGGCACCTTTGACAAGCTGCCGACAGGCACATGCACAGTTAGACAGTTGCAATCGGTGAGTTCGAAACTGAAGGATTAATTTCAACACTTACCCCTAAAATATGTGGAGAGAACTCCTAGAGGCCTCATTCACCGACCGGCCGTCATCGTCGGGGGCGGCCCTCTGAAGCAGCTCCTGACCTTCTCAAACTTCGCACCATGCCTGGCGCTCCCCCTCGCCGTCGGGACCGTCGGCCCTCTCATCAACGGTCGACGGCCCTTCCTCCTCATGACTTCCCCTAACTATCAGGGAAGCCACCTCGGTCAACTCCAACGGCGGGGATGGAGAAGCCATGCCCGCCCCAATCGACGTCGGAAGCCCCTCCTCCGCCCGGCAGCTGAGTGCCCGACCGATGACAATCGCTCTACTGTCTTCGCCGTTAAGCGATCCGACAATGGCACGTCGTCATCCTCCGACCCAACCGACACCATCGTGATGGATGGTTCTGCCATCCGTTGTTTCTTCGGCCTCTCACGTGCCGGCTCTATCGTCCGCTTCTTCGGCTCCTGTGGGGTCGACTCCGCAATGCAAACAGCCCTTCGCTGCGCAGATCGCGCCGAAAGGATCGCCTGATCCAGCTTTATCTTGCCTCCTGTCTACAAACAAAGTTAAAGTAAGGTACGATTGCAAAGCCGACAGAAGATAAAGTAGCCGGTCTCTCTCTCTACGCTCTTGTCCTACCTAACATCGGGTGTCGACTGAGTCCATCCTGGTGAAGACTCCCCTCGTGGAGCATGAAGCTGACAAACTTCGGATCCTCGTCATCCAGTTTATGGAAGTCGGCCTCGTCGGCCCTCGAGACCTTCCTCCCGTTCAAAGCATTCGGCCTCGGCTCCCTCCAAGCTGCCTCAAAGCCCCACGGCTCCATGCTATCTACAAAGAAGTATCGGGACTTCCATCCGTGAATGGCGGACGGAAACCCCCCTAGTATCTTCCGGCCAGGACGTGGACTGAACATCCACCACTCCTGACTCTGGAAATCCTATTTCAACAAGAAAAAACTGGAAAACAAAGACACCCTCCGCTCGATGTCGGCCTCCCGACATAGAACCACAAAGCCACAAAGAACCCGAATGCTATTCGGGGTAAGCTGGGTGGGGATAATTCTATAGGTGTTGAAGACCTGGATAAAGAAACTATGGATTGGGAAGCGGAGGCCGGCTTTTAGGTGGTCTTCATATAAAGGAGAGCTCCTAGGTTTAAAAGTCCGTTCATTCTACCCTCGCGACTGGGGACGGTAAGATATAAGGTGAAGGGAATGCTATACACGATCCTAAGATTTTCGACCATTTCTCAGGTCATGGTCGAAGAGATATCAAAAGGATCGGGTTCCCTGTGTCCACGAGCCGAACTCCGACTCCCAGAAGCCATTCTAAAGGGAGTTGCAGAAATGGAAGAAGACAGAGGAAGGTGGAGACGGGACTAACCTGGTTCCCTGATTCCCTAAGAGGGGCTAAAGCAATGCAAGGAGGGAAGAGGCTGCTTTCTCCCCAAGCGCAAGCACGGTGAAAGGCCCCTTCTGAGCGCTTCTACCCCCCTTTTATAGGCACCCAGGGGTAGCTTCCCAACACGTCCCCCACGTGCCCCGACCCGACGGCTGGCATCTCAATTTTCGAGTTAGATTAGAATCCGTGGAGACGCGCCGGATCATATCCGACCACGATCCGCGTGATAGTCGAAGCAACGGTGGATGGACCACTCCAGGAAGTGCGCCAACCACTCTGATGAAGCCACGTGCCCCACGTCGCGTCAATAATTCAAACGGACAGCTGCTATACGCCGTACCAGCAATAACTGCTCCCCCTATCCTCACCAACCAGATGATGACACCTGTCTAGGAGCAAAAATCGGAGCAGAAGGCGGCCGGACACAGCACGCCGAATCAGATTCGCCATCATCTGAAAGACGGATGCATTTACTGCCATTTAATGCCCTCGCCCTTCGAGCCTACGGGCTCTCTCGAAGCACAAGGGCAAGGGGGACAACTGTTGTACCATGACGGCTCACCCTTAGCCTGAACCGGCCCATTCCTGCGATCTGAGCGGGCCGCTCCTTCAAAGCTCCGATTGTTACTCCTTCAGAGATCCGACCCACCGAAGCTAAGGTCCAAACGACTCTCTCCTGCTGGGGTCCGGCCCATCGCTTTCCTTCAGAGGTCCGACCTACCAGAGCTGAAGTCCGAACGACCCTCTCCTGCTGGGTCAGGCTCGTCGCTCTCCTTCAGAGGTCTGACCCACCGGAGCTGAGGTCCGAACGACCCTCTCCTGCTTGGTCCGGCCCGTCGCTCTCCTTCAGAGGTCCGACCCACAGAAGTGGAGGTCCGAACGACCCTCTCCTGCTGGGTCTGACCCGTCGCTCTCCCTCAGAGGTTTGGCCTTCAGTCCGGTCGACC
Organism: Areca catechu; assembly: GCA_021397845.1. Taxonomy (NCBI): domain Eukaryota; kingdom Viridiplantae; phylum Streptophyta; class Magnoliopsida; order Arecales; family Arecaceae; genus Areca; species Areca catechu. Next base: position 152,305,055 of record CM038049.1, on the reverse strand, counting down.
GACTTTCCCTCGGCCAACGTCCGACAAGCAGGTCTTAGCATCCAGAGAATTCCAGAAGTATCTTTCTTTTACAGCGGGATCCTGCCATTCCAACAGACTTGCTCCACCACTTCCACGATGTCGCCGTATCTGCGTGCCACGTGGCCACTCTCCAGATTCTTCTAAGGACAGACCGGTCTTTCTTAGCCTCTCCCTTAACGGATTTTGGACTGTTACGTGCCTATATAAGGTACTTGGGGGACTTGTTTGAAGGTAGAAGAACTCTTCCTCCCCATATGTTGTTCTTTGCTTGGTTTATCCATTCTGTTGTCTTCAACCTCCTGCTAACTTAGGCATCGGAGGGTTTCCCATCGGAACACCACCGATATTTTTGGGAACTTTATTACAAGTTTACTTGAGAGAGAAGCGTTCCAACACATCCCATCCCGATCCAATAATTAACACCATAATAATATATATATATATATTATTTATTTATTTATTTATGCGTGCATGTATACTTATATGTGTATATGTATGCTAGTTATGTATAAACATAACTCAAGATAATGATGATGACGACTTTAATGATGAAGATGATACGATGGTGTCATGTCATTTCGTTCCGACGCTTACATCACTGGATAAAAAAATCAGTTAATAGAGAGAGAGAAGGAACAGGAGGGGAAAGGAATGGCAGCGGCTCTCTCGCTCAACGGCTCCATCCTCTGCAAGAACCCCACGACGCCGCCTGCCGCCGTCATCTCCGCCCGGCACGCGTCCCACCACCTCGGGTCGCGGCGGAGGAGGCGGTGGTGGGGACCTGCGACGATCCTCCCCTCCGCCGGCTCCCTACCGCGTCCCCCCCGCCGGCGGCCGGATCCCCGGCAGACGACTCCTCGGCTCCGTTCGAGATGTCCCTCGAGAGCGCCCTCAAGCTCCTCGGCGTTCCGAGGGCGCCTCCTTCGACGACATCCTCCGCGCCAAGAACGCCGTCCTGGCCTCCTGCAAGGACGACCAGGAGGCCGTTGCCCAGGTCCATCACTCCTTCATCTTGTGTCTTCTTTAACCTTTCCATATCTGAGCTCTTTTTGATCGATATGTATTGTCTAATTTTAGTTCCACGGATGGGTATTCTTATTCTTGATGCTCGTGGGTTCAGAAAAGGAGTAATCTTGCTGATAAATTGATGATAGACGACAATGGAATGCAAAGCATTCTGTGTTTTCTTAACCTTTTGTCTTCAGGGTTCTTTTAGAATTAATATATGGTCTATCTTTGGGTTGTTGGGTCCAATAGAAGGATAATTTTTAGGAGATTAATTATGTGAATACTTACCGGGTAAAAGAAGTTTTGAATCTCTTCTTTATTAGTGCTGAAAAGCCGGGAATTTGGGAATCTTTGGCGTTAGAACATTGCTGTTGGAAACTTGAAATTTATGTGCCAATGATCAGGATATTTTTAAGGTTTATGAGATCATCCAGTCTTAGTTGTTTTGGAGGAGACACTAGTAATATTATTGAAAAGATTAGTAACATGTGCTATGCAAGTCTTTTCTTCTCTCTTTTGTGTTGACCCTTGTTTAATGAAATCTCTCTCTGTCTCTCTCTCTCTCATATATATATATCAAAGCCAATATCAGGCAGCTGCTGGATTAGTATAAAATCTAAATCTGTAAAAGATATTTAGTAATTCATGATACCAGACCAAACAGATGATGATTAGATAGCAAGAGCGTTGATGAACTTCAGAACGAGGAGTCATTCAGAATGGGTACATGAAAAGTGAATTATCATGCTTAAAAGAGAAGATCCCATTTCTTTTGCATATGAAACAGAATAATTCATGTTTGTCCGATCCTCGAAAGTATAAATAGTCTTCTCAGCCACTTTCTGTAATGAAAATGGATCGATATACGGATAGCAATGCATAGAAAACACCAATGATTCTGATCATCTGGTTTGTACTCTGAAGGTTAAACTTGTACAATTTGTATCAAGCAAACTTTAAAGACATCATTCAGCTCATAAAACCGTGCCAAATACTACAATATATGAGAATCACCAATAAGAAAGGTTGCCAGATAAAATAATATAATGTTTTTTCTCCTTTTCGTTGGTTTCAATTTTGGAATTAAGGATGAGATGTGTCCTGATGTTCAAGTGTTCACACGCAAGATGGTGTGCAAGCAGTAAAAAGGGAAACTCCTACCTGTTAATATTTGTCAATGTAGGGTATCAATTTGTCAACTCATGCAATGGAAGCATCTTATATTAGAAAATAAAGGTATTCTGCTGCAATTGTGATGAGAAGTGCTTGACCAGTTATGTAAGCAGAACATTGTTCTTTACAGGCATGATCTTCGTTGCGCTGTTTACAACTGCAACTTTGTGGTTCACCAGTTCATGGTGGTAACTGGCACTTGAATCATGATTGTGTCTTATGTCGGGAATTAGAACAATAATCTACAATATAGTCTCAAAAGAGAAATAACCTCCACATGGTATGCAGTAGTAACTAGTGCATGAAAAGCTATGCTTACTTGATTAAGAAGGTAGAATGATAATCTGGACATGCAGAAAAAAAATATCCTAGAAGTCAAATTGGGGCCTTGCCAAATAGAAACAGAAGTAATGCAATTTTAATCCGAATATGAATGCCTGATTCTCTCCAAAATAGTTCAATCTTGAAATGTTCATTTTGACATCATTTTATATCTTTGGTTCTTTTTTGAACTATGTAAAATAAATCTCACTTTGTTATTCAATAGAATTATAGGCATCTTTGCCCAAAATAAACTGGAACATTCCAGTTTTTACTGAAGTTGTAGACATAACCAAGCTTTATTCTCTTCAAACTTGTCATATGTCATTGTTGAAATTCTTCTATCCTAAACATTAAAGTGATAGCCATTCTTTTCTCATGAAATCAGATTCATTCATCTTTTCCTTCCATTGTAGGAATTGGTAAAATCAATCATTAAATCTATAGATCATGCCAACTCATTTCTTGTTATCTTGAATTATGAGTCTGTTCAACTGTGTCCATGGTACCATATATGTTAATTCACATGCAATAAATAGATCAATGTAAATATAACATTAACAAATGCAACACAGAATAACCAATCGTGAGGTCTCTGAACTTCTTTTTCTAAATCACAAAGAAAAGTCTGAGGGCTCTTTTATGACACCCAACTTAACTCTATGTGAATCTGGTGCAAAAAAAAAAGGCTTGATAATATCTTGATGAAGGTAAATGAAATGCTTTCACAAATCTTCTCTTCCTTCAAAGACTAATTGGATAGCAATAAATTTCATACTTACTATAAAGATTTCAAGAGCATTTGTGCGTTTATATCTTGTACTTATCAAATAATCCATAGGTTTCTAGAAGCATATTTGGGTGAGGGTATGGGGAGGTGGATCTCTCTCTCTCTCTCTCTCTCTCTCTCTCTCTCTCTCAAAACAAAAAAAAAGGAATCATTAAAAAAAGCGAGTGTGAGTGAAAGTTTTTGGAGAGACAATGATAGGCATACTATTAGATAATATTTAATTATTTAATTTGTTAAAATTTTTGGTAGGAAAAGTTCTATAATTAAAATATTTACATTTTAACTAGTGCAATAAACTTTATTCCCACATTGCAAAATTAATGCAAGTGGAGTTGCATTTACTACAACTTGGAGGACTTTAATTAAATATGTGGGCTTTTGGGCTACTCATCACATAGACATTCAAGCACTTGGCTCAATGCATTGCTAGTGCGAGCTGCACTTGGTTGGGCTAGCTGCATGTGTGTGGAAGCCTATCTTTTAATTATTTTAACTTATTCTAGAATTATTTTAATAATTATTTTTCAGTGCTTAAATTAGGCTTAATTATAGGTTTTTAGCCATGGGTCATATCTACTTTGATATCTCTTGTAACAACCTACAACATTACCACCCGGTACGGGGTGTTTCGTACCGTACCGGCCAAGAGCCGGTACGGTTCGCCACCGAAAAACGGTCCGGACACCGGACTGTTGACAAAAACAATTTTTTTTCATACCGGTATGGTACGGTACGGTACCATACCGTACCGGTTCGTATCGTACCATATTGGTATGAACCGCCCGGTTCGAGCTCGGTTCAGCCCGTTTGGATCGGTTCAGGTCGGTTCAGTGAGAGGGGGGAGAAAGATTTTTTTTATTTAATTTGGCGGTACACCTTACGGTACGGTACAGACCGTACCGTACCATACCGCCTGCTGACCAGTATGGGTCCCGGTACCGGTTCAGCGGATCTTGACTAAAAGGTTAGTCAAAAGGTATTATTTGGATTTATTATCTTTGTATGAGTATCTAAGATCTTTTTAGTGCATAGCTAATATGAGTCTAAGCACATGCATGATAGTATTATTTGAACTTGATCAAATTTAGATTCGTAGCTTAGTAAGGATGCCAACACTTACATGAGGGGAGTATGTGAGAACCTGTGCAGGCATATGTTTAGTCTCATATCAATTATATGTTCGAAAAATCTTGGATATTTATATAGGATCAAGAATCTAAATAGCACTTTCAGACTAGCCTTTTGGGGAGAGATCCTTAGTCATCATAATTCATGTGATATATTAGATATATGAAGAAAAGGAAAGCTCACATCTATCAAACTTCCCAACTAACCTTATTTTAGTGAGTTGGCATCCCTCTTGGCATATAAGGAGTCTAAGGATTGAATCCTAGTGGTTGTGGCAACCCTACCACATTTCTCAAAAAAAATTATTGGAATATTCCATCACCCTGACTTAATGCAATCCAAGACTCATCACTTCACGAATCACTCTAATATTTGTCTCCATGTAATTATTCGACTTAATGCAAGTATTTTGTCTTGTAAATCTTACAATACCCTGAAATATGGTTAGAGAGTTTTTTTAAGTTATGTTTTTCATCGAGCCCATTAATCTTGCAAAAGCCATATTCTATTAGAGTAAGAAAAAACATTATCTCCTAAGTTTAATTATTTGACTTCACTTTTCTGACCTTTTGGTAGAACCCATCCAACATCACTGAAGGGTCAAGATCAAATAGGGTACACAGATTCTGCTGCTCCCCATAGTGGAATATTGCACCAACATGTGGATCCAATTCTCACATTTTAGCAAGGCAAAGCTAGACCTGGTTAGAAGAACCGAGTAGGAATTATTAAATTGGCTGCCAACTTAATCTTTGACCAGGATAAAAAGAAATCTATGAGTAGTGGTTTGCTTATGTTTTATAGCTGGTTGACTCAGCCGCCATTAAAATAATTAATAAAAGGAGTGATGACTCAAGAATATAGTTTGTGCCTTCTGAGTTTGATGCTATACATTGGACCTACTACATCACCATCCATTTGGTGGACCCAGCAAGTTTACAGAAATATATGGTCAGCTGGACTTGGTATAAACAAACCATACCTAATGGTGTTCTCAAGGATTGCCTACTTTGCAGTAGTCTGTCATAGGTCATGATGGCCAGTGGGTCATTCCACCATATGAATGATGTAGCTACTACAAGGACTTGTCTGCGTACTTTAATGCCTTAATTAATGCATATCCAAGTTAATTTTTTAGAAAAGAAGGGTCGATCCTACGGCTTCAAAATATTCTTATATTTGAACAAAACATAGATGATTGAATTTATGACTCTAGTGTTTCTTCTATTTATATATAATTCAGAAATGTAATATCAAGCTCCAAAAGCTAATGATGCCAAAAAATTCAATTTCAGTACCAGACTAGGTCATGACATTTGCTAACTCAAACTAAGAGTAGATAGTGACTGGCTTTCTCAACCCATTTTGTGGTTGGAATCTTTTTTCTCAAGTTTATAATGATTGCATCTTTACCAAAAAACACATTTTATTGTAAGATTTTATATTTTATTGTTCTCTGCTAGGAATAAGTAATGCTTTCATAGACTTGATCATAGCTTTTATTGCTGCCGCTGTTTAAGTAAAAAAAACTGGATCTGCCAGCTCTTAGGTAAAGGTAGTAGCAAGACATTGAAGAGTGATTAGCCTATGAGCCCATTAGGTTTCTTCAGTGTCTACTTCATGTTGAGAATCTCTCATATTAGCTGATTTATGGTAATTTGAAGAATAGAAAAAATACCGGTGAATGGTTTATGAGGTGAAATTGATGGTGATATGAGGGGAAAGAAAAGATTTTTCTTTGGTGGTGATGAAATGAATGTTGGCGAAGATGAAACTTTGGATATATATGTATATATATACTATCTTTGGTATAGTATATATGCTCTGTGGCTAAACAAAATCTTATAAATGAACGTTAAATTTTGGCATCAAGAGTGGTGAAAACTGAGTCCAAAAAAATGCATTTTGTAGTGCCACATCTTATGCCTGACCTTACTTTTGGTTCTGCCTTTCAACCATTATCACGTGATATGCCAATGGAGGATGAATTAAACCAGGCTTCCCCAATTCAGAGATGAGCCAGAGAAGACCTAAACTCGTCATATCTAGAGATCAGCTGGCTTACCTTGCCTTTATTGAATATTTTAAGTAATATGTTCTTTTCTTAATCATGACTATCTATTAAGATTCCAAGTTGAAGTAGTTAGTGCAATGTAACTACGAGATGGTTTATGCTTGTCCTTTGTATGAAGAAAGCAATGTCTTTCTCTTTATACTTTTCATTATGCATTACATTATACAAAATCAAACCACCTTCTACTAAGAAATCTTTATTACCTACTGATGAGTATCACATGTGCATCAATATCCAATGTCATGCTGCCCTTGGATAGCTATTTTTATTGTCTGTACTATTAATGAATTTCAACATTAGGGGCCTACTTATGTATATGTTCTAGCGTTTGATGCATTTATTGGAACTTTACCACATTGAGTTGAATTTGTATTAGCCTCTCTATTAAGGGCTTAATATTTTTATAATAAGTCCATCCTAAGATTTATGAAATGATGATCTTTTATGGAACCCTTGATTACGACATTTATCTTAAAGCATTGCAAAGTGCATTATTCAGAGAAATTGATATTTTTTTGATACTGGTTGTGAAATTTAGTGATCTACCTTTTTGTGTCCCTTCTGTCTTGAGTTCAATCCATTGCCAAGTTCAGTTACTTCATTAACCATACTCCCTCCCCAAATCTTGTCCTTGAACCTTGCTTTGTGCATGCACTATGAGTTTGTTTGTTTTATTACTCTTTCAAACAAGCACCCCTTTGGGTGACTTAGTCTGTTTTTGTCCCCCACTCAACTCAACTAAACCTTAATGCTACACCCGATTGAGTTGGCTACATGAATCCTGTTACCCCATTCCGCTTTATTCAGCTGTTCTTTATCCTCTCTATTGACAAATATACTTTTAATTTGTGCTAAAAAAAGGGTGGCCTAGTGCACAAGGCTCCTACCATTTTGGGGATTGGGACGGTCAAATATATGTAGCCTTACCTTCATTTTGAGCAGCCATTTCCATTTTTCAAATCCATGACCTTCAGGTCACAAGTGATCAACCTTACTATTGCACCAAGCTTCACCCTCTTGTACTTTTGATCTATGCTGAATAGTTCAATTTTGGTTGCTTGTAAATTGTTTAGATTTATGGCATTGCATGTTGAAACTTCAAATCATTGCCTTCCAAAATCTCCTCTTAAGCTATTGTTTTTCCATAGGTTACAGTACAAGGAATATTAATTGTTGCAACCATTTTGCTTGGTATCTTCATATGTTAAGGTTTTTGATTTTTTTTTACATTATTTGCTCAAATTTCTATTCTAGATATTTTATCTTGAGTGTCTTCATGCTTCATCCATCCTTAAGGTGCCATGTGCTCATCCAAATAGGATCACTAAGGTGATGATCCTTATCTCGGGATAATCTGGTCCTCGATGATCTAAGATTGCCATATTAAGTATGCTATATTTCAATGATCAAACATGTTCTATTATTCATGAGTAAGCTGTTCGGTATTCAATGAGAATCCAAGATCACTGACCAATAATACCAAAACTATCCATGATATATTCTATAAAAATATATATTGATCACCTAAAATATATCATGATAAAATATTAATATATTTATTAATGTACTTCATAAAATATATTTATTAATTCTATTAATCCTATAAATATATATCAATTGTTATGATAGTATTAATATTTTTATTTATACTTGTAACATATTAATTATTTAATACTTGTATTTTTTTATTAAAAAATAAGGTAAATAGAAGTGATATATTAAATAATTTTATCATCTAAATATAAAGTACAATACTATATTTCTTTTACAATTTAAATTATAATTGGATAATAATATGATTAATAATATATTATAATATAATATATATCATAAATACAATATACTATAATACCAATATAATATAATATAATAATGGTATATTAGTATATCAATTTTTCTTGCTGGATTGAGGATATTTTTGTTTCCAAATTTTAGCCCAAAACCACTATCCTATAGTGATCTTACATATCTAACCTCAACAACGAGTATTCCATCACTAGTTGAGCAATGATTTGAGAAGTGAGGATAATGTGGAATCATTGCCACATAGGATCATATGATGCAATCCAATGCAGTGATCTCGTCACCTCGACCCATATCATCTTTGATTTAAGGATGATTACCCCATACCAAACACCTTCTGAGAGTGTTTACCTTATCTTCTCCCATCCTTGCCACTCCTCTACTTCTTCCAACCCTTCCTCTTCTTATCTCTTAGACTCTCACCCTTACTGCTCCTACACCTCTTCCAACTTCCAAGCCTTCCTTTTCTTATTACATAGGGAACACTCCCTGTCAACATTCTCATCTTCTTGAGCCTCTTATACAAAAAGCATATTTGGGTTTTTGCTGTTGTTCCATTTGATGCAATCCTTTTAGTTTCCCATCCCACATTACCAAGGTTATTGCTTCAATTAAAAAGCCTACCACTATGTGTATTGATTACTATTGCTGTATCCATGGTAGACCTGTTCTTTGTGATCTTTTCATATATAGGTAGTCCTCACTTTGCCTTCATGCTATATTAGCATTGTTTATATGTTTGTAAGAGACTCCTTGTGATGGTTTAAGCACATCCAACACATTGTTTTAATAAAGAATACATCAATACTTATCACAATTATCGTTACCTCATAGGATGTTGTCTCCTTGGAATAAGCATCTCATACTCATTGTTTATTTCTAGCAATGATACTTTAACCATCAGGCATTTAAAGAAGTATCTGGTGTGCTATGTTTAGATAAATGACCTTGTCCTTGTTTTTTTTTCTTCCCATGGATATTTGTTCAAATAACAAAATATATATCGTAAGGTTTGCTATGTTGGTACCGGACCTTGAACCGATTGGTTAGTGGAACAGTTCGATACGCCTTTATACCATTCCATACTGAGCTTGAACCAATACAGTAAAGAGAGGGGAAGTGGGAGAACCAGAAAGAGGAAAAGAGAGAGAGAGGGGGGAAATGGAGAGGGAGGGAGGGAAGGAGAGGGAGATGGTAGAGACATGGGCGATGGTTGTTGGAGGTGCGTGGACGCCCTTGGATGATCGAAGGAGTAGCTTCATCCTCCTCCATATTGAAACAAGGGAGGGAGAGAATCAGAGAGGAAGAGAGAGAGGGGGGGGGGGGGGGGGGAGGGAGATGATGGAGACCCTGCGATGGCCATCGGAGGGCCACGAAGGCCCCAAGATGATTGAAGGAGTGGCTCTACCCTCTTTTGATCGAAATAGGGGGAGGAGGAGAATCAGAGAGAGGAAGAGAGAGGGGGGTGGGAGGGAGAGGGAGGAAAGGAGAGGAGATGGTGGAGAACCTAACGGTGACTAGCTAAGGATTGCGAAGGCCCCCGGATGACTGGAGGAGTGGCTCCACCCTCCTACGGATCGAAACAGAGGAGATTGCCCTTGTTTCAGTTTTTTTTATTTTACTGGCTCACAATAAAGCAAGCAACAGATTGACCCTATTTTGATTTTTTTTTTTAATTTTGCCGACTCATAGTGAAGCCAGCAACAGGGCTATCGACTTCACAGTGAGTTGACATAAAAAACATAATTCGATCGAAACAAGAATGAATTGCCTCTATTTCAATCCAAAAGAGGGGGAGAACTTTAGGGGGCCTTTGCAGCTCTTCGGCGGCCACAGTTGGCCTCTCCCTCTCCTTCTCTCCTTCCCTCCCTTCCCCTTCCTGTTGTTGGCTTCATTGTGAGTCAGCAAAAAAAATAGAATTTGATCGAAATAGGGGTGAATTGTCCCTATTTCAATTCAAAAGAGAGGGAGGACTTTCGGTGGCCTTTGCAGCCACTACCAGCCTCTCCCCCTCTCTCTCTCTCTTTCTCTTTCTAGTTCTCCCTTTCCTCCACTCCTCCAGTCTTCGTGAGGCCTTCGCAGCCCTTTAGCAGCTTCCAATGACCCCGATAGCCTCTTCAACTTTCCCTATCCTTTCCTCACATGTTCTCTCTCTTTTCCTCTCTTCTCCCTCCCCTCCTTGCCAATGTCTTGTTTTGAATGGCAGACTCATCCTGGTCTATTGCTGGTATGGTTCAGCAAGGCCCAAACTTTGCTGTTCCATTTGGGTTGGCGAACCATACATCTTTCATGCCATCAATTTATATAAGTTGTTTAACCTTCCTACCTTATCTTTGACATGGGTGTCAAATCACTATTCCTTTATACTGAGATAAATAAAGTATGATTTACATTATTTTTAATAATGCAACGAGGCATATTAAACTTTATTGTAACATTATCTAACAGACTCCTACACTGCATCTAACTACTCTATCACTTCCTTGGAGTCAATCTACTTAGCAGCTAGCAGATTATTGTATGACAATCTGCTTTAATTATCTATTCAGAAAATTTTGTGATCAGATTTAACTTCAGCAGGGGTATTAGAAATGTCTTGTATTGTATTTTTATACATCTCATTAGCATGTGTTAAATCTATATTTGGGTGACTTAGCCCCTTGTAATGAGATAAAAAGGATCTACTTCTCACCCCCCATGGTAGTGGATTTCCTTTATCAACAGCCTTTATAACCTTGCTTGTCAAGTTCCAAGTACAATCTCGTCTACATATCCGGCAGTGTAGATGGGAAACAGAAGCTTTGATCTCTGGAATCACTCTGATATTCTTACATGAAACTGAGGGAGGTCTTCTAGCGTGTTATTCCTAAAACTGTAGGAATATGTGCTAATACTCAAAATCTTTTGATGAGATATGATCTGCATAAATATTTATGTGACATAAAGGTGGCATTATTGCCGTGGAGATTTATATTCTGCAATTAGAAGAATGCAAAGCATACTCAGAATGTATGCTCAGCACATTGTCTTATGTGCTCTTGTAATTTATGGTAGTGTCTCTTTATTTTATTCAAGCTCAAGTATCTTTGGAAAACTTTGTGGAGAGAACTTTACCCTTCTTGATGTTGATGTTTGTGTCGTGTTCATTGAATGATATTAAACTGTCTATATGACAGCCATACGATTTGATACATCTATCAAACCGTAAGTTTCAACTTCGAGACGCTTGCTTGAGTCCATAGATGAACCTCTGCAATTTGCATACTTTTGATTCATCTGTGGATGTGAACCCTTCAGGCTGTATCATATACACTCTTCTTCCAGCTCCCATTTAGGAAAGCGGTTCGGACATCCATATCTCATAATCAAAATATGCTGCCAAAGCAAGCATGATCCGAATAGACTTGAGCATTGCCACAGGGGAGAATGTCTCATCATAATCGATACCATATCGCTGACGATACCCCTTGGCAACCAGACGGGCCTTATAGGTTTCAACCTTCCATCTGCGCCTCTTTTCCTCTTGAAGATCCATTTATACCCAATGGGTTTTATTCCTTCAGGCGGATCAACCAATATCCAAACATTGTTGATTTCCATGGACTCCATTTCGGATCGCATGGCTCCAAGCCATGCCTCAGAGTCAGATCTCTGAAGTGCATCCATATAGGTGATCGGATCCTCATTGTTCTCATCGAGCTCAATGGGATCGCCGTCTCGGACCATCTGAGAACTCTCTGAACTTTTGGCCATTTTCTCCAAATTTTATGTTTTGATTTTTAAGTGAAAATCAGATCATTTCACAAAATCTTCATATATGATGTTTAGGCATACGTGTGGCACAAGCTTCTCTTTGTCACATTTTATGGGTTTTGAAATCCAAAATCTGTGAGGAAGGAGATGGGTAAAGAAAAGACTTTTTGTTTTCCAGTTTTTGTGTTTGTTGGAGAATAATAGTAGGAATTACAGTTCATTATTTTGATTGTTTTCTTTATTCCTTTCTATTTAGTTCCTTCTCATTTTCCTTGAATGGTCTGCTGTATGTTGTCCTTTGTACAATTTATGCTTGCACCTAGGTAAAACTAGGCATTTTTACCAAAATAAATCCTGAACATCATGGGTTATTTTTGACTGCTAAATATTTTTTGAGAAGTTGGATATCTTTTTATTTGACATTTTGGTTTTCTGTTCATGCTTTATTGAGATGAATGAGGTTTGCCATTTTCAAACTTTCTTACTTCTTTGTCTAGACTCATGTAAAGTCTAGAGGAACCTTCAAACATTATTCCTTGACTATGTGAAGCCAAACGGTTTAACTAATGTGGTCTGGTTCCTTCCCATTTAGGGGCTGTTTGGATATTCTTGCAGGAATATCCTATAGGAATCAGGCCACTTGGCCCACCCAGCCCTCATCTTCTTTCACGGTCTTGATGTTAGGTTAAATATGTCATTGAGAGTGCTCAAACCTTGATGGACCCTATATTGATAATGAATCCAGGAAGAAATTGAGCCCAATCCTGCTGGATTATCCAAACAGGCCCTTCAGGTTTCAGCAAGCCCCTTTGTGCCCCCATAATTACAGGCCAGGAATCTCGTGCCATTTCAAAGGCTTGATGTTAGGTTGGGCATGTCATTAAGAGTGCTCAAACTTTGATGGACCAAATATTGATATGCAAAGCCAACACCATATATCTTATTTTGGATAAGAGTAATGCTACAGGGCCTAAATGTGGTACCAAAGAAAAAATGCTTCATAATTGAGGTGCCACATGACAATAGGGGATTGGTGCAGTTCGGGATGTTAGCACCATATACAGCAGGTCCCTGGTGCAATGAACCATTCCCCTCCTGACATGTGGCCTTGAAGCTTTTCTTTGGTACCATAGTTGGGTCTGAAAGCATTTTACTTTGGATAAAGATTGTTGGTATATAGTTTAAAATTTCTTTAGAATTGTGTTCCATGGCTTCCTTATACCAGTTGTTCTTATGTGGTCATCTCTGAATTTTCTGTTTCAGGTTGAGGCTGCATATGACATGTTGCTTATGCAGAGTTTATCACAACGCAGGGCTGGCAAAGTTGTGAATAGTGGCATCCGTTATGCTGATGTTAAACCTGTTAGGAGTGCAGGAACAGGTGCAATGCCAAAATGGCTACAGAAAACAGTCAAGAATGTTTCTGTTTCAGTTGAAGCTCCATCTACTGGCAATTTCGGTGTACAGGCTGGGGTTTATGGAGCCTTGATGGTTTTCACGTTTGTTAGTGGTACCTCCACATCTTCTTCTGGGACATACACTGGGGCTGATGTTCCTGGGATAATTTTGGCTACCAGCTTTGGAGCTTCATTGTACTTCTTGACCAAGAAGAGCATTAGCCTAGGTAAGGAGCTTGGTAGTTAATGTTTTTCCTATTTATTTCAGCTAAATAATATATAAATTTGTTTAATGTGTTCACAACTTCACATTGGAGATATGTGGATATTATGCTTCAAGATTAATATGAATTAACTGCTATACTATAAAACAGATCAGCCAAATGCAAAAACGTTCAGAGTTATATTAGTATGTGAAATTGTTCATGCAACTATTAAGCAGCTTACATTTGATCCATTATTTCAGTGTCTCATAAAAATGAAACCTATCATCAAGCAACATGTTCAACAACAGTGGGATGAAATTTTTATGTTCAAGATAATTAATTGACATCAACAACAGTGGGATGAAGTTTGGTCTAGTTCAGTAAACAAAAGATTTAATTGAGACTTGAGATCTTTATGAGTATAGCAAATTCATTTCAGTTCACGGTGGTGACCAAATGTTAATGTCATTGGTTGAAGTGAACCATGACAGCAAGTCTTACCTAATTATTTCCATTGGATTAAGTATCCTGTTTTTCCATTAACTTGGACTAATAGCCACAACCTCAGTTATTTCTAGATTTTCCTAATCCTTTTCACGACTTCTGTTCCTCCTCAGGAAAATCCTGGGTATTTAGTTATATATACACATGTGCAAACATACCTGCATATATGTATGCATGTGTGTATTCATGCACGCATGCATGCATGTATGTATATGTAAGATATATCATGATCAAGATTAATCTAAACTTCTGGTAATTATGTCATTAAATAAATATTTCCATGGAAGTGCTGGTATAAGGTAACTGCAAGATGTAATTTTTTTTTTGATATTTTTTACTGGTTCACTTAAAATGTTTCAAACCATGTTGATTTCGTTCTGGGTTAGACTGCTAAGTATATCAATAGATCGTTGTTTACATAATGACAAATGCTGAGGGTGCTTGATTTGGATATCTCCTGTCGATACGTAAGATTTGAGGGAGGGGTAATTGGTTCCAAGCCTGTCAAAGGCTTACTGCATGCTGCCTGCTATTTTCTCCTAGTCAAAAGCACGAAGATGATAATGACTGTATCATCTCTCTCTCTCTCTCTCTGAGAAAAAAATGGCATCACTATGGTACATGTTTTTCTGAAGCTGCTTTATGCTTTATTTTGCTTCTCCGATATGTAAATGTATTGTTTGTGCTTTCTTTCACAGGAAAAGCGACAATAATTACTGTGGGGGGCCTTGTTGTGGGTGCAGTGGTCGGATCAGTAGTTGAGAAATGGTTGCAGGTGGATATAGTCCCATTTTTTGGCATCCATTCACCTGCCGTGATTGTAAGTGAATTTATTCTCTTCTCTCAGTTATTGGTATCACTTTATCTTAGGTAGATTAAAAAAGACGATCAACTGTACCTGGTCTGTAATTAATTAATGTTAATTATCCTACTTATTTTTCAGCAAAATACATGGTTGCTTCAAGTGTATTTGAAATGAGAAGCAAATTGTACAGCAGCCACTGTTACACTTGCTATATTTTGGCATTAGTTGTATATTAACTTGCTAGCTTCATTCATCCAAGTCAGTTTAGGTTTTATGGATCAAATTTGATCCATGATAGTTTCAGAACTTTCTCAAAGCAGCTCTTACAAGGTAACTTTAAGGCAGGAGCGTGGCTGACATGAAATTTGAGATGATGGTTGTTAATTACATAGCTTTAGCTTATGGGAATTATATTTCTTTTCTGCAACCAAATTGGAGAAATGTTTTTGATGATTTGTCAATCAAGTGCAACGCATTTGGCTAGAATTTTTTTAGATACGATGCATTAGATGCGGTTAAGATTATTTTGTTTTTATTTTCGAAATGCAGTAGAGCTAAGGTATGCTAAATCTGTGGGTTTCAGAGAGAGAGAGAGAGAGAGAGAGAGAGCAAAAAAGTAACACTTTAGGGCTTGTTTGGCATTTGCTCCTCTTTTTTTTTTTTTTTTTCTTTTTCTTTCAAAAAACACAAGAAAAAAATGAAATAGATTGAACAATATGTTCGAGAAAATCCTGGTATTTTTTTTTTTTTCTATTTATTTATAAAATCTCAAACTTTTGGAAGCAAAGACTTATTGCTTGCATAAGAGAGTGAAAATAAAAGTAAGAAATAGTAATTTTTTTTTGCAAGTGCTATCTTTAGCATCTACATGCGATGTTTAACTAACTTGTGAAGAAACAAAGACACATACAACAGTAATGATGCCAAAGAGTCCCTTAACATCCAAACACGGTAATACTAGTAGTTCAGCAATGTTGCTTGAGATACTACCTAGATGTCTAAATATGAACCGTTGCACTCTTTTAGAGACCTTGTGAAATTGGATTAAAGTATGTCATTGCAGATGTCAATGGCTGCAATATTTCTATTGCTATCTTAGGTTGTGGCTCCTTTGGTGCTCCTTCAGGTCAGCCTAATGTCATGAGCCTACAATCTAAAAGCTTAAGCTATTATATGAAGGATTAGCCTGGCCGTGCTTATAAACCACCATGTTACCTCTTTTATTAGTTAGCATAGGACGATCTGTGTCGCCCAACCTTATGGTAAGACGGAGTGCAAATAGGTTAGGTTGGATTAGAGCATAAGTGATTTCAATCTAATTCGATTCTAGATTAGATTTTAATATCAGATCCAGATTCAATCCAATAAAAAATTAAGCCAAGTACATGGATAAGAATTTTGTTCCAATGGATCTCTCATGTCAGATTTGAGTTTACAATCCTAAAATACTGTTGTATCCATTTCTCAACCATGTTAATGATTTATATTCTTATCTACTACTTCTTTTCACCAAATTTCATTTCTTTCTTCTCTCTAAGTTCTTTTATTTAATTGGAATCTTGAGATTGAAAACTAGGATGGTACTATATACTATAAAGCATATTAACTACAACCACGTCCCTATTACCTTTGTTAAAAAATAATAAAAATAAAAATAAAACTAGCTTGAAGCTCAGAAAAAAAGATCGAGATTTAATATTGACATGCAGTCCGGATCTAATCATATATTCATCTAAACCATGAAAAACATCATGACAAAATATATAAAACTACAAATCATATTGAAATGTAAAAATTAATAAATTTTTGATATATTCTTACCATTACTTTATGGCACTTGTAACATGAATCCTTCACAAGGCTAGGTCCGATATTAAGTCCCAATTGGATCGGGTCACTATGCAGAAGATCCAGATCAATTCATAGAATTAAGTAGATTGGTTGAATCAAGTCAGGTTTGAATTTAATAAATCAAGATCATTTAGAAAATAAAATGAATTCAATTTTAGAACTCATCTGAACTCATAAATCCTCTAGCATACCTTGAATTAGATTTAAGTAATGAATCAACCTGCTCCCTTTATAGCCTTATATATATATATATATATATATATATATATATATATATGGCCACGACACTCCATTATTAGTCAATCTGGGGCTATAAAACTAACCTGTGGATGCTACGACCACATTAGTAATTTGATATTAGATAACAACATATCATTCTCTTCAGCCTTGTTTGCTTGTAGGATTAACTGAAATACATGAGGGAATAATCTCCTCTTTATCCTGCCAAATCAAAGTGTTTAAAACCCAAGATTTCACTAATCTCGGTGGGTGGTCCAGACTAAGGCGAACCCAGACCTATTTATCTCGTTGCTATGAAAAATAAATTATCAACAAAACCAAGATTTCAGAAGATCTTGGCAGGCCAAGATGTTGATATCTTAATCAATATAATAAAACCCAGATTTACAACTACATCAAGACATTAATTTAAAATTTATTTTAAAAATATTTAAAAGAAACATAATTAAAAAACATCAGCATATATTTATTTGAAAATGATCAATACTTCAAAAGTTCTTCCCTTTGCATCAGCGAAGATTTTAGGTCCAATACACATTATACATCATACCAGGAGGTATATAATATTAGTAAAAACCATGATCTCGACCGAGAAGAAGAACTCCCACCACTGAACACCATTACAAATCGAAAATGTGTTTACACGGGTGTATCTGAGATTCCTATATAACATTTTGCTCATTCCATCAAACTAGAGTATAAATATTAGTGAGAATGAAACCAACAAAAGAATAAAATTATGAGATAGCCATGGTACCAGAAACACAGCTCTTTAGAACGAAAAATGAAAATTAAAACAGTAATGCGAAGAAATGAAAAATACTACCAAATAATTTAATTTTCACCTTTAAGTTCCTTTCCTGCTATTTAGAAACTAGAAGTCGGAGTTCCCCTATTTTATAAACATAACATAAAGGGAACTGATTCTTTGCAGCACAATTTTTACAGTTTATGAAGAATAAACAAGTACATGAGCTGCTTCACCTCCCATTTCTCTGAAGTAGGATCCAGTGTTCAGTTTCATATATGATGGTAGAACGGTTGAGCTGGTTTTGTCAAGGGCTACTGAGTTCCGTGGGAGTCGTGCAAAGGTGCAAGAGAGTTGGCAGGTAGAGAGATGCCACCACCTCTGACAGAGATGGTGGGACTTCTGTTTGAGGTGGCCCTGCTCATGAGATTTGAATCAAGGTACACAACGATGACGGTGATGTCATCGTGGAAATGCCGACGCACCCCGCGATCAATCTTCTTAAGATCAGAATACCTCATCTCTCTTTTCTTGGCTGCTTCTTGCAGCGCAGCCTTCACTAGCATCCGGGCGCTTCCCTGCAGAAAATGGCAAATTACAATGATTAATTCCGCTAATGCAAAATGTCTCCAGGGAAGAAAAAGTGGTTTCCCATATGCTTTTACATGACAAGATAGGGATCCTAACCCTACAACTTCATAATAACATGCCAACATTCAAGTCAAGGCCATCATATGCTAGGCTTAAATACGGATCTCTGACCGGTAGGCTAAATGTCATGCTTGGCGATGCAAGGGAATAAATTAATTCTGACTTTTACTTTTTGCAGTGACAGTGTGTAGAATCAATCAAATGTTTCAACAAAAGAGGTGACTGACTTGCAAAACGGCAACCAGCTAAAGCTCTAAATATTTTCCTCTCTCTGTGTAAGCAGATGGATGTGCAAGAGATTAAATGTCTGAGTGAATGATCCACTTTGCATAGATATCATATATGATTTATGCTTGAGTAGAAGTCTCCAAAAGAGATAGTAGTATGAAGTTTTAACAAATCTCTAGAAACCAGTGACATGCAAGCAGTTCAAGGAAGTTCAACTCCTTGTATGCTGTATCTGGCTGGGCCTTAAACACCCATGCAGATGAGGATGCTGTAAAATGCACAAAGAGCATAAGGTCCAGTTTCTTAATGTAAATACTTAAATCCATGGATCGGAAACTCCACTATGTTCTTAATTTTTCGCTTGATATTTTAGAAGAATCTCGCAAGCTACTTTAATAATTAAAAAATAAGATACAAATAAAGAATGCCACTAAGTGGTATGACATGCCACCTATCCTCTTTAAAAAAGAACCAAGAACCATTAGTGACGAACCCTCTTCCTTGTCCAAAACCATCACCAATATCTCATGCCATGGCAAATTTATATATTTTCCTTTTTCTAACCCAGAAACTTTCGACATAAATCATAATAGATTTGTTCCCGGTATTGCATAACAACGAAGCAGGTAGTAATGTCTAACTTCTTATCAAGGTACAAATCCCACAAATAATTAAGTAATCTCAATACATCCGAAATTCATCAAGGGTGAAGTTTCTTATCCTTGTCATTACAAATATAGTTACTATAGAGTTTAGACCATTATAGTTTCTCAGTGATACAGGTATATTTGACAAATCCATGGTTTGCACTAGCAAATTTCTTTAGGCATATTTGTTTCTTTTATTTCATCTCAAATGGAAAATTTTCCCTGAACAAATCTTATCTACATTGATACACAACAAGAGTTCCCGCTTACAGGTCAAGCATATACTAGAAGACTAGCATTTATAAAATACAGCTAGTGACGAATAACTTCTGATGAATTTGCTCTTGAATCCAACTTTTATGCAAGCAAAACTCAACTGGGAGCGGTAGACAGACAAGCAATTCATTCATTGATGATAAAAAGCTCGCATACTAAACCCTTCAGGGTTGACCTGATGCTTAATTCATTCTCTTCCCACTTGAGTGATACACAATCCTAAATATTTGAATAAACATGAAAGCAAACATGGTCAAAGCTGACCCCAACTTGGCCCTAACTTTGTATAGTTGAATACAAGTCTTCTAGTGAAATTATAATCGTGGGTTTTAATAGGTCTATTGTTCAATTGAACTCAAGCTAATTGAAAAATGGATCGGTTCTGGGTCAATAATCAGGGACCTGCTGTGTGGGTCATGTAGAACCAACCAATCCACCTACACGCTTAGGTACAAACAAGCAAATTTCATTAATAAGTGCAGAAGGAGCAGCTGCAGTATGCATTTATGAGGTACTGTCATTAAGCTCTTACCTCTGTTCACTGGGGTATCGTGGTTTGGGACCTTCCTAGAACAATAGGCCAAGGTGAACAGCTGGATTTCCATGTTATTAAAGACTTCTTGGACTGGCACCCATTTGCTTCACAATCTTTAGGATGTAATTTTGTATTTATTCTGTTTCTAAATGTCTAATTTTTGCATAATGCCTCTCTTATTATTAAATTTAAAACTATCAAATTGCAGACTTTTACCACCATCAGTTACATGGTATAGCTAAACATGTAGGCACTTCCACTCTTGGTCCATCTTTTCAAATTTCCTGCACTTGCTTCTTCAATCCAGTATCAATTGTGCCACTTTGATTATCCCTCAAAGCCTCTTGTCATCGACCATGTAGAGCAGATTGTAAGCTTGTAGGACTTCAATACAGAAATTCATCTCTTTGACATCACCAAAGGTGCCATAGTAGTTTCCCACTTCTCACCATAAAATAGTCTCCCACAATGTCATCTTTTATAAAGCAATTTGGATAAAATTTAGAAAATAATATCCTACATAGGAAGTCAGAGAGCACTGTAATTAAGGGTAGCAATCGGGTTGGGTCAGCCATCGAAGGGTCAAGTTAGATAAGGGTTGGCTCCAAAAATGGTAAACCTGAACCTGACCTGTTTATTAAACGGGTTCAAATCTACAACCCAAACTTACCATACTTTGGTAAGCAGGTAATCCAACCTGACTTGTTTAATCTATTTAACAAATGGATAATTTGTTAACATGTTTAGCTATGCCGTTTTCACTTTTTCTCCTGTCTCAGGGATTCGGTGCTACCAATGGAGCCGAGTAAACAAAGGAGGCCTTGGAGTCGGTGGAAATAGTCCGCGAGGACGAGGAGGATACTATGGTGCAGCGGTGTGGTGATGGCTACCGGAGTTGGTAACGGGGAAGCTGGAGGAGTGAGATGATGGCCAAGGCTTGGGATTGGAGGCCATAGCTTTGTTGCCATGTCACCAGAGAGGGGGATGACCTAAGATGAGCATGAGGACTTAGTGGTGTAGTAGTGGCTATCCGAGATGGTGACCGGGAAAACTGGAGAAGCAAGACAATAGCCGGGGCTTGGGATCAGAGGCCATGGCCTCATTGCTGCGATGCCGCTAGCGATGGCTAGAGGAGCAAGACGATTGTCGTGACATCGCCAATGATGGCCGCTAGCGCTGATGAGGCTTGGGCACCAGGGTTGAACCACTTGTTCTCGCGGCCAAGGGTTTCAAGCTAAGTGTGTGAGACCGAGGAACATGGAGAAGAAAGGGGAGGGCCAGGAAGCTTATTGAAGAATTTAGGCTCTTAGAAAGAAACAATTTGATTTGATTTGGTGAGACAGAGAGGAACACAGAGAAGAAAGGGGAGGGCCAGGAGGCTTCTTGGCTCCTAGAAAGCAAAAAAAGATTTGGTTTGATTAGGTATGTTGCACAAGGTACTATGGATACTGATTGTTGAGAATTGAGAGACCTAGTGACTGGCCCAATGATTTTATTTTGGGGGGGGGTTGGGGTAAAGCACCCAACAGGTTTAAAGTTTAAAACTTAAACCAAACCGAGTTTTAACATATTTAATGAATATCTGACCTCACCTGTATAATAAAATGGTTAAACAAGTCAAAAGGGTAGAACCTAAACCTAATCCAAATAATAAATGGATTAAACGGGTCGACCTATTAATAACTTGAACCTGTTTAATCCAAGCCCAAGCCTTTTTACGACGGGTTGAACACAATTCGGGTTGGTGGGTTGAGTCATATTTTGCCACCCCTAACCATAATCCCTCTATAACCTTAACCTAATACCATTCCCCAGCTATAGCTAAAGCCCAAACCAAAGACACACACCACAATGCTCGAAGTTCCATTCGATAAGAGGAACTTAATCACCGTGGTCAACATTCTTCTCTCATTATTTTGTGGAATTGTCAGTCTATATGATCTCAAGCCTCAGGAAAGAGAACAAATTTCTTGAATTTTCATCCTAAGATTTCTTTGGGCATGTTTGGCATTGCCTCAGCTTTGCAAAAGTCATTCTCAAGAAGTATTTCCATCTAAAAAATCTTAGTTAAAGAGCACCTTTTTATGAATTCAGTGTTTGATAAATATATTATAGAATTACGAGTGGGCATACCATGTTTGAGTAACAGAGTACGGGCACCACGGCAGAAGCCAAAAGCTAGTTTTTTGCTTCCTCTAAAAAGCCATCTTCTGGATTATGCTTTGAGGAAGCACTTCTCAAATGAAGTTTATTAAACTTATTTTTTCTACAAAGAACTTTCTTCTTCTTTTTTTAAACTTTAAAAGACAGAAAATGACTTTTCACAATCTGAGCTTCATCACACATTCCTTGACCTGAATCTATTACATACTCGTCCCATCTCCACTCATATTCTTTAGTTCCCTAAAGAACATAATGTCCCTTGAGAGATGAGATACATTCTCAGCTTACAGCACAATAAAAGCTCTCCTATGTCCACGGTAAACCAACTACATGATTTAAGCAAAAAGGGTAAGACATTTTTTTATATAACAACCATCCAACATTAATATATGAAATTAATCTTGAAAATGAAATTGTTAAAGAACTTTACCTAGAGTCCTTTTTAAATTTTTTTTAAAAATAAGTAAACTGAAATTTCAAATTATGTAATAAAACAATATTTGCTGCAAGAGGAGAAAAAGGAGGGAGGCAAGGGATCACTTGGAATAAAATATTAGGCAGTATTCCCACTCTGCCATTTTAAAATTCCACTGATGAATCTATGGATACTTTTGTTAAGACTTATAGGAAAATAACAAAAATCAATCAACATATTAAAGATAAAGAGGATGTTCCACATAGACCCCTAAATGTCTTCAAGATAATATTTGGTTAATAATGAAGAATAATTTCACTAAACAAAATCTAAAAGAGGAAATGCGATTATATATTTATATCCAAAATGCATCTTCCTCATGAAATAAAAAAGGCATCCATTAGTTATTTTAGACCATCCCCACAAATAATACCTCATGTATTCCTCTACAAATCAAACTTATACACAAATCCATGTATTCTAGCCTTGTGTGTTACTTTGATGCTGTCATTGGCTTCAACATGAAACTTCTGTTGTTCTCTAGTCAATCACAGGGATAAGAATTCAACCATGATCTTGAATGTCATTGTTCTTAAAATACTACATTCAAGTTGTTCATGGATCCAAGTTGATCTTGAGTAAGGACGTGAAAGATCTGAGATTCTCCTAACTTCACTTAATGATCCTCGAGATTAGGATCAGCTTAGCCCTAAATCTTTCCCCAAGCTACCCTTCTTCTCATTCAACTTTTACAAGAGTTTCCTCCTTCCTCCTTGCCTATGAAACCACATTGGACAAGAAAACAAATGGCAGAATAATAACATCTTGCTTGATCTGAATGAACTCCATATCCTACGAAATCTTAACAAAGATGCTTTTTAAAATAAATCTCAAGGTAGGTCGCAAGCTCATGTAGAGAGAGATCAGACAGTATTTTTGATTCCGGTCAGAAATGAAAGCTAGCCATCATGTAGTTGTAAATGGTATGGTATATAATACACAGAGCCATGCTACCCTGACATATAGAACATAGTTAAAAAAAAGCAAACCAAAAACCATTTAAATTGATAAATCGTAATGTTGCCAATTACTTGAGTTATAATATAAAACAATTTTGGTTTTTTATTGATCTAGTTTTACTTAACAAAATTCCTATTAAATGATTAAAAGCATCTCATGTTTCCAAACAACATGGCATGCCCTGGCTTTAATTAATATTTGTGCAACACATAATAAATATACTCAACTTCTTTCTCTCTTCAAGTAAATATTTATGAACTTGATAAGAGAACAAGTTAAAGTTTAATTTCTTCAACAAACAAAGGAATAAGCTGTTCCATACAAAAGCAGCCCTTCCCATGGGCCAACCTAGGCACTTAGGCAACAGTCTCAGGCCTTGCAAGCCCCAAGCAAAAAGACATTTGGGCAGTCCAGGTACCTAGATGAGCCTCCCAAGTGCCCATGCATCCATCTGCGAAAATTATGATGCATGTACAAAACTTATTCACAAACCATATAAATAAAAATAAACTAATGACAGAGAAAATGGAATGTTCCAAATGGGCATAGCATAGAAACATCAGTGTACATTACAAATATATATTGAACCATGGCTGCTAAACTCTCCTCAAAAAAATGTTGATTTAAAATCATCCTCATTTTACATGTGTGACAATTAATATAGTATTCAGTTTTCAATGATCAACTACTCTTACATCAAAGAAACTCACTACTAGTTCAACTCTTATTTATTGATGACATTCAAATTTTTCATAGGCAACTTCATCTCCATGCTAAAGCAAATTACATGACACAGTCAATATAGAAACAACCAAAAGTCTTGTCTGTCCCATATAAGTGGACTTTTAGCTTGGTTAAAATTTTCATTTGATGCAAGTTTTTTTTAATTGGTTTAAACAACTTCCATCTAGGGTTTCACAAGTCTCCTGAGTCATGAACCCTTGCAAATCCTTCTAACAACTTCCTTAATGAAGTACTTTTTCATCTTTTTTAACATGCATTAAACCAAAAATTCATTCATCCATCAATTTCGATGGCATTTGAGAAACTCCCAACTCCTAACTATAGTATAATATATTACAGTGCTATAGCATTCTTGTCTCTCCTATGGTGGTTCTACGTATCTATGCCAGAATGCTTGCCCAACAAACAGACTTATTCAATGTTACTAATCCTGCTATCATCTTACAAACTCTGTTAAGCCTCATTAGCATTTACTAAACATAACAGACCCAAGAATGTGGAGATTTATAGCCTGTCCATTGACATATACTGCCAATGTACAAGTACTGCTCTCATCTGGAGAAGAAATGGACCAACTTAAATCTGCATAACATTAAAAGCAATAAATTTATTTCACATACCAGTAACTAACATCAACTAACTAGTCACTCTAAATCTACAGTGGTGTTTTGTGAAATGTATAATTCTCAGCCAACCATTCCTGAACCAAAAGGCACATAATTTCTTTTGATTTTGTATGAAAAACCATGATTGAGATGAAAAACATACACTATGGGGATGATTTTGAACAATGTTGACTGCTTCCTGATTGCTGATGTGATCCCAAAGCCCATCAGAGGCAAATATAAGAAACCGATCTTCTGGTTGCAGAGGTTGCACCAAAATTGAAGGTTCAGAACTAAGTAATGGCCTTTTGAAAGGTTCTCGAAGGCAAAACTTCGCATACAAAGGCTCCCTGTTAAACTCTGCCCTTTTTAGGTATATGTCTCCAATCGACCTAGAGACCTGCAGAGAAATTATACTTTTGTTAATGAAGAATCAAATAAGATGTCCTTCAAGGAGGAGACAAGTTCTTAGAGACCTACAAATGCAATAATATGCACATACATAGATGTTTCTGTATGTATGTCCGTATGTGTGTTTGCATACACAAACTAAATCAGAGAAGTTTACTCAAAATGCAAATTACTTAAATACCTCTGTCTTTATTTCAAGATTTTAAGGTCAAAGGCATTCTTGTAATTCAGTCAAGGCATTAAAAACATGCATACATACAAAAAGTCAATCACATGGTCACATTGGTCAGTAATGACAGTTCGAATGCCTGGCTATAATAACAAAACACCCTGAATCCTTCTATTTGACCTGCTAAATGACACATATAGATGAGATAGTATCCTATAATTGAGGACCCAACTCATAACTGCAGAACAATGACAGAGCATCTAAACTGAAAATAAAAATAATACATTATTAGATGATTGTATTAAAAGGAATGGAAACCAAAAATTAAATGTTAGCTGATTTCCTACATAAGGATATTTCAAAAGACATGATTTTTCCATTTGATTTAGTAGTTGAATTTTCATTTGCAAGCATTCTAAGGAGTTTGGATCATAATCAAAGGTCTGGATTATCAAAGTAAATGTCTTATAATAAGCAACTACACGAACTTTATTGGCACCATCCATTTTTTGCCTGCCTGATGCTTTAGCAAATCCTTAAAAGATATAATCATATGTTGTTTTACTCCCTCTCTCTGTGTGCGCGTGCGCGTGTGCATACATGCAGGTGCATGTGGATTATTGTTGTGGTACTAACTGCACTGATACCCCTTATCGGGTGATGGGGATATCAGTATTGGAAAGAGAATTCAAGCTTCAACCAAGTTTCTTATGAAATAAGCCAAGGGGACAAGGGCCATTTGGATGGAGTTGACTCAACATTGAAGCAGGAGGACATCTAAAGAGATTAAGCCCAGTGTGTATTTTTCTATAAGCCGACTCAAGAAGAAAAGGCATCAACATCATAAGTCGACTCAAGTTCTTTGAATCGGCTCAACCTGTTCTTGAGCCAACCCATTGATCAAGCTAAATCTTCTCTTATACCACTTAGAAGCCCTCTTGGAAGTACTCTTTGAAGGCTATTTGGAAGCCTTCATGAAGCCCAATCACAAAGCCCATGAGTCGACTCCACCATCCTCAAACTTTTGAAGCACAAGTTCATGAGCTGACTCATGAAGGAAAGCCACCATTCTCATGAGTCAACTCAACGCAAGTCAAATTCAAGCATGGGCCTTCATGGACGCCACCTCATGGAGACCACTTTCCTTTCACATGGAAGACACTTCATCAAACAACTTTGGGGGAAACATGAAGGACACTTCATCAAATAATTTGTGGGGAGCATATAACCACTTTCCAATCCCCCAACAAATCTCCAACCAACTTGACATGTAGAATGCCACATCACATGCCACCAAAGGATACACACAAGTAAGAAAAGGCCATGTCATTGCCACCTAAGTGCCACATGTTCAAGTTGTTATAACTTTCTACCTAAAAGTTGTTGTAAACTACTTCTGGTTAGAACCATATAACCAAATTTGTTAGATCTAGCTAGAAGTGAGTTAGCTTAACCTAACCCTCTCTCCTCTCTCTCCTTAGCCGACTCCCATGGTTAGTAGGCCTGTAAATAGGGCCCAAGCCCCTCTTGTAAACCATCTTATATTGAGTAATGAAAAAATTTTCTTCTAGCTAAAGTTCTCTTGAGTTCTCTCGTGTGGAGAGGGTGAGATGCCTTCTTTGCTTGAGGTGTGAAGCCTCATTTTAAAAAAGGTGGGATGCCCTTGATCTCGTTTTGAAGAGGGTGGAATGCCCTTGATCTGGTTCCAAGCTCAAATCCATCAAGCTCCATGCCAAGCTTTCTTCTTCTCTTCTTTCTTTCCCTTCTTCATTTCTTCCTTTTGATTTCATTTCCACACCTCATGTTGGGTTTTTTGTAAGTTCTCTCAGGAATCTCGGGTTGAAGATGAAGGTTTCCAAGCCATGAACCATCTACAAGATGAGTCCACAAGGTTAGGGAGTGTAGATCTTATGATCTACGCCTCTTTCTTAGAGTGTTGAGTGAGCCATTCTACTAAATAATCTTAGCCATCATTGTTGGTAGGAGAACAATTCCTAAGCTCTTTGGATCTGATCATTTGAAGGTTCACTTGCCGTAATAATGATGGTTTCCTTGCCATGAAGATCCTATTCTTAATTTGAACTAGATCTACATTGCGGGAGTTGTAACTTAGATCAACTAATCTCTTTCTTGAAAATTCTTTCCTTGGATTAATTTAGCTCGTTTTTAAATGGATTTATTGTTCAATTTAGCTTACTAATTATCTTGCTTGAACCTTTATCCATCATGAATGCATGATCTCTTCTCGTTCCGCATCAATTTTTGGTATCAGAGCTTATGGTTTACTATGTCAAGTTGCTGAAATTTTGTTCCTTTGTGTGTTGCTTGTCTTCAAATCCAAAATTCAAAGCCAAAATTCAATATTTAAATTTAAAATTTAGGATCTAAAATCTTAACTTCAAGAACTTAAAATTCTAATTTAAATTTTATTTTTTAAAAATTTTTAAATTTAAATTTTGAATTTTGAATCTAGTCAATTAGAGGTTTTTTTGATCGCTGAAATTTCTACTCTAATATTAATCTGAGTTTTCTACGAATTTTAGTAATTTTTTCAAAATGCAAAAAAAAATTCAAAAAAATTCTTTTTCTACATTTTAGGATGTTAGGATCTGAGATCTAAGTTTTTTAAAAAAAAAATTCAAAATTTTTGTAGTTTAAAATTCATCACCTCACGTTGCTCCTTTAGTTAGCTAGTACTTGGTTCAATTCTAGTTTCATGTCGTTTAGTTGTTCTATTAAGTTTTTAAAAAACTCAAAAAAAAATTCTCTGAATTTTAGATTTGAATCTAAGATCTCTACTTTAAAAAAATTCAAATTCTGAAATTTTTGAATTTAAATTTCGAATTTTGGATATTTACGGTTAATGGTTTGTTAGCTAAAAGTTTCTTGTAATAACTTTTATAACAAGCTTTCAAAAATGAATTTCCTAACCAAAATCCAAGAATTAAATTTCAAAATTTAAAATCTGAAATCTTAACTCTGAGATCTAACAATTCAAATTTAAATTTCAAATTTTTTAAAATTTAAAATTTTACTTTCGAAATTTTAAAACTAGTTAGTTGGAAGTTTGCTAGTGGCTGAAATTTTTTCTTACAACTTTTATCTCTAAGAACGAATTTTCTAACTAAAATTCGAAATTTAAAATTTAAAATTTGAGTTTTAAAATTTAGATTTCCAGATCTGCATTTCCAATTTAAATTTTGAATTTTGAAATTTGGACTTTAAATCATTCGATTGTGCTAATCTAATTGTTGTGCTAACTAGTTGGTAAATTGTATGTACATCCATTTCTAAATCCATTTAAGGGCAT
Organism: Areca catechu; assembly: GCA_021397845.1. Lineage (NCBI taxonomy): Eukaryota > Viridiplantae > Streptophyta > Magnoliopsida > Arecales > Arecaceae > Areca > Areca catechu. The sequence goes on along the minus strand of CM038049.1, from coordinate 152,276,059 downwards.
TCAATATAACACAGGGAAGGAGGTCACCCATATTTGCATTAACCTAAGCCATAATTAAAATCAAGAACCTAGAACTAGGGGCAACTACAAGTCAAGTTCAAGTGCAAGATGAGGCAAAGTATTATTTGAGTTTGTACTCCTTAAAACTGGTGTCTAAGGCTAGAGGTCCAATGGCAAACGCCTTAAGCGGACTTGCGGTTTTTAATTAGGACATCGCGAAAGCGAAAGGAGCCTCCTGCAATCCCATCTCTTACCTGGCCAGTGGAAAGGGTAATTGCATCCTTAACTAGTATCTAGTCAATTCCTATATTTTGAACTTCTAGGTCTAGGAGCCCTAAAAGCTAGGCCTGTATTGCTTGTCCAATTGGTCTGAAATCCTGTACCAACAGTCCTACACTCAGTCTGGTTTATCCATGGATTATAATCTTGAATTCTTTATGAGGACCATGACTGAAAAGTTTGATACCCTAACTAAACAATTAGGACAAATGAACAAAGAGTTAGGACAAGTGGATAATCAAATCGGGAACCTCGAAGAAAATCGCTTGACCCTTACTAAACCTAAATCACCTGGTCCACCTCCCCTTGGTCCAAAAGCCCATTATCATGATCTCACCCCTGAATACAACCCTAGACGCTCCTACCAAGATTTTGATGATTCGGAGATAAGATCCTTTAGGAACAGTCGACCCTTTGCACCCACTTATAATAAGAATTTAGATCCTGAGGTGTACATCGATTGGGAGAAAAGAATGGACTGATACTTTGAGTAGGATGAAATGTTGGAAAAAAGGAAGTGCCAATTTGTCAAACTTAGGTTAGTCCAACATGCAAAGCTATATTGGGAAGATGTTGAACGCAAATGTTATTATAGTGGAGATAAAATAATTACCTAGAGAGATATGAAGAGTAAGCTTAAAGAAAAGTACCTAGGTAGATATTATAAGCAAAGACTTTTAGACCAATAATACAGATTGAGACAAGATAATAAAACCATGTATGAATATATTACCGAATTCAATAAGTTTGTCAGGAGATGTAGCACAACCGAATCTGAGACAATGGTTATATCTAGATTTTGAGCTGGCCTACAAAAGGACATCTAGTGAGAATTATTTCAATGAAAAATTCGTGATCTAGAAGAAGCATACCAAATTACTAGAAAATTTAAGACATATCAGAGGGAACTCTTGATCACTCGACCTAAGTCCAACAGGAGTAATACATCTGGACATAGGCCTAGTTCTAGTCAGATTCCTTCAAACAAGCAATTCCTATTATCCCACTAGTTTGTAAGGAAGAAATCCCTGAACCCATTGAAGAGCCAAAAATAAAAATATATGAAACCAAACCAAGTTTAATAGATGAATATGAAGAAGATGGAGAAGAGATTAAGCCCACTGAAGATTAGAGGAAAAATCTCCTGAACCTATTGAAAGATGAATCGGAATCAAAATCTTGTCCAAATAGAGAACTAGAAAAAGAAGATCCTAAACCCATTGAAAAACTTAAGAAATAAGTCTATGAAACTGGATCCAACTTAGTGGATGAATATAAACATGAACAATTGCTTGGAATAGTTACCCAGCCTAATGAAATTAAAAATGGGAATAATCAACTTGAAGAAAATGCAGTCCAGGGACAAAATCATGAAGAGCAACCCGAGGAGATAATAGAGTTCATAAAAGAAGAGGATCCATAATTAATGTTAATCAATGTTAAGGGTTCAAAACAAGAGATCATTGAGGAATCACCAAATGGGGTAATGACTATTAAGGAAACCCAGGAAACAATCCAAAAGAATCAACCCCAAGAAGTTGTAGAATTTGCAAAGGACTTTCAATATGTACCCCCCGATCATTTTCCCCACCCCATTTTACCATTTTGGGACATCTACCATGCCATCGACTTGGTCCCAGTGACATTCAATAGATATTTTTTTAAGACTCTATGGCATATGTTAGGAACTAAATTAAGATTTACTGCCACTTACCTGAAGCTATGTGCAAGAGTCTTAGAAACCTTTTAAGAAAAATATTGAAAATTAGGAACTTTTGTTTCCTAGCAAACAATAAAGTTCAGTCATTAAATAATAAAGCCCATTTGAGCTTGTCTTTTGTTTTGGTTTTGTTTTGTTACTTGATATCATTTGAGCTTGTCATCCATGCATAAGTGTCCAAGTCTGCGAGAGTCATATGTATAGCATGATTAGTAAAAAAATTTGAACAATAGAACTAACAAACATATGGCTAAATTTTATAAGAGAGTCAAAGAACTTTTATGAAAAAGACTATATAAAAAAAGTCGCATACCCGTGGTGTAGGTCCTTTTCAAAATACTAAAGAAATTTTGGGCCTAATACTCATGTGCTTGAATTACCATCTGACTTTGGTATCAATTCCACTTTCAAAGTTTCAGATTTAGTAGAGTAAAGGAACGAACAATGATACTTAGTGAGCCTTTTGAACTTGATCTAATTTTTGAGAGCGAACCAACCCTTGAGCATCCACCAGCCACACTACCAAAAATGGTAAGATAGGATTGAGAGAATTTGGATAATAAGACTATCACAAACCAAAACAATGACTATCCATACTATTCGGTTCATGGCAAGGTCGACCTTAATCAAAACACTCGTGGATCACTAGAGAGGATCTACAAAAGAACAAATCAGACCTACTAGAACCTCACCAAAGTCAAGTTGATCCTTACTCAATAGGGTCGAGTTTTTTCTACCTCAGGAAAATTGATGGGATATCAGCATTGGAAAGAGAATTCAAGCTTCAATCAAGTTCCTTATGAAATAAGCCAAGAGGACAAGGGCCATTTGGATGAAGTTGACTCAACATTGAAGCAGGAGGACATCTAAAGAGATTAAGCCCAATGTGTATTTTTCCATAAGCCGACTCAAGAAGAAAAGGTATCAACCTCATGAGCAGACTAAAGTTCTTTGAATCGGCTCAACCTATTCTTGAGCTGACCCATTGGTCAAGCTAAATCTTCTCTTATACCACTTAGAAGCCCTCTTGGCAGCACTCTTTGAAGGTCATTTATAAGCCTTCATGAAGCCCAATCACAAAACCCATGAGCCGACTCCACCATCCTCAAACTTTTGAAGTACAAGTCAATGAGCCGACTCATGAAGGAAAGCCACCATCCCCATGAGTCGACTCAACCCAAGTCCAATTCAAGCATGGGCCTTCATAGACGCCACCTCATGGAAACCACTTTCCTTTCGAGGACACTTCATCAAACAATTTTGGGGGAAACATGGAGGACACTTCATCAAACAATTTGTGGGGAGCATATAACCACTTTCCAATCCCCAACAAATCTCCAACCAACTTGACATGTGAAATGCCACATCACATGCCACCAAAGGATCCACACCAGCAAGAGAAGGCCATGTCATTGCTACCTAAGTGCCACATGTTCAAGTTATTACAACTTGCTACCTAAAAGTTGTTGTAAACTACTTCTAGTTAGAACCATATAACCAAATTTGTTAGATCTAACTAGCAGTGAGTTAGCTTAACCTAACCCTCTCTCCTCTCCTTAGCCGACTCCCATGGTTAGTAGGCCTATAAATAAGGCCCAAGCCCCTCTTGTAAACCATCTTATATTGAGTAATGAAAGGATTTTCTTCTAGCTAAAGTTCTCTTGAGTTCTCTTGTGTGGAGAGGGTGAGATGCCTTCTTTGCTTGAGGTGTGAAGCCTCATTTTGAAAAGGATGGGATGCCCTTGTGTGAGAAGAGGATGGGATGCCCTTGATCTCGTTTTGAAGAGGGTGGAATGCCCTTGATCCAGTTCCAAGCTCAAATCCATCAAGCTCCATGCCATGCTTTCTTCTTCTCTTCCTTTCTTTCCCTTCTTCATTTCTTCTTTTTGATTTCATTTCCACGCCTCATGTTGGGTTCTTTGCAAGTTCTCTCAAGGATCTCGGATTGAAGATGAAGATTTCCAAGCCATGAACCATCTACAAGGTGAGTCCACAAGGTTAGGGAGTGTAGATCTTATGATCCAAGCCTCTTTCCTAGAGTGTTGAGTGAACCCTTCCACCAAATAATCTTAGCCATCATTGTTGGCAGGAAAACCATTCCTAAGCTCTTTGGATCTGATCATTTGAAGGTTAACTTGTCCTAGTAATGATGGTTTCCTTGCCATGAAGATCCTATTCTTAGTTTGAACTAGATCTACATTGCGGGTGTTGTAACTTAGATCAACTAGTCTCTTTCTTGAAAATTCTTTTCTTGGATTAATTTAGCTCGTTTTTGTATGGATTTATTGCCCAATTTAGCTTATTAATCATCTTGCTTGAATCTCCATCCATCATGAATGCATGATCTCTTCCCGTCCCGCATCATCAGGGAATCCTTTCTATGGAATATGGATTTCCATTTTTAAGATTACGACATTGGTATTGATACTGCAAGAGAAAGAAGAAGAGAAAATAAAATAGAGAACATAATCAATTGCGCATGCAACATTTCACCATACAAAAAATAAATACTTTAGATTGGAATTCCCACTCTCAATCCCGTACAAATTTTCTCAACAAGAAATCCCAAATCCCTCTCACAAACTCTCAACTCTCAAAAAAACTCTCTAGCCCTTACGGGCTTTTTCTGTCACTACCATATCTCCTGGAAGCCCTCTGGATCCTCATACCTAATCCCTAACCCTCTGCCCTCTATGTATAGCTGCTGACATGAAGAGTATCTCACCAGAATTCCAATGGTTCAAACCGCATCCAAAATGAAATCTTGTACCTCGTACAACTCTCATTTGACTTAAAAATAACTTCTAGCCACCCGATAGGCCTTGATAGCATCACAGATCACGCGGATCTAAGTCCAAATAAAGTTGGATCACATTTCTGGCCATCGGATCTCATCAAGAAGCATCTGATCGTGCAAAAGATGCACATGGACCACGCAACAAAACTGTAGACTGCGATATCCCCCACCCTAGATCGCATTATAGCTCTTGTGCACCACACCATCCCACGGTCCATGGTGAGCAGCGATAAGAGAGGAAAACTCCCGTGCATTGGGAGGAAAGAGTACCTAGGCTTAGGCCACCCGCACGCTTGCCCGGGCCGCGTGTTTGGGGTGCATGGGGGGTCTGGGCTGCTTGCTTGTGCACAGGCTGAGCGTGCTATAGGCCTAAGCCGGCCTAGTTGCTTCCTGTGTTGTGTCTGGATCCTCTTATAGGCTTTTTTTAAGGCTGAATTGAGGCACTAAACCTTAACAATTTTCATCTCGACCCAATATTTGATCTCCGCCAAACTTTGAGAGCTCTTGAAGGATCTCGTTCCCATGGGACAAACACTTGCTACTTATAGATGCATAAATATGAAAATCGAACCAGGCTACTCGATTCTATCTCCGTCGCATGCTATACTCATCTTAACCCGAAACCTGCTCGAGAAAGTCTCCTATGGTAATAGAATTTCGCCGTGCGATGTTGCCTATCATCTTTCTAAGTCTCTCGTCTTGTGCTCGATCCACTTGCTCCCGAGCTCCACCTTGCATTGGACTCCTCTATACACCAGAGTCTACCTTGCATTGGATTTCCTGTCAAAAGATAGTATCCTCCACGCTTCTTTTTCTACAATATGGTTCTACTATTATGCATAACCTTTAAGATTCCATCACCGGCTTTTCATGTATAGCCATTTGAATCCAATTTACTGAGTAAAATTAAATTCTTGCTGAAACTGAGTATGCCTCGGATCTCATCCAATTTTCTTATTATTCCATCATGTATTCTCAAGTTGATTGTCCTGATGCCCTCGATTGCATAGTACGATCCATTTGGCAAATTGACAGAACCCCCTCTACTCTCTAGAAAATCGAGCAGCTCCTCTGTAATAAATATGATGTGGACATGTAGAATCTAAAATCCACTATGAAGGAGATACTTTATCGGATATCATGAATATATCATTATAGTATCCGCCATTGTTACTACAATCGATCATCGCCATAGTAGCCTTTGTCCAATCTTTGAGCTACGGGCAATCTGTGGCACGATGTCCCACCTTATCGCATTGGTAGCACTTAATTTTGCTCATATCCATTAACCTGGATTGTCCTTCTTGCAATCCTCTATTGCTCCGTCTTCTACCGCCAGCTCTTTCAGAGACTGCCAACATTGAGTTCCTACCTGAATTCGAAGCTTGGTTCTCCCGTTTGAGAACCTGTTATAGAGTAGCGCCGAAGTCACCTCCTCCGTCTTGATAGTGCTTTTTCCTACTAAAAGAGTAGTCACAATGATTCGAAGGAGTGTGGAAGTGATGAAAGCAAGACCAACACCCTGGTCTTCTCTCCAACCTTCTTACCTACACCAAGAAAATTAGTGAGGATTCTTTAAAAGTTGCTCAGGTACTCTACATGCTATCCTTCGATTATCCACAGTTGATAGAACTACTTCTCCAACCTTCTTACCTATACTGAGAAGATTAGTGAGGATTCTCTGAAAATTGATGCGGTACTCTACATGCTATCCTTCGATTATCCACAGTTGATAAAACTATTTTCAAAGGAAAAGCATGATGGTGAAGGACTTTCTCATGTATAACTCCTCGAGCTTCGCTCATAATACCATCGAAAAAGTCTCAATTAGTACATGAATCGCCATGTCATTCGCCAGGTATAAGCGAATCGTACTCATCACCTACATATGGATGTTTCCAAGTCTTATCCTTCATGATGGCCGACCTCTTATATATGAAAGCATCGATCAATCCTTGCTGGATTAGTACATTTTTCACTCACTTATCAAAAGGAAAAATTGCTCTTCCTATCGAATCCATTGATCTCCACCTTGATTGTGCATGTTTTCTCCATCTTCTTCAATCTCGATCAATCACGGATGGCTTGGACAATCCGAGACTTTGATACCAGTTGTTGTGGTACCAACTAGACTGATATTCTTTATCGGGGAATCACTTTTACAGAATACGGATCTCCGTTTCCAAGATCATGTCAGTGTTGATGCCGCAAGAGAAAAGAACAGAATAAAATAGGAAACACAATTAATTGGACATGCAAGATTTCACTATGAGAAAAATAAATACTTATAAGATTAGAACTCCCATCTTCAATTCTATATAAATTCTCTCAACAAGAAATTCTATATCCCTCTCATAAGCTCTCAACTCTCAAGTAGACCCTTTAGCCCCTACAGGCTTTTTCTACCACTACCATACCTCCTAAAGATTTTCTAGATCCTCATATATGAAAAATATCCCACCAGAAGTCTAATAGTCCAAACCACATCTAAAACGAAGCCCTATACCTCGTATAACTCTTGTTTGATCCAAAAATAAGACCTAGCCACCCGATTAGCCTTAATTGCATCGCAGATCACGCGTATCAAGACCAAACGAAGTTGGATCACATTCCTGACTATCGGATCTCACCAGGAAGCATGGGGGAAGCATCCGATCATGCAAAAGATGTGCGTGGATCATGCAACCCAGTCGTAAACTGCAATATCCCTTGCCATAGACTGTGTTACAGCTCTTGTGCACCATGCCATCCCACGATCCATGGAAAGCCATGACAAGAGAGGAAAACTCTTGCATGCTGGGGGAAAGAGCACCTAGGCCTAGGCCACCTACACACTCGCTTGGGTTGCTCGCCCGTGCATGGGCGGTGCATGCTGCAAGCCTAGGCCGGCCTGGTTGCTTCTTGGGCTGCATCTAGATCCTGTTCTAGGCTTTTTTTAAGTAATTGAGGTGCTAAACCTCAACAGTGGGTACATACAATGAGCCAAGTTCAACCTAATGGTTTATCATAAGCAACTTGACAAGCCAATTCTTGAGCCGAACCTGAGCCAATGCCCATATTTCCATGTGAACTACCATTTTAGCTCAACTTGATGAAGCTTGAAAATATTATAGATTATAATATTATGTATAATATGTACTATAATATAAACACTTCCATTGATGGCTTAGTTAAATTATTATGTCTTATGAAGTGGTAAAGTATCTAATTATATGTCTCATAAATTTTTAGATTCACGTCTCATGATTAAGTGTTAATCATTTTCTAAGTTTAATTGTTTAAATCAGTTATATGTTAATTCAAACTTAAACTGTCTTCAGTTGATCTTATTTCAAGCTGAATACAAGCTTGAATTGATTTCAACTTGTTCCGAATAATCAAGCTGATTGATTAGCTCATCTTCATTTGGGTTCAAGTGACAAATGAACCAAGCTTGATCTGAAAATTCAAGCTCAAAAATACTTTCAAGCCAATCTTGAACAAGCTTGGCTCAGGTTACACCACCTATTTCTAGGCATTGATTTTGAGATTCATGAATCAAAAGAATATATTTGACAAAGTTAAAAAGTGACAGAAAAAACTCAATTCTGAGCTGATGTTTTGACATCATATCATCCTATATCCTGATTTTATTTGTTTATGTTGGATGAGATAATGAGGGCCGAGATTGTATCTACACCATATCAGCTGAGATAAGAAGGGTAGACACCAATATAAATCTGAGATCTCTGCCAAGGTGAATATTTTGGACAGAACTTGTTAAGCTATAAGCAAATTTGGATAAAGCAAATTACTGCCATAACTTTGTCAACACTAGAAGTCAGATAGTGTTGCACCTATGCATAATGTGCACCAGCAGTATGAATGGCTAAATCATGTTACTTTCAGAAAAATATATGCAAAATTCCTCAACAAAATTAAATAAGCACCAGAGAAAAAAAAGATCTTGCAAAACAAAAAAAGTGCAGACTTTCACATCTGGTGTACCCATAAATTCTTTGAGAATGGCTGAGACATCACAGGTGGGAAGACATAGGAAATACCTAGAAAAGTTTCATGATTCTTGACATATCTATATGCAATCTTGAAGCTGGAGCCAGCCAAAAAAACATCTACAGAGAATTTGAGAGGATAACACCATAGATATGACGAACATGCATACAAACATCCAGGTAATCATGATGACAAGGCTTTACAAGGAAAAGATTGTTTTGCCTCAGTGCTTCAAACAAAATATAACTACCCGATCAATATCTCCATATGACCACAGTATGGAATGAATACCTGGATGAGGCCCTTCACACGCCAAACATTATGCTTCAAAACTACAATCCGTGAATCATCTGGATGTAATGAATATAATTCTTGTCTAACAGACTCGATGCTCACATTGTGCTCCGTTGATAACTGGATTGCAAGAACCTCACCAGTCGCCTTGACAAGCCTCCCTAAAACAACACGGGAATCTCCAACATTAGCAATATAAAGGTTTCTGCCACAGATCACTCCAACCAGGCAGCAAGAGCCAACAGCTGCAATCTGAGGTTTCATAAGCCATTGTTTAGTGACCAGAGAAAAGAACCCTTCTTCCGTAGCTTGGAATGCCTTTCTTAGCACTTCAGCTGACATTGACTGTTGCTCAGATGCAAATCCTGGCAAGAACCAATGCTACCGTCAAGAGGCACACACAATGACAGGAAATATAAAAGTGCACCTCCAGTAACATACCCTCCTGGAGGTGAGAAGGCATAAACAATGATAAGTATGGCCAAATAAAAAATCATTGTATAGTCTTAACGCCATGCTTCCAGATATACTAATAAAAATTCCAAAGGTGCAAAAAGAAATGAAACATCGTGCTGTAATAAGTTCCAATTACCAGCTCAATCAAGAAGCTCACTAGAATCCAAGTCCCACAGATTATTCAGATCCAGATAAGATAGCGCACATACTTGATTCCAAGTAAAATGAAAACAAAATCTAGCACACAATCCAAATTTTAGGGGCAGCAAAATAAAGCTCATTTATTGAGCACTGACGTGATCATGGATCATGTTAACATTATTTCAACAGATGAAAGAGTAGCATGATTTGCAGGCTTTTAGCAAGGAGAGAAGAAGCATTTTTAACCACCCAAGATCGATTACTGATGCTACGGATGATAAAATTCATATGCGTCCAAAAAGATCAAAGTAAAGGAAAAAGAAAATATTCATTAGGGTAGAAAAATCACAACAGAATAATTACTAAGCTTAAGCATCCAAGCTCCATCTCCAGAACCTTACTCTTGAGATGGTGGAAGAGATGATCATTGATATATCGGGATGTCTCCGGGCCGCCATGCCCATCATAGATCCCGACGAAGGTCCCGTAAGGCCCCGACTCAAGTGAGCTGAGTGGGCCTGACTCAATCTGGCTCTGGTCCTCAAGCAAGTTGTTTGCCTGGACAACAGCCATGGAGAAATCCCCACCTGTGTGCTGGCCAGTGTCCTTGTACCAGAGCAGCCCATCTTGCCGGCCGACTGCATCGGAGCCTGAGTGGATGTACTGAGCCGACGACGGCCCCCAGCAGGTCCTCAGGAAATTCATCCACACCTTTGACATCCCTCATCTCAACCAGCCAGCCCCGCCTCTGCATCCCCCGACATCTATCTATGCAAACCCTAGCTCCCTTAAATTCAAAGCCCTGGCACTCTCTCGTTACCCTGTGACAGAGAAAAGAAGAGAAAAAAGACAATCACAAAATGGAAACTAAAGCAGCAGCAACAACAACAATATATTAATTACAGACCAACCTCAAAATCCAAACTTGCCTTTCTAGAATTGAATAACGTCAAGAAAAGTAAACAGAAAAGCAACAAATAACAACAAAAAATATTAATAACAGACCAACATCGAAATTCAAAATTTGCCTTTCTACAACTTCATAAAATCAAGAGAAGCAAACCAAAATTAATAAAAAACAGTATCAAATTCAAACCTTGAATAAAATGCAGAAAAGTAAACGTAACAACAAAGCAGAGTTCAATCCCACTTCTTTTTTCTCTATGACACTGGGTCCATGGTATAGATCAGCCAACATCCCTTACATTACCTCTTATATCGTTTCAAAGCTAGTTTCTTTTAAAGAGGACCTTTCTCTTCTTCCACTTGGAATCAGAAGGAACTGAGACCCAGCATCAAAAAACCCGCTTCACTTACCCTCCACGGGAGAGAGAAAACTACCCCAGAAAACAACCAGTTGGAAAGGGACTAACAAAGACACCATCCTATCATCTGTAACCCCTCAAACACGCACCATAGGCTCATCGATTCCAAAGCAAAGGCCTGAGCAGCCGAACAAAATAAAATCCACTACTCTCTTCGTCCAATAAAGATTAAAACTTGATGAACAAGAAAGGGAAAAACATCAAGGTAGGCTCCAAAACTTGTGAAAATACCGACCTTGGGGCAATCTACGGGAATTTTTTTTTTTTAATGTTAAAAGAAATTACGAAATTAGATATATCCCAGTATATTTACGAAATTAGATATTTTTGGCTGACGTTGACCATGCCAGCCAAAAATACCTAATTTCGTAAATATATTGGGATACACCTAATTTCTTAATTTTTTTTAACAAAAACACATATCTACGTGGCATCACGTCTTGAAATCATTTTTTCGAAAAGACGATTTCAAGCCACCACCTGGCTCACGTGCCACCCTGCCCAGCCGCCTCCAGAGCTGTCCCGGTAGCAACGCGTGACGGGGGAGGAGAAATCATCTTTAGAAAAGACGATTTCTCCCTGACCTGTGCATCTTCCGACAGAGAGAAATCGTCTTTTCTAAAGATGATTTCTCCATCACCTGTAACGTATTCCGAGGACGATTTCTCTCGAGAGTTTTTTTTTTTTTTTTGAATTTTTTTTTGTTGATTAGTTTTTTGTAATTAAAAATATACATAAAATAATGTATTAGATAAATATTGGATAAATATTATTTTATTTTTTTATATTAAAATTGAAAATAATAAAAATTATTTTTATATAAAATAAATGTAATATATTTTAAGCAATATAATAAATTTATATATATTATGTTGTTTAATTTAATATAATATGTTTATGTTATATGTAAATATAAAATTTAAATATATAATATATTTCATATAAGTATATAAATATATTATGTATAAATATACTAGTTTTATAATTATATTACCTTATATTTAAATATGATAAAGTATAATTTATTTTATATGATTAAATAAAAAATATAATATATAATATGTTATATTATATTGAGATTATAATATTATATTATATACTACATAATATTATATTATATAGTAAAACTATAATGTAATAATTACTGTTTATATATTATATTGATAATTCTAATATAATGAACTTATATTATATATAAATATATAATATATAAATATATTATATTAAAAATAATAAAATATAAAATATTTTTATTATAAACTATAATATTTTAATATTATGTAATTAATCTCATAATATTATATTTTATAAAAATACAAAAATAATTTTTTATTGAATAATGAAATAAAAATATAAAAATTAATTTTTGTATTTTTCTGGGATCTAGTTTATGAATATTTTTTTAATAATAAGAAATAAATTTAGAAATAATTATACCGATAAACTCTAAACACGCGACTGGTGACCGAATCCTATACGCTGGACGGACGATAAAACCAATGGCAGGAATGGGAGCCGACTCTAGCCATCGGATGGATGCTAAGACTGATGGCAGTAAGAGAGCTAGACCGGTATCACTGAGTAATGACTGTATTACCAGATGAAAGATCATGAATTTTGTAATTAAATTTTATTTCAAAATATAGTTTTACAAATACCAAAAAAAAAATATCTTAGGTCCCACATGATGGCCGCCTCCTCTTGCGTTGAGGCTGGACACGACGAAGTGGAGGTACAACTTCAGCTGGTGGCTGATGCTCAGTCATATGCTCCCTGACCTGGGATGCCTGATGCGACGAACCCTCGCCATAAACCTGTCCTCCATGTCCGGAATAATCGTGCTGCGATATGTAGTCCGGTGCAGCGGTAGTCTCAAAATGTGCAGCAACAACATCAGTAGATATGAAGTTCGGCATCGGATATTGAGAGGTACCATAATGTCGAGTACCTCGTCCGTGCTGGAATGATGGAGGTACTGCCGATGAAGATCCGTAGTGGTGAGGTGAAGGAGTCTCGTACTCTCTGTCGGCCCTCTGATAATACCTCCCGAATGGGACACATGCATGCTCACCGACAGTATGAAGGATGGAATGACAAACCTCCGTAATAGTATGGGAGTTCGTCGCTATGCAATCTGGATGAGCCAGCTAAAATATCCGTATGATGGCATTGCTCTGTAAAATAAAAATTATTAAATAAATTTCAAAGAATAAATAATTTAATATGAATAAATAGGAAAACTTAAATTTCTTACCATATAATCATCAATCGTGCTAGGACGACTGATGAATCGATGCGTGATGCTGCGGTACCACTGCATGTATGGATCGTGATAATCCATGATACCAGCATCTGGAACACCATCTATAATATGATCCAGTCGACTCATCCATAAATGAATAAACTCACGATGAGTGGCGGACCAGTCCTAATCAGGTCGTCCTCTCATATCCATGTGGTGTAGATCCGGGCGTGTATCAACTGGCTCTGGCACGACCTGTTGAAACCCGTACTGGCGCATCACTCTATCAGGCAAGTGCCACTCCACTATATGAAAACAGATAAGTGGCACTCGAGCACACCAGATATGCTACCCATCTAGACAGTAATCTGGTAACTGTGCAAGAATATCGGCAGAATATGGCCGCCATATCACCTGTTCATAAATAATTTAAAGCATAATTCATTAAACGAAAACATGTAAGACTAATCAATCGTTTTAAAAAGAATAAGCACTAATGATTACCTTATCTAGTATGAGGTGATCTATCAAGTAACGATAGGAGGAGACCACATGCGTCGGTACCTGGGTCACACAAAAAACGTCCCTCCATCTGCAAAAAAAAAATTATTAAATTTATTAAATAAGTCAGTAAATATCATACACTATGAAATTTAATATGAACAACGAACTCACTGCATCCCTAACGGACCCTGTGGTAAAGCAGCACCATCATCATCGAAGTCGATCATCGGATCTGGAATCTGGCGCTGTAATCTACGTGGCACAAGGATCGTGAATCTATCCCATGCCCACAACTGTAGTAGTAATAATGGACCAGCAATATCACTGGCATCTCTCCTGCTCGCCTTATACATCTCCCTATATAGCCATGCGAGCGCTGCACTATCCCAACTATAATGTCCAGCATCATCCAGATCTGCCAGTAAGGATAGAAACATGAGATGCATCAAATTCCCAGATTTATCCATGAATAAACATCCACCCATCAGCTACAAAATGTATGCTCGAGCATAGCGCTGTATAGCTATCTCGTCGGCATCAACATGTAAATCCTGAAACTGTTCGGTAAGCCAAACCATACTCAATCGCGACCCCTGAAGTCTACCCTGTGGTGGGACAACGCCTAACAAATCCTGACACATCTGTCCCCAATCTATCCCTGTAAAACCTATCACTGGTAAACATCCACTGGCAAACCAAGCTAAATCGCAACGTCCTGGAGGGTGATGCTGAGCTCTCCCTGCGGGAAATGAAAAGTGTGCGTCTCTGGATGTCAACGCTCGACAAGTGCAGTGATAAAATGCCAATCCAATCTAATAAAACCAATCCATGCTAGTCCATAAAAACCGGAATGAATAAGTAAAGGCAGTATACGTCGATCTAGCGGTATCGATCTCCGCATAGCATTCTCTCGTCGATGACAATGTAACTTTGCACTATCCTGTCCATCTCATACAATAGTCGATCTATGAATCTCCTGATCGTGTAGGACACTAGGATCGGAAGGGCCTGGATCCATAACTGTAATATACAACTACTAGAAATAAATGAAATAAGCAATCACAAAGATGATCAATATAAAAAAAAGACATGAAGCATAATACAAAGTATTAACATAAACTATAAATAATTGTGTTACAATAATAATTGTATTACAACAGAACATATAATTATAATCATGTCCAGTACATATAATACAAAGCGACAATATGAACCACAAAAATGTGATAGGACTCCCGAAGCAACAACATAACGCAGTCCTGAAACTACAACATCAAAACAAGCAATATGAGCAAAACTGTATCAACTAATAAATAAATATCAGATGAATAATAGAAATATATGATGTACCTTAAAATATACATTTTGACTGCTATCTTTTTATTGACTTGGTTGTACTAGTCTTGGACATGACCGTCTGTCATGCCCTTCCCCTTACAGATTGTACACCTGCGTTTTTTGCCAGCTTCTCGGATATCCATATCATTTCTAATTCTTGTGGACCATGGCCTACCTTTTTGTCGTAACCTATTCATATCAGTAATGATGATACCATGTCCAGTTTGCTGTGGCCAATATTCCTTGTAAGGAATTGGTTGAAATTGTGGTGCATATGTTTGATGATAATCTTGTAATGTATAGCACCGATCAACAAAACTATAAACATCAAGGGCAACATGTGCACAAGCAGCCATGATATGAGAATAAGGTAAGTGATAACATTGCCATTTCTGGCACATACATGTCTACTGGCATAGATGAACAACCTACAACATCAAAACATATAATTTGACATGTACACAATATGTTTTATAATATATTTTAAATAATACATGTCGATAGTAGATACCGTGTATTGTTGCCTCTATTCATGTTATGACCACGTCTAGCAGTTTGGACCTGGAATAAGCCACTTCCTCTATTGAACCTTGTAATTCTATGCGAAGTTACTTTGGCCTGTTTGGAAATAACATGTCCAACGACAAATGGAGTAAATCTTTCGTTCCTATCCATTGCATCATTTGCTTGGACACGTCGACCTTCAAAGTATGATACAAGCCGAAAGAATGTCAATTGCACCAAGGCTGTTATTGGCAGGAATCGATCATTTTTCAATACTTCATTGAAACACTCGGATATATTAGTTATCATCATCCCATACCGTCGTCCATCGTCATGTGACCGTGTCCATTTCGATAAAGGAATTTCATTCAGCCACTAAACAGCTTCTGGATTAAATTTTTTGATGTTCGTCATATATTTATGAAATTTTCTGGGCTGTGATTGCATTCCAGCTTTTTTCACTACATCCCTTAATTTGGAATCACGGAATCTTGTATTGAAATTACTTGCTACATGATGCAGGCAATATACATGATAAGCATTCGGTGGCTGCCAACCAAGATATTGATTCTGTACTGCTGTAAGCATACCAGCATGTCGATCAGAAATTAGACAAATTTCCTGATGTGATGTAACAAACTGTCTGATGCAAGCTAAGAACCAACCCCAGGTGTCAGCTGACTCTTCATCAATAATAGTAAATGCAAGTAGAAATATCTGATTATTTCCATCTACAGCAGTTGCAATCAACAGCTTCTCCTTGTACTTTCCGTACATGAAAGTAGCGTCAATACTTATAACCGACCGACAGTACTTAAAACCTTTAATTGAGGGTCCAAAAGTCCAGAATACACGATCAAACTGAGCACAAGCTGGAATGCCGGTTGAAGTGCTGATAAATTTTATCCAGGAATCGGGATTAAAATGTTGTACTGCATGTAACCATTTCGGAAGTAATTCATATGACAAATCCCAATCACCGAATAATATTGCTATTGTCTTTTGCTTGGCTTCCCATAATTTTCTATAACTTGGTGTATAATTGTACTTGTTTTTAATCACTGCACCTAGTCCAGCAACAGCAATTGTAGGAACTTTTTTCACCAGGTCCCGTATTTCATTAGCAATTAATATGGAGTCCAGCCCAGAATGATCTTGAGACATCAATGCAGACATTCATGTATGAAGACCAGTATATCGTGAGATCTCGAAGTAAGCATGACGCTTAATAGCCCTCACCATCCACTGACATCTCGAATCTTTGTTCTTACATTTTACAAGCCATAGATTTGGATTAGACTCAATAACTTTGAATTCGTGATGTCTTTCAACAGAATACTGCTTTACTGCAGTCTGTAATTTGGCCTTATCCGTAAAGCGAAGTCCTTTACGCAATTCCTCATCCCTTTGCCATATAACATTTTGTTCATGAAATGAAAAATACATTAAAACATTGGCAGCATCCCAATCAATCTGGGTAAATATTTTGGATGGAGCTTCAAATACAGAACAGTTTGGAACAGGTGTTCCCTCTGGACTTCGTACTGGGTTCGAAGTTCCAGCTTCATTACCTTCATCAGGCAAATCATTTTCACATTCATCATCATTCTCATTAAAAAGCAAATTATCCAGATGCACAGTATCATCAGCAGCTGTGTATACCAATGCTTCTCTAATATTAGTTTCAGGTACAGTACTGTCCACCGTATGTAACGGAGATACTGGATAAACAGAACCAATATTTTCAAATTCAGTAGGTACCATGTTCGGAGTACAGTATGAAACATGTTCGATTACACGGGTTGTTGCTATATTTCGAACAGCTTCTTCATAGTCATCCCGAGAACAGACAGGTTCAGGAGCTTCTACCATTTGGATATCTATGTATAACTCCACACCCGATATACATTGATGTAAATTGATAGTTGAAAACATGATCTCCATGTCTTCATCATCGGTCAGTGGAACGGGTTCATACTTTACAGATGTCGACCGGACAACTTGGGGATATCTATAGATGATCAATATTTTCTTCCCAGTTCTATCGATATGCAGGACTCTACATATTTTGTTCTCCAGCTCTTGAAATGTCATACCAGAATGTATTCTAATTGCCTTTTTCGGACCCTGGTTGTACTCAATCCCATTTGGTCCATTGATAATACAACCATTAATATAACATAATGCGGTGATTGTCTCTCCCATTATATCCTATATATTTAACCAAGAAAAGATATTTAGAAACATATTTAACCAAGAAAAGATATTTAGAAATATCCAATGCATCCTATCATCAACTAATAGGTCATAGATCCTATCCCATTCAAGAATTGCATTAATATTACAGATCACTTACAGCATTGAAATGATGTGCAATGGAGATCGAATAAAATTTCGGCAGCATTTTTCCTTAGTTCTCCACATACAAATATTTATGTATGCGGAGAACAAAAGGAAAATGCTGCACGAAATTTCATTCGAACTCTATTGTACATCATTTCATTGCAGTAAAGTGATCCGTAAAATTATTTACAATTCTCAAACTGTCCACTTTGGATAATCAATTGATTAATATGCATATATTAAGATTCATACAAAATTAAAAATAATGTATGGATACAATAATTTATGCATATTAATCAATTGACGGGTCTACGGTTCAATGCAATGCAATACAAATTTTATTAAAAATTTAATAATCAACTCAAATTTTTAAAAAATATAATCATAATTATTAATTAAATTTTTAATAGGTATATTTATAACTTTAATTTTTATATTTAATTATTATTTATTCTAGCATTATCAATAAATAATTTATTATGATTATATCAAATAATAATAAATATAATTAAATAACTAATACTAATATTTAAACAACTAACATAATAAATTTTTAATATCTATACTTACAACTCTATTTTTTTAATTTAATTACTGTTTATTAGCATTATATATTATCTCTTAATTAATTATCAATAACAATAACATAATCAATTACTAATAATAATATTTAAATAATTAATATAAAAACAACATATTAAATCTAAATTATAATTAAACAAGCTTAACCATAATGCCTATAGAATTTAAACAAGATAATTAAACATTTCAAATCTAATCAAATTTATATTCAACAACATAATTAAACAATTCAAATCAAATTTATATTCAACAAATTTAAGTTTAAATCATAATAATAAATATAATTAAATAACTAATACTAATATTTAAACAACTAACATAATAAATTTTTAATATCTATACTTACAACTCTATTTTTTTAAATTTAATTACTCTTTATTAGCATTATATATTATCTCTTAATTAATTATCAATAACAATAACAAAATCAATTACTAAAAATAATATTTAAATAATTAATATAAAAATAACATAATTAAATCTAAATTATAATTAAACAAGCTTAACCATAATGAATTTAAACAAGATAATTAAACATTTCAAATCTAATCAAATTTATATTCAACAACATAATTAAACAATTCAAATCAAATTTATATTCAACAAATTTAAATTTAAAACGTATAACATAATTTAAAAAAATTATTCACATAAATATAAATGCAACTAAACAAATTACCTGTGAAATTATGGAAATAATATGGGTTGAATGGAGCCAAACAATAGCAATCCAAGCACCAATCTAGAAAACAAATAAATGGAGATAAAAAAAATATATATCTTCATTTGAACCGGACTGGAATAAGTCGATCTTCAACCGGTCCAAGATAAGAAGATGTAGGCCAATGGAAAAGAAAAGACAAAAAAAAAAACTTTACCTTACGGGACCACGGGGGGCCAGAGGAGAACGACAGGGAAGAAGTGGGCCAGCCGAGGGACGAAGCGAAAAAAAAGGCACGGGAGCGGAGGGGGGCCGGAGGAAAACGAAGAGCAAGAAAGAACCAGAAAAAAAATCCCTTCGGCCTGGATTTGTAATAGGAAAAAAATCGTCTTTGCAAAAGACGATTTCAGAAGCACGTGACGCGCCTGGCAGGGGGACGGGCCACGTGTCGCATCTGGCAGGGGGGACGGGCCACGTGTCGCATCTGGCGAGGGGACGGGCCACGTGCCGTGGCAGGCAGGGGTGAGAAATCATCTTTAGAAATGACAATTTCTGTCCCCCCGCCACGCGTCGCGACCGGGACGGCTCTGGGGGCGGCTGGGCAAGGTGGCACGTGGGCCAGGCGATGGCTTGACGTGGCGCCACGTAGATAGGTATTTTTGGTTGACGTTGTCCACGTCAGCCAAAAATACGTGAAATCGTCTTTCGAAAAGACGATTTCAAGACGTGGCGCCACGTAGATAGGTATTTTTGGTTGACGTTGTCCACGTCAGTCAAAAATACCTACTTTCATAAATATACTGGGATACACCTAATTTCATAATTTTTTTAATATTAAAAAAAATTCCAATCTACAGTCCACGGCCTCTCTCCCTTCCCTCCTAACGGCCGTTATAACGTTTTGTGGAGGCTTGGTGCACAATGCGTGATGCATAACGGATTTTATAAGTAGATAACTAAAGACCACCATTTGACAGTTATTCCATATTGCAACGGTTGTGATAATGAGGTAGGATTTCATGGTCATCTCATTTGACCCATGTATGCCATCTTGAATGAATCTAATCACTAGTTGATCAATTAAGAATGTTGACGATAAGGTGGAACATGGACTTACATGAGATGGTAATCATTTACATAGGTTCTTGGATAATTAAAATTTAAATAAATTTTGTGATAAAAAATGATATCTAAATATGAGAATTGTTAGGCACAATTATAAGCAGACTTCTTGGTTGTTCACTAAAATATATTATATTTTTAAAAATAAATTTTCTTCCCAACAAAGAAATTTATCAGAGAAGCGGTTAATATCTTGTATTTTGATGAAGGCTAGTTATTTTAGATATGCAGTGACCAATAGTCCACTAATTCTAATCCTTTAGAAAAAATAATGGAGGAGTTTGTTATTGGGGATAATAGGTATTATGGAAATTAAAGTGAAACCGGATTGTATATCCATATTCATATTTATTTTATTTGACAAATACATATACAAATATGAATATTAGTCGGATACAAAAAATTTATATCTATATTTGTTTAAAATGAATAGGATGTAAATTGGATACCGAAAATATTGATACAAATATGAATATATATTGGATAATTAAATTTTATGATTATGGAACCAAAGATACTATTAAATAAATGATAAATTAAATTAATAAATATTTATATATTTATATTTCTTGAAAAAATAATAAATATTATATAAAATCAAATTTGGTTATAATTAGAATTGAATATTTAAATATGGATCCAATAGTTATCTATTTATATTTATTTTTATTTTTATAAATATATGTGATATTGACCCGGTATTTAAATTTTCATTCATATTTGAATATGTTTGAATATAAAATTAAACCTAATCAGATAATATTTTTATCTTCGATGGAAACGTGGTCAAAACCTACAATGCCAACAAAAGAATAGTCCAGAGAGAGACGGTAAGGGCCCCAAGACCGGAGGCATGGGCTCCAAGGAAGAAACCGAGGAAGGGAGGAGTGGAATGGGAGGAAATGGGCATGGAGGGAAATATGTGTATGATTAAGGGGTATTTTAGGCATCAGTCGCGTTATTACATCCCCTTCTTTTTGCCCTTTTTCTCTCTCTATAATTTTTCTTTCCATAAGCCCCCCAACGTTCCGTTTATGGTGTCGCTAGCAAAAAATAATAAATTACTCATATTTTTTTTTGATAAATATAAGGGTTGGAGGGATAAATTCCCGATGTAGCTTTTCCATTGAGTCTCACCTCGCCAAGCCATTGTTCAATTCGGGTGATAATTTTTAGCATGCCCTCTCCATCGACTGATGAGTACGTCAGTCTTACCCACTACAGCGTCGGAGTAGCAGCCGTCCCATCCCCCAGTCACGTTCTTCCAACGAGCTGAAATTTAATCGAGTCATTCACGAGAGTAGCAGCCGTCCTGTCCCCCATTCCGTGCTGAAGAACGAGCTGAAATTTAATCGAGTCATTCACGAGAGTAGCAGCCGTCCTGTCTCCCATTCCGTGCTCCCAGCGAACTAAAATTTAATCGAGTCATCCATGAAATCATGTCTCGAATCTATGATCGGAGAGAGATAAGGCCGCGCCCCTACCAACCGTGATACCACCATAATGATGAAAAAAAAAAAAGACCCACGTTTGAACCCTTATTTGAACCCTATCCGTTCATCGTGCTTTTATTTATCCGTACCATATTAAGCAAGTGCCACGGATAATGCTAACGTACGCCGTGGGAGCACAATTTCCTTGGCTTCCTTTCTTATCAGATTTGATTAATTTTTACTTTGTAAGTAGTAATTACCAAGAGATTACTACCCCAAAAAAAAACCAAAAAAAAAAGAAAAACTGAGACCATATCGCATTGCCGCCATCTTGGATTATCGGTTTAGCTCGGTTTGGATTATTTTTTGTTTTCCAAAGCCTATCCAATAATGTAGTTTGAGCAATATATCATCAGTGCTGCAATGCCTCATTAAAATATTTGTATGCAGATTCAAGGGTAAGATATCAATGAAATTTATACTTTGCATGGACTACAATGGATTGAGAATGTGAACGAATTCAATATCAATTATCTGGTCGAAGTACAAATGAATCTTATCCAAGCGGTACTTAGAAGTGCGAATGAGTTGAGTTGCTCGTGAGCTACTCAAGGTTGGCTTGAGTTCGAGCTCAACTCGATTTGATTATTATTGAACTTGAGTAATTTAAATAATTTTTGAGTTGAGCTCGAGTAATAGGACAACTCAATTGAAAAGCTTGCAAACTTATTCGAATATATATATACATGTATATTATTATTTATATATATATATTATATATATATATATATATATATATATATATATATATATTATTAGTGGATTAAGGCTCAATTTCGAGTTTAAATTCGAGCTCGAGCATGGTTCGGTTGACATTCAATTCGGTATCGAATTTTATCTATTTTTCATCGAATCGAACTTGAACTTGGAATATCAAGGCTGGATCGATCTTGAGCCGAGTTTCTAAGTCCGAGTTTTTTAAATCAAATCAAGTTCGAGTTTCAAACTATACAACTCAGCTCAGCTTGATTGCATCTCTAGTGGCATTAGCTTGTCCGTCTCGGTCAAAAATTAGCCAACTTTGGGTATGAAGTTAAAATTTTGGTACAATGTATGTTAATTGACAGTGGGATCTTGAATGAGATCCGGTTATCTAATCTACGAAAAAAAATTGGATCGCGGTTGACCGGCTAATTCGATTTGTGCCCGATCGGGAATATTTCAATTGAAGTTGATAAAAACTCAAACCTAACTCAAACAATCGATGATTGTACCTAATTTTAGACCTAAACCGAGTCCACATCAAGCATTTTACATGCCAGACTTAGATACAGTCCAGACTTCTCGTAAACCCCAATTTCATATCTTGCTACATTTAAATATATGGATGGAGACCCAAAGACATGGAATGCAAGGGCGGTTTGAGATTGATGATTTTCTCTCTGCCCTTGTAGCCCCTTGTGATCCCAAGGGGGATCAGTGAAGCCTATCCCATCTGAGGCATGGCCCATCAAAACCCAACTTGACCATGGCTGAAGCATGTGGCTCATGTGGGATGACTTTTTGGGACATGATTGAACAATGATGATGGTGAGGCTCCTTGTGGAATTCCTGGTTTGGTCTCAATCATGTCACATAGTTTGTGGTTTGCTCCTGGCCCTTCTCACTGTACCTAAGTTAGGCACTATCATGTCTTGATCAATGACAACCACTAGGCCATATTGGGGTACTTTCCATGACATGCAAGCTTTTCATGTTTGGTTTGTTATAGCCTTTAGCCAATCAAAATGCAAATTAAATCCTCTAGTAGAATAGAGCTTTATGATGGAAAAATATTAGGGATGACAATTAGTTGAAAATCGGTTGATGGCCTTAGTCAATCATATGAGGTGCTGCTCTCCATTACATACAAGCTTCCTGTGCTTGGTTTGTCATAGCCTTGGCCAATCAAAACATAATTCAAATCCTCTCAAAAAACAAAACTTTGTGGCAGAAAAATACTGGGGATGGCAATTAGTTGGGAATAGGTTGAATAGACTTGGTCAATCATATAAGGTGCTCTTTATTATATGCAAGTTTCTCGTGCTTGGTTCGTCATAGCTTTAGCTAATTAAAAACACAAATCAAATTCTCTTAAAATCGAAGCCTAATGATGGAAAAATACTAGGGATGGCAATTAGTTGGCAATCGGTCGGTAGCCTTGGTCAATCATATGAGGTGCTCTCCATTACATGCAAGCTTTCTATGCTTGGTTTGTCATAGCCTTGGCCATTCAAAATATAATTTAAATCCTCTCATAAAACAAAACTTTATGGTGAAAAAAATACCAGGATCATAATTAGTTGGTAATAGGTTGAGTAGACTTAGCCAATCATATAAGGTGCTCTCTATTATATGCAAGTTCCTCGTGCTTGGTTTGTCATAGGTTTAGCTAATAAAAACACAAATCAAATTCTCTTAAAAATCGAAGCTTTATGGTGGAAAAATACCAGGGATGGCAATTAGTTGGAAATCGATCGGTAGCCTTGGTCAATCATATGAGATGCTCTCCATTACATGCAAGCTTCCTATGCTTGGTTTGTCATAGCCTTAGCCAATCAAAACATAATTCAAATCCTCTCATAAAACTTCACTTTATGGTGGAAAAATACTAGGGATGGCAATTAGTTGGGAATAGATCAAGTAGCCCTAGCCAATCATATGAGGTACTCTCCAATACATGCAAGTTTCTTGTGCTTAGTTTGTCATAGCCTTAGCTAATCAAAATACAATTCAAATCCTCTCATAAACCTTCATTTTATAGTGAAAAAAATTACTAGGGATGGTAATTAATTCATAAAAGATCGGGTAAGTCATCGCTCTTATCTACTTCGTACTCGCTTTCGAGTTAGGTGGGGTGGAAGCGAGACAGATTGGATGGATCAAGTATAAAAATTAATTTTTTAACATACTTTTTTTTTTTTTTTGATCTTGAGAAGAGAATTGATAAAAAAAGTTATATATATCTTTATCAAGTTTAAAGTGAATTTTATCATTATCCATATTTGTCCCAATTCTATCAAGCGTCAAGTAAAATCCATCCCATAATAATATTAGGTATCCAATAGGATGGAATAAATTATTATTGAAAAAAAAAGTATTATTATAGCTAAGACGATAGCCTGGTTAGTAGAGCTTAAATCCATCATCCATCGATCATGGATTCGAGGCATGATTTCTATGGATGACTCGATCAAATACAGGATGCGCCCTGTAGTACATGACCGGGATGGGAGGAGAGCGCATCCGACAGCTTAGTGGGGTCAAGCTGACATACTCATCTATGATGAAAGGATAAGCGAAAATACGGTCCATATCGAATATGATCCGGTGAGAAGGGAGTCCCCAATGGAGGGTAGTTGCAACGGGATTTACCCAAAAAAAAAAAAAAAAAAAAACATTATTATTTTGTTTCAAGAGAGATGCATCATTTTGTCCAAGACCTCCCTCTATTGGTAGTGTGTGCAGTAGGCCTAGGGTTAGACTCTGTCACTCTGATGAGATGGAGTGCAGCTTCTCTGCTGATGGACCCACAGGCAAGGTTGTGGACAGCAAATGGCTTTAGGATTTAGAAGTCACATGCATGCAACTTGCACTGGCCCACCCATGCACACATCATACCAAACCTTTTTCTATTTTTACACAATGTGCTCCATAAACCAATCATCCCTCTATGGACATCATTATTGACCAGCACCATAGTCATGGCTAGTTATTATCAACCCTAAGGAGTTCATAAAAGAAAATTTTCTTTGACTGCAACATTGACCCTTTGGATTAAAGGAATTAGTAGTTACAATGTTATAATAAGATGTCTTGATTTTGAGTATTATGTAATTAATAGATATTTTGGAATACTACTTTAAAAATAAATATTATCTTTCAAGCATATATGTGGAAAGCAATTTGTGTTTTTCTTTTCTTTTCTTTTCCCTTCAAGATAATGATGGCCGGTCTTTTTATCAAAATAATAGAAATTATGACGAATACTTGGTACATGCCCTAGGGTTCTAATATGAATGTAATTGCCGAACTATAGCTTTGTTTACCGAAATAGTTTATATGTTGATATTGCAAATGAAAAAATTAAGTCGTAATATATGATTCGGCAATAAGAGGATATGGTTTTTATTAATGACTAAAATTAAGTCCATGATTGCTAATCTTGGAGGAAAGGGAGCTAAAGAGGCAATGTCAGGATGATAAAATCATGATAGAAACTAGAACTAGGATTATTTAAACATGATAAAAAATATAAAAGCATATGCGAATCATGATCTTTAGTTAACTGGTTACAATATTTCACTTTGTTTAGGGAATTTGCTTGGCATCTACCCTAACTTTTTAGATTTTAATTTAACAAAATGTTATTATTACAAAGAAATTGATTCAACTCTAGTTTCAAACAAATATTCGTGATGGAAAGAGCAAGTTATACAAGAAATAGCATATTTGAGCTTTGTTTTTTAGATCAATGGAAATGGGGGAAGCCAGATGCTTCCTCATCATTTATTAAAGTGTAGGAATTAATATATACAGAGAAAATTTCCATAGAGAGAGGTTGGCAGAGAAAAAATTAGAGAGGGATTGCATGAGAATAAGAATCGTTTGGTTAAGTAGTCACTATAATTGCACAAAGCTTTTCCTAAGCATAAACTACGCAGCATCTCAAAGGAATGCAATAGCTTTAGAAGAATTGATGTTGAAGAAGCCTTTCAGAAAGAAAGATTCTTGAGCTTTTCTCATGCCAAGTTTGCCAACAAAATGCCATGAGAGTTGGTCCCACCCCTTCATAAGTTTAGAACGAATCCACTAGAATATTCTACCTTTGTTTGACCACACCTTTTCTTTGCCCTCAGCCACATAATTTGAACCCATGGAAAGCACATCATTTGGAAAGTTATGCTTTATGAACTTAAAAACATGTATTCTATAATGTGATTATGTAATCAAGTTTATTAGCATTAGCTAGCTAGGCTCAACCTATTGCGCATTATAATGATTTGGTACATAGGAGTTCCACAAGTTGGCAGATTGTTAGGCAATCAAATGAACATATAATGGCTGAAAGGATAGGGGGAATGCATGTTATTATTCAAACTCTCCTATCAGGGGGCATGCATCAACTTAGAAGGATGAGGAGAAGGCACTAAGAGAAGGATTCTGAATGTAAAAGAATGAAAGCCTACTTGTTACTCCCTTGAAAAAAAATAAATACAAAACCAGTTTCTTACTTCAAGCGATGGAGACAGAATCACAATCTTAACTTAACATAGCTAAAAAGTAATTTCTTGGAATGTATTTCCAGTATTATATGAACTCATGTACATTTCAAGTTATAAAACCCTAATTGCTCATCCGTGTAATCTTGTAAAAAGGGCTCTAAAATTAGTAAAAATGAGTTTAAGTAGGTGAAACATGTGCGGTAAGCTCTTTGAACAGTTTGAAAGATCTACTCATGTTGGAACCTTGATTTGAAGAAGTTTGGAGAAATTTGAAAGCTTAAGAAGAATTTTTGCAAGAACCGACTCATGGACAAGAGCCGACTCCTATTCTGACACGGCACGAAGATTTCAAAGTTCAGTAGTTCGAGCCGACTCGACCAGAACTTATATTTTTCCTGGACTGAGAGTTCGAGCCATCTTAACCCAGAAGAGCCGACTCGACCAAACTTGTATTTGTGATGACTAAGACTTCGAGCCGACTCAACCTTGAAGAGCCGACTCCTGCAGAGTTTATTTTTCCAGTGTCTGAGACTTTGAGCCGACTCACGCTTCTCGAGCTGACTTGAGTGACGGGTTTTGACCTGTAATGGCTAGTTGCTGGAACTGCTTTTTGAATTCCAAAGATGCTCCAATGGCTATTTTTCGGTTCCTTAAGCCCTACAACGGCTAGTTTTGCTTGAAAACTATAAAAGAGAATATTTATGAGGGATTAAGACATTATTCATTGATTATTCTTGAAAGTTATTGAGCATTCAAGTTGATTTAAAGTCTTTTACCAAATAATTTCAAGAGAGCATTCAAGAAATGATTCAAAGCTTCACCAACTGATCTTCACACTTGAATCCAACATTTTGAGGAAGTCAAAAAGCAGCTTGAAGAGCTTGCAAGAGCATTTAAAGCTATGCTTCAATTGATCTCATCGGCAACTATTAAACAAGTTCGGTTTATGTAAAGTTGCTTTTCATTTGATATATTTTGTTTCTCTCTAAGAACATCAAGGGACTGTGTCTTGAGAGTGTGTTAGGTTTTAGGTGATCCTATTAAAACCTAAGTTTGGTTTTTTGGTTGAGCCCAGTTCTAAAAACCAAAGGAAGTTAGGTTCTTGGTTAGCTGTGTTAAAATGGGTTTTCTTTGATGATCTCGTTATAAAACTAAAGTGTAAAGGTTTGGATTGTGAGCATGTTAAAACATCTGACTGTATTCCGGTGGGAAATATAATGAAAATCTCAAGTGGTACGTGGGTAGTGGACGTAGGAGCGGCTTGCTCCGAACCACTCTAAATCTCTTGTGTTTGTGACTGTCTTGATTGTGTTTAATTGTTTGCTTCCGCACTGCATAATTCACACAACACTAAAAGGATTTTAAATTGCACATACTTGCTAAGTTTTTATAATCCCAATGCACCTTCCCTCTTGGAAAGCCACCTGGACAATAAGTGGTATCAGAGAAGAGTCTTTGAAAATTTCTTAGAGTAAAAATTGGGCACATCCCATGCAGCACCTCCTTGGCCTAAGGCCAATCCATAAATCGACCCCACTTTTCATTGGAATTAATTACACATATTGAAAGGCTAGGATGAAGATATACATTCAAGCTGTAGACTTTCATTGTAAAAAATAATTCTAAAAGGACCTCACACACCCACTATTAAAATTAATGATATTGAGGTTTCCAAACCGAAAGAGGAATGGACGAAAATGATATGAAATTGGTCTAGCTAAATGCCAAAGCCATGAATTTACTTTATTGCACTTTGGACCCAAATAAGTTTAATAGAATTTTCACTTGCAATTCTACTAAAGAATTTGGGATAAGCTTGAAATCACACACGATGGCATATCTCAAGTTAAGACATCAAAAATCAATCTTCTTGTGTACAATTATGAATTGTTTAAAATGGATCCAAATGAAACTATATATGCTATGTACACATGTTTTACTGATATCATAAATGGTCTTAAAAGTCTTGGTAGGACTTATACTAATGCTGATCTAGTCCAAAAGGTTTTGAGATCTTTGCCAGAAAAATGGAAAGCAAAAGTTATAGCTATACAAGAGGCAAAGGACTTAAACACCCTACCATTGGATGAGCTGCTGAGATCATTGATTACTCATGAGCTAGCCATGCGGCAAAGAACAGAAGAAGATTCAAAAGGAAAAAGGCTATTGCATTTAAAGCAATTGAAGAAGAAAAGATGGAGATTCAGAAATATCTGATGATGATATGGACGATGATAAATTTGTCCTAGTCATGAGAAAGTTTAAGAGATTTATGGACAGAAGAAGAACAAACAGATGGAGGAAGCAATTCAGAAGAGGAGATTATGGAAATAAAAAAAAAAGACAAAGAAAATGACAAGGACAAAGATCAAACTCTAATTTGTTATGAATGTAAGAAACCAGGACACATACGTCTTGATTGTCCAGAAATCAAGAAAAGATGTTTAAGAGAAAGAAAAAAAGGCAATGCTTGCAGCATGGAGTGATAGTGATAAATCTACATCAACCGAAGAAGAAAAAGATACAACAAAGATAGCTCAAATTTGTCTCATGGGTTTGGAGGATGAGGTAACAACTTCTGAACCTATTTAGATTTTACTTATGATGAGCTGCATAATGCCTTTGTGAACTATTAATTGAATACAAAAGGCTAGTTTAAAAATGAAGATTTAAAAAATAATTGTGATACTTTCGAAAAAGATAAAAATGAAGTTGGTGAAAGAAATAAGATTTTACAAAAAGAATTAAGTATGACTTGTGAAAGACTTAAAGCTATTCAGTTTGAAAAGGAAGGAAGAACTTCTTGAAAAGAATAAAATTTTGCAAAATAAAAATACTGACTTACAAAAGGAAGTTCAAAAAGCTTAAACCTTTGATTGAAAAATTAACTTTAAGCTCTAACAAACTTGAATTGATTTTGAAAAGTCAAAGAGATTCTAGTAACAAGTTTGAAATTGGCTATGAAAACTCAAATTCAAATAAGTTTTCTGCATCCACTTCTTATGCTCCTAAGTTCATTACATCAAAGCAATATAGATCTAAGTTCTAAGTTTGCATCATATACTTCTTATTCAAAGTCAAAAATGTTTGTTATGCATGCAATAACATTGGTCATAAAGTACTTGAATGTCATTTGAAATATAATGGCAAAAAAAAAAAAATCAAGAAAATCTGGGTTCCAAAAGGAACCAATCCTACTAACTTGCAAGGACCCAAGAGAGCTTAGGTACCTAAATCCATTACTTGATTGTTTGCAGGGATGTCTTGCAACCATGAATACAAAGAAAGATGGTACCTTGATAGTGATTGTTTAAGACATATGACGGGTGATATAGATCAATTCTTCATCCAAGAACAAAAAGATGGCGGCATGGTAACCTTTGGTGATAACCGCAAAGGAAGGATAATGGTATTGATAAAATTAAAATTACTCATACTTTTTTGAGAATGTACTATTTATAGAGAAATTAAAGCATAATCTTTTAAGCATCAGTCAATTTGAAAAGGAAGAACTTCTTGAAAAGAATAAAATTTTTCAAAATAAAAATACTGACTTACAAAAGGAAGTTCAAAAGCTTAAAACCTTTGATTGAAAATTAACTTTAAGCTCTAACAAACTTGAATTGATTTTGAAAGTCAAAGAGATTCTAGTAACAAGTTTGAAATTGGCTATGAAAACTCAAATTCAAATAAGTTTTCTGCATCCACTTCTTATGCTCCTAAGTTCATTACATCAAGCAATATAGATCTAAGTTCTAAGTTTGCATCATATACTTCTTATTCAAAGTCAAAAATTGTTTGTTATGCATGCAATAACATTGGTCATAAAGTACTTGAATGTCATTTGAAATATAATGGCAAAAAAAAAAAAAATCAAGAAAATCTGGGTTCCAAAAGGAACCAATCCTACTAACTTGCAAGGACCCAAGAGAGCTTAGGTACCTAAATCCATTACTTGATTATTTGCAGGGATGTCTTGCAACCATGAATACAAAGAAAAGATGGTACCTTGATAGTGATTGTTTAAGACATATGACGGTGATATAGATCAATTCTTCATCCAAGAACAAAAAGATGGCGGCATGGTACCTTTGGTGATAACCGCAAAGGAAGGATAATTGGTATTGATAAAATTAAAATTACTCATACTTTTTTTGAGAATGTACTATTTATAGAGAATTAAAGCATAATCTTTTAAGCATCAGTCAACTTTATGATATTGGTTTTAATGTTTTCTTCAAGTCTTCAATGTGTATAGTAGTTGATCCTCTGACTCTAGTACAAAGTTCATTGGACATAGACTTGGTAATATATATGTAGTAGATCTTAATTATCTAGCTATGTCAAGCAATACAAGCCTTGTGGCAGTGAATGATAAGAGCAAGGAATCAAGTCTATTATGGCATAAACGACTTGGACATGCTAGTATGGATACTATTGTAAAACTTATTTCAAAAGATTTGGTTAAAGGTCTGCCAAAGTTTAAAGTAAATTTTGATTATGTCTATGATGCTTGTCAATTAGGAAAGCAAGCGAGGGAGAGTTTTAAATCAAAGAATATTATTTCTACTACTAGACCTTTAGAGCTACTTCACATGGATCTCTTCGGATCTGCCTAGGTGGTATGAAGTATGGTCTTGTGATTGTAGATGATTTTTCAAGATACACTTGGATTTTATTCATTGCACATAAAGATGAGACTTTTGAAGCATTTAAAAAGTTTTACAAAAGAGTTTCAAATTTGAAAAATCTTTCTGTTATTTCTATTCGTAGTGATCATGATATGAAATTTGAAAATCAATATTTTGATCATTTTTGCACAAAGCACGATATTGATCACAACTTCTCCGCTCCTAGAACACCACAGCAAAATGGTGTTGTAGAGAGAAGAATAAACTTTAGAAGAAATGTCCAGAATAATGCTTTGTGAAGGAAATCTTCCAAAATACTTTTGGGCAGAAGCTATAAATACTACTTGCTATATTTTAAATAGAGTTTTGATTAGACCTATTATAAGAAAAACCCCTTATGAACTGTGAAACAATAGAAAACCAAATATAAATTATTTTCATATTTTTGGTTGCAAATATTTTGTTCTTAATAATGGTAAAGAAAATCTTGGTAAGTTTGATGCAAAATCCAATGAGGCTATTTTTCTTGGTTATTCTACATGGACTGCCTCTTCCTCGTGTAGCGAAAAAAAGAAGAAATCCTTCGGGATTACATGGCCCGATTTAATTCGACGGCCATGAAGGTCCCGGACCTCAACGAACATGTAGCTATGTCGGCCTTCAAGAGAGGGATGCGATCATCCAGGCTCACCTTCTTGCTCGACAAAAAGTTTTCGATAAGCTACTCCAAACTACTGGCCCAGGCACAGAAATATGCCATGACAAAAGAACAGGCGACAAGCCGATGCCAAGCTAAAAGGAGGTCGGCTCCCAGAAGAGGAGCGACAAGGCTCCCGAAGTCCGACCTCCCAGCGATGGCACCAACTCAGCCCGATGCCACAGCCCTAAGATGAAGGACTTTCCTAGGAGGTTCGAGACTTACACACCTCTCTCCCTCCCGAGGAGGAAAATATTTATAGAGATAGAGAAGGAGACCTTCCTGCAGAGGCTTCACCCAATGAGGAGCCCCTCCACATCAAAGAGTAGGGACAAGTACTGCCGGTTCCATCGTGACCATGGGCACAACATAGAAGACTGCCTCCAATTGAAGGACGCGATCGAAGATCTGATCAGGCGGGGGTACCTGCACAAGTACGTCTGACCCTAGAGGAATCAGGCTGAAACTTCTACTGATAGAGACCCCCTGGACGAAATAGAGCTGCCCAACCAGCCCCCACCGACGGAAATATTGGCATGCTCCACCATTGGTCCGATTGGAGGTATGAAGAAGGCCAGGACATCTCGAAGAGGCCTCGGAGTTCTAATGTAATCAGCTTCTCCGACGAAGACCTCCTAGAGATCTAGATCTCTGGGAATGATCCTGTTGTTGTATCGACAATAATTTTCAATTATGATATAAGGAGGATCCTCATTGATAATGGAAGCTCCACTGAAGTTTTACTGTATGATGCTTTTATTAGAATGAACCTACCTAGAACCAGGCTACAAGAATCCCCAATGCCATTGACAGGGTTCGGGGAGAACTCTATTGGCGTAGAAGGAAAATAATTCTGTCCGTAACAATCGGGTTAGAGCCTTATCAAAAGACCCTCTACATCAATTTTGTGGTCGTACACACGACATCAGCTTACAACGCCATATTGGGATGACCGGTCCTTAACAAATTTCGTGCCATTATGTCTACCTACCACTTGTTGGCAAAATTTTCGACTCGGAATGGGGTCGGAGTGATGAGGGGGGATTGTAGGATGGCCAGGCAGTGTTTAACCATCAGGACAAGCAATCAGAAGACCATTCCATCCTGGAACAGCTTGATCCCAGGGTTGAAGCCGATCGCTGTGGATAACCAGTCGAGAGGATCCTATTCATACCCCTCCAGGAGGACGATCCCACTAGGGTCTTGCAGATTGGAAGCACAGTCAATGAAGAAGCAAAGTTAGAGTTGGTCAGTTTTTTACGGGACAATGCCGATGTCTTCACCTGGTTGGTATCGGACATGCCAAGCATTCCTAGGAGGTCATAAACCTACTAGCTCAAGGTGGACCCAGCTTACAAACCTGTCCAACAGAAGAGGAGGACTTTCACCCTCGAGAGACAGAGAGCAATTGATGAGGATCAGCAAGGGCCTGTCTACTGTATCAGCAAAGTACTCCATGACGCCTAAATAAGGTATCCCAAGATGCAAAAGCTTGTTTACTCTATGATCGTGGTAGCCAAGCAACTGCGGCCTTACTTTCAGGCACATCCAATTAGAGTCCTGACTGATCAACCTCTTAAGACGATCCTCAGAAGTCCCGATACTTCGGGACGACTTGCTAAGTGGGCCGTCAAGTTTGGCGAATTCGACATTTTCTTCTAGCCTCAATCGATCATGAAAGCTTAGGTGATCATCGACTTCATAGCAGAGTGTACCTGGAGACAGGAAACACCTTCGTACATAGTCGACACACCTGAGGATGACATTGTTGAAGAATCAGAACCTGCCTGGACACTCCACATGGACGGGGCATCTAACCTTACTGGTTGTGGAGCAGGCTTAATCCTGGCCGACCCCAATGGATAGAGCCTGGAATATGCCCTGCATTTCGTATTCTAAGTATCAAACAACCAGACAGAATATGAAACCCTCCTTATAGGACTGAGGATAGCCAACGAGCTGGGCATCGGTCGGATCAGGGCCTTCTCCAATTCCCAACTGGTGGTGAACCAGGTAAAGGGCGAATTCGAGGTGAGAGATCCGACCCTGGTTAATTACTTGAGCAAGGTACAAAGCCTCGTGACTCGACTTAAATATTTCGAGATTTTTTATATACCTCGAATGCAGAATTCTCGGGCGGACATCTTGTCACGGTTGGCCACTGCCGTCACCAACTCCTCCGATCGGACCTTCATGGAGTACCTGTAATGCCCAAGCATTGCTGAAGAGATGGCTGGAATCCATCAAGTGGAGCAAGAAGCCTCTTGGATGGACCCCATCCTTGCGTTCCTCATCGAAGGAACCCTACCGGAAGACAAGATCGAAGCCAAGTATGTGCGCTGGACTGCCTCAAAGTACGTCATCCTCGATGGAACTCTCTACAAATGATCGTTCACGCAACCATTGCTGAAGTGCCTGGGGTCGTCGGATGCTAATTACGCACTCAGACAGGTGCATGAGGCAATATGTGGCGACCACCTGGAGGTAGGTCCTTGGCCTACAAGATCATCCGATAGGGCTACTACTGGCCAACCATCCAGAAGGACGCGTCGAACTTTGTCAAAAAGTGTGACGCATGCTAGAGGTACTCCAACATTCAAAGACGACCAGCTAGTCAGCTAACCCCGCTGACCACCCCCTGGCTGTTTGCACAATCGAGAATGGACATCCTTGGGCTATTCTCGCCAGCGTCTGGACAATGAAAGTTCTTGATCATAGCTATCGACTACTTTACCAAATGGGTGGAAGCTGAGCCGCTAGCACAAATCACAAAAACCAAGGTGGAAAACTTTGTCCGGAACTACATTATTTTTCGGTTTAGCATACCATAGGGGCAATCATCACCGACAATGGAAGACGGTTCGACAACATAAAATTTCAGGATTTCTGCCAACAGTACCATATTTCCCACCAGCTAACTTCAGTCGGACATCTCCAATCCAACGGGGAAGCTGAAATCACCAATCAGATGATCTTGCATGGGTTGAAGACCCGACTAAATGATGCCAAGAGACTGTGGGCAGAAGAACTTCATTCGGTACTCTAGGCCTATCGGACTACCTCCCAGGCGACGACTGGAGAAATTCCATTCAATCTCACCTACAGGAGTGAGGCAGTCATACCGGTGGAAGTCTCCCTACAATCCTTCTGGATCGATTATTTTGCCGAACCAGCCAACTTTGAACGAAGAAGGATTGACCTCGATTTGCTTGAAGAAACCCGACTCCAAGCTGACCTAAAGATGGCGACATATCGCCAAAGGATGGCCAAATATTACAACTCTCGAGTCAAGGCTTGAAGCTTCCAGGTCGGAGACTTGGTTCTGTGGAGGACAAAGATATCCAGGCCGACCGAACAAGAAAAGCTCTCCCCCAGCTGGGAAGGCTCCTATCGAATAGTTGAAGTGATCCGAGCCGGAACTTACCGACTCGAGCATCTAGACGGACAACAAGTGGTGCATCCTTGGAATGTAGATAACTTTCGCAAAAATTATCAATAAAGGCCACAATTCATTCTATGAAAGAGTCCGACCCCATTCGGCAAAAGCTCTAGGGCAGCCCACTCAAAGTCCGACCCCGCTCGGCAAAGGCTCTAGGGAAGCCCACTAAAAGTCCGACCCCGCTCGGCAAAGGCTCAGGGCAGCCCACTCAAAGTCCGACCCCGCTCAGCAAAGGCTCTAGGGCAGCCCACTCAAAGTCCGACGCCGCTCGGCAAACGCTCTAGGGTAGCCTACTCAAAGTCCGACCCCACTCGGCAAAGGCTCTAGGGCAGCCCCTCAAAGTCTGACCCCGCTCGGCAAAGGCTCTAGTGCAGCCCATTAAAAGTCCGACCCCACTTGGTAAAGGCTCTAGGGCAGCCCACTCAAAGTCCGACCCCGCTCAGTAAAGGCTCTAGGGCAGCCCACTAAAAGCCCGACCCCGCTCGGTAAAGGCTCTAGGACAGCCCACTAAAGGTCCGACCTGGATTGGAAAATACTACCTGAAGTCCCTAAATACTTGAGGGATTTCCCTACAAATGGCTAAGTTCAGAATTTCCTTAGAAATATTTCTGAAAGAGATGAGTTCGGACTAAACCAACCTCTCAACACAGAAATATTTTTAAAAGAAATGAGTTCGGACCAAGCCAACCGCTCCATATTTAGAAAAATAAACACTAAAGACATATATCAAAAGAACAAGTCATTTTATTCATTGACAAAAGATTTTTATAAAAGTGGGTAGACTTTTGCAAATATTCTTAAGTCTGACCCTGTGGGTGCATGGGGGGACTGGCTGGAGGGACTCCGATTTCAGCCTCCTGTGTCGCATCTGAGATCCCGACCGAAGCATCTGTCGGTCCCATGTCAGTAGCAGCTTGGACGTCGACTCCGACGTCGGTTGGGCCCCCTGCCTCTCCTGCGGCGACAATAGCTTGGGCATCGGCCCTGATGTCGGTCGGGCCAGTTTCTTCTTCCACTGGCTATGTCAGTTGTAGGGCGGATAGGTCAAGCTCCGGGAAGGCCTTGACTACCTTTTCAGGTAGTCGTCATAGCCATAATCATAGCTTGTTGCTCATGCCTCTTCCATCTCTCCTCGAAGCTGGTGGAAGCCCTGTACTTCGCCACGGCATTACTGACCTGCTCCGCCACTTGCTCTTTGGCCTCCTTCAGTAGGGCCATGTATTTTGCCACCACAGCTTGGTGGGCTTGGGAGTTCCTCTCGGCGTCGGCAGACCGCTCCTCCTCCTCGCTTAGCCGATGGATTAAGGAGCCCACCCTCTTCTTCTTCTTCTTCTTCTTCTTCTTCAATTTGGCCTCCCGGTCGGCCAGTTGGACATGCAGGTCTTCTGCCTGCTTCTTCAGGGATTCGGCTTCAGCCCGACTGGCCGACAGCCCCTCTTCCGCGACCTTTCGTGACACCTCCACTGTCACTCTGGACGTCTCCAACTCCTCGACCTTCTTGGCCAAGGTCTCTGCCGTGAAAAGCATCTTTCCAAGACCCTCGTCCATTAACGAGATCTCATGGAGAAGCTGCAAACAACAAAACAGCGTTAGTCACATACAAAGAATGAGGAGAAGAGGATAGAAGTTGGAAGGCTAATAACTTACCCTCAGCAGGTTGAGGTAGGAGCTCTTCACTACCTCATTCAGATTCCACCGACTCGACTCTTCCCAGTCGGCTTCTGTGATCATCCCCTTGAGCAAGTCCCTGGCCTGCCCGGGATCACGGAGAGCGTGCTAGCACTGGAATGTTTCATAGCTGACTCCGCCGGCCTCCACTCCTTCGGTCGCTCCCTTCCCCTTGTCTACTGGGCGAACCGCCTCTGTCGGCTCAGCTGATGACGAAGCTGGGGCTGTTGCCACTTCGGCCAGCTCAGACGGCACTTGCTTCGGTCATGCAGTCGATTCCCTGGCGATGGGCGAAGGTCCTAGCCCTTTTGCCACCAACCTCTCCGATAGAGGCACGTTATCCTCTTCGGAGTCTGATGCCACTATGATTGCGGGCTGCTCCTCCACCCGCTGTTTCTTTGCCTTGTCTGCGGTCGGCTCGCGGACTGGGCGGCCCTCTTCCTTGCCGCCCGCTGTGCTACCTTTGCTCTGTCAGGTTTCATCTTTCCTCCTATTACAAGGTTAAAGCCAAAGTAAATAAAGAAAGCCTATGGAACAAAAAGAAGACCGATGGTAGTGACTTCTATCCTACCTAAACTTCCGTGGCGGCTAATTTCGGCCAACTGAAGGCTGTCCTCCCGAAGCAGCTCATATACCATGGTGACGCCGGCCACCTCCATCCTATTGAACTCTGTCTGATCGACCATCAGCACTGCCCTCCCATCGTTGGCCATCAGCCTTGATTCCCCCCATGACAGAGCAAAACCCCAAGGCTGAAGACTATCCATGAAAAAGAGTTTGGACTTCCATCCGTGGATGGCCGACAGAAGACCCCCCAGTATCTTCCGTCCAGGATGAGGGCTAAACATCTACCATTCTTGGCTCCTAAAGTCTTTATTCAGGATGAAGAAGTTGGTGAAGAGGAAAGTTCTGGGTTCGGCTATGGCTCTCCGGCATAGAACCATGAAGCAGTTGATTGCCCGAATGCTGTTCATGGTCAGCTGCGTAGAGGAGATCCTATACAGGTTGAAGACCTCTACAAAGAAATCACACAGGGGAAACCTAAGTCCTGCCTTAAGATGATCATCATATATCAGAAGGGCACTCAGACTCAGTGGCCCGGTCACCCTTCCTTCCTGGCTTGGGACGGAGAGGTGCAAGGTAGAAGGGAAGTTATATCTAACCCTGAGAGCCTCTACCCTCTCCCATGTCATCTCAGACTGGATTTCGCTAGGGCCTAACTCCCTCTCCCTACGACTAGAACTCCAGCTACCGGAGGCCATCACTATGGAGTTTGAAGAAGAGGGAACTGACTGGAAAGTTGGTTTCCTAAGGGGACGGTGATAGCGAAAGGAGGCGCCCTATCTCTTCGAATGCGAATGCAACAGGGAGCTCCACATAGAACCTCGGCACCTCCTTTTATAGCCCTTAAGAGAGTTGGTTCCCACCGCCCCTCGACCCTCTCGACCCAAGCGCCAGGCAGTGCGACTCCCCACGCGATAGAAGCCGATGCAATGCAAGGGAGCACATTCAAGCCATGATCCGCGTGATCGCCAGATCAATGATGGAGAGTTCGCCTCCAGTACAGTGCCGACTACCCAGATGTTGCCACATCACTCAACTCACTTTCGAAGCTCGACGATCGAGCGAGTCAAGCTGGCCCTTCATCATTGCGCCCCTTTCGTATTAACTGCCCCTTCCACGCCTCCAATACGGGGTCGACACCTGTCTCGGGTGCAAATCTTTGAAGATTGGAAATGACCAGACATGGCACGCCTGATCAGATCCGTAATCATTTCAAGGATAAGTGCATTCAATGCAAGGATAGTGCTCTCACCCTTCGAAGCTACAAGCCCTCCCGAAAGTCAAAAGCTGGTGGGCAACCATTATACCCAATCAGCTTTTCTCTGAACTGGACCGGAGCCAACAGTCCTTCGACCGGGTCAGACCTAAGATCCGACCAACCCACCTGAGGTCGACCGACCCGCTAGAGGTCCTGCCGACCCACTAAAGATCCTGCCGACCCACTCAAGATCCGACCGACCAGTTTGAGGTCCGACTAGCCTGCTCGAGCCGGGTCCATACTAATCAGAAGGTTCCAGAAGCCCTTCTAGCTGGTACCAGAATTCTATTACAACAGATCCTACGATGTGGCCACATCCTGGTGCCACCTGGCCACCATCCTGA
This sequence comes from Areca catechu, assembly GCA_021397845.1. Taxonomy (NCBI): domain Eukaryota; kingdom Viridiplantae; phylum Streptophyta; class Magnoliopsida; order Arecales; family Arecaceae; genus Areca; species Areca catechu. The sequence goes on along the minus strand of CM038049.1, from coordinate 152,236,460 downwards.
TTCTCCTAGGAGCAGATCGGGTATTTCCGGCCTAGCCGCTAACAGATTCTGGCAGTGTTCCGCGCCTATATAAGGTAAATGGAGGACTCCGAGCGATAAGGGTACTTTTCTTTCTCCACGAGCAATCTCCTTTCGATTCCTCCATTCTGTTGCTCTAAGCCTCCCGCTAACTTAGTCATCAGAGTGTCCCCCATCGGAACACCACTGGCCCGTGGGACTTCTTTGCAGGAACCGGGAGAGACGCGCTCCAGCCAGGCCGAGAGAGCCCGGTCCGGGAGATTCAGCAGCAACAATCGTCATGTTATCTACCATAAATTTGATACACAATTTCTTACTAACATCAGCACAAACTTTTTTTTTTAGAGGAATATCAGTTATTTTAACAGCAGATATATTTCTTAAATTTTAGGTAGGCTGTAGCGTTTGGCGAAGAACATGCGCTATTTTTGGTCTCCAGTTTGTTTGGGTGTGGCCAGACAAACTCGAATTTGATATATATTTGATACCATAAGCTTTATTCTACTCAGTGAGCTTGGATGGCTTGCCATGTAAATCCAATCCACCTCCATCTCTACTAGACATCATGTCACAGTTCAATCAACATAGCATCATATTATATGGACTAATTTATTATATCTAGTTCTAAGTTGAACCACATCTATCCACATTATTTTTTTCCCTCGTAGAATCATACCTGACAGCAAAATCCAATCCTGCATTCTTGTTTCATAACATAAAATATATGATTCTAAACAATCATCTACAAACATTGCAATCATTTGGTAGAAAATTCAGAAGAATCTACGGTCGGTCGCCGACCGATGCATGGCTACTGAATACATCCAAATCCAAGCAAAGAACAGCCAGAATTCCACAACAATTATCAGAAAGTTCAGCACGTTCATGATATATAGCCCATACTTACTCTTCAGAGATCACAGAAGGCATCATCTGCCTTGCCCTTGGTAGCCATACCATCAAACATTTCCTTTTGATATGATTTTAATATAAGCTTTGGCCTTATCTTTTATCATCCAGCACTGTTGGCTTATTGGTTGAAGACATTATTTCTTTACTGGATGGCATTGGATGAAACCAAACTCCTCCAATATAATGAGATAAGATGGTCAAAGGTCATCCACAGATGTTACTGGACAAATTACTATCATACAAGGTGATGACTTCCATGAACAAAAATTATATCTATGTATATAAAAACTCTTTGGTATTATTTAATGTTTTGAGTACGTTATTAACTGGGATGGGTTCATTCGGCTAATTTCTATGATTAGGACTGCCTACATGGTTTGATTCTTTTGGAATGCCGTACCAATATCAATTGAAGAAGAATTTCCTCTTTAATTAATGTATGAAGTCTAAAAGTTACTGCTTCGTTGCATGAATTTGTTGCACAAGTCTTGGTCATCAACTACTCAAAGCTTAGAAGGGGAAGAGACTTTTCCTCATGTCCTTGAATGAGGAAGCTTCCTTCTTTATTTGTTTATAGCCTTTCAATTTTGGCGACCGGAGATTTATTTAGACTCGAGTCATATTAACAAATTTATTGCCTTTCATTTGGATCTCTTCACCAACATCATCATCCCTGGTAGATTTCTTCTTTATGATAATATTAAAAAAGTTTTGAGTGTTCTATCGAAGAAGAAAAAGAAGTTTGAGTTGTTGCTATAATATCGAAATCAATATCTTTTTTTTGAAAGAAACATGAAAGAAGCCAATAGCTTCTCCACCCTCCCCTTTATTGGAAATATATAAAAGATTACATGATCAACATTTAGTCCCGTATGACATCCGGTACAATAAAATTTAATCATACATTAATTTAACCCATCTATTACATTTTTTGTCATCAAAGTTTGAATTTTGCAGCACACAGCTCCTTGTGACTCCCCAAATGCTTTGGTGAATATAAAGCACTCTAATTAGCAAAAGTTTGAACGATGTATTATAAGACACCATAGACTGATCTTGATTTGTTCAGGATAATTCTCGCATTCCGTTCATTCCACGGTCCCTGACATACCACTGCATGTAATTGGTCTCCATCTCTTCCTTTCTACCTTTTCTTATTTTTTTCATCCGGGTTGCCTACAATTCCAAGAATGAAGATGGTCAAGCTGAATAATTTAGTTATAATTTTATGCCATACCAACATCAATTGAAAAAAAAAAATCTCTTTAATTAATGTATAAAGTCTGAAAGTCATTGCTTTATTGCATGAATTTGTTGCATAAATATTGGTCAGCAACTTCACAAAGCTTAGAGGGGAAAGAGACATTTCCTCCTATTCTTGAAGATGGAAGCTCCCTTCTTTATTTGTTTATAGCCTTTCAATCATGGTAGCGGGAGATTTATTTAGATATATTCAAGTCATATAAACAAATTTATTGCCTTTCATTTGAATCTCTTCACCAACATGATCATCCCTAATAGATTTCTTCCTTTTGTTAATATTAAAAAAGTTCTGATTATTCTACCCAAGAAAAAAAAGAAGTTTGAGTTGTTGCTATAATATTGAAATTAATATCAAGAGGACTAGCATGCAGCCTTGATATAACAACTGCAATATCCAACCCAATCCAAAAAGGAAATGGCTTAGCATGAGTTTTAAAGCTAAAAAAAAATCAAAGAAAGAAGACTCCCGATGAAAATCTTCTCTTTCTTCGAGAGGGAGTCCAAAATCAAGCCAGATCCAAGAATTTGCAGCTATAAGAAGGGATCACCTCCCTTCCATGAACCCTTAATGCCAGAGAACCCCTTCCTCCTGTTGATTTTCTTTTTATATTTTTTCTTTTCTTGGTTCGGATTACCCACATCATTCCCACCAAATTTATGGTCTAAACTCACCAGAAAACCAGGTATGAAGTCGATAATCATTGTCTAAGCCTCTCATCTTTCTTCCTTGTAGCCTAGATAATCCAAGAGGGGGTGAATTAAGTTTTTCAAAAAATTTAAACATTATTTATATATTGCAATGTAAAGTGTATGTAAATAGAAATGCAAGTATAGAAAATATAAGTATTGAAAGTAAAGAATGTAGGTAAGCAATCATAAATATAAGAGAATTTATAGTGGTTTGGTGCCCCCAGCACCTATACGTCCACTCTCCAAATCTTTTTTTGGAATTTTTCACTATAATCTTCTCTAAAGATTATAGTTAGTTTATTTTCTCAGGCTCACAAACCAAATCCAACATTGATTATTTTCTTGAGCTCACAATTAAAATCTAGCAAGCCAATCACAGGCTTAAGAAACACCTAGCTTCAATCCCAACTGAAGTCAACAAAAAAAATAAGGAAGAGCAGTTTAAGTACAAGAAAAACTCTTTAAAAGAAGTAAGAAAAGAATATATGCATAGTAGAAGAAAACATAATGAATTTTTGAAAGCTTCAATACTTATCCCCCTGCTAAGAAGCCAATGATTAATAAATTTATTTTAGGTGGTTGGAAGAACGAGTTCTCAAATCTAGATTTTTTGGCTTGTCTCTCTTTTCTTGATAATACTTGGAATATTTTTTTAATTTGATGGTTCTTATTAGTCTTCAATGAATTTGGTAGCCTTTAATAAGCCTTCCAAGGTCAAGCTATTAGAGAAAGAAAAATAACCATTAGAAATAAAACAAGGCTATTCTATCCTTTTTGGAAAACTAGCTATTATATCTATCAGTAGCCTTCGAGTCGACTCAAATTTGTGTTGAGTTAGCTCAAAGTTCTTTCAAGTTGGCTCACTCTTCTATTGAATTAGTTCAGTCTTTTTTTCCAAAACATGACTCTCTGTAATCTACTAAATTGACTTAGTTCTGTTGAGTTAGCTCAAAATTTATTCGAGTTGATTCAAGATTACTTTGAGTTTGTTTAAAAATTAGTCACAAAAATTAATTTTCTATTATTTTGGGCATTCCTTATCGAGTTGACTCAAATATTATCCGAGTCGGCTTAGAGCGTACCGGCTGAAACTCTGTAGTATCAAGATAAAACATTATGATATGGAATTGAAACTTAATTATCTATAACTTTTGAGACTTCAAACTTTAATATACCTATTTTTTAATGAATTTCATTTGTTTTCTTAAACATTTGATCTTCAAGAACTTATATTTTGGATTTATTGATATTACTTTTTTTTTTTTTTGAAACATTAACTTGTATAGTACATTAGTCACATTATATACTTAAGTTTATGGCTATTCATCAAAATCAATCCTTAGGGCCAACATTCCTTAACTATTCAATCTTGGTTTTGGTCAGCCATCATCGAATTTTTGATTGGGAACAAAAATCCCTATTTTTCTTCCTTTTTCACCTCAATTTCCAGTGCTGTTGGTCACTGCTAAATGCTAGGATAGAGACCTGTGGCTGCACCACCATGGGCCATAACCCCAGCCACCCTTTTCTTAGTGAGATCCCTCGGGAACTCAGGAAAGAAGGAGACTCAAAGGAGTCCCTTGTTCTGCTAAATGGAGGAAGAAGAAGAAAAGGAGAAGAGAAGGAAAAAAAGAAAAAAAAAAGAAAAGAAAAAGAAAGAAAATAAATTCTTTCCTCTCTCCTCTCTTCTCTTTCTTTCTACTCTCTAGTTTATCTCTCTACTTTCTCTCTCTAAAAAGTTTCTCTCTTCTAAGGATTAGGGAGGTTATGAAGGTGGAATCAAAGAATTGGTGAGTAGATCCTTGATGAACCTTGACACAAGATTCTAGATTGATAATTATTATACATGAGATTTATTTATTAATATTAAGATTGATTCTATAGGAGAATAATTTTTCGGTCAAGAAGATATCGAGCGAGTATTTTAGCACCTAGGTCGAGGATCTGGGTACGGATTGGTATTTAGAATGTTATGTTGGTCACCAGTAGAGATAAGAATTCCTAGATATGAATAATTTATTTATATAAAAAAATATTTTGTGTATCAATGATTTTGCTTTATGTGGTTTGATAGTTGCACGTAGTGTTTGATAGCTGTTCATTATATACTTATCTATTAAGTATCTATGATGTTATATGAAATATGTTTCATATATTGTTGATTTTGATTAGATAAGTTACGGTATCATGTGCACTTGATTTTGTAAAAGAGCATATGTGATTTGTAATGACCCAGAAAAAAAAATTCGGTATGCAAACGATCTTGTCCTGAAATATCATATAATTATTATGCCAAGATCCTATGGTGCAAATGCTTTGAAAGGTAAATTATTTGGAGGATTAAGGATGACATGATGGATGTGGATTATCAAAGTTTAAATTTCAAGCAAGCTAATTTCGAGGATAAAATTATTTTAAGGGAGTGAGAATGTAATGATTCGGAAAAAAAATTAGAAAAAGACTCTTGATATATTAAATAATAAAAAGCATTAAAATGAAAATAAAAAAATCAAATATTAAACACACATATTTATTTATAAACATAGTTATAATATAACTCATTTATTTGTTCAAGAAACAAGCTTTATTTGAACAATTGAGATCCAATTGACCTGAATTCTTAATTCATAAGTAAGATATGGCAGTTGAAAGAGAAGTTGAAAAAAAAAAAAGAAACCATGTATGCATATTTCATCTTTTCTATGATCCAGCTTCAATAATTCTTTCAGGCCGGGACTATCAGTAATGACTTTGTATCAAACAAAAAGAAAAGTATAATATAACTATAAATTTTTTTATGTTATTTAAGTAAGCTTTCTACTCTTCGCCTATTTAAGTTCCCGGTGGGACGAAGCATCAATGCTAAAATTTTCATGATTCTGATGCAATCTTGATTGTGCCTCACTCTTTTGTTCGACAAAAGGTCCATTCATATATAATAATAAATATGTAGTGGGATGGGAGTCTTCTCCTTTTCCTTCTCCAGAAAGAGTTCAAAATTGAACCATAATCGGGTTGCTTTGGCTATAAGGAGGGATCCCCTCCTCTCCGTGAATCACTATTACGGGAAAGATTTCGTGTTTTTCCCCGATGTCACCATTGTCGATCGATGTCGTACTAGGATGGAGGCCGAGCTGCCATGGACTACCGTTGGCTAACCCTTGTTTGGTGAGAACCTTGGGATTTCAGGAGGAGAATGGGGGAGTATAGGAGTCCCCTGTTCGGCCAACAGGAGAAGAAGAGAAAAGGAGAAGAAGAGAAAAAGAAGAAAGGTGGAGAAAAAGAAAGAAGAGATGAGAAGAAAGAAAAGAAGAGAAGAAAAGAAAGAGAGAGAAGAAAAGAGAGGAGAAAAGAAAAGAGAAGAAGAGAAGAAAAGAGAAGAAGAGAGGAGAACAAAAGAAAAGAGGAGAAGAGAAAAAAGAGACAAAGAAAAGAAAAAAGGAAAAAAGAAAAAGAAAAGAAAATAAAAAAGAAGGGAGGAGAGAGAAAGAAGAGAGAGAAGGAGAAGAGAAAAGAGAATAGAAGAGGAGAGAAAAAGGGAGAGAATAAGAGAGAGAAAGAGGAGAGATAAAGGGGAAAGAGAAAGAGGAGATGAGATAGAAAGAAGAGAGAAGAATAGGAGAGAGAAAGAAAAGAAAGGAAGAGGAGAGAGTTAGAAGAGAGTGAAAAAGGAGAGAGTTAGAAGAGAGTGAAAGAGGAGAGAAGAAGAGAAGAGAGAGAAAGAAAAGAGAGGAAGAGAAGAAAGAAGAAGAGAGAGAGAGAGAAGAGGAGGGAGATAAGAGGAGAGAGAGATAAGAGAGAGAAAAGAAATAGCAAGTTAAATAAATAAATAATTAAAAAGGGGTTCTAAAAGTTTCTCTCCTAAAGAATTTGTGAAGTTTGGGTATTGCGGGTAGATCGCAAAAGAAATTCGGGTAGAAGGTTTTGGATTTATAATTGCTATAAAATTATTGATAAGAATATTACTATAGGAGGACAATTTTTTGGATAGAGGATATCAAGCAAATTTTCTAGCATTTAGATCGGGATCCGAGTGCAGATTGGTATAAGATGTGTTGAGTCTGTTACCAATAAAAATAAGGATTTCTGAACATGATCACTAGTTTATAAATACATTTTATATAGCATAATTTTGATCCTTGGACATGAGTATTAGCATGCATGATTGCTTATGTATTACATATTTTAATTTTTCATGATGGATAATTATGATTGCGGGTACTGCTATTTATATTTTTCGTATGATATATTTCTATCAGACATGATTATTTGGATGGTTTGGATTGTGAAACCGATTATTGTAAATCTTGAAAAGAGTATGATTTGAAAACATATCTGAGATGTGATAAAGTGATAATCAAGAAGAAGTATTTGGACTAACCATGCCATGGGAAGGACCGTGGTTACTGAGATTGCTAGTCATAGGCTGAAGTGTGACAATAAAATTACCAGTTACAGGCTAAAGTGTGATACTGAGATTGCTAGTCTAGGCTGGAGTGTGACAATGAGATTGCTAGTCACAAGCTGGAGTGTGACAATGAGATTGCCCATCACAGGTCGGAGTGTAATAATGAGCTTGTAGTCACAGGCTAAAGTGTTACACTGAGATTGTCAATCCAGGTTGAAGATGATACCAACATTGCCAGTTATGGGCTGGAACATGACCATGGTTAGTCCAGAACCCTGAAGAAGAAAGATAACTAAATGGAAACATAAAAGAAAACATGATTTTATCAAAGATTTTATTTTACTTGATATTTAAGTTATTTTGGTTACATGATATGATATTTTATTATTTTTTTGTTATTTCTAATTTTATTATTATTAGTGTGATTGTATGGAGTCCTTATTGGGCTGTAAAGCTCACTCCTACTTCTCTATTTTTCTTTCAAAGATGCAAGATGCATAGCAAGGGTCGGGTTGAGTATGAGATCGAATACCAGAATTATAAATTATTTAGTTAGTTCTATTTTTGATATCCATGTAATGAATAAGTTGATCATTTAGCAATCATGAATTGAACGAGTTGATTATTTAGTTATTATTAAATTATTTAATGGTATCTGGTTAATTAGTTTAATTTTTAAAAATGGTAAGAATCTTATGTGCTTAGGCCTAGCATGATCTCTAGGATGATACTTAGGATTTGTGCAGTCGATCGCATAACCGATCTCGATGCTGGATTCAGGGGATGACATGATTTGTTAACAAGCATGAAATTAATTTTATGATTGATGGTGGTGTATTGGACTAGTCATGTATTGGTGCCCTGCTACATGCTATAAATGTAATACTGTTGATACCTCGTTACAAGCTAAAAATGTAGTATTGTTGATGCCCTGCCATAGGTTGGAAATGTGAACTATTGATACCTTGCCACGAGTTGGAAACACGATTGTGGTAGTCTTCAGGACTAGCCACGTTGTTGATGCCCTATCATAAGCTGAAAATGTAAAACTATTGATACCCTATCATGGATCGAAAACGTGGTTATGGTAGTCCAAAGCCAAGCACCTTAAGGTGATCAGATCTGATTTATAATGATTGCGAGAGATATAATATAATATTTTACATCGTATAACATAGTTATTATGTATGATCATAGTATTTTATGGCATTACATATTATTTTTTTATCAATTATTATTATGATGGTATAAATGTGAAAGAATTCTTACTAGACTGTAAAGCTCACAACCCTCTTCATTACTTTTTCTTTTAGAGTTACGATATTAAGTATTTTGGATATGACTAGACTATGATTGAAAGAGTTGATTAGATAGAGCATCATCAATATAGTCGGATGATCGAGTTTTGTAAATTGTACGAGATTTGGTATTTGTTAATATAGAACATTTGTTATGAATCAAGATTAATTATATACTTAAAAATTTGAGATTTTAATAAATTCTAAGACCTTGCATATTCTTTAGGACTTATCTTAGGGAGTGTGCGGTTCATCATGTGGCCGACCCAGGTGCAGGATTTGGAATATAATAGAATGGTATCAGAGCTTAGGTTACGATGACTTGAGACAAATCTGGAGTTTGAATGTTAGATGATTAGGTATTATGATAAAATTAAAGAATTTGATAAATTTATATCAGAATGCACAGTAAAAGTGTGGTAGCTTAAAATTATTTAAAGCCAGTCAGGAATATTGATTCTTTAACTCGAAAGTCATGATAATAGAAGAGCTCAAGAAAATTTGAGATGTATTATGGATAGAATAGATTGAGTTATTAGATAACATGATCTTATAAGATAAGCACTCTAAAAGGTAAACTAATTGGAGGATTAAGAATGACATAAGAGTTGGCTACTTTTAATGTTTAAACTTCAAGTAAGCTAATTTCGATGATGAAATTATTTTAAAGAAAAAAATGTAATACCCAGCCCAATCTAAAAGGGAAATTGCTAAGCACGAGTTTTAAAGCTCAAAAAAATCTTGAGGGAGACTTCTCCTTCTTTGAGTGGGAGTTCAAAACCGAGCTAGATCCAAGGATTGTCAACTATAAGAAGGGATCACCTCCCTTCCATGAACCCCTACTACCAGAGAACCCCTTCCTCCTACCGATTTTCCTCCTCTACTTCCTCTTTTCTTGGTTTGGATTACCCTTATCATGTCCACTAGATTTATGGCCAAAATTCACCGGAAAACCAGGTATGGAGCCAACAATCGTTGCTTAAGCCTTCCCTCTTTCTTTCTTAACTATTAGATTTTGGTTTTTGGCTAGCCATCCTTGGATTTTTGGATGGGAATAAAAATTCCTATTTTTCTTCCTCTTTTCCCTTAATTTTTGGTATTGTTGGTTACCATCGAATGCCAGACCAGAGACCTGTGGCTACACCACTATGGGTCGCAACCACAACCACCCTTTTCCTGGTGAGATCCCTCAGAAACTTGAAAAAGAAGGGGACTCAAAGGAGACCCCTATTCCACTAAATGGATGAAGAAGAAGAAGAAAAGGAGAAGAGAAGAAAAAGAAAAAGAAAAAGAAAAAGAAGAAAAAAAGAAAAGAAATTCTTTCTCTTTCTAGTTTCTCTATCCACTTTCTCTCTCTACTTTCTTTTTTTTACTTTCTCTTTCTAAAAAGTTTCTCTCTTCTAGGGATTATAGAGGTTGTGAAGGTGGAATCAAAGAATTGAGGAGTGGACCCTTGGTGAACCTTGGTAGAGAGTTCTAGATTGATACTTCTTATACCATAAGATTTATTTATTAATATTAAGATTGATTATATAGAAAAATAATTTTTCAGGTAGGAGAATGTTAAGTGAGTTCTTTAGCACCTAGGTCAAAGATTCGAATGTGGATTGGTATTTAGCTTGTTATGTTGGTCATCAGTAGAGATAAGAATTCCTAGATATAGATCACTTATTTATATAAAAAAATATTTTGTGTATCGATGATTTTGGTCTATATGGTTTGATAGTTACATGTGTTGTTTAATAGCCATTTGTTATATACTTATTTGTTAAGTATATATGATTTTGGTCTATATGGTTTGATAGTTACATGTGTTGTTTAATAGCCATTTGTTATATACTTATTTGTTAAGTATATATGATTTTATATGGAATATATTTCATATATTGTTGATCTTGGTTAGATAAGTTGCAGTATTATATGCATTCAATTTTATAAAAAAGTATATGTGATTTGTTAACAAGCATGAAATTAATTTTATGATTCCATGATGGGTAGTGGTGCATTGGACTTGCAATGTTTGATGCCCCGCTACAAGTAAGAAATATAGTACTATTGATGCCTCGTTATAAGCTGGAAATATAGTATTGTTGATGTTCTATCACAGGTCAGAAATGTAAAACTATTGATGCCCTGCCATGGACCTATAAAACTATTGATGCCCATCATGAGTTGAAAATGTGGTTGTGGTAGATTGGTAGTCCTCTGGATTAGCCACATTGTTGTCACCCTACTATAGACCAGAAATGTGGAACTATTGATGCCCTGCCATAGGCCGGAAATGTGGTTATGATAGTCCAGAGTCGAGTATCCTAAGGTGATTAGATCTGATTTATGATAATTGCGAGGGTTATATAATATGACATTTTGCATCACATAATATATGTTATTATGTATGCTTGTAGTATTTTGTTGTATTATATATTATTTCTTTTATCTATTGTTATTATGATGGTGTAAATGTGTGGAAATGTTTATTGGACTGCAAAGCTCAAAATCCTCTTCATTATTTTTTCTTTTTCAAAGTTACAAGATAAAACATTTTGGATATGATTGGACTATGATTGAAAGAGTTGATTAGATAGAGCATCATCAATATAATCGGATGATTGAGTTCTGTAAATTGTACGAGGTTTGGTATTTGTTAATGTAGAATATTTGTTATGAATCGAGATTAATTATGTACTTGAAAAATCTGATATTCTAATAAATTTTAAGGCTTTGCATATTCTTTAGGATCTTATCCTAGGAAGTGTGCGATCAGTCATGTGGCCAACCTGGGTGCGGGGTTCAGAGCATGACAATAACTTAGAATCTTATAAAAAAAGTGAACCTTAAAGTATTATTTAGATTCTTTAACCTTGTATAACCTAAGATTTATTACCAATATAAGACTAACCATACATATGTATGGGTCCTTTTCATATTTAAGCTTTTACATATTTAAGCTTTAGCATCTTTATTAAGTTAAAGGTTCAAATCCATCCAAATCTAATCACAAGCATCACGATCACTCTATGGTTAGCTCTAATAGGCTCGTGTTGTAGTATTCCCTAATCAATATAGGTGATAAATCAGGTCCACTCTGATACTATTTATAATAATATAGAATCTCACTAAAAAAATTAGTTGGAAGATATTATTTACATTTCTTGGCCTTATTTAAATGTCTAATATCTATGTAATATATAACTAATGTGGGACCATATACAGAGCTGCACAGGTCACTGCACTTGTGTAAATGGATCTCAACTTTGTTTTGTCCAGCAAGCTAGATACAAGAATTGGGGCTTGAGTTATTTATGATGGAACAGAGCTTTTGTATAACAAAAAACAAAAGCCAATTACCTACAACTACAGTAGTAGTTTCATCAAAAAAAAAAAAAAAAAAAAGTTTGACGTACTCACAACCAGCGGGTAGGAGTTCGAGTTTTGATTTGGACATGTTTCGACAGAAAAATCCGGAAATAAAATAAAAAATAGAAAAATAATCCGAAAGTAAAATAAAAAAAGAGAAAAATTAATAAAATAATCCTGGAGCCCCTGTTGGCTGGTGGCAGTGAAAAAGTTAGGAATATATATAATAAATCCTGTTTACTCGGTTGATGCCAGTGGTAGTCAGGTTGACGTACTCACCTTCGGGTGGGGAACGGCTGCAGAAAAATTAATATATGCCATATATCGAATATTTCCTGGCTGAGATTGGAAAATCGTCTGGAAATAGCCATATCCGGGATCTATCTCCTTCTCCTTTTACTTTATTAAAAAAATAATAATTTTTTTAATAATAATAGCATTGAGATTATTACTCATACATTAATTGCCAATACTGTAAGCATAAATTCAGTAGCATTGAGATTATTGAAATGGTCTACTATTTGTGACCTGCCTAGGCATAAAAGGATACCCTCCATTGCTTTTGCTTTGGACTTTTGGGAGATGAAAAAGGGGGTATTTATTCTCTGGTGTTGAAGTTCTCACCGGACATAAGCATGTTTTGTTCACCAGGGCTGAAACTCATGAAAGTTCAATTAAAGCCCAGAACATTAGAATGCTCTTTGGAATAATATAGAATAAATACCCCATTAAGCTTCCCATCAAACCATTTGAATGATTTATGGACAAAGAATTTCTATCATCGTTACCATCGAGACGAGGAATTAACTTACCCTGCATATAAGGCTGTAAATAGATCGGGTTAACCCATGGTTTGACCCGACCTATATAGGCCCGATCCAATTCATTTTTAAGAATTCGTGGATTTGGGTTGGATTCTAAAATTATACCCGATTTATTTTTTGGATTGAATCTAAATTACTGAATTCGGACACGACCCGATCCAACTCGAATGTGATAATGCCATAAGAACCCAAACCAACTTGAACTTCTAAGTTATGATTTATGATCTGCATGAACCATATCTTTATATGAAGATATATTTAAAATTATTTTTATATCCTAATTTATTGTGAGAGTAATATTATTTGTTATTTTTTTTGTATGGTTAATAATACTTGGCTATGTGGTAATTAAAAAATAATTTGCTATATTTGACCCATACCCAACTTGGATCCGACTTGGACCTGATTCAGATTTGAAATTTTTTAAGTTGAGGCTAGATTATATATGGACTCAACTTAATCCAATAAATAAGTTGGATTGGACTAGGTCATGAGTAATCCCGACATGATCCAGTTCCTTGATCGGGTCTTAATATTAGACCAACCTAATTTTTTAATTGTGGACCTTACCCGATCTTCTATTGAATTAGGTTTGGTCTAATATTAAGGCCCGATCAAGGAACTGGATCATGTCGGGATTACTCATGACCTAGTCTAATCCAACTCATTTATACCGCTTCCTGTAAGGCCAGAAGAACCATATTTTAGTATAGACAAGGAAAAGGAACTCTTAAAATTCTTGAGTTAGGTAGGTCTGGTAGATTTTTTTTGAATCTTACCCCACCCTTAATTGTGGACCTTACCCGATCTTTTATTGAATTAGGTTTGGTCTAATATTAAGACCCGATCAAGAAACTGGATCATGTCGGGATTACTCATGACCTAGTCCAATCCAACTCATTTATACCGCTTCCTGTAAGGCCAGAAGAACCATATTTTAGTATAGACAAGGAAAATGAACTCTTAAAATTCTTGAGTTAGGTAGGTCTGGTAGATTTTTTTTGAATCTTACCCCACCCCCCAAAAAAAATATATCTAGCTTTTTTTTTTTTTTGACCTCCTAAGAACACTCAAGCTCCTGTGACAATACTCTTAGAACCACTAGCTCCTGCCATAGAGCTTGGCTTTTGAAATGTGTTGAATCCATAAATTAAAGTTATCCATAAATCCTTGTCATGTAGAACCATGAACAATGCTGACACCATGCAGTTTTTGTTTGGTTGCTGCTTCATGCGCAAACAAAATTTTCAAATCTGAGAGCCAAATTATAATTCAAAGCTTAATCATGGGTCAGACAGCTAGAATCAGAATGGGACAAAGAAATGGAACAAAGAATGCTTGTGATCAAGATAATTGCCCTAAATTAATGCTGTTTATAGAGAGATTCAGTTTTGCTATGGTTACTAAATTGTTTGACATATATGACTTCCATTTAAAACATTGGAGCCACCACAAGTTAATGTTGGCCAGAGCTTTTGTGCACCAGCTTGGTTGGTGAAGGAGGATCCAAAGTGATCAAATCATAAACCAGCCTTGTAGTTTTCCAATTAATTAACACCTTGCAGTTGCCTGCCTACTTCTGCATAGCATCAGCCATTAACAAGGTAGAGGACATCATTCCTTGCCTGACATGTCTATCGGGAGATGAACATGGTGTTGACCGAGTAGCACCCTACATCAACGACCACTTTGTGAATATGATTTGGATTGATTTTGTCGGTGTTCGATATCATCTTTTCTGAATTTTTTTTTTTTTTTGACATGTAATTTTCGAAACACCTTGCAGCTAGCTTAACCTTCTCATACTGGAGGTTGATTAAGTTACATATTCTTGCTTCTGGTTTGTTGGACCTTTAAGATTGATATAGTTTTGAAAAGATGATTATCTGCCAAGAAATTATCCAATATCTATATTCAAAAAGGGATTTAACTTAAATATTGAAAGTGGTATACATTAAGATTCAAGACTTTTTTAGAGGGAGAGAAAGATTCAAGGCTTCTAATATTTTGTGTAGACGCTAGTAAGGTGATTTCAGTCATCTTGAAAGTAAAAGCAGTTAGGGAGTGATAAATACTAGATTAGAAGATTAAGAAAGAATGGAATTTCAAGCCTACATTGTTATGCATTAACAAAAAGGTAAAAAGAACCATCTGTTATCACTTAGGAGCCAAACAGTTTATACTACTTTTAGTAAATATTGTATCAACTAATAATTTTTTTTCCCCTTGATGAACCATTGGTACATTGGATGCTGCAACAGAGAAAGAAGAAGAAGAGCTCCATGCACCAAGACATGGTTTGGCTAGATTTTCATGGACTTCCCCAATCTCTATTGATTAGGATGAGGAACTTTATGTTAACTAGTTATAATCTATTTCCTTTAATTTGATATGTTCTATTTATTTATTTTTTTGGCCAGAGAATATGGTATAGTGTATAAGAGTTCATGATAAACAAATGTTGGTATGTATCAAGAATTTGAACTTGATGTACCAGTCTGGACATCTAAAGAGTAGGCCTATTTTTTTCCTAGATACAAACTTGGCATGTACCTAAGTCTAATATCAGTGAGGATGGATCATTCACTCAAGGGAGCCTATATTCAGACCAAAAGGATGTGTTTGGTTTGCTATTAGAGTTGAAATTAGAATAAGAATCACAATAAATTAGAAAAAGCATCAAAATAGCCATATTTCCCAATATGATTGGCTTGTGATTGAAATTGAAATTATAATCAAAAATAAGATTTGAATATTAGAGGAGAGTAGGGTTTGGATTTCTAGGGATTGGAACATTCTATTCATCCATGAAATTGAAATTGAAATAAGAATGGATTCCTCTTAATCAGATATCTGGAATGGAAGTCAATTATTCCTATTCCCATTTTTATTCCTATTTCAGAATCCAACTCCCTTCAACCAAATGTCCAAAAATTGTAATAATAAGTTAGCGAGACCCAATATTAGAGTGCAGCCATCTTCAAAGCATGCACTTTTTTTATCTAGGTGAGGCCAAGCTAAAGTGGTTTCATGTTTGATTCATCAAACAACTTTTGTTATTTGTAGCCTAGTCATCGAAACATTATTTATGTTTAGTTACTATAGCAATTAATGTTCAACCTATGATCAGCAACTTGGCTTCAACATAATAAAATTCATTCATTTCAATCAACCAACATCCATGTTCAAGGCATTTTTTGGCAAAATTGGGCTTTATTTTGCTGAATAAGGCCTAAGTCTAGTGAGAATGTGATTTGAAACCATAATCTTAGAAGGTGCACCTTTGTTCATTTATTGCACAAAGAACAAAAGTTGTAGAAGAATTTTGTCATCTTGAAGAGAGTGCTAGTCATTCGGAAGAGGTATTGTAGACTGATTTAGGGATGTCTCGGTTCCTTGCGCAATATTGTTTTCTCTGACTTTCTTGGATGTATTCACTTTAGATTAGTTAGGTGAATGCTTCGGCTGATCAAAAAAGAGAGTGCTAGTCTGGCCATGACACTACAAAAGCTCATGTTGGCCAAATTATTTTAAAAAAATCTAAATCAATAGAGGCAATGGTGATGGGCAGCGAAGAAGCTACAAATGGTAACATGGATGCAGTTGATAGACAGGAAGGAGCCATGAGCTGGCGATGGGGCATCACCAAGTTTTGCATGATTTTTTTAAAGAATAATTTTAGCCAAAATTTTTATGATAATATTATCAAAGATATGATAATCTACATAATAATTTTTTTCAAGATTATTTAAATTATTTCATGAAAGTAAACATAAATTACCAAGATAATTTGGATTACCATTCAAAAAATATACCAAATCAAATAATGCAGTGGATCCATTTTAAATTGTTGACAATTTGGATAGATTGCTAAATATCAAATATAATTTTAATTTATTCAATAATGTACAAATCAATCTTTAGCCATCTAGGGTTTTTTTATTTAATTTTAAAAAAAATAAAAAGAGAAAATGGATGTAGTGGGAAAGGAAGAAGGGAGGTGGGAGATGATGAAAGATTAACTAATGAGGAGAGAAGTTGCCCAAGAAAGAAAAGTGGCCATAGAATTTGAGATTGGGGATCCAATTAACAATGAAGCCTTGGTGGGACTTTGATGGAGACTCAATTATAGAAATTGGGGGAAAGAGATTTAATGCATGTTGAAAATAATATTATCTTGAGGTTTGTGCTAGGAGCAAACGATCAACTCGCATGCACCATAAATGACCCAAAAGGCTTAAATTGAAGACAAGCATGATCATGTGGTGGCTGCCTAACAACTTAAAATGTTTGCAGTGTTGAAATGAGTTGTAGGTGCTAGCAACTTTAAAATTTTATTGAAAGAGAAATTAGAGCATCATAATCATAGCAACCTTTATGCGACTCAAAGACTTTTTTTTTTTTTTTTTGGGTGCCACTTTGGAAGGCTCTGCATAAAGTTAGTACGATATTGATGAGGATGTGAGATTCCTACAATTCAAGTGGATCAAGGGACTTGGTTGGTGAGAATCCAATAAGCTATCCCAGCTTACTTTATATCCTAGCCATCTTGGCTAATTTTTTTGCTACTAGTTATACTTGTATATATACATCTTTTACTTCTTTCTTTCTTGCCATCATCTATATAGGTCAAGTTTTCGAATCCGAATTACTCGTCTAGTTATTTTCTTATTCACTTGCTTCAATAGTTATCAAGAATTTTTTTTAAAAAAATATTTATTATTTTTTATTAGAAAATCTTAATTTTTTTTTTTGGTAAAGAAAGGATAAATCCCGTCGTAGCTATCTCCCACTGGAGCCCCCAACCCGCCAGAGCATGTTCAATTCGGATCGCATATTTTTGCATACCCTTTCCATCATAGATGAGTACGTCAATCCGATCACGTGCTTCAGGACGCATCCTGAATTTAATCGAGTTACCCGTAGGGATCATGCCTCGAATTCATGATCGATGGATGAGAAATTTAAGTCCCTACCAACCGGGCTATCACCTTAACAGTAAAATTTTAATTTTTTTAGATAGAGAAAGTCTTGTTCGGGTCCTGCAACTCAAACTAGGTCACCTCTTTTATTTGTACACTTGGCCTCATGCAGTCGGATACCCAATATTCCTTGGAGACACAAGTTTGTGCCGGGGGAGTAAAATATGGTGCCCACCATATGGATATGATTGAACAAATCCTAAAAATCCTTTGGACAGTTAACAGTGTAGCATGTCAAATCCTAAACCCTTTTCCATTTGATCTTTGTAGTACGATTCTTTTCTTTATTGAAAGGGTTAATGGACATGGGTAGTGGTTTTTTTTTTTTTTTTTTGGTAGAAATAGACAGGTAGGCAGTGCTTTGGGTGGGGTTGCTACGCTTGAAAGTGGAGCATGAGTGCATGCAAGTGAATGATGTGGGGCTCATTGGGTGTTTTAAGTATAGTGGATTATTTATCATATATGAATAATATTCCACTATATTCTATGCTATATGTAAGCATGATATGTTACATGCTCATGATTTGTATAATACAGCAAACTAGCTAGCACCATTTAATTATATATTGTAGAGTTGTTATATTATTAAGACATAATTACATAATAATATATTGGAATTACTATATTATGTCGATTTATTATTGCTTTATAGCATATAAGTTATAGCATGTTAATATATCATGAAATATAATAATATTTTAACTATGTATAGTTTTTTACATGATCTTATAATAATATTATATATACATTTAAAAAATTGAAATATGTTATTCAAGATGTTAACTTGACGAGATTTGCTTTGTTTGTTCAAGATTTTGATTGTCCAAATGTAGAAATTGGGATAAATTATTCTTGATGATTTCTCATAATAGATATAGCGGTAGCGAGAAAATCACTCCTAGTCTCCAATCCTAGTAAACAAATGTCGATATGAATGAATCTTCCTAAATTGCTTAGTAAAATCTGACAATTCAAGCTTAGCCAAAAGTGATATTAGGAGGCATTAGAAAGATAGAGAGATAGAAGTGAAAGTTAATGATAAAGGGTGCCTATTCCGGGAGGTCAATAGGTGTCACATCCCGAATCCAGCACCGGAATCGGCTATGCGATCGACCGTACAAATCTTAGGTTTTATCCTAGAGATCATGCAAGGCCTAAAAATTTTCATTTCAACTTCAATGCTTCATAATACTATTGGTCACAATTCATAAGAAATTACCTAACACAAAGGAAATAATATAACACATAGGTTCAATTTCAGTCATCCTTCAGTCATTTGCTTGGTACTAAAAACACTCTAGCTACTCATCATTTCTTCACGAATTTCATTCATCACCAAGTTCAAATATCCTGCACAATTATGTGGAAGAAAAATGTAGGGTTGTGAGCTTACAACTCAGTAAGATTTCCATATGATCACACCAATAATAATAAAATTATGAAAATAACATGAACATACTAGTATATCATATCATGCAGTCAATCAACCCAAATATCATATATGACAAAACCACGAAAAATCATGTTTTTATTTAGAGTTTCCATTAATTAATCTTTATCTTTAGGGTTCTGCACTAACCACGGTCATGCTTCAACCCATGACTGGCAACCTCATAATCAACCAAGTATTCTTAGCCCGTGGCTAGGCTAGCTCACGTACAAAGCCCGTGGCTCTGGTTGTCCCATATTTTAACTGCCCGTGGCCGACTATTCCATGTACAAAGCTCGTGGCTCAGGCTGTCCCACGTTTTAACCGCTGGTGGTCAGCTATTCCACATATAAAGCCCATGGCTCAAGCAACCTCAGTATTCATGATCCCGTGGCATGGCTAGTCCAAACACCGTTAACATATTATCCTTCCATATCATCATATCAAATCATATCATAATGTCACACCATATCATGATATCAAACCATGAAATCTGAAATCTTTTAATGACTGGCATCACGGTCCAAACCATCAAATATAATTTTGTTTGATAAACATAGTATCCAGAAATATAAATAATAACAACCATAGTCATATTGTCCATCATGAAAAATCAACTATACTATGTGTTGCCACCTAGATCGCCGTGGCCGGTAGCTCTTGCGTGGCCTAGGTGCGTGGGCTCCGTGCCAGCGTCACCGGGCTCGTTGGTCGGAGACGATCAAGGGGAACATAGTCGTAGTTGGGAGGAAAGAGGCTTGGTACTATAGTGGCCCTCCTGTGGGCCTCTCCGGTGAGGAATAATCTTCTTCCTTGTTGTCCCTCCGCCGGGCGATACCTGCAAAACAGGGAAGACCTGCGCCGGGGATTCCGGCAAAGGCACTCCGACGATCAAGTCAGCGGGACGATCGAAGGAAATAAGAGACCTCTGAGACGGAGAGCTTGGAGGACTCTCCGCTACCAGAGGGTGATAGATAATGTAAGAGTGAAGGGAGTGTGTTGTCCCTTACTTACCTCCTCCCGCTACTCTTATATAGACGAGCGGCTCTTGGTGTTCAGAGGGGCACGTTCTTCTTGGTATAGGCCTGTGAAGCCTCTGCAGGCTTGGGAGGCTTAGGTAGGCTGGCCAGGTTCCCTTTTCTTGATGGCTCAGAAGATCAGCAGAGGAACCCAGCGCCTCGGGTGTGGCACTATTTACTAGTTAGTGTAAACGGTAGCTTAGGAAACTTAAATGCAAACCTTTCTTCGCAGGAGGCGTGTCAGGCGGCGTGTCCAGGACCCACGTGGAGGGGGATCCATGGAAAGAGAGCCGGGCCCACGTGGATGGACCCCTCGGGAAACGCACCGGGCCCATGTAAGTGAGACCGAACCGCGTGGTGCTCCCAGTGACCGAGCTGGGGGGTGGCGGAGTACGTTGCCGCGCCAGCCTCCAAGGGGGATGCACGTCAGGGCTGAATGGATTTTGTTTACTACTGTAATAGATGCCCCCACTCCCTGAGTTCAAAACGTCTTCGTTTTGGATAAAGGGAGTATTCTCATCCATTCGGCTCTGTACTTTTAGCGGGCTCCTTACCGACTGCAAGAAGTTAGTTATTAAATGAAACTGAACTTACCAGAGATTAGCTGTTGTTCTTTGAAGGCCTAGATGATGGCATCAAGTCTGGCTGTTCTTTCCATGGACTGGGAGCGCCCTGCAACACAACTTAGAAGGTGTTGTTTTCGAAACTTATTTGCCTGTAAGTGTTTTTGTCTTGAGTTAGGTGTATCACGACGGTGCCAGCACTTCTGTCCGATTCTTCTTTGACCAGGTAGAAGGTGGTATCATGGAGGCATAGGTTGGCGAGGCGTGTAACTTGGGTACCCACATATATGACCGGGCATATGGTCATCACGACCGGGCTCAAAGTATCGGTCGGAACCTTTGATGAAGGCATGAAAGTTGTTGAAGAAGACCAATAAGCAGGAGAGAAAAACCGTTTCTGGTGAGATGCTTGTCTTCGGGAGAGCAACGCTCGATCGCGAGGGAGGCACCCTAACGGAGGAAGCCGAAGAGCAGTGGTTCGACTCAGGCCAGATGCTCGACCTCGAGGGAGCAACGCTCGACCTCAGGGGAGCCATCCTGGCGAAGGAACTCAGGGGAGAACACGCGAACTGAAGTCCAGGCCTCCACGCTGGAATCGGGTTCCGCGCCACCCTCCAGACCGAAGTCCGGGACATCGTGGGGAACTGGGTTCCGCGCCACCTTCCAGACCGAAGTCCAGGACATCGTGGGGGAACTGGGTCCCGCGCCACCTTCCAGACCGAAGTCCAGGACATCGTGGGGGAACTGGGTCCCACGCCACCTTCCAGACCGAAGTCCAGGACATCATGGGGGAACTGGGTTTTGCGCCACCTTCCAGACCGAAGTCCAGGACATCGTGGGGGAACTGGATCCCGCGCCACCTTCCAGACCGAAGTCCAGGACATCGTGGGGGAACTGGGTCCCGCACCACCTTCCAGACCGAGCCCCGGGGTCGCAGGCTGGAGTTGAGCCTTGCGTGACTTACCGAGCTGTTCTCCGGGATTTCGTGGGCGAACCGGGTTCCGCGCCACCTTCCAGACTGAACCCCGGGGCCGCAGGCTGGAGTTGAGCCTTGCACGACTTACCGAGCTGTTCTCCGGGATTTCATGGGCGAACCGGGTTCCGCACCACCTTCCAGACTGAAGTCTAGGATTTTGTACCGGAACTCTGTTCCGTTATGCCGGAACTGGGATCCGAGCTTCCTTTGTCAGGCTCGGGGTCAGACAGATGAGTTCCTGTAATGATGAAGAGCAAAGTTGCACCAAAGATGAACTTTAATTTTTGAGAAGAGATTCTTACATCCTCCGTGAGGTGGCAAAGCCACTCGCTTGGCGTGCTGGGAGGCGAGCCGCAGATGGACATCTCCGGACTATATGGTCAGAAGGTAGGTGCAGGGTTCAATGAAGAGCTTGGCTTCAGCTCGGCTGAATCAAGAGGCATGACTCCAGCTCGGCTCCATTTGATTTTAGCTTGGCTGAGCTGAGGAGCTTGACTTCAGCTCTTAACTTCACCGGACTTGGAGTCGGACGGATGAGTCCCTGTAATGATGAAGAGCAAAGTTGCACCAAAGATGAACTTTAATTTTTGAGGAGAGATTCTTACATCCTCCGTGAGGTGGCAAAGCCACTCACTTGGCACGCTGGGAGGCGAGCCGTAGATGGTCGACCTTCAGAGCTACCTATGGACATCTCTGGACTATATGGTCAGGAGGTAGGGCGGGGTTCAATGAAGAGCTTGGCTTCAGCTCGGCTGAATCAAGAGGCATGACTCCAGCTTGGCTCCATTTGATTTCAGCTTGGCTGAGCTGAGGAGCTTGACTTCAGCTCTTAACTTCGCCGGACTTGGAGTCGGACGGATGAGTCCCTGTGCTGGTGAAGGACAAAGTTGCACCAAAAAGGGGCTTTAATTATTGAGGAGGGATCCTTACCTCCTTCTTGGGATGGCAGAGCCGCTGGTTTGCTATGTTAGGAGGCTAGCCGTAAACGACTGGAACTCTAGAGCTTCTCATGGACATCTCCGGACTTTGAGCACAGCAAACGCCAAACTATCAGTTTTCTCGGTAGATGGCAGGACTTCTTTGAGTCTCCGCGGACATCTCCGGACTGTGGATAAGGCAAGAGCTGGGCTGAGAGTCATGCGGTAGATGCGGGGCTCAACTCTTTGGTGCCGGAGAGCGTGGGATCCGGACCTTGATCAAGAATTCTTGCACCAGGCTATGACCGGCTCGGGCAAGTCATAGTGCTTGCCCTTGATAGTGGTACAGGAGCCCTTCCTGTAAAACTGAAACACAGTTTTTTATTTTATAAAGGTAACGCGGAAGGAGTTACCTGTTGAACTCTGGCTATATGAATAAACAAAGACATATCTCTTCCTTGTGCAGGCCGGAACTAGGTTCGCCGACCGCCATCTTGGGAGAGAGCGAGACTCCTTTGCATGTAAAAATACAACTCGGTTGCATGAGGGAGCAAGGCTCCGTTGCATGGGGAGCTTCGTTGCATGGGGAGAAGCTCCATTGCACGGGAGTATAAGACTCCCGTCGCTTGGGAGGAAAGAGGCTCCTGTTGTATGGGAGGGAGCTTCGTTGCATGGGAGCATAAGGCCCCTGTTGCATAGGAAGGTGGACCTCCACTGCCTGGGAGGAAGTGAGACCTCTGTTGCATGAGGAAAATAACTCCGCCGCGTGGAAGGAGGAGGCCTCGCTGCATGGAGGAGGAAGAGACTCCTGCTGCGTGAGGGAGTAAGCTCCGTTGCATGGGGAGGGACTTCATGGCATAGGAGGGGAGACTCCGCTGCATGGGAGGAGGCTCCGTTGCACGTTGCATGGGAGAGGAAGAGACTCCCGTTGCATGAGGGAGTAAGCTTCGTTGCATGGGGAGGAACTTCATGGCATAGTTGCATGGGAGCATGGTACTCCACCGCATGGAAGGAAGAAGCTTCCGTTACATGGGAGGAGAAAACCTTGTTGCATGGAAAGAAGCTTCCGTTGCATGGGAGAACGAGGCTCTGTGAGAGAGCTCATTGCATGGGAGCATGGAACCCCTTTGTATGGGAGCTTGAGGCTCCGTTGATGACGTCATAGGAGGTCTTCCTGCAGAACTAAAACATAGTTTCTTGTACTGCAAAGATAGCGGATGGAGGAGTTACCTCAAGAAATAATAGAACTCCTCTACATGGGAGGATAGACCTCCATTTGGGGAAAAAGGACTCCGTTGAACGAAAGAATAGATCTCCGTTGCATGGTGGAGAAGGATCGCTGCACGGGAGCATGGTACTCCACCACATGGGAGGAAGCTTTTGTTGCATGGGAGCATACTCCGTTGCATGAGAAAAATGGCTGCATTGCTTGGGAGGAGAAGAGACTCCCGTTGCATGGGAGCATACTCCGTTGGATGGGGGCAAGCTTCGTCAGATGGGAACAAGCCCCGTTGCATAGGAGCAAGCTCCGTTGCATGAGAGAATGAGGCTCTGCTACATGGAAGAGAGCCCGTTGCATGGATCTCTTCCTTCTTTACGATGGTTAGACCCATTCTCCCTTTCTTCTTTTTCTCTTCTTCTCTTTTTTTCTTTTATTATTTTTTTATTTTTTAGTGGGGCTCTTGGATGGTGGCACCGCTGGGAGGTGGCTCCATCCTTGGCTTGATGCCCGTTGCCCCAGCAAGGGTGGCGATGCACCTTCACAGCCCAAGATTTTTTGGTCGAGGCCGCTCCTTAGAGCCTCGAGAGAGAGGGAGAAGTTCTCGTGCCCCAATCCCCGTGCCCCCGGTCTGCACCCTAGGGACTAAGGACAAAGGTGGAAACCATCATCCCACCTTATTGAGGAGCATGGATCTGCCCCCCTTCCTGGCGTGCCAATCTGTTGTCGCCTAGATCGCCGTGGCCGGTAGCTCTTGCGTGGCCTAGGTGCGTGGGCTCCGTGCCAGTGTCACCGGGCTCGTTGGTCGGAGACGATCAAGGGGAACATAGTCGTAGTTGGGAGGAAAGAGGCTTGGTACTGTAGTGGCCCTCCTGTGGGCCTCTCCGGTGAGGAATAATCTTCCTCCTTGTTGTCCCTCCACCGGGCGATACCTGCAAAACAGGGAAGACCTGCGCCGGGGATTCCAGCAAAGGCACTCCGACGATCAAGTCAGCGGGACGATCGAAGGAAATAAGAGACCTCTGAGACGGAGAGCTTGGAGGACTCTCCGCTACCAGAGGGTGATAGATAATGCAAGAGTGAAGGGAGTGTGTTGTCCCTTACTTACCTCCTCCCGCTACTCTTATATAGACGAGCGACTCTTGGTGTTCAAAGGGGCACGCTCTTCTTAGTATAGGCCTGTGAAGCCTCTGCAGGCCTGGGAGGCTTAGGTAGGCTGGCCAGCTTCCCCTTTCTTGATGTCTCAGAAGATCGGCAGAGGAGCCCAGCGCCTCGGGTGTGGCACTATTCACTAGTTAGTGTAAACGGTAGCTTAGGAAACTTAAATGCAAACCTTTCTTCGCAGGTGGCGTGTCCAGGACCCACGTGGAGGGGGATCCATGGAAAGAGCGCCGGGCCCACGTGGATGGACCCCTCGGGAAATGCACCGGGCCCATGTGAGTGAGACCGAACCGCGTGGTGCTCCCAGTGACCGAGCTGGGGCCGAGGTGAAGGAGTACCTGACCGAGGTGGCGGAGTATGTGGCCGAGCTGGGGCCGAGGTGAAGGAGTACCTGGCCGAGGTGGCGGAGTATGTGGCCGAGCTGGGGCCGAGGTGAAGGAGTACCTGGCCGAGGTGGCGGAGTATGTGGCCGAGCTGGGGCCGAGGTGGCGGAGTACCTGGCCGAGGTGGCGGAGTATGTGGCCGAGCTGGGGCCGAGGTGAAGGAGTACCTGGCCGAGGTGGCGGAGTATGTGGCCGAGCTGGGGCCGAGGTGAAGGAGTACCTGGCCGAGGTGGCGGAGTATGTGGCCGAGCTGGGGCCAAGGTGACGGAGTACCTGGCCGAGGTGGCGGAGTATGTGGCCGAGCTGGGGCCGAGGTGAAGGAGTACCTGGCCGAGGTGGCGGAGTATGT
Source organism: Areca catechu (assembly GCA_021397845.1). Classification (NCBI taxonomy): domain Eukaryota; kingdom Viridiplantae; phylum Streptophyta; class Magnoliopsida; order Arecales; family Arecaceae; genus Areca; species Areca catechu. The sequence goes on along the minus strand of CM038049.1, from coordinate 152,210,692 downwards.
GGCCGAGCTGGGGCCGAGGTGAAGAAGTACGTTGCCGCGCCAGCCTCCAAGGGGGATGCACGTCAGGGCTGAATGGATCTTGTTTACTACTGTAACACTATGCAACAACAAATTATGCATGCCAATGTTCATGTACTCGGATCAAAACCATGCCATGTAAAACAATATAACCATGCCATGTAAAACAATATATAGACATGGTGATCATGTCCATAATCCTTACCTTTGAGAGGAAACCCCAAAATATCCAGTACCAATCTGTACCCGGAGCCTGCACAATACCCTTCTGCTCAGAAGGCTACCCCCTACAATAATAATTTTTAATATAAATAAATAATCCTAAATCAATTATAAAATCCAAAATCTTTTTACCAGAATTTCATCATGGTCTTCCTGTTGATACCCTCTCTTCCTAATTTTTCCAGAGAAAAAGACTTTTCAATCCTCCCCTTCAATATATTTATTTTTTTCTTTTCTCTCTCCTCTTTTTCTCTCTTCATCTTCTCTCTCTTCTTTCTCTCACTACTCATATTCTCTCTCCTCTTCTTCTCTTTCAACATCCCAACCTCATGCAAAACCAAATCTCTAAGATCTCCCAACTCTCTATCTCGAACTCCAACATATCCCCAAAACTGGTTACCATCCTATGCCATCATGACAACCTTCGTCTACTCCTAAACCAAGATCTCTTTCCTCCCCCTTTTCTCTTCTCCTATTTCTCTTTCTTTCTTCTTCTCTTCTGGATTACTAAATCTTTTCATGACTCTCTTTTGTTCTCGTTCCTTGCACTGTTGGCCCTCTCAAATAATAACCCTTGATGTCCCTTGTTAAAAAAAGGAATAAAACCAATCCAAAATCATCTCAAATCTCGTCTTAGAAGTCCCAAACCATCAAGAAATCTTCTAGGCCGTCAGATCTGATATCAACGTCTCAGATCGTGTCTAAATCCAAATCCAGAAGCCCCTGATCAAGTCTAAACTCCTCGGATCAATCTCAATCATTCGATCAGGCGATTGGACGGTCCAGATCGCACATACATCCCATGGACCGCGGTGAGCCGCGAGAAACGCCAAGGGAAATGCCCAGGAAAAGCTAGGAAATGTCCCAGCATGCGCCACTTCCGGTTGGGCCGAGCCCAAGCGCTCGCGCAATGGGCCGGGCCGCACCTCGCACGCCCGCCCGCATCGCCCGCCCGTGCTCGCACGCCGTCGTGTTCGCTCACGCTCGCGCCCGCGCGCTCGCACACCCCCGCCTGCACCCGCTCATGCTTGCCCGTGGCCGTGCCTGGGCCCGCTCGCGCTGGGCCGCGCGCGTCTCTGGGTCGAGTCCAGCTAGTTTCCTTTTTTTTTTCTAGGTTGTTACAATAGGGCCACAAATTAGGTATTATCATATGTTGTGAATCATTTTGATAATACTTTTTGATTGAATCTTGCTACTACCTCTTTTTAGTTTAGAGTTATTTTATTTTCTATTTTTATTGGATATATCTATATCTATGATTCATTTATTTTATCAAAATAAGAAAAATGAGGGCACCTACAACTAAATTCTTTGAAGAATAGTATTTTAGAATTATGGGTAAAAATAGGTTGGATAATATTCATACGGATCTGTTTTTATATCTGAATCTATCTAAATATGAATAAAAATTTAAACATCCGACTAATATTTATATTTGTTAAAGACAAACAGATATGACTATGAAAACTATTCGATCCATATCTGAATAGAATATATATTTATGATCCTATTTAATTTTATATGGTATTCATGAATTTTTAAGAAAAATATATGACTATATTAATATACCATTAACTTGACCTATGATATACTTTGTAATATCTTTGATTTTATGGTTTTAAAGTTTTATTATCTAACATATATTTATATTTATATCCATATTTCAGATATTCAATTTGTATCCGTTTAAAATAAATATAGATATAAATTTTTGTATCCAACAAACTTGTATATCCATATCTATATTTGTTAAATAAAATAAATACGAATATGAATATGTTAGTATCCAATCCAATCCATTTATGTCCTTATTTAGAATCCAAAATGATATAATAAAAATAATCAAGCCATGCGCATGATGTCTATTTAGGTTAATATAGATTATAGTTTCATCGACAAATTAATAAAAGTTGAGTTCAGTAGGATCTACAAATTATTGTAGCTAGCAAAAAACATCCACCATTAGGGGACAATAAGAATCATACATGGAATAAGAATTCCAAAACGAGCACAAGATTGGATCCCCATCATAGGTATCCAACACCTAGTTCCTTCACGTACCATCTCAATACTTCTTTTTCACTTAGCCTCTACCATAAAGGTAGCTTTTCTAGGATCGCACTAACCTAGAAATGCCCAAGAAAACAGCATTCATCTAGACATTATCACATTAGAAATCCACAGGAACATCCAAAAATATTATTTCCTTAGATTTTCCTTCTAATTCCTTCTAGAAATTTACTCATGTCTTTAAAAACACAAAAAGTGCTTATTCTTTAAACCACTTCATTTTTATTTGGGAAACTTTTTTAGAAGCCAACATTCTCAATCCTTTCTCTCAAAGTTCTTACCAAGTGCACAAAAGGAATAGCCATGATCATGATATATATACTGAGAATATGAAATGATAAAAATTTTAGTAGTTTGACAGTGTTCTTCTTACAACAACAATCATCCAATTGTTGCACTTGCACCAATTCCATCAGTTTCTTGCTCATAAATCCCTGTTAACTCATCCTTCTCGGCGTCGAAGCTGATGCTATTGATGTCGAGGCACCTCAAGCTTGCACTATGGACTGTCATATCATCTGTCTCTAAATGAAATCTTTGCAAGCCAACACCATCGATGCTAAGACTACGAGATTCTTCGCTTGCTTTCGATCTACATGGAACAGCTTGTAGGTAATTCTGAGCCAAGGATGTGGAACCTAGTTCCTCCTCTAGCTCTTGCACAACTTGGCTCATGGTAGGTCGTTCCTTGGGCTTATCGACGACACATCTGAGGCCTAATCGAACCATCTTAAGCATCATCTCCATGTTGCACGCTTCGAGTAGCAAATTGGCATCTACTATCTCTTCTACATTACCTCTCTCTATGCTAGGCCTTGCCTATGTAACAAAGAGCACTGACAAATTAGAAGTTTGCACATCATTTTAAAAGAAATAAGTTTGCACATCATTTCAGACACAACAATCTTGTTATCTATCACAATCTTACATATGCTTGATCTATACATGCAGGATATAAACTTCGAGAACACTCACCCAATCAATGATATGGTATTGAGATTGTGGTCTTGAGGTATCAACTGCAGGTCTTGCAGCCACAAGTTGCAAGAGTATAATTCCAAAACCATAGACATCACTAAAAGGAGTCAAGTGAAAGCTGGACCAGTAGGCTGGATCAAGGTAGCCAGGTGTTCCCTTGATCTGGCTACTAACATGGGATTCGTCGCCGTCCGGCCCTGATTTCACCAATCCAAAATCCGAAACCTTGGCTTCGAACCCATCATCCACCAATATGTTGCTTGGCTTGATGTCCCTATGAATTATGCTCGGTCTGACGCCTTCATGAAGATGAGCTATGCCTATCAAGACCAATTTTCTTCTTTACCTATCAAATAAATGGCGATCGGTGATCGGTATCTCGGAGTCTATATGACCTACCTTTTGCTGCTCCAATGGCTATCTTTACTCTTTGCCTCCAAGTTAAAGTCTTCCTCCTTCCTACAAAAGTCATTGGTTACTTCACATTAGCACTTTGAAGTGTGAACAACTAAATATTTATGATTTTCCAGATAGGACATGAAAGCAGATACAATCTCACCAGTTATGTATTCAAGTAGAGAACCATGGGGAACATATTCATAAACCAATATCTTTTGATCTGCATGATGGACATAGAATAAGTGCATAGAAAGCTCTTAGCTTAGGAGGGAATATAAATAATTTGGTAAGCTTTATGGTTTTAAACTTCTCGAAAGCCATATGATTTCAAGCACCTACCATGTATTCTTTAGTTTCAAAACTTCTGATTGGAGTAGAGAAAAATTAAAATTGGTACGTCAGTTTTTGGTTGGAATTATGTGTGGCATATCAATTGGCCAAGATTTGATTGCAAACTTTTGCCTTTACCTAAACTTGAAAGGAAGGATTTCTACCTTTGATGTCAGAGGCGACTTTGAAAACTGGGTGCAATAACTTTAACAAAAATCTGCAGGTAATAACCTTATCAAGATCTATTTTAGTTTCAGGCTTCAGTTGATACCTTCTTCTTCACAATAGCCAACCAAACCAACAAGATTCCTATGCTTAACTCTTGAAAGCAGCTCCACCTCTGTTCCAATGACATCTCTCTTTATAATTAGCAGATTATTGTCGAAATTAAAGATCGACAACAAATTTATAATACTAGCATTCAAATTTCCTGAATATAAATGGAACTTCAATACCATTTCTGAATTCTTGAATACTTTGATATGAATCAGCATGAGATTTCTTGACAGCAAGAGTTCCTTCAGCATCAAAAATGCCCTTGTACACACCCCCGAAGGCACCCGATCCAATCAAGCACTCATCACTAAATGACTTGGTGGCCTTCTCTAGTTCAACAAGTTTGAACTGCCTGAGTTCTACCTTTCCCTGTCTACAATCTGCAAAAATTTGTATTGAATTGATGTAAGGACTATATCAAGCACCACTACTCTTCATAGAATCTAAAATAATAAGGGAAGGATACTCTGATCACATCTAGAAGAATTATTCTTCTTGTTTCGCCTGAAGTAGCCCCTCTTGATGCAGAAGCATACACAAAAAGAGCCGGTTAATAAAACTGCTACACCTGCAACAAATGCCACCCATAATTGAATACCAGGAAATCTAGCTGTGCCTTGGGCAATCTCTGAGAAGGCCGGCACCGGCGAAGCCATGGGAGGCGAGTATTGAAGTGTCATGGTTCCCTTCATAAGATCAATGGCATCCTCTTCTTATCCTTTCCCTTGATATTGCTTCAAATTTGGTTCCATTGTGGTCTTAATTGTTTCTCTTCTTCTTTGAAGTAATTACAGAACTAGAAGCAGGAGAAATGGAGGTGGAAGATATGGAACCAGGGAAGAGTCTAATCTATTGCATGGTGATAGCATCCAATGGGCAATCTCACAAGTCCTTGCTGGCCATTTTAGTATGTTGATTTGAGTCAAGATGGAGACTTGGTCCCTTCCTAGGACGGCACATAATCCAGTAGACAAGAGTAATTAATTATGAAGTTCTCAGAGTAATCACCACTTTTATATCCTAATTACTCTATCTCTCAATTAATAACTGAGATAACCAAAAATCTGGTTATTGGACAAGAGCAACATTATGTAAATGTGATAAGAATGGAGGAGTCATAGGGACCAGGGGAGAGAGAGCTCATTTTCTTGCAATCTTTTTTTGGAAGAAAGCAACATTCTAACAGTAAGAATGGCACTCTTTTCTCCTTTCTTTTGATTATTTTACTATTTATTGGAGTTTCATGACACCAAATCATGTCTTCTTCTTCCTGTCTCTTGTACCATTTTAGTTTATTGCATAATTTTATATTCTCCCCCGTTTTTTGGATTTGAAGTCTCTCTTAGGCTTACCAATACCATTCTTAAAGGTCATTGGAGCAATAAACTATGAGAAATAGAATATGAATCAAGGAAGAGATAAGCATGTGGTATCAAAGTGCAACTTTAATTAGCAGGCCAAAATTATATTGGACACTGGATTTCATCATTTAAATAGCTCAAAAGTATATTGGACACCGTGACACTATGGTTGAGTTGATTAAATGACATGTTTCTTTGTCTGTATGGGTGTGGGTGGTTATTGGATCTCTTAATATCTTGGTGGGGTTAGCGTGAGATACTCACCCATACCACTTGTATATGATGAAAAATGGTTGAGCCATCTTAGTTATCGCAATGAATCAAACATTTTCCAATAGAATGGATGCAATTATGGTCATGTCCAGAAAGGATAACTACGCTGATCGCCCCCCTCACTAATTTTACTTATATATAAAAAAAAACTCTAATTTTTAATTTAGAGGAACTTGTTGGAGCTTTTGATTTAATGTGTATGGCTATCCTTGTAAATAATCTAAAGCCCATTTTTGAGACACCCACAACATGTAGACTTAGCCTGGATTGAGTAATTTATTAATCATAAGATCCACAAAATGTAGAAAGGCAAATTATTTTATAATTTTAATCTTTTTCATTTTTATTTATGTTAACAGAAATAATAACTTGCTAGTATAGGTGTTCTTTCTTCTTTAAAAATGAGATGTTTTTAACAATGGAGTTTGAAGAAGCAATAAAAAAGGACTGTCAAAATATGGTAAATAAACTAGAAATTTGGATGAATTCAAAATACTCTTTTGTAATGGCCAGACACTCCCATTTGTTGTTGTAAGATCGCTTGAACCTTCCTATAAATATATTCATATTTATTTCTCATAAATTAGAAAAAAAAAGAATATTCTTTATAATATGCTTATTAATAAGATTTATGATTCATCTTGATGATAGTTGACTAGATAAGATTTATGACTAATTTCTATTTTATGTTTTGGCAAATTTTAAGTGACCTAGATATAAGAGGCCATGCTGTAAGAGAACATTTAAACTTAATTAATTTGGCCCTTCCTAAAAAAATTGACAAGTCTTGACAAATCCCATTTTCTCTCTTTCACTCTCGGGGTGTGCAAATAGTTTGGTTAACTAAAAACCAAGCTGAATCATTAATTATTTTGATGTTTGGTTCGGTTTATTTTTTGAAAATGTCAATTGCGATTGAATTTTTTTAAGCGGTTTAGTTTTCGGTATTTAATTTGATACCTCGCTTAACTGAAAATCAAAATTATAAAATATAGTAAAAATCCATCTTTATCCTTTCTAAATCTATGATAAATATTATATTGATAAATTATAAAGAACTTGAATAATTTTATTAAATTAAACTTTTTTTAACAGTTTGTTGTTAATTTGAATTTGAATAATAATACTAAGTATAATTTTGTAATTCAAATAATAAAATTATTAAAGAATTTTATAAACTCAAATCAAAATCAAAAGTCTAGTACAAAGAAGTCTAAAAATGAATTACCGAACCGAATCTGATCAAAATTATTTTAGTTTGGTTCGTTTAATTTTAAACTACTTCGAATTGATTTTTGATTTTACTAAATATAAATTTAAAAGTTTAGTTTTTCAAAATCACAGATTGAATCTGAACCGAAAAAGCCGATGTACACCTTCGCCTCAGACTGACACACACCTATAAAATTATTATGGGCTCTCTCTCTCCCTATTCAAGCTTTAAGGCAATCTATTTGTTTTCTTTTATTATTATAGAATTTTGGACAAGAGATTTTTTTCTAATAGTAGAGAATGCTGCAAAATATGAATTTTTTTTTACTGTATAATCTGAAAAAAAATATAAATGATTGACTTCTACCCCGAAACACCTGGCACTTCAAAAGTTATAAGTTATTTTTCATGCACATATTATTATTATAAAATTAATTACCTTTTATGAGCTACAAAAGAAGCTTAAATTAAATTATGGTATAATATTATAAAAATATAACATCACGGCACTCTTTTCTCCTTATTAATATTATTTTATTATTGATTGGGAACCTCGTGACATCAAATCATGCCTTCTTCTTCTTGTCTCTTTTGTGCCATTTTAGTTTGTTGCATAATTTTGTATTGTTCCTACTATTTAGGACTTGAAGTCTTTCGTAGGCCGATCAATCGGATTCTTAGAGGTCATGAAGGATGGAGAAATAAACTATAAGAAATAGAATGTGAATCAAGAAAAAGACAAGCAGGAGAGCTATTTTATTTAGCAGGCCAAAAGTATAATGAATCTTGGAATTCATCATTTAAATAGATCAATTTTTCTTTTAGCAAAAATTGTTGAAGGTTTTGATCCACCACACAAGTACCCTCTGAGACATTATCCCATGTATAGGGGTGTTGGCTGTGCCCTATGCATGGGCTAGAAGAGTTAGGGCCAATAATCCAAAGTTCATTTTTGAGACACCAGACTTGGGTGGCTAGAGTAATTAATTAATTATAAAGTTTACAAAAACACTAGAAAAACAAATTATTTTACAATGTTAACTTTTTTTTTTTTTCATTTTTACTTTATTCTAATAGAAATTGTTGTCGAACTCGCCGCCGCGGCCTGTAACTTCAGAGCTGGTGACGGGATCAGACCGTCTCGTCTCGAGGTCTCCGGGCTCCCGATCCTGCAAGACAAGGTCAGAAACCCTGGCCGGGGGTCCCGGCAAGGGAGCTCCGACGGTCAAGTTAGAAAGCGGCGAGATGGAACAGAATCTCCAAGTGGGCCCGAAGGAGTCCCAGGCTTAGAGATTATCTTAGCAAAAAAGGTCTCTGGAAGAGTGGAAACTGGGCCAAGTTCCTTCACCGAGCTTGCACCAAGGGATCCCTCTCCGGATCTTGGATCCTACTCTTGTGCCTTTTCTTTTTCCAGCCTTTTTTCCCTTACCTGGTTATCCGCTCTTCCCATCCTTTTATCCCATCACGCTGCCTCCGGCCTCCCGTCCTTGGAGGCTCCCTCTTCGCTTTCTCCTCCTTCTCTCTCTCTCTCTTTCCCTTTCCCCTTCGGGTTCAGGAACCCGGTGGCCTCCTTGTCTTGCTTGCCGAGCCCAGCGAGGAAAGGGTAGAGGGAGGACACCAGCCAGACCTTGGGCCGAGTGTGAGCGCTCTCCTTCCCAGGCATGACAACATCTGTTACCGGGTCCTGTCTGCCAGGACTTTGCCTCTCGGTTGCCGAACCCGTCGGGCCGATGTAAACGAGGTTTCGTGCATTGCTGCCGACCGTATCGGCGCTCCTCTCGAGGTGCGGCGCGCGCTGCCCGAGGGGCGGTCTCGGAACTCGTGCCCCTGCTTCTCGGCGGCCTCACACGTGCAGGGTAGCCGGCCTCGGACAAGGTGGACCCCTCTTGGACGGACACCTGGCGGAGCGGCAGAGGGGCGCTCGACTTCGACCGAGGTGGACCCGTGTCCGGGCGCCACCTGGCGAAGGAGCAGGAAGGCCTGGCTCCACCTCGGCCGAGGTGGAACCTTCTCAGGGCGCCACCCGGATAGGGAGCAAGGGGCCGCCGGCTTCGGCCGAGGTGGACCCCTCATGGGCGGACACCTGGCAAAGCGGCAGAGGGGCGCTCGACTTCGCCGAGTGGACCCATGTCCGGGTGCCACCTGGCGAAGGAGCAGGAAGGCCTGGCTCGACCTCGGCCAAGGTGGAACCGTCTTAGGGCGCCACCCGGCGAGGGAGCAAGGGGCCGCAGGCTTCGGCCGAGGTGGACCCCTCCTGGGTGGACACCTGGCGGAGCGGTAGAGGGGCGCTCGACTTCGGCCGAGGTGGACCCCTCCTGGGCGGACACCTGGCGGAGCGGCAGAGGAGCGCTCGACTTCGACCGAGGCGGACCTGTGTCCGGTGCCACTTGGCGAAGGAGCAGGAAGGCCCGGCCCGACCTCGATTTCGACGGTGGAGCCACATCCGACCTTGCTGGACCGTTTCCGTTCTGCCGAAAAAATTCGCATGGTTTGGATCACGCCCGGCAGAATCTGAGACATGCTACGTCATCGTAACGACTGTAACAGAAATAATAACTTGTTAGTATATACGATGATCTTTCTTCAGAAAGGGATGATTTTTCTAATAATGGAGTTGTAAGATACGAAGGAAGAAGCAACAAGAACTTTTATAAATCATGAAGAATAGAACTAGAAATTCAATAAATTCGAAATACTCTTTATAACGGCCAGACACTCTCATTTATTATTGTTAAATTTCTAGAGCCTTCCTCCAAATATATTCACATTTGTTTTTGCGAATAAGAAAAAATAATATTCTTTATAATAAGTCTCTTAATAAGATCTATGACTCATCTTGATGTTAGTTGACTGGATAAGATCTTAATGACTATTTTCTGATACGTAATTTGGCAAATTTTAAAAGACCCAAATATAAGAAACCATGTAATACCCAGGCTTGGGCTGAAGTCGATAGGCCCAGCCGACTTCAATCGAAATAGTTAAAAAAAAAAAAAGAACGGAGAAGAGACGAAACAGGAGAAGGGGAGCTCGTCGAAGATTTCGCCGGAGGACTCGGAGGGAAGAGGTGTGGGAGAGGGGAGATCGAGGAGTACGGGAGAGGGATTAATCCTTAAAAAATTCCTCCGTGTGCCTCGATCGATCTCAAAAAAAAAAAAAAAAAAAAAAAAAAAAAAAAAAAAAACTCTCTTCTGTGGTGAACGCTGACGAAGCCTTCTCGCGTGCCGCGGCTCTTTTCGGGACGCGTACCCCTCCGGTGGACGTCGACCTCGCTGGTAAGTTCTCCGGCCTCGTCCTTTTTGGGTTGGCATGAATATAGGTGACCGACAGGAGTTCTTTTGGGATTGTCCGGCCGGGATGGGAGGAGGGGATGGGTTTTGGGTTTCCGGCAGTGGCCGGATGCCCGACGACGTCGATGGTTCCCTTCCTTTCATTTTTCGGTGGCAGTGGAGGGATGGTTTGGGGAGACGGTGGCAAGATTGAATGAGGGAAGCCGTTCGGGAGAAAGAAAAGAAAAGAGAAAGAAAGAAAGAAGAGAGGAGAAGAAAAAAAAAAAAAAAAAAGAGGGTGGGGGTGTTCTGTACGGTCCAATAAAAAAAGAGAGGAGAGAGAAGGAGGAGAGAGAAGGAGAGAGAGAAAGAGAGAGAAGGAAGAGAGAGAAGGAAGAGAGAGAAGAGGAGAGAGAAGGAGGAGAGAGAAGGAAGAGAGAGAGAGGAGAAAGAAGGAGGAGAGAGGAAGAAGAGAGAGAATCAAGGGATTTTCTCGAGATTCATGAAATTTGAGAATTTAGATTTTAATTAAATTATTTATTAATGTAGGGAATCAGTTTTCTGAGCGGGGAGACATCGCGTAAAATTCGGGTACTGACTAATATCGGAAATACTAAGAATAGCGTGTTAAGGTAAGGAATTATGTATTGATCATTCCTTTATGCAGGTCTGGCTTGATCTAAGCATATATGTATATATGCATTTGCGCATGTGGTATTATATTGCATGGCATAGTTGTTTACTTGTGATAGAACTGTGGTTTTATCATTTTTATTGTCGTTATTTTCATGCATGATGTTATAAAGAAAATTGATATCCGGATGGGTTGGACCATGATACCGAATTGCTAAATAGGTTGAACCATGAAACCGGATATCGAGTGGGTTGGACCACGATATTGGTTATTAAAATGGGTTGGACCATGACATCGGTTATCGAGTGGGTTGGACCACGATACCGGTTATCGAGAGGTCATAAAAGATATGTTTTGACAAGTGTTAATGAAGTAAATACGGTATTTGGTCTAGCCATGCTACGGTAGCACCGTGGTTATACAGCCTGAGCCATGGGCTTTGTACGTCGGAGCCGGCCACGGGCGGATAGTACGTGGGACAGCCGAGCCACGGGCTTAGTACGTGAGAAGGATCGACCATAGTATGCATGGTCGCTTTGTGGTTGCCAGTCATGGGCTGGTACATGACCGTGGCTACTCCAGAACCCTAAAGATAAAGGTTACTTAATGGGAATTCTAAAGAAAAATGTAAAGTTATCAAGGTTCTGTAATACATGAGGTTTAAATTATTTGATTACATGACATAACATACTGGTACTTTATTGTTTCAGAAATTTATATTATTGATTGGAGTGATCTTATGGATACCTTACTGGGCTGTATAGCTCACTTCCTACCTTTTGATTTTTCAGAGACTCAGGATGCGTGATAGAATTTGGGCTGGGCGTGAGACAAAGCTTCATATATGCTGAGTTAGTTAGTTAGTTAGTTAGAGTTAGTTTGGTTACTGATATTTGTGAATCAGTAGACCAATTAGTAATATCAACTTAAAAATGGATTATACAATTGTTACTTGATTGTTTATATAATAATAGTTTTAATTTGATATGGTTGACTTTTTGTATACTTAGGCCTTGCATGATCTCTAGGATAAAATCTAGAGTTTGTGGCCGGTCGCGTAGCCGATTCCATGTTGATTCGGGACGTGACAAACCATGTCGTAAAGTAAGTTTTAAACTTGACCAATTTGCCCTCACTAAAAAGTTGACAAGTCTAAACATCTTATGTCCTCTCTCATGCACACCACCTATATAAAATCATCATGGACTCTCTCTCTCTCTCTCTCTCTTCAAACTTTAAGGTAATCCATTTGTTTTCTTTTATTATCATAGCATTTTTGATAAATGGATATTTTTTTATAATAATAGTAGAATGCTATAATAGAAATGTTTTTTCTATATAATCTTAAAAATTCTTAAATTGGATGCCAGCAATTAATAGTTAATACAACTTTGATACATTCCATATTGGCTTCTTGAAATTAGGAAATATTTACCAAGAGATAGGTCTACTCTGTTCTCCAAAGCCATCCCTGCCCTATCCGATAGCCCTTTTTCATTTTTGTGGTGTGGCCATCTAGAAATAAATAACAAGGTAGAACACCCATCCAAGGAGATGTGTGTGAGAGAGATAGAGAGAGGAGATGATCGAGTTTGAGGGTCTGGTTGGGAGGTTCAGGAAGAAAAGAAAAGAAAGTATCGGTAAGAAGAAAAAATAAAAGAAAGGAAATGAAGTATATTTATTTTCTTGATTGAAAGTTTAAAGAATGAAAAGAAAATAAATTCTTATTTTTTAGTTCAAAGCAAAGAAGAAAGGGAAAGAACAGGAATGGTGCAACTTTTTTTTATTATTATAAGGATAAGATGAGAATTATAAAAAGTTTTACTTAACTCCTAATTCCTCCTCTCTACTTTACTTCGATTTGAAGGAGAAAAAAATTATAGATTTGAAAAAATTATTTTTTTTTCATTTTTTTATTTTTTATAAAAAAAACTTCCAATCAAGAAAAAGGATTAAATAACTTTATCTCATGTTATTTTCTTCTCTATCCTCTTTTTTCTCCCAACCATGGTGTGAGATTGTGTTCTTGAGTCTGATCATTGCATACATAGGGATGGCAGGGTGTTTTGCATGTACTCGTGGATGCAGTCGCATGAGCAGGGCTAGAAATGGGCCGGCTCAAAGTTCATTGGACCGGTCCAAAAACTATATTTTAAAAATTTTGGACCGAATCCGGACATCCCTTTGGTCCAAAAATTAAATGGACTCTATTTTACAATCCGAAGATTAGTCCAATATGCTTAAAATTTGGTCCGAAGTCTGAACCAATTTCAGGCCGGCCGAAGTTTATTGAGCTGGTCCAGTCCAATTCCAGACAATGGATTTTGGGCCGGTCCATTTCGAGCCCTATGCATGAGAGGCTTCGAGACAAGGTGGCAGGGTCGAGATGTTTGATGGAGGAGGAGTTGAAGAAGCTGGAGGAGGAAAAGGTGGGGACGGGGGCCAAGGCGGAGTGTACAGTGTGCCTGGAGGAGATGGTGGAAGGGCAGGTGGTGCAGGTGATGCTGGGCTGCCACCATACCTTCCACCACCCATGCAGCGATGCTTGGCTCCAAGTCTGCTCCACTTGCCCGCTCTATATATTTCACCTCCTTCCCCTTCCCTCTCAACCCAAACCCCAATGCCAGCTCCCTTCTTCATGATTACAATGTTATTCTCTTTCAGTCACCATGTTACCTACCACAAAAAAAAAAAAATTCACTAGATTACCGCTATATTTTGGTATTCTCTCTACTTTCATATTTAGGTCCTAATTATTAATTGGAGTATCACTGGAGAAGTTTTTCTTAGTTGAATGATATAAGATTCAGGTTCTATGGGTTGTTTTATTTATTGTTTGTTCTCTGTGGAGGTTGGAAGTTGGGAAAAGAGGTAGTCATGCATACTGAGTGCTCAGCCAAAGTAATAGGTCATGTAATATTTTGGGTTCTTTGAGAAATATGTGTATCGATCCCCTTGGGTTTCATGGTTTATAGTTCTCCTTACATAATTTTCTTTGAGTCGAAAGGATTGAAGTGTTTAATGAAGAGTAGAAAGTGTTGCAAGAGTGCCTTGATAGCCGTTACATTATAGCATATGTTAAATAATTGTAGAAGAATTGGTTAAAACTGATATGCAATTCTTCAGCAAGTTAGTTGGTACTATTATTTTTTCTTGTTGCTTGATATTAGAAAGTTGTTATTTTTTAAATTTTTGTTCCACATTAGCTCTTTATAGAGCTATGCATTGAATAAAAAATATGACATAGAAGAAATATCAGTCAGAGGTACAAGGTTATTAGCTGATGTCTATAAAAGGTCTAACATTGTTCTTTTCGAGCTTGTAGAGTTTAAGAAAGCAAAGAAGGATGATAAATGGATTGATGCAACGAAAGAGGAGCTCAAAATAATTAAAAAGAATGATACTTGGGAGCTTGTGAACCACTTCAATACAAAAAACTTATAGGAGTCAAATGGATTTATAGAACCAAACTCAATGCCGATGGTTCTATAAACAAATACAAAGCCAAATTAGTTGGAAAAGGGTATGCTCGAGTGTTTGGAGTGGATTTCTCAGAGACTTTTGCTCCAGTGGCACAACTCGATACAATCAGAATACTACTTGCCTTAGCTGCACAGAACGGATGGAAGGTTTACTAGTTGGATGTAAAATCTACTTTTTTAAATGGTTATTTATAGGAGATATTTGTAGAGCAGCCTGAGGGTTTCAAAGTCAAGGGACGAGAATAGAAGGTCTATTTGTTAAAAAAAGCTTTGTATGGTCTTAAATATGCTCCTAGAGCCTGGTACAGCAGGATTGATGAACACCTTCAAAGTCTTGGCTTTGCTAAAAGTCCAAGTGAAGCTACATTATATGTAAAAGGAATTGATGCTAATTTAATTATAGTTTATTTTTATATTGATGACCTGCTTGTAACAAGAAATGATGAGGAGTTGATAAAGACGTTTAAAGCTGAAATGCTCAATGTATTTGAGATGACAGACCTTGGCTTGATGTCCTACTTTCTGGGAATAGAGGTGAAACAAAATCATGATGGAGTCTTCATATGCCAAAAGAAGTATGCAAAGGAAATACTCAAGAAACTTCACATGGAAGACTGCAAAAGCATAAGCACCCCAATAAATCAAAAGGAGAAATTTAGTAAGGATGATGGAGCAGACAGATTTGATGAAGGTCAGTATAGGAGTCCGATCGATTGTTTGATGTATCTTATAGCCACCAGACCATATATTCTCTTTACAATGAGACTGCTTTCAAGATTCATGCATTGTGCCAGTGAAGGATATTTTCAAGCTTACAAAAGGTTTGTGAGATATATCAAGGGTACAGTAAATTATGATATTAAATATTCTTACTGTCATAATTTTAAGCTCTATGGTTATTCTGATAGTGATTGGGCAGGTTCTGTTGATGACATGAGAAGCACAACAGGTTTTTGTTTCAGCTTTGGTTCAAGAATATTTTCATGGTGCTCAAAGAAGCAAGATATGATAGCTCAGAGCATAGCTGAAGCTGAATATGTGGCGGTCACGGGTACTGTAAATCAAGCACTTTGGTTCAAAAAGATACTTACAAATTTACACATACACAAAATGAGATAACACAGATTTATATAAATAACCAAGCTTCAATTTCAATCTCAAATAATCCTATTTTTCATGGCAGGACTAAGCATTTCAAGATCTAGTTTTATTTCCTAAGAGAAGTACAAAAGGAAGGTGAAGTTTGATTGCTTTATTGTAGAACTGATGATTAAATTGCAGTTGTGTTAACCAAAACTCTATCAAAAATTAGATTTGAAATTTTAAGAAGCAAACTAAGCCTTTGCAGCTACTAATGCAAGGAAGAGTGTTGCAGGAGTGCCTTAGCAATTGTTACATTATAGGATCGTTAAATAATTGCAGAAGAATTGGTCAAAATTGATATACAATTCTTCAACAAGTTAGTTGGTGCTGTTATTTTTTCTTGTTGCTTGATCTTAGAAAGTTGTTATTCTTTGAATTTCTGTTTCACATTAGCTTTTTGTAGAACCATGCATTGAATAAAAAACGTTTCTCTCTCATTGCTTCTCCTATTCCATACTCTGTTTCATTACCTCATACAACAACAGAAAGCATTGTTTCTTAAGAGTGCATGTCTGAGCTACATGCAGAACATCCTCTAGGAGTTGTTTATATTCCCAAACTTGAGGGATTGGTGTGTGTTGTTGAGTTGGCTGATTTGGAGAATAGTTGAAAAAGCTACATGGGAGAGCAAGAGGTATTTGAATAGCATATGCTATAAATCAAGCTGCAATGATCTTTCGGGGGCACTGATATGTATGTTATGATGGTATCTAGTTTAAATGCCTAATTCAGCCATTGTGAGTGCTGCGAGTGATGATGAAACCCAAGTTTCTATCTAAATTATTGTATTATAAATGGCACAAATAATTGCTACTGCTAATAGATATTTAGTAATTATCAAGATACATTTGGATACTGCATTGTTGATTAAGGCAACAAAAGTTCAGCTCTAATTTATACTCTCAAAGGCTTGTAACAACCGAGAACCTCATCCAAAATAACTGCCTGAAAGGTATTATTTTAATTTCTTGATCCTATATAAGTATTCAATATTTTAGCAGTGAATAATTGATGTAAAATTAAATATACACTTTCACAGGTCCTCACATACTCTTCCTGTTTAAGATATGGTATCCTTGCCAAACTCAGACTATTCATAAATACTATAATTGGCGACCAACGGTCATGTCAATTCCAATAAACCTATATTGCAGCATCTTTTAGTCTATATAGACATGGGCTGGGTCAACTTTAATACTATTTTAATAATTCAGGATATCATCCAAAAAGACCAATCAAAGGATGTTATTTGGATTTCTTAGCTCAGTATGAATATCCAAGATCTTTCTAGTGAATAACTAATATTGGATTAAATATATGTCCATATATATCCTCGTACTTATAATTTTGATCAAAAGATTTCTGGTTTAGAATTACTAGTCCAATGGATTCAAACTATGACAAATTCCGGACATATTTCGCCGCCGAAAGTAAAGGAAAAGCATTTGTGAAGAAAAATTTGGATGTTGCAATTGTTGATTAAGGCAACAAAAGTTTAACTCAAAATTCTACCTTTAGAAGCTTAATTATGACATAATTGGTACCAGAAGGCAACGACCAACTACAGTTCAAGCAATTTTTCTCCTAGAAAGTCGAATATGATGAGATAGCTTAGATTAACTTAGGAAATGTCTTCTTATTGTTTTCAAACTCTTAAGGGCATCAAGACATCCCTCGCTTTGTAAAAGGCCCCATGGCCTATAAATACACTCTCTTGTACTTAGTTTGATTATTGAAAATTTAATAAAGTTCTCTTTTTTTTTTAATAGAAAAAAAATGGTAGGGGAGTTTTATCCCGGTGTAGCGTCCTATTCCAGTCCTCAGCCAGCTAGACCTTTGTTCGATACGGGCCATAATTTTTCGCGTATCTTTCCCACATTCGAGTTTACCCGAATCGGTGAGTACGTTAACTAGTCCCTCTACGACATCGGAGTATCAGCCGGTCCACCTCCCAGTTACGTGTCCCCTGAAATTCCAGAATTTTAATCGAGTCATTCATGGGATCATTCCTCGAATCCATGACCAGGTAAAGGGAAGCCAAGCCTTTACCAACCGCACTGCCCGTGGAGGTAAGTTCTCTTTTGCCATGTGTTCTTTTGTATTCTCTTTTTATGTGGTTGATACTACGTGGATCCCGAGGAAATAATGCTACTAGTTGGTGGGTTTCTTAGTCATGAAGCACCTCAAAGGTATTAGTTGGTGGAGTCTTTGGGGACAAAACGAGGCCCTCTTGAAAATAAGGCTCATAGTTATTATTGGCTATCCCTTATTCCAGTTTCTTTCTTAACATCTAAATCCTTGGTCTTCAGTTTCAATTTGATGATCGCTTCCAAATTATATGCTTTAAGTTTTTTTTTTTTCTTGCATAATTTACTTCAAATTTCCATTGAAAACTCTGAAACTTGCACCATGCCCTCTAGCCTACATTTATTTGTTCATTTGATAAAACATTTGGCTTCTAGTGGAATGAGGTTCAATAAGTTGGCAAAACCCAAGCCCACGAAAAAAAAAATTAAATCCTTGAGTTTCAAATTTAAATGAGTTTAAAAATTTTAAGGACCTATACCTAATTTCACAACCCATTGCTTACAACTAGGGTTGTCAATGGTTTGGTTTCCTTGATTGGCATAATAACCCAACTATTAGGTTTGTATCAAATTAATGCAAGGATGATCACCCTTCATAGAATCTCACATAATGAGTGAGGGACACTCTTATCACATCTAGAAGCATTATTCTTCTTGTTTCGCCTGAAGTAGCCCCTCTTGATCACTCTTATCAATTGAATCTAGGTGAAAGAATCAAGAAGGCAGTTTCACAAGTCCTTTTTGCTGACCATTTTGATATGTTGATTTGAGTCAAGATGTGGACTTGGTCCCTTTGCAGGACGGCACATAATCCAGTAGACTAGACTAATTAATTATGTGGTGCTTAAAATAATCACTACTTTTGTATCCTACTTACTATAATGGAGATGTTTGGTTGGGAGATGGGAAAATTTGGAGTCTCGAATGGGAATGCGAATGGATAACTTCCATTCCAACCATTTGGTTAGAGAGAATTCCATTCCAATTTTGATTCCCGAGTGGAATGGAAATAGTCCTATCCCCTCAAAATCCAATCCCAACTTTTTTTTTAAGAATTCAAATCTTCATTTAATTTGGATAAGGATTTCGATTCCAATTACAGTCACGAACCAAATACTTTGAAGGGTATATCCGTTTCGATTTTCATTTTAATTCATTTCTATTTCTATTCTAATTCTGATCATGAACCAAAAATTCCTTATATCTCTAAATTAGTAACTGAGGAACGATAGTCCAAAGAGGAAATAAAGTGGTAAACTAGAAGTTGCATGAGGGAGATGGTGACCAGTTATTGGACAAGAGCTACATTATGTAAAGGTGATCAGTGAGAAAGCAATCTTCTAGTAGTGAGAATGGTAGTTTTTTTTTTTTTTTTTGATTATTTACTATTAATTGGGAGCCTTATGACATCAAACCGTGTCTTCTTCTTGTTGTCTCTTATATATTTTAGTTTATTGCATATTTTTGTATTCACCTGGTGTTTTGGACTTGAAGTCTTTCTTAGGCCTACCAATTCTATTCTTGAAAATCTTAGAGAATGGAGAAATAAATAGTAGGAAATAGAATGTGAATCAAGGAAGAAATAAATAGGAGGGATTAAAGAAGTACTTTATTTAGCAAACCAAAAGTATACCTAATACTGGAATTCATCATTTAAATATCTTAGTTTTTCTTTTAGCAAAAGTTGATGAAGGCTTTGATTCAAAATCAATAACCATGCAAGCACCCTCTCAAAAACATCACCCCATTCTTTGTGCACCGCGTGCGATGCAGCAAATCCAGCATGGCCCACACCGCATGCGGTAATTGATCCATGCTGGCACCACGTGGCATGATGATGGGATGGGATATGGCATGATAGGAGGTGTATAACAGATTTTAATTTGAGCATGACTAGCATTAAATAGGATTCAGCTTTTATTTGAAATATTCATCTAGCCCATTCCCTCCAGCCTCATTTTACTCGCCATCTTGCTTGGATTTATGGAAATCTTTCGATATGAAACATGCTCTGGTTTCTAAAACATGCTCTGGTTTTTATCCAAGAAATCAATAAAGGTTGAAGAAGAATCTCCCTCGTGTTAAAATCTGTTCTGAGAGTGTTGTAAAATCAACCTCTTTTTTCTATCTGAAAAAGTACTCTGTTTTGGTCTGAGTCTGGAATAAGGCACCGAAGACGTCCTTTCTTTTGATCCGAGTTTGGAATAAGCCACCGAAGAGTTCTTCTATACATTCAAGATAAAATGTCTTCTCCAACAGGAAGTAAAACATTTTTTTAGTTTTCTTTTTATAGTTGATTTATTACACCAACTGTTTTGGTAGTTAGAGAAAGTTAATAGCACTCTGGAAGTCATAACTCAGTCCACAAGTTATAGATATTCCTAGTAGGAGGTGATAATAAATGTAGTTTAAGTTTTTGTATAGGGATGTCGTAGCTTTATAACTAGGGTGTCGTAATATTTTAACTAAGGTGTCGTAACTTCTGAACTAGGGTGTCGTAACTTGAAAACCCTTTTTTTTGAAATCTTTTTCCTTCCTGGTCTTTTTATCACAATCCAACAATCTTATTCAAGCCAATGCACAGTTGAAATGTCCCATGATGGAGGATAAAAGCTTTCATTTTCTGTTTTGTACCGATTTGTTCATGTTTCGATTTTTTTGATACCCAAGTTTTTCCATAAGCATTTTACTATATTGGGGGTATTATATATCATCAATGCATACCGAAACACTTCTGTTACGGAGAATCAAAATATCCGGTTTAAGTTTTTGTACAGGGATGTCGTAGCTTTATAACTATGGTATCGTAGTGTTTGAACTGGGATGTCGTAATACTGTTTCAGCATATATTTCTGAACTTTTTACATCCATATCATGTTATGACATCCTAGGAGTCGTAACCCAGTCCACAAGTGATAGGTTCTCAAGGTAGTAGGGGTTAGTATATTTAGTTTCATATTTCATGATCGGGTGTCGTAATATTTTAACTAGGGTGTCGTAACTTCTGAACTAGGGTGTCGTAACTTGAAAATCCCTTTTTTTGAAATCTTTTTCCGTCCTGGTCTTTTCATCATAATCCAACAATCTTATTCAAGCCAATACATGGTTGAAATGTTCCATGATGGAGGATAAAAGCTTTCATTTTCTGTTTTGTACCGATTTGTTCATGTTTCGATTTTTTTGATACCCAAGTTTTTCATAAGCATTTTACTATATTGGGGGTATCATATATCATCAATGCATACCGAAATACTTCTGTTACGGAGGATCAAAACATCCAGTTTAAGTTTTTGTACAGGGATGTCGTAGATTTATAACTAGGGTGTCGTAGTGTTTGAACTGGATGTCGTAATACTGTTTCAGCATATATTTTTGAACTTTTTGCATCCATGTCATGTTATGACATCCTAGGAGTCGTAACTCAGTCCACAAGTGATAGGTTCTCGAGGTAGTAGGGGTTAGTATATTTAGTTTCATGTTTCATGATCGAGTGTCGTAATATTTTAACTAGGGTGTAGTAACTTCTGAACTAGGATGTCGTAACTTGAAAATCCCTTTTTTTGAAATCTTTTTCCGTCCTGGTCTTTTCATTACAATCCAACAATCTTATTCAAGCCAATGCATGATTGAAATGTCCCATGATGGAGGATAAAAGCTTTCATTTTCTGTTTTGTACCGATTTATTCATGTTTCGATTTTTTTGATACCCAAGTTTTTTCAGAAGCATTTTACTATATTGGGGATATCATATATCATCAATGCATACCGAAACACTTCTATTACGGAGGATCAAAATATCCGGTTTAAGTTTTTTGTTCAGGGATGTCGTAGCTTTATAACTAGGGTGTCGTAATGTTTGAACTGGGATATCGTAATACTGTTTCAGCATATATTTCTGAGCTTTTTGCATCTATGTCATGTTATGACATCCTAGGAGTCGTAACTCAGTCCACAAGTGATAGGTTCTCGAGGTAGTAGGGGTTAGTATATTTAGTTTCATGTTTCATGATCGGGTGTCGTAATATTTTAACTAGGGTATCGTAACTTGAAAATCCCTTTTTTTGAAATCTTTTTCCTTCTAGGTCTTTTCATCACAATCCAACAATCTTATTCAAGCCAATGCACGATTGAAAATTTTCCATGATGAAGGATAAAAGCTTTCATTTTCTATTTTGTACCGATTTGTTCATATTTCGATTTTTTTGATACCCAAGTTTTTCCAGAAGCATTTTACTATATTGGGGGTATCATATATCATCAATGCATACTGAAACACTTCTGTTAAGGAGGATCAAAACATCCGGTTTAAGTTTTTGTACAGGGATGTCGTAGCTTTATACTAAGGTGTCGTAGTATTTGAACTGGGATGTCGTAATACTATTTCAACATATATTTCTGAACTTTTTGCATCCATGTCATGTTATGACATCCTAGGAGTCGTAACTCAGTCCACAAGTGATAGGTTCTCGAGGTGGTAGGGGTTAGTATATTTAGTTTTATGTTTCATGATCGGGTGTCGTAATATTTAACCAGGATGTCGTAACTTCTGAACTAGGGTATCGTAACTTGAAAATCCCTTTTTTTGAAATCTTTTTTTGTCCTGGTCTTTTTAACACAATCCAACAATCTTATTCAAGCAATGCACGGTTGAAATGTTTCATGATGGAGGATAAAAGCTTTCATTTTCTGTTTTGTACCGATTTGTTCATGTTTCGATTTTTTTGATATCCAAGTTTTTCCAGAAGTATTTTACTATATTGGGGTATCATATATCATCAATGCATACCGAAACACTTCTGTTACGGAGGATCAAAACATCCGGTTTAAGTTTTTATACAAGGATGTCGTAGCTTTATAACTGGATGTCGTAGTGTTTGAACTGGGGTATCGTAATACTGTTTCAGCATATATTTTTGAACTTTTTGCATCCATGTCTTGTTATTGCATTGTCATGTCATATTCTATCCAATACATAACTCATTATTTATTTTGTTATAGATAAAATGTCATATAAAACTATGTATATCAATGTTTATGAATTTTTATGCAGATATTTCTACATATGGCACTGAAATTAGAAATTTGGATGAGGTTGCTGATGTTGTTCAGAAGAATGCACCTTCACCTATCACCCCGATCACAGAGAACGAGTTTGTTGATCCTAAAATTGGTATGGAGTTCAATTCCGCAAATGATTTATACAATTTCTACAATGGATATGCAAGAGAGTAGGTTTTAGAATCACAACAGTGTATAGTAGGTCCAACAATAACAAAGAAATATGCTTCAAGCACCTAGCATGTTGGAGGCAAGAAAAATCTAGAAAAATCGATAACTCCATAAATCCTAGGGATACTGGCAAAATTGATTGTAAGGCTTCAATAAAAGTAAGACTAAATTCTAAACATGGTATGTGGATATTGGTTGATGTTTTTCTTAAACATAACCATGAGCTATCCATATCATCAGCTGGTTATCTACGGTCCCATAGGAGGATCAGCACATCAGAAAAGGCAGAGATCAGCAATTTACATGCTGTGAATATTCCCACAAGTCAAATATACTCTGCCATGGCTAGAAGGAAAGGGGGTAGAAGATAATTATATTTCACAGAAAAGGATGCTCATAATTTTATCTGTCGAGAATGTCAGA
Organism: Areca catechu; assembly: GCA_021397845.1. Lineage (NCBI taxonomy): Eukaryota > Viridiplantae > Streptophyta > Magnoliopsida > Arecales > Arecaceae > Areca > Areca catechu. The sequence goes on along the minus strand of CM038049.1, from coordinate 152,187,286 downwards.
GTCAGCTGAAAGAATGAGATGCACAGTCAATGGTAATCCATTTCACACAAATGCAAGTTAAAAATCCAAATTTCTTTTATACTTTTGACCTGAATGATAATGGACAGCTCAGGACTATCTTCTGGATCCATCCTAGATCAAGATTGGCAAGCACTTACTTTAGTGATGTACTGACATTTGACTCATCTTATTTGATAAATACATATCAAATGTCCTTTTGTCCATTTGTCGGAGTTAACCATCATGGACAATCCACATTGCTTGGTTGCGCATTGTTATCAGATGAGATGACTGAGACATTTAAATGGGTATTCCAATCATGGCTGGATGCAAATGGTGGTCAACCACCTAATGCCATTATAACTGACCAAGATAAGGCAATCGAGGCTGCTGTCAGAGATGTTTTTTCCAATGCACGACATAGATTTTGTCTTTGGCATATTTTGAAGAAGATTCCTGAAAAGATTGGCCATATTTGCACTGCAAATCCCAACTTTATGGTTGAGTTTGACGAGACGATATATGATTCAATTACCATAGTATCTTTCGAGGAAAGATGGCACATTTAATGGAGAAATATGTAGAATGCAAGGCCGTATGTTGGTTAAATGACATATATAAATGTCGGGATAAATGGATTCTAGTTTATCTTAAAGATACATTTTTTGCAGGTTTGTTAGTCATTATGAATGATTAATGTTCATTTTTTAAATTTTTGAACAAACTTTTTATCTTATATGCTTTTATTTTTGAATATTTATGAATAGGGATGTCAACTTCACAAAGGAGTGAGAGCATCAATCACTTCTTTGATGGGTTTATAAACTCGAAGATTACGCTCAAGGAATTCATCGATAAGTACGAAGATGCCTTGGAGAAAAGATATGAAGCAGAAAATGAGGAAGACAATAAAACGTTACAAACAAGTGCTTTCCTAAAAACATCCTCTCCTTTTGAGAGGCAAGTAGCAGGAAAATATACAATGCGCATATTCAAAAAATTTCAGAATGAGGTCCTTAAAATGGCTGCATCACATGCCAGATTACTTAAAGAAGTTGATAATCATGATGTATATTCTGTTAAATATTTGAAAGAATTGAAGTTAATGGAATCAATAAGGAGATTATTAAAAATTACAAGGTTTCATATGACAAAACTTTGGAGGATGTTAAATGCCAGTATGGATCCTTTGAGTACAAAGGTTACTTGTGTAGGCATGCCTTATTGGTTCTTCATCAAAGCGAGATATTTCGTATCCCAGATAAGTACTTCTTGAATAGATGTTGCAAGGACATGAAATATCAATTCGACGATCTCGAATGCAACCCTCAATTTTGTGATAAAAGCACACGAAAATCACGGTATGCACTCAAGGAATTATTTAAATTTAGAAATCTTATTTTAAGTTTACATTAACCTATCATATGTCATGAAATCCTAATACGAATATTATGTTTTATTGATCGTAGATATGCTTTGATGAGTCATCGGATGATGAAGCTTGCAGAGATAGCCTCCATGTCTGAAGATGCATTCAATTTGGTGATGAAGATCTTACACGATTATTCAGAAAAGCTGTTGATGCTAATTGTGCAGCTAAGCAAAGCAGAGAACTTCTAATTCAGGATCCTGACCAACTTACTATGAAAGGTCGTCCACGAGATAATAGAATTAAGAGTGGAGTCGAGAAGAAATCAAAGAAATCAAAAAAAAATTTGGATAAGGCTTCTGTTGACACTCCTGTGCAAAATAAGAGAAGAGGTAGTACTAGCAAAAGGCAGACTTCCCATATTGTAGTGGAATTACCAGAAACAGTAATTGAACCCACTGTACTTTCTTCGGACCCTTTTTTAGATGAATTTGATGCTTATGTATGCAGTCAACTAACACAGGATAGGATATAAAATCCTGAATTATGGTATAGTCCTATATATGTATAGTCTATATTTTTTTAGATTATTGAATGAAATTTCATACATGATGTTTATGACTCCCAAATTGACAAAAAATCCCTTCTACCTGTGGTACAGGATGTTTACGACACCCTAGTTCAAAGGTTACGACATCCTAGTTCAAAAGTTACGACATCCTAGTTCAAAAAAATAAACATGCAAAAAATATAAGATAAAATGTTTCTAATCCCTTCTACCTGTGGTACATGTCATCATTGGATAGGCTATTGACTCCCAGATAATCAGAAATAGTCCCGGCTACTTAAAAATCAATAAAATTACCTGAAACAGCATTACGGCACCCTAGTTCAAAGGTTACGACACCCTAGTTAAAAAAAAATAAACATGCAGAAAATATAAGATAATTATTTCTAATCCCTTCTACCTATGGTACATGTCATCATTGGATAGGCTATTGACACCCAGATAATCAGAAATAGTCCCGACTGCTTAAAAATCAATAAAATCACCTGAAACAGCATTATGACACCCTCAAAGATTACGACACCCTAGTTCAAAACTTACGACACCCTAGTTCAAAAAAAACAAACATGCAAAAAATATAAGATAAAATATTTCTAATCCCTTCTACCTGTGGTACATGTCATCATTGGATATGCTATTGACTCCCAGATAATCAGAAATAGTCCCGGCTACTTAAAAATCAATAAAATCACCTGAAACAGCATTACGATACCTTAGTTCAAAGGTTACGACACCCTAGTTCAAAACTTACGACATCCTAGTTCAAACAAAACAAACATGCAGAAAATATAAGATAAAATATTTCTAATCCCTTCTACCTATGGTACATGTCATCATTTGATAGGCTATTAACTCTTAGATAATCAGAAATAGTCTCGGCTGCTTAAAAATCAATAAAATCACCTGAAACAGCATTACGACACCTAGTTCAAAGGTTACGACACCCTAGTTCAAAACTTACGACACTCTAGTTTAAAAAAAACAAACATGAAAAAAATATAAGATAAAATGTTTCTAATCCCTTCTACTTGTAGTACATGTCATCATTGGATAGGCTATTAACTCCCAGATAATCAGAAATAGTCTCGGCTGCTTAAAAATCAATAAAATCACATGAAACAGCATTACGACATCCTAGTTCAAAACTTACGACATCATAGTTCAAAACCTACGACACCTTAGTTCAAATGCTACGACACTCTAGTATAAATACTACGATACCCTGTCAAGAAACATAACATTTCTTTATATCATCATCATAGCAATGAATAATTACAAAATATTGATTGAATGAATTACATAGAACTACTGTAATAAGACAATGATATTAAAAACAATACTGGTTGAATGAATCAAAAGAATTTTCCTTTTGAGAATGATACTTAAAATATAATCCTTGAGTTAGTTACAAATTTGTGTAACATAATATAGAAGTGAATGAATCGAAAAGAAAGAGTACATAACAAATAATTTGCTTTTATAGGCTAATATTTAACACACTTTTAATCTTTTGATTCATACTCTCTCTCAAAATCCTTGCTGCTAACTGACGACGGTAATGCTGATATCTTTTTCTGTGAAATCCCAAGTATTAGGCCTATCCCTGCGAGCAATAAAATCCATGTATTTCAGGCAAAACAACCCGCAGTCTAGTGATCTTATAGCTTGGGAAGGGCATTACTATTCTCTATCATTGACCATTTGGATACCTCACTATTATTACAGAATATATGGAACATTGCACCTACTATCTTGTGCCACTTCCTAGCATTTGCCTTGTACTTGGAATTGCGCTTTATCGAATTCAGATGCATGAAAATCTTCTCTTGCATGTCCACCGCTACCAGGTGCCAGTGAGAATTTTCGGAGTTGATGATAGTGAAGAGAAATCGAAATTCCTTCTTATCTGAATCACTCACTGCATCAAAAATCATATTACCGACTGTTCCAGCAAGTTCATGACATGGTGATGTTGAGGTTAGGCATAAGCTAGAAGTCATTACTGAAGCAACTATACTCTTATGATATCTTTCTGCATTCTCAGCCCAATTCTTTGTAATGAACTTCTGCCCAGCATCAATTATCTGTCAATACAATTTAAACTGATTAATTATAAAGTAAATATAATAATTATTAGAAAATATATCAATACATACATAAAGATTAACAACAAAATGATATAATACTCCATTACTTACATCATCAACTATCATGTCATTGTTGATGAGATCAAAAAGATTTTTCCTAGTGATAGTGCCTCCGAATTTGTTGGTGTACATGACATCCCTGAAATTAATAAACATGAATGATATTATATATTCTCGATTATAAATTAGCATACATATTAGAAAAAATAAGTGTAACTTATGAGTTCATCTTTTCTTTCAAAAATGTATTGATCAAATTTTCATCATCTTTAATTTGAAAATTCAAATTTGATTCCTCAGGCTGAGATGTGCCCACCATCTTCAACTTTTTTTTCAATGGGCCTATTTCGAAAGTAGAATCAGCTGCGATTTGGGAGGCCTTCCGCAGCCTAGGTTCTTTTTTTACCGTCTTGATAAGTGAAGGAATCTGGATTTCTTCTTTTTCCCTCTTAACTTCCTCACTTACAAGGGTATCCTTAAATTTTTCATCAAAAATTTCTTCCACCTCAACCTCAGTATCTTCAGTATCCTCTCCCTCTGCCTCTTTCTGGCCTTCTTTATTGGCATTGGTACCTTTATTTATCAATGAACTAAGAAGAGTTTCAACTATGGCTAGCCTCTTCTTTATTTCTTCAAGTTCAACCTTCACCTGTGCACAGCTTGCACAAGTTTTTTTTTTTCGGAGGATGCTGCTGTTACTGATCCTTTAGGAAGAAGCCATTATTCCATTATTGTTGGCTCAATAGCTTCCTCCACCTGCAAGCAAAGAACAATAATAAAATAACCATACATTAATCATAATAAATATTGTTCATTAATATTATAATGAAAAAATATTTTTATTTACCAACTCATGAGGCTTCAAGTTTGTAAGGTCAACAATCTTTGTCTTCACCTAGCTGTCATACCATTTTAACAGCCTAGGCAATTTTTTTGGATATGTTAGGGCTCTCAAGGTACTATGCTCAAGGAACCAAACCTGTACATAATAAACATGTATGCTAAATATATGAAAGATTTAAAATAAGGCAATTATACTTTTATTGCATCTTAATGACACTTACCAATAGAGCAGCTGTACACCCATACAGGGTTGGCTGCCTCCTAACCTTGTCGCTTCTTTTGGTTAGGATTGGCTGGTCAGATTTCAAGCAAACAGCAGCATCTGGGAGAGACATAAGAGTCAACTTCATTATTGTGGTAGCCCAATCTATTTTATCCAGCTGGGATAAATCATTCAAGTAAGGGATGATAAATCTTGGACAACTTTGATTTGACTTTGGATACAAAAACGTTGCGAACATAAATGCAATCCATAATCTCATCGTGTCCTCGACATCCTCTTGTAGATTGGATGAATGAAGTCGGGCAATTAACTTCTCCAGCCCCTTATTTTGCATATTTAATTGTCTTCCAAATCTTCTGAATAACCGGCCCTTCTTAACTTGATCTTCCATTTTGATTTTCTTTCCATGGCATGGCAGACCCAAAATCAGGGCCAGGTCTTCCACGCTGAATATAAGTTCCTTGCCAGAAAAATAAACTTGTTTCCTCTCTTATAGCATCTAATAATTTCAGCTAGTAGACGCCCGTCGACAACAAACGGTTTCATGTCTACGAACGCATTGAAAGGAGTCTTTCGGATTATTTCTAAATGATAACTTGAGAAACTCATCTAATAAGTTCAAAACCTAAGACATCCTAGTTCAAAACCTACGACACCGTTGTTCAAAACCTACGATACCGTTGTTCAAAATCTATGACATCCTTGTTCAAAACCTGGGGAACCCTAGTTTAAAAACTCTGATACCCTTGCAGAAATTGTAAAAAAAAAGTTCAGATGCTAAATGTCATATCCAAGCAGGAATCAAAAATTTTTCTAACCTGTTTCTGCTTTTGTAGCATTCTTGGGGACGGATCTTAAGGGGGTCTCATCACCTCCTGAATAAATAATGATCGTAGTACTTCCTTCCTCTATCTGCGTTTCCTTCTTGCATTCTTTTCGTATTGTTCGTCTGCATTTAAAGACGAAACCACTTATCTTCATTTTTTCAAGATTTCGAAGGCGTATCAAATGTTAAAGGAAGATCACCAACACTTTCTCGACCACCAAAGAGAAGCAAAAAACATAAAATGTAGGTATCTGGGATGTCCAAAAACAATGAATGAACTCTGGGGTGGGGTGTCGTAGTGGCAAATATTTTTTTTTTCCCTGTTTGTAGAATAAGAACCGTTTTTTCGATACCGAAAATGATGAGGACAGAATGGTCATTTTGCATGGTTGAAAAGACTGCAGGCTTACGTATACCCCTCTCGTCATGCCATATCCCGTCCCATCGTCATGCTACATGGTGCCAGCGTGGACCAATAGCCGCGTGCGGTGCAGGTCACGCTAGATTTGCTGCACCGCATGCGGTGCACAAAGAATTACTCGGTATAGTAGTATTGGTTGTGCTCTATGCATGGGCTAGAAGAGGTAGGGCTAGAAATGAGAGGGAGTATATATTAGGTTTGCTTTATATCAATGGCCTTGGCTATCCTTGTAACTTGAACTCAGTAGCTTATAATCCAAAGCCCACTTTTGAGACACCAAAATTTCATCTAGCTAGAGTAATTAATTAATTGTAAGTTCCACAAAAGCTAGAAAAATAAATTATTTTATAGTTTTTTTTTCTTTTTTCACTTTATATTAACAAAAATAACAACTTGTTAGTACATATGGGGATCTTGCTCTTCGAGAAAAGAGATGTTCCTAACAAGGGAGTTAAAGATAGGAGGAAGAAATAATAATAAAGAACTCTCATAAATGATGGAGAATAGATTTAGAAATTTCAGTGAATTCACAATATTCTTTATAATGGCTAGATATTCCCATGTATTATTGTAGGATCCACTAAACTTTTCTGCAAAAATATCTACATTTATTTATTGCAAATAAAAAAATTAAAAAAATATTCTTTATAAAATCAATCATCCATCTCATGGAAGGCAATATAATTTATAATTATATGCCACGACTAACTTAGGATAGAATCTAATACCATAGTTTTTATTCATTTGGTTAACATTTGGCTGTCTTGGTTCAAAAACATATCAACCAAGTCCATAACTTATTTTTGAAATAAATTAAAATGAGTACTACTAGACTGACATGTACAAGTTGCTCAGGCTATATTGCATGACCCATGAAAAATGTTGTCCTGGTAAACTCCTTTTCATATGCATATAACTTGGATTTTTATTTTTGGTAATTTGGTTTCATTTAGCGGTGGCAAGATGCTTATGGTTGCTTTCACTTAAATGTACATTAGATGCTCTATCATTCTCTAGTTCAAGTGAGAGAAATTTTATCCATCATTTTCAATGAAAAACAATTTACACCACTTTATTGGATTGGACCATATATATCGTAATTAATAATGTAGCTATACCAGTTTTCAAAGCCATAGATATTTAATATAGCTTACTTTTTTAATATTTTCTTGAAAAAAATATTTTTTAATTAACTAGTCAACTCCTTAACTCGCTATAATTATTAACAAATACTTTCAACTTTATTATTTTTTACTAGACTATTTTGCTCAATATTTTTTTCATGGTATATGATTTATTAAAAATCTCAAAAAAAAAAAAAATCTTAATAATTTTCAAAATTTTTTAGAATATTTTTTTAAAAAAATTAAAAATATTTTTCAAAAAAATTCTCTACTCTCCAACATAATTTTCATTGTTCTCAATAGAGTAAGGAAAAATAAAAATATAAAAGATAAAACAAAGAGATATCATATGGATTAGATATATATCGTGTATTGCTGGGAACATCCACACAGAGCAGTCCATTATTCCTAAAAAGTTACTAAAATAAAAGTTAGAAAATAAAAAAATTGGATTGTCTCCCAAAAAGTAATAAATTTAATGTCTTCAGTTAGATGTATGGCTTACTCAGGTTCATGTAAAATCACGATCTTCCCTACCTCTTTAGTGACTAGTTCTAAGAATAGTTTTAGGCATTATCCATTTACTTCGAAAATGGTACCATTACTTGAGTTTTCAATTTCTATGGCTCCACGTGAGAAGATTTCTTTCACTATATAGGGTCCATTCCATCTAGATCTTAATTTTCTTAGAAATAGGTCATGCTGAGAATTATATAAAAGAACTTTTTATCCACGTATAAAAGATTTTCTAAAAATTGCTTGATCGTGGAAAGCCTTAATTCGTTCCTTATAATTTTTGTATTTTCATAAGCTTCATTTTTAATATCCTCAAGTCATCCATATATAAGTTTCTCTAGCCTTTGGCTGCGTCCAAATCTATGTTCAATTATTTTATGGCCCACATTGCCTTATGTTCTAGTTCAACTAGCAAATGACATACCTTGCTAAATACAAGTCTATATGGAGACATTTCTAAATTGGTCTTGAATGCAGTGTGATATATCCATAGTGCATCTACTAGCTTCAATGACTAATCTTTTCTATTAGATCTTATAGTTTTCTCTAGGATCTGTTTGATTTGATGATTAGAAACTTCAACTTGTTCACTTAACTACGGGTGATAAGGTGTGGCTATTTTATGGGTAATATTATATTTCTTCATCGGTGATGCAAAAGATCAGTTACCAAAGTATGTTCCATGATCACTGATTATAGCTCTTGGAATATCAAAATGGGAGAAGATCTTTTTTTGTAAGAAATTTTACAACAATTTGCTATTATTAGATTTTCAAGGAATTACCTCTATCCATTTGGAAACATAATATATGGCTATTAAAATGTATTCATTTCTAAAAGATTTTAGAAACGATCCCATAAAATCTATTCCCCATACATAAAAAATTTCTACAATTAAAATTAGATTCATAGGCATCATATCTCTCTTAGTTATCCGGCATGTTTGTTAGTACCTAGCACAACTTTTGCAATATTTATAGACATATCTAAATAAGTTAGGCCAATAGAATCCATATTGGAGCATCTTTGCTGCTATCTTTTTAGCTCTAAAATGACCACCATAAGCTTAGTCATGGCAAAAGGATAATATACTCATAACTTCTTGATCCGGGATGCTTCTTCTAATGATTAGATCAAGATATTGTTTAAATAAATACGGGTCATCCCAAATAAAGTACTTGGAAGGAAAATCGATTTTTATTCTAAGTAGTCTAGTGCATAAGAATTTTGCTTGTGACTAAATAATTAACTATGTAAGCATACCAAGGTTCTGTGGCTACTGACATAAGTTGTTCATAAGGAAATGACTTATTGACAGGTAATTCCTCAGTAGATATGATTGCTAGTCTAGATAGATAATCAGCTACTATGTTTTCAATATCCTTTTTGTTTCGATCTTTAGATCAAATTCTTGCAATAGTAAGATCCATCTGATTGAGCATGCTTTGGCATCTTTCTTTGAAAGAAGATACCTAATGATGGAGTATCAGTATATATAATCATGTGAGACCCCATTAAATAAGGTCTAATTTTTTTAATATAAATATCATGACTAAAAATTCCTTCTCAGTAATCGAGTAGTTAAGCTGTGCATCATTTAGGGTCTTACTAGCATAGTAAATTACTCAAGATAGCTTATCAATTCTTTGACCTAGGACAACTCCTATGGCATGATCAGATACCTCATACATGAGCTCAAAAGGTTGAGTCCATACAAGTAGATGAATAATTGGGGCTGAGATTAATTCTTTCTTTAAATACTCAATGGACTCGAGACATTCAAGTATAAAGTCAAACTTAACTTCCTTGGCCAATAAGTTAGTCAAGGGTTGAGCCACTTTGCTAAAATTTTTGATAAATCATCTATAAAAGCCAATGTGTCCAAAAAATGATCTAATTTCTTTGACTGATTTAGATGAGGGCAAATTGTAATTAAATCTACCTTGGCTTTATATACTTCTATGCCCCTCTTTGAAATTACACGGCCAAGGACTATGCCTTCCTTTACCATGAATTGACACTTTTCCAATTCAGTACTCGAAACTTTTTTTACATCTCTCTAAAACTAGTCTTAGGTGATGAGGCATTTGGAAAAAGTAGATCCAAAGATAAAAAGTCATCCATGAAGATCTCAAGGAACTGTTTGATTATATCTAAGAAAATATTGATCATGCACCTTTAGAAAGTGGATGGTGCATTGCATAGGCCAAAGGGCATACATTTGTAGGCGAATGTCCCATATGGACAAGTAAATATAGTCTTCTCTTGGTCTTCTGGGACTATAACGATCTGATTATAACCAGAGTATCCATCCAAGAAGCAGTAAAAATTATAACTCGCTAATTATTTTAACTTTTGATCTATAAAGGGTAGAGAAGAATGATCCTTCCGAGTGACTGCATTTAATTTTCTATAATCGATGCAAACCCTCCATCCAGTTTGAATTCTAGTTGGGACCACTTCATTATTACCATCTCTTTCATGGTTAGGTTGAGTCTCCTTTGGGGATCTCTTGTAGGCTTGGCTTCCTCCCCTAGGTGAATCCTATGTTGAACAATCAAGGGGTCGATTCCTTTTATATCAGCCATGGTCTATCCTAAGGCTTCCTTATTTTCTCTAAGGATACTTAATAATTCTCTCTTGCATGGAATCTAGGTCCGCTGAAATAATTACTGGTAGGGTTTTTGAAGAACCTAGGTATGTATATTTGAGATGCTGGAGAGTGATTTCAATTCTAACTTAGGTGCTTCCTCCATTGATGGTTTGGTAATGGTCCGGCCATTGTCTTGAGTGATTTGACTGGAGATTCCCATCTTGAGTCCACACCAATTGAAGTGACTTCATTAATCTCTTCACAATCTTGGTTTATCCAAAGTTCCAAGTCAAATTCTTTGTTCCTGAGGTCTCTTGAATCATAAACATTATTTTGAATCAAGTTCAAATCACTCATTTGCTTTGTTTTGGTCAAATTGAAAATATTCAGATCTATTGACATGTTGCCAAAGGAGAGTTTCATTAATCCATTTTGATAATCGATTTGAGCATTGATTACGGCAAAAAATGGTCTACCTAGTATAACAAGGATATGACTCTCTGGTTTAGTTACTGGTTTAGTTTCTAGAATTACAAATTCTACCAGGTAAATAAAGTCATTAACCTTAATTAGCACATCATCTACTATTCCTCTTGGCACTTTTAAAGATTGATTTGCCAATTGTAGGGTCATTCCCATGGACTTTAGTTTTCCTAATTGCTCGTATACTGAATACAGTAATATGTTGACACTCGTTCCTTAGTCTAATAGAGCCCTATTGATGAGGGTGTTTCCTACAATACATGAAATAGTGGATGACCCTGGATCTTTGTATTTCACTAGCACGTGGTTTGACAGGAAAGAACTCATACTAGTTGCCAGGAAGGCTCTCTTGGATACATTGGTGGTCTTCTTCTTGGTACACAAGTCTTTAAAGAATTTAGCATAAGCTAGGACCTGTTAGATCATGTCCAATAAAGGAATGTTCACCTTAACTTGCTTGAAGACTCCAGGATCTTATCTTATTGGGCTAGGTTCCAGTTGGGCCTAAGTCTATTAGGGAATGACACTACAAACTTGATATTTTATTCATTTGATTCTAGCAAGGGCTTAGCTAGTGAATTGGGTATTGCACTAGGTTCTGATGCCTTGGGTTCTTCAAGCTAGCCATGCTCAAATAGTTGTTCTGTGAGTGGTCTTCTATTTCATCTTCTCCTGATGTGCCCAAATGGTTATCTATTTATCTTCCAGGTCTCAATGTATGGATAGCATTCAAGTGGTTGATCTGGGCTCCTTGTTGTGGTCCTTGATTATTTTGGATTATGGGATTAGCCTTTAGCTAACTTGGTAGTTTACTCCTTTCCCTCTCCCTCATAGTAGTGGCTAATTAACTTAATTGCATCTCTAAACCAGCAATAGCCTGAGCATTGGAAGTTACAAGTTGACCCGTGATCTACATGAAGCTATTTAAGGTGGCATTAGTACTATTAATTACAGCATCAGTATCAGAATAGAATTTAGCCAAAGCTGTATTTGTGTCAGCATTCGATTTAGCCAGAGCAAAGTTAGTGCCAACATTTGATTTAGCCAGAGCTTCTAGGTATTTTTCTAGAGAACTAAATTTCTTTTCATTTTCATTGACTAGTGGGTTATTTATTATAGGATTGGGCCTTGGATTTGGATGGTTTAAGCTAGGACCACCTGTATTATGACCTTATGACCAGGAAAAGTTTGGACGGTTCCTCCATCCTAGATTGTAAGTTGGTGCAAGGGGTTATTAGTAGGTTTCTGATAGGCTGCATTCACCTGTACATAACCATTTTTAGTTTAGATCATGAGGTGGGGACATTCTTCTACTATATATCCTAGATTACTGCATCCATTACATATAGGCGTGGATACTTGGTTCACTTGATTTACATGGGCCTATCCCTTGTGTTCTAAGACTTGCTCTATCCTATGGATCAAAGATGTCATTTTAGCCTCCTTGATTATGGATATTGAGATTTGGTATATACAATCTCTTAATAGCATATTTTTATGTTTCTTAGTTCCCTCTCATTGTAAACTATCTTTTGCTAAGTCCTCTAGAAATTGCCAAGCTTCATTAGATGGTTTTTATATGAACTGGCCCTGGGACATCGACTCAAGCATGGTTTTGAAACTTGGATTTAGACCTTGATAAATTGTTTGGTATATCCTCCAGATCTCTATCCCATGGTGTGGACACTAACTCATAAGGTTCTTAAAATGATCTAGGTATTTTCAGAAAGGTTCCCCCCTAATTGATAAAATTGGATAATCTCATTTCTCAACTTGGCTATTTTATGATGTAGGAAGAACTTCCTCAAAAATATTTTAACAAAGCTCTTCCATATTGTGATTGACTAAGTAGTTAAACTATATAGTCATTTCTTGGTATTTTTTGAGGACAAAATTAATCAATCTAAGTTAATGACATTTTCCAAGAGTTCATGTATTCTCATGGTATCACATACTTCCTTAAATTCTTTAATAAAAATATATACGTCCTCAATTTTAGTAAGCTTATAGAGCATATTAATAATTTAAGTTTAATTTTAAATTGTTAGCAATAGTTGGTGGTAGTCGAATACTAGATGGTTGTATAGATCCAATTAGGTAGCAATAATCCCTTAGATTTAGGGGATGTCCTTTTTCTTCATGGTTAACTCTGAGTTTTCTTGGTTAATGGTAGGGTTTAGGTCTATTCTCACTAATCGACCAAATTTTTTTTCTAAGTTACAATTTTGCTAAATATTTTATTATTATTATTTTATTTTAAGAAGAAGAGAAGAGAAGAGAAAAGAGGGATAGGTGAGAAGATAGTTCTAAAGATGAGTCTTAAGAAGTCCTAAATCTAGAAATAATAGAGAAGGATATTTTAATTAGATTTAAATTTTACTAGCAAATAAGTTATCAAGCAGTGGACTTTCTATCCTAGGATTAACTTATATCTAGACAGCTCCTAACTACCAAGGCCATCTTAGAGCCCTTCAAGTTAAAAACTAACTAGTCGACTAGCCAGGTAAGGATAAGGTCGGTGAGGATCCCTCATTACTTCTCTTAGATATCAAATAAATTGGTCGGGTCAATCAACGAAACCAATTAAAAACCACATTCCTTTAGGACTGTATCATCCTTGAACTCCTTTCCTAAACACCAATCGACCAGCTAATCTTGACTCGATCCAACTTTTCTGGATGCCTTGTCCCGATGAGCTCAAGTATCCTAGGACTAACGTGTAACTGATTTAAATTAAAGGTCTAGGTTAATGCAATATATTGGGTGATGGTTTATGGGATAAGGAAGGGTGATCAATTCCCCATCTTATGTTGTTTAAGGATTTATGTCCTTAAGATGTTTTTTGAAGTATGCAACGTAATGAAAGCAATGTGTCTAAATAAGTTAGAAAGCTTTTAGGGTTTTGGATTTGTTTCTTTAAATTAATTAAATTTTATGGAAATGTGCCTTTTTTTTTTGGTTATTTAAGGTGGTTAAATTAAACAAGAAACTTAGATTAGGAGCCAGTTATGAATAAAAAGAAAGCAAATATTTATATTTATATTTTTTTATTTTTATGCTAAAAAATAATATAGAAAATAAGGTAATTAAAATAAAATAATAATAGTTAAAGATCATAATTAAACTAAAGAGAGCAATAAATGGGATTAAAATAAAACATTTATTTTTTTAGAAAAACAATCATGCCTAGATCCTAGCAATGGTTCCAAAATTTGATCACTTATCATAGGATAATCAAAAATAAAACCTAACTTACTAATATAGTTAGAGTGAGTAAGAATCGTATCCTCGGGATCAAGGATAATTGTTTCACGAAAAGTGTAAAAAAAAGTTGGTTGTGAAGATATTAAAATAGAAGTGTAGGTATTAAATTACAAGTCAAAATTAATTAATTAAAGAAGCGAATCAAAAAATAATCCAAGAATCCAAATCCACCATGTAAAACAGGCTTTTATTTTTTTTATGTTGCAATGATAATTCTTGTGATTAGGTATTAGTATAAACTATCCCTACTTGGTACGGACCGTATCTGTAGATCATGGCTCATCCGTATAGAGTATACATTATCTAAATAAAATCATAAGATTTGGTAATTGATCTAATATACCACAATCTATCTTCTCTAGGCATATACGTATCTGGAGATCATGATATGTTCAAGACCTTAGAAACATGAATAAAAAGATATGAAATAAAAGTATAATTTTATTACATAGAAATTAAATAAAAAAATAAAATAAAGAACCTATTTATAGGCTTCATCGTCTTTCCGAGTTGAAAGAGCTTAGACGTGCATTGCTGCTGCTAGCATCTTCTCCACAGTTTTCCTTCTCCCAAAGCCTATTACAAGATCTAAAAACAAAGAACAAAAGCAAAGAAAATTAAATTCTATTACTGAACTTATACTTGGACTATTGCCTGGGGTCCTCCTCTTATAAAGCTCGGATTAAGCTTTCTCCCGGTCAAAATTGAAGTGAAATTGGAGTAGAATCGGCTTTGTATCGCTAGAAATTCTTCCAACCATTTGATTAGTATCAAAAGGCTGAAAACCTGGTCGATCATGCTCGGATCTAGCCCATTTTAGGTCGAACTGAATGAGAGCCGTAATCTGTCCTTTGATGATCGTTAGCCCCCTTGAATCATGGAATTTGCAGCTTGAATCTCGCTCCCTATCCTTCTTTAGATTGGGATGAAGGCCATGGCTATGGTGAACTGCTTGGGAGGCAACGACAATGGTGGAAGGTAGCGGGAAGGAGGTGATAGTCGGTGATGGGTGGAACAAGGTGGCAGTCTATGGTGACTCATGACGGAGAAGGGGAGATGGAGGCTTGGGTCCTCTTAAGATGAGATGGAGTGGCGACAAGACTGGGAGGAGCAGCGTTGGGGTCTTGGTTGCTTCTCAAGATGGCAACAGAGAGGAGAAAAGCAACCACTCGGCAGATTAGACTCAGAACTCAGAAAGTGGTAGCAATGGCGGACCATGGCACTGCAATGGGTGTGCCGGCATCTCGGGAAGATGGATGGCTAAATTGGTGATTGGGATGGAAGATCATGGCGGCTCTCAACTTGGGGAGGAAGAAGATGAAGGTGGTGGCTCGAACGATGGCTGGAAGGAGGTCGGTGGCGAGCGATAGAGGAGAAGAGTGTGGTAATGGTGTTGGGCAAAGAAGGGAGGCGACAGGTGGTGCTGGCCGATCACGACGTCTCCTTGGGATAGAGATGATGGGCAAAGGATGGCGACCTAACTGAGAGGCAGCGATGGTGGGAAGGAGGTCAGCTGCAAGGAAGGAAGAGATGTCGATGGCTCAAAACTAGGAATAGTCCATGGAGTTTGATCTATAGACCAAGTGACCGGCTACTTTAAAAATGGTGCTTGGCTTGATTTTAGTGGTTTTTGCTTGATTTTGAACCCGTTTGAACTCCGATTTGAGTATCGTTCGATTCTTTGGATTCTACAAATCGAGCTCTTTCCATCTATGAATAATTTTTCATAAAAATACAAGTAAAAGTATCAATTATTAAAAAATAAAGATTAATTAATATATATTTTAATGTTTAAATTGAGATATTTAATAGACTTATCAAGGACTCAACTTATGATGATCTATCAAAAGCATTTATACATAGTTGTGATGGCAAACAAAGAGATGGGTCTTGAATATTCCTATAATTAATGGATTGCTGGTAACAATTAGACACTAGTATAAAGGGGAATATAGGGGGCATTGGTGGGGAAGGTGAAATAGAAAAAGGGTCTAACAGAATGAAAAGGATACTATAATAAATTATGCTATATATTTATAATATATCATAATATTAATTTATTATATATTATATTATATTTATAGTATAATAATATAATATGATATGATATAAGATATAATTATGAGATTTTATTGGTGGATATTTTGATCATCTAAAAATTTTATTTAAATTAAAATAGTTTTCTAATATAGGCAAAAAAATACTTTTGGGAAGAAGCTCTAAAATAAAATTTTTTAACTTCCTAGCAAAATTAAAATAGCTTCCTGATTTTTTACCAAATATTATTGTATTATTTAAAACTATTTTTGAATAGTTAAAAAATACTTTCTAGTTCTCCAAAAGCTTAGCTAAGTAGGGCCTTAGTCTTCTCAACACCCGCACCCACCGAAAGTCAAAAAAAAAAAAAAAAAAATGGTGGGGAAAGGAAAGATCTATTTTAGACCAAATGATATTATCTATGGTTCTAATGTTGCACTGTAAACTTTAAAATCGTTATTTTAAAGCTAGAAATTTCATCAAATGAGCCAAAGTTGATGGTTGAAAATTAGTCAAATAAGTGGGCATAAGGCCAACAACTTTGAATCTGCAATGATGAGTAGGTAATGGTTTTGCAAATGACTAGATCTAGCCAATAGGCTTACTCTTGGCTAATTTGACCAATTGGCACCCCTCCCCATAATTATCAGAACCAAATCGGCATTGACTTGGCTAGGGGCTACTGATTCAACCACAGGTTAATTGGACATTTCAACAATAAAAAAATTATACTATTAAAATTAATTATAAATACATTGATTGTATTTTATTATATCATAATAATGACACAAATAGACTAACCTGTTTATTCAAAGGAAATTGGATCATCCAATTCATCGAAACTGGTCTCAAGTTTAGGTCTAGCAAATCATGTCCAACAAAATTAATAATGTGAAATCAATTTTTTTTCAAAACATTAAGTTAAACAAGATTAAGGCCAATCCAATTTAATAGTCTGATCCTGTTTTGATAACATATCATATGCATTAATAGGATTATGTGCATGCACTTTAATTTTTATTAGATGATATTTAATCAACTAACTATAATGTTCTCGCTCAAAAATTGGACCATTACACCTCACATCTAGACACTTGGAAGGATGACAACTTGTGCGAGTCAAACAAAAAAACCCACAAAATGATGAACATGCTCCACTCTCTACCACAACTACAAATAATAATTTATTATTCAAGTTATATATATATATAACTAGATTTGATTCTTTTAGGATTTGGAACCATCATCTAATTTCATAAACTTATATACAGTAAAAATGATGTATTAATAATATAGGATAAACATAAACAAAATAAATAAAAATATCTTAGAATAAATAATTTTTTTAAAAATAAATATATTTTTTTATTTATATTAATGATGTATTGATGATCGCTGGAATTTTATACTAACCAAACTTTCCGGTGATTATTACCACACCGTCAATATAAATAAAAAATTATATTTATTTTAAAAAAAAATATTTTAAAATTATTTTATTTATATTTATTTATATTATTAATTTTTAAATTTATTGAAATTTATTTATTTATTTATTTTGAAAAAATCAAAGCCTATATATATATATATAGTTTTTATCATAAGTGGAGAAGGTGGAGGTGCGGGGTTGGGGGTAGCCGTCGACGCAATGTGGGCCACTACTGGTGCTGCCTTCTCCGGGGTTGTCGCCGCCCGCTTCCCGCCTCTCGTCATCCGGGATGGCTGCCGTTGCCGAGCCGAGGCCTCCACCTCTCCCCACCCCAACCGGAAGAAGGTGGTCGTCGTCGGCGCCGGCTGGGCCGGGCTCGCTTCAGCTCACCACCTCTCCAAGCAGGTCCTCTCACTCTCTGGGCACTGGCTCTGTTAATCCAATCTGAAAAACTAAATCAAGCGGATCCTTTCATTAAGCTTTCTGAGCTTCTTGATGGCGTTTACGATGTTAACTTGGCTTCAGGGTTTTGATGTTACCCTTCTTGAAGCTGGCAGTGGCCCCGCTGAGGAAGTTGGAGTGAGAGGTAAGCTGGATGTTACTTTTAGTGTTTTCTTTTAATAAATATCCACGTGAATATTTTTGTTTCATTATTTTGTTGATTTTCTTCTGAAATATTTAAACTTATTGATAACATAAGATTAGGTGTTAGGAATTAAGTTGAAATTAGGTATTCCTTGCATCAACTTGGTGCATTTTTTTTTTTTTTGATCTTTTTTCCACCCAAAGTGTCCACATGAATGTGCTTCCTTATTTTGTTGGTTTTTTAATTAAATTTTTTGATATTATAAGATTTGATCTAAGGAATTAAGTAAAAATTTGGCATCTGCTCAATTTTTCAGCCTAAAGCATGTTTTCTAATCTCAAATTGATGGAAGGAAAGATTTAAAAGTTTTCTGTTATGATTGCAAGATGTGGTTAGGGAGTCATAGCATTCTAGCTTTCTTCACACTAAATTAAAACTCTCTTGTGACCCGTCATCCTGGTCCTCTGGCTGAGGTTGTAGTAGCAGCAAACATAATTCTTTTATCTTTTAAATTTAAGAGGAGATGCAAAGTTGCTGTTGTAGAAAATTTAATCAGGTCTGCTGCATAAGAGAGGTCACCATTCCGTAATCTACTTCCTCACTTATCAATGCAATTAACCAGGTAGGACCATGGTATTAGAAGTAGTTGTTCTATTAGGCATGTAGGATACAGTTAATGAAATGAGAGAAAGAGGATTTCCTTTTTTGCAAGGATAAAGGTCTTTGAAAGTAGTTCCCTTTTCAGAAAAAGTTTTCCATTTTTTTTGTTATAAAAGTCTAGAAAACCTTACCTTTTGAATTGCACCAAAATCCTTTGGACAACTAAAGGTAATATCAGGGATACTTCTGGAAAAATAGGGTTGGCTTTTTTATTTTTTAATTTTCTTTTCTGTTTCCAATTTCCAAACATCAAGAGAAGGAAATGAAATGCGTGGTTTGCTTTTTCAACAAAGGTAGTGGTGATCTCTGGGCAAGACATGTTCTTGTATGTGACATTGTTGGAGATAAATGCTGAAATCTAGCCTGATGCCCTAGAAAAAAATTCTGAGCAAGTGTGCATGTGAAAAGGAATGTAGTCATTGTTTACCAGCAGAGACCATGGTATTATTAACAACATAAGTTTGCAACTATGTTCGAGGAGAGCAAGCTGCCTCTTTGTGCCACTGATATGGAAAGTGTGATATCAAGGTAGGCAACAAATGCTACACTGCATAACTACCATAGATGAGGGAAGTTGGCTGTTTGCATCATTCCATGGATGAACTTGTCTAAAAAAGATATCTTTTAGAAATTCTTTTTGAGTACCTAACATGATTTCCATGTGCATCCACCTGATGTCTTGAAGAGACAATACATATCATCAAAAAACTAGAAATAGAAAGGCTGCTCTAGGATTCAAGCCAAAGAAGTAAGAATAATGATTCATGCTATTGTTTTCTTCTAATTACAATTACTATGCATGCTAGAATATCATGGTAATCCTCTTAAAATCATTCATCATCAACAAGCATATATCTTCTAAGAATTTTTATAATTGACTTAGTTTTATGCAGTTCAAGAACTCCTTTGCATGACATTATCAATGCATCTTACCTAAAGAGATGAGGTTTACCTTTCATGCTTCTGAAGGAAGAATTCTAAAAAACATGCTGTAGATAACATTTGATCATCTAAAATTGAGTTTTCTTCGCAACTACTTTTAGGTATATATCATTATACTCATCTGGTCAAGATATATTGACCTTGACCATAACCTTAACTAACAAACATTGCCAATTATTTGGTCTGATTTTATGGACCAAACCATGAGCCAACAAAATTTAGGCTTTGTTATAAAATGTGCGAGCTATTGATTGAATGTAAAGTATTTGAGGAGTATGATAGTGATGGTGTTTCTTGAGTATTTATAAATTTTCTTTGGTGATTTACAAGGGAAGTATAAAAATGATTGCAAGAATTTAGATATATATATATATATAATTCATAGAGATCCAATCATGGTCATTAACTTGATCTATGAATCCTAGACAATGCTATATCTTGATACGGTTGAAATCTTAAAGAACATTTTTAATTGAGCCATCTTTCCTGAAAGGGCCTATTGTTGATTGATTCTCATGATTTTTGTAGGATTGTCAAGATCTTTTGATTGATCCTTACAATTTTGAATGGACTTGTCAAGATGTCTATTATCATTTGAATGTCCTCCATCGAATGATTTGGATAAGTTTGCAAGCAAATATAATGCTTCTCAGGACATAATTTTCTGAAGATGTTAAAATGTTGATGGAGAGTGGCAATGAATCATGTCATAAGAAAGCCAAGCACCACATTTCATAAACAAAGTGATAGTCAACCTCAATATGTTTAATGTAATTGGGTACCAGTCATGGGAAGCTAGCCAAGACAATAATCAGAAACTTCCATCCACCATCTCTCAAGCAACACCTCTTCTCTTGGGTAACTAGCTCACTCTACATTCCCATGAACCCAAGCCCTCCTTGAATCCACTTGTCCAGTCATCTATAGCTCTCTTTCAGAAACTCCTAGGGCAACTGCATGTCACCAAAGCAAAAATGTCCCTTGATGGCTGCCTATCTATAACTTTATTGTCCTAAGCATCGCTTCTTCAACTTGTTGTATACATGATTACATCACCTACAACTAGACCTGCTTATCGTGCGGCCCAAGCCAATCTCAACCCATGGGGAATAGTAATTTTTTAGGCCCGAGCCCGGCTTGGCCCAATCTTTGGGCCTTCTTCCCAGGCCCGAGCCCACTCTATGCCAAGCTTTAGGCTTCCAAGCCGAGCCACGAGTGTTCACCAGCGGGTTTTTTTTCTTTAACTATTGTTGAAGGAGGCTGGGAGGAGGGGAGGTAGGCAGGAGGCTATGAGGCGGCAGGGAGGAGGGGAGGTAGGGAGGAGGCAAGGGCTGAAGAGGAGGATGATCGGACAACACGAGGGCCGAGGAGGCAGGGAGATTGGGAAGGAGGCGAGACAAGGAGGCTGGGACAACACAAGGTGATGGCTAGTGGGGAGGATCGGACGATGCAAGGAGATGTCAAGGAGGATGGGATAATGCGAGGGTCAATGAGGAGGTAGGGACACTGAGAAGGAGGTGAGCATGCCAAAGATGAAGAGGGATCCAAAATTGGGATTGATGTACAGGTTCAGGTCTGGTGCAAGCCAGTCGATGTAAACCTGAGCCCGACAAATTCAGATTTGATTTTTAGGACTCACACAACCTGGTGGGCTGAAAATTACGGCCTAAGCTCATTTTAAATGGGCCAGGCTTAAAAAGGGCTTGGGCTTGGGCTCAGACGGGCCAGGTAGGCCACTCATGAAATGAGTAAGTCTACCTACAAACATGTATATAGTTAACCTATATATTTTACTTCACTTATTTCCCTTTAGCACCATGATGCCATGTGTTAGCTTCATAACTCCACCTTGCACTGAGTACTCGGTCTCTGGAGTCTTGTGGATAATTAAGCTAAATTAGATTCTTGTGTATCTTAAAAATGTACCTCGCTCAGAGTATGCATTGCTCCAAGTATTTGGATATTTATTATACCAACAGCATCGATCTCACTAGTTGAACCATGGCCCAACTAAATAGTACTTTTCTTTGTCTCGATGGAATCGAACCAATCCTTCTTGGAGCAAACATGGTAAGAACTACTTGAATTCAAATTTTTGCATTATCAAGTGTGTCCATACCTTTGGAGACTGTGAGCATCCCTCCAACCCTCATTACCAAAGGCTCATGTGCCAACACTGCTTCTGAAGAACCATCACTTCACAATTCCTTAATGTAGCCATACTACTGACCAATGTTAGCATAACTATCCCAAACTGCATGGTTCGGGGCATATTGAACCATACTGGCAATAGATCAAGATGGTTCTAGCCTTTGGATCAAGACATAGCAAAAGGGGAGAGGGAGAAAGAGCAAGAGAGAGAGAGGAAGAGAGAGAGAGTGGCTGGCGATGGTCAAAACAGGCACGAGGGAAGGAAAGTGCTCTCTGCCCTCTCCCTTGGCCCTATTTTGGCTGCTGCCCTCTCCCTCTCTTTTTCTCTCTCTCTCCTTCTACCTTTTCCCCTCTTTTCTGGTTTTGCTTATCAGTTCATGTAGGAATGGCATGACATGGGGGTGTACCATACCTTCCCATTGGCCAACTGGCACAAATGCCGGTTTGGGTACTGTTTTTCTTGCTCCTTAAAGTGATAACATTGCACCTTGCTTTTGTCTCTAGATTGGATCTTGATCGTGCAATGCCCAATCCTTTTTCTAGCGGTCTTTCTCTCTCTACCAAAGCATTACTTGAAGAACCCACTTGACTACTTTTTCTTCGAGTCTCCTCAATGAAAAATATTGACATCACTAAAGCCTTAGTGAGAGTTGCCTCACTATTGAAGTTCATGATAAGATCATCTGAAAGTTGGGCATCAAATAAGCAATATCGCAACTTTCTCTAAATCCTTCATCATGACCTCAACTACTACTAACTAGCTAATTAATGTATTAAACTGATTAATATGCTCTGACAATGAAGCTCCCTCTTGCATCCTCAAGGTGTACAACTACCTTCAAAGAAAGTTCGTATTTGATGTGGACATTCCTTCATGCATACTTCTTAACTTGTCCCATAATCCTGTTCGTATTTGACATAGACATTCCTTCATACATGCTCCTTAACTTGTCCCATAATCCTCTAGCAGTGGTCTCTGAGGAAACATTAAACAAGACAGACTCATCAAGTGCTAGGTAAAGATCAACCATCGTCATTGTCTTTTTTGGCAAACTCTATCCATCATAGTAGCAGACTTCATCTCTTTGCCTCCAAGCACCACATCACTCCCATCCTTCACTGATATGGCTTGCATCTTCAATTTCCATAATGCAAAGCTGGTGCCTTTAAATCTTGCAATTTCAGTAGATCTGTCTCCCATCTTGAACAATCTACCATTTGTCTCTGCTTCAGTCTCAAGCATTGATTTCAATTGTGACAGCCTTAGGAATAGCTGAATAAAATAATAGCAAAATAATAGAGAATAAAATTTGCATGACACAGCAGGATTTGATGTGGTTCATCCAAAATCTTGGCTACGTCCACTAGGGGAGCAAGAGATCCACCATATTAGATTGAGTACATGGCTTTTTACAAATGCTTGTAGAGAGCAATGGTCCAGATAAAATAACACAGGAAAGACCAATACAGAGAAGACATTGCCAAGAAATCTTTCATAGAAAAAGCACATTACAGAGCAGTTGCTGAGATGTTGAGAGCCAAGATAAACCACCAAGAAAATAATCTTTCTTTTCCTTATCTATCTCATTTTCTTCCTCTTCTTCTATCTCTTCCGCCCATCTTTCTATCATCTCTCTCTCTTCTCAGAGCCAAACACCCCTCTTCGTAAAGTAGGAACCAGACAGGTGGCAGTCCCAATCCTGATTGGACTTATATGATGACATGGCAAAGAAGCTACAACTCTCAACAAGATCAAGGCTTCTTTGCTCTCCACGAGATGCAATTCACTTTTAAGAACTTACACGTTACTATGGTGGAGCATCGTGTGGATGGATAGGAAACCCAGTCAGCATCTAAGAATGCATAGAGATCCAATGTATTATTGGCCATAATATGAATGGCACAAGTGGGTGTCCGAAGTACATCTGACAAATTTCTGTACATTTGTTGATAGTATACCATATTGTAAGGGATGCCATGGGCTGACAAGTATGATTCACTGAACGGAAGTCAGGTGTAGTCATGGTTAAGGTTCTTTATTTTTTTTAAAAAAAACAATTCATGGTTAAGTACTGAAGAGGACAGAGTACTGCAATAATGAGTGGTAGAATCTGGTGGAAGGGCTGCAGACTTAGTTCCCATTGCTATGGAGATAAGATTGCAAGAGTCCAACTGTGCAGGAGCAAGCTGACAAATATATTTAGCTTGTGTCAGGAACAAAATTAGAGATTAATGCACTTGGATTCCAAGAAATAATGAAGTGGCTCAAGGTCTTCCGTGGAAAATTCTTCACCCTGGAGAGAAATAAATGAATCAAGAAAGCCGGTATTATCCCCTGTTACATAATTTTGTCCACAAAATGTGGTAGAATAATCGATTTAGCATACCTGAGGACAATCAAAATTTAAAAGGTAAGCTATTGGCAGTGCTGCAGAAGAAACCTAACATTGAGAGAGAGCTGAAACAGTCAAATTAGGTGTGTGGGTCTGTTTAAGCCCATTTGAAAACCCTGCTTAAAGCGGCAGACATATGTGGGCCTTGTTGAGTCCAGAAAACTGGCATTTGCTCCATGAAAACTAGCTCTAAAAGATAACCACGCAAATACATCTTTTACATCTATCTGACGATTGGTCATTGATTTATAATAGCAAGAGTAAGAATAGTTAGAAAATATCATGTCTGATAATGAGACTAAAAGTTTTAATAAAATTGATTCTCTCTCCACAAGGCAAATTCAAGCTCTTTGGCCATGAACATTATTTTTCTTGTTGCCTCAAATTTGTTGGACTTCAGTTGTACCCACCATACAACACATATCCTTCTATCTTTGCAGCCTCAGTTAATTTTCTCATTTTTCGAACTTCCATGTGCTTGAGAACCTCACCACATTTGAGATCCAATCAAGAGAGTCCTTAAGAATGCCCATTCCTTATTTGTTTTCCTGTCACATATTTTTTTTCCTCGAGATGATGATTTCACAAGTTTTGATGAAAGTCTTCACTGTCTGGATTCATGCAAGAGCCATGGATCTTATGAAAACAAACTCTGATGTTGCATTAATCAGTTTTTTGTCCTTTTTTATTTAAATAAGAAAAAAAAATCATTTCAATCCTATACATTAAGTCAACTTTCAAATTTGAACAGCAAAGAAGGCTCCTAACTTCTGATACTTTTCTGCAATTAATGTGGTGTAAGATGGGAAAGAGTAAAATAGAAGAGGTTTTGAGAAAATAAAAAGAGGAGTTGGAGATACAAAGAAGATTCAAGACTAAGCAAATCTTGATTTCTAGGTGGACTTTCATCATCCTGCAAATAAAGACTAAGGGGATTCATTGTATATATTTCATTTTGCTCTTTTCCTTTTTGCTTGTCATTTCTTGATGGACTTGAAAAAAAATTTGATCCTATTTCCTAGAGAAAGAAGAAAAATAATCAAGACTTGTTTTCCTGACTCCATCAAATATTTATCTTCTTCTTGGGGCTGCAATCTACAATATAGGGAAGGGAATCTGAGGATTCTCAATATGTAACTTCTTGTCAAACCATTTTATGGCTACATGCTAAGTCTGGTAAAGGCAAGTCTACAAGATAAAAGCAATCCATTCCTGTTTTCCCTCTTATCGCTATTATAGCATATTAATCTTTCTAGTAAATCAAGGCTAGGTGGTGTTCTTGTAAATATTGTTGGACACCTGTATGCAAATGATGCTTAAAGAAAGACTTTCGAACAAGATGATGAAGGGGATGGTGCATATAAAACTAATTTTGCAAAGACAACATTGTTGAGTTGCATCTGTGACACATAATGCTGGAAATGAGTGGTTGTCCAATCATTTCAGAGAAAAATCTTTTGACATTTGTATGTATGTTTCACATGTTTAAAGATTTCAATTTGTATCCTAGAGTAAAGAACGGAGTTTGTAGTTTTTCCTTTAATTTTTCATTCTTAATTGATCTTAACCCTTTATGCACATCTGCAGGATTTTGGTATCCTTATCGAAATATATTTTCCTTGGCTGATGAGCTTGGCATCCAGCCATTCACCAAGTGGACCAGATCAGCATTTTACTCCCCAGAAGGCGTGGAGGTAATATTTATTTGTATGTACTCCAAGCAAGTGAATGTTTCTCTTTCTTCAAAATTTGGCAGGGAAAATCCATTTTATTTTCATTTTAACAAAGGATCATTTACATTTGTTGATTTTTAGTACTTTATTTTGCTGAATTGTTCCATTTTGAACTTTACTTGACTGTTCAATCCTGAACCTCAAATAAATGCATGCATTAAGCCTGTAGATGCATTAGTTGATGCAAACATATTTGTGATTGTGGATTTAAATATCTGTACAGACCGTTGATACCAGCTGTTCCTTGTTGGTTTTTACTGACACATGATACATCATCTTTGTAGTGCATACCAATATGGATATGGCACTATACCATACGGGCAACTTGCAGGTATGGTAATGGTCCATATACAAGAGCCAGTACTTCAACCCTTGTTTGTAGCGGATGCACACAAAATACTCGTAAATATACAAGAAAATATATTATTAACTGTTGAGGCGGGGCATTGTAGTTTAATAAAGTTCAAAATAGACTAATTTTGTCAAAACTAAAAAGTGACTCTTTTTTTTTGGGTACATAAAAAAAGTGACTCCTTTTTCCTGATAATAAAAAAAGGGTTTTTTGCTTCCATAATTCCTTTCCTTCTTTCTTCCTTTTTGGTGTTATTATTATATCCTCTTACTGTACAAAAACTGGATTTTTATCACCATCATGCAGGCTGAATTTCCTATATTTCAAGATATGCCCCAATTACCAACTCCTTTTGGAGCCCTCGTATACCCCCAAGTATGTCATACAATACCTTAATCTTTTCTACTAATATTGTTGAGAAACAGGCTGGAGTTCTTTCTGTATCCAAATTTCCTCTTGGTTATATAAGGCCTCTATTCTTTGGTACAGTTTTTTCAGCTTCCTTTGGTGGATCGGTTGACATCGGTTCCTCTTATGCTTGCAGGTACAGATTCAAGGCTTTTTTTTGTTACTTAAGGGCCAATCCCTATGAAAACACAATAGTTCCGTGGTTTGCAATTATGGTTAATAATAACAGTTTATCCTCAACTTTTTGCCATCTGATATGCATTAATGGCATGCAGTCATCGACTTTGACAACACTGACGCTGCCTGGAGAAAATATGATTCAAGTGAGTAAATATCTAGATCACCTGCGGAATAAAGAATTTATATTTGTTGCAGCTAAACTGTGAGAATATAAGTTATAGCTAAAGAAAAGCTCGGAAGTTGACAAATTCTTTAGACTAACCAGGAAAATTTCCATGATAGTGACTGCAAGGGAACTTTTTAAACAATATGGTTGCTCAGCAAGCCTCTACCAAAAGGTTTTTGAACCTCTACTTCAGGTTGGCCTATTTGCTCCTGCAGAACAATGTAGCGCTGCTGCAACCTTGGGAATGCTGTACTATTACATATTGTCCCATCAGGTTAGATTTATCCACTTCCTTGGCAGTATTGATATGATATTTATATTTAGAGTAAAATGAGAAGAATGTGATGATATTTTCAGATCTTGTTGTGGTAGTATATTTTATGTTGACAATTGGTATACTAGGCATTCTTTTCCATGCTTTCACCATCTGTTTAAGGTCTTAAGAGATGTTTATCTTCTTTGTGCTTGTACAGCAAAACTTTGATGTGGTTTGGTGTCGTGGGACAGTCGAGGAAAAAGTTTTTTTGCCATGGCTGGAGTTAATGAAAATAAAAGGTTTAAAATTTCATGATAACAAAATGGTGACGGATTTTATGGTAAACGAGGACACTGGATGCATTTCAGGAGTTGTATGTGGGCGGGAGATTTATGAGGCCGATGCTTTTATCCTTGCTGTAGGAGTTTCTACTCTTAAGTCCACTGTTATCAGCAGGTATCACTTAGTTGATATCATCCTCAGAAAGTGTCAGTTGCCCCAATTTAACTTATTTTTTTTTATCCTATCACTGTTTGTGTTTCAGTTAGGCTACCACCTAGCACTACGGGGTAAACTATCCTCTGAAGCCCCAATGTCTTGTTCTTGTAAAGCCTGCAATAGTAATTTCTGCTTGTGTGCTAATAGTAATGGAGCCTATCGTTATAATATGCAATATATCATAATTTCAGATCTCTGATTGGTAGTTTGCCTGTAGTTCTGCGCTGCAATCACAGCAGGAGTTTCTGAATGTTCTTAACTTGGACACGATTGACGTACTCTCCGTTAAACTATGGTTTGATAGGAAGGTTTGCAAAATATGATGCTTCTTTTCTTAGGCAGCAGGCATTTTTCAAGTAAAACCGAAGTACTGACTCCAAATACTATTAGGTTGAAATTCCAAAGGAAGCCAATGTTTGCTTTGGTTTTGATGATTCAACTGCATCGACTTTCTTCGTCTTGAACTCAATTTATGATGAATATAAAGAAGAACCAGCAACAGTGTTGGAGGCTGAGTTTGTGAGTTCCTATCCTATCGAAACTGACAATCTTTTACTGCCAGCACTAATTCACTTCCAGTTTATTTGTAAAATAGAAACAAAAATGCATTAATTTTTTGACATCTTGCATGTGTATGTTTCCTTCACTGCAGTATAATGTCACTCGGGCCTTGCTTCTAAGTGACGAGCAGCTTGTTGCAAAAGTGGTGTCATACCTTTCGATATGCATAAAAGAATTTCAAGAAGCCATAGTACTGCAGCATACTGTTGTCAGATTCCCCAAATCTGCAACTCATTTTTTTCCAGGTAACATTCTTATAGCAATTCTAGCAAACCGCTGATGAATGTTTTACAGTGTTTGGTAAGTGAAACTCGCACCAGATGATATAGAACAATAGCCTAGCTCATAAACTGTAGCCACATAACTTGGGACAAATTTTATGGCTAGATAACCAATCAATACATTTGAGAATCTCATCATCACTAATACAATTGACATCTCTTGCTTAAGTTTATTCTTATGTGGATTGTATGTCCAACCTCTTTCTCATCAACCTGGCAAGCTTGTCTCGTATGTACATTTGGCATGATCATACCAACAAGCCACCTTTATAGCTTTCTGTAATGTACTAATTTTTGAAATATTCTTACTGCAACATTCATTTCGAGAACAAGAAGTGTGAACATTGTTCTAAAACTGGTAACAAGATTTAGTCAACAAAAGCAAGAACTTTTGGAATTGGTCTAGTATGGAAAAATCTAAGAACCAACCATGCAAGCTGAAAAGGGAGTCTTGGATTTAAGTACTTGTCCATGACTACATAAGTCACTGGTGTTAAGGTAAAGTTTAGGTCCATAACTCTATCAGGACTGAATTATGTGCCTGGGATGTCATGAGATGAAATCCATGTTACCTGAGTAATACTAGCTATAGTTAACAGTCTTTGCCTTGCCCATCTACTCTCTCTCTCTCTCTTTTGTTCTTTTGATAGCATAGATCAGCCAAGCTAGCCAAAGGTACAGCAGTAGGCCTTCTCCACTGCCTCAGTCCACTGGACCAGGGAGCTGGTGGAGAAGAGCCATGGAAACCCATGTCCCATTTGTTAAGAACAACACCATCAAGCAACATCCAACCGGGGACTAAGCCCAACCTGTACAACACAAAATCCCAGAAGAAAACAGAACCTGTGATAAACTAAGGACATTAATAAAACACATGGGTGCAAGTTGTCAACATCTTGCACCTCGGAGTATCTCATCACTTCTGCTCTAGATGATCTTCCTCACTGCCATTCTCTAACCGATGCCGGTAACCAGTGGCAAGGCTACAAAAAAACACTCATGTTTCTTGCTTGCTTTTATAGAAACCAATATGATCAACCAAAATAGAGAGATTTCTAGCATGGTTATCAAAAAATTCTATGTAATCTCGAATCATCTCATCAATCGTGAGTTCGCAGGTTCTTATAAGTACATGTTGCGGGGCTCGACTACCTTTCCAAATTTGTTTATGGCCGGCGATTGGATAGTCACTCGACATGGGTCCTGGTCACAGGTGAGGAAATGAAAACTCGGTATGAGTAGATGCTTCATCTTTATACCAGCAACACATGAAAGACACACCATTTATTACCGTGGGCAGGAGAAAGCATATGTGACTGGACTGGAAGCTGCTAACAGGGTCGTGGACTACCTTGGTGAGGGTGATTTTGCCAAAATAATTGCTGTGGAGGAAGATGAGCCTCATATTGAAACACTGAGGAGTCTTAACAGAAGGGTCAATGAGCTAACGGCTCAAATCCCCTTCTCTGACTTTTTCCTCTAGAAGAACCCATAATATTTTATCAGCATAAGATCAATTGTGTGTTAAAAAACAAATAAAAAAAATGTGTTAATATACTGATTTACATATAAATTAATTTATATTGGGTATTTGGGCTTGATTACTCCATGCAGAGAAAGAATGAGCAAGCACTGACAAAGTTGGGTTGGGTACACTTTTTTTTTTTTTTTAATCTAATTTCCTGTTAGCATTCAGTAATAGTGCAGCAGTTGGAGTGTCCCTTGTCTTATGTGGTGATTAACAACAAAAACCTCTAAACAAAGACTTCCCTGGTGGTTGCACTTCTCAGGGACAAGAGATTCTTGGTTCAAGTCTTGGTTAGTCTATTCCCAAGTATTCAAGCCTAGACAATTATAATATGGGCAGGTCGTCTTCCTTTCTCTCTACCTCGTAAGAAAAGTAAATTCTTATATGCATTGGAAGATAAATGAAAACAAGTCTTTGTTGAGTATTACTAGGAAACTGTTTTCTCGAGACATATCAACCCAACTGAGGTTGATTTTGACCATACAAATACATGATGAGAAGCTTTTTACATTTTAACGTGATCATGCGTTTCAAAATATTTTAATCTATTTGCTTCTAGTAGAGTTGTATTGTATGGTTTGGTAAGAGCAGCTTGAAGACCCTAATTACAATTATATCTATGCTTCATGCATTTTTTTTCAAATAAAATTTGTTTACAGTGTATTTTTATGGTTGTGGTGAGGGATTTTAATTGTGTTATTGGATCTAAGGATAAGAGGGGTGGCGGACCATTTGTAGAAGACACTGGTTTTAGAGAATTTTTAAATTTTTTGCAATCAAATGGCTTGGTGGATTTAGAGTTTGTTGGCTATATTTGGTGTAATAATCGCTTGGAAGGGGCTAGGGTTTGAAAAAGAATTGATAAAATATGTTCTATCTCGAGCTGGCTTTAGTGGTTTCCTGCGCACCTTGTTGGGCATCATCCTAACATTGCCTTGAACCACTACTCGGCGTTCCTTTCTACTGATTCTTTAGCTTCCTGTTGCTCTCCTTTTAGGTTTGAGAATTTTTGGTTGGCCTATCTAGACCTGTCAAAATACATTAGAGTTCATGGGCCAGTCCATTTGATCCTATAAATCGATCGAGCTGGACCGGAAAAAAATAGTCCATTTATGTAACCGGGTTTTTTTTGGCCCGGTCCTTGTAGCCTATGGGCTGAATTGGGTTAAGACCGGGTCAGCCCATGGGTCAGGGATTTTTTTTTAAAAAAATATTAAAAATTAAAAGTTAAAACTGGGTTAGGAATTTTTTTGGTTAATTGGTTTTTTTCTAAACCAAGATTTCTTTTTTTTTCCCTTTTTAATCTATTCCTGTCTGGCCATCTCATCGAGTCACCCGTTCCTCTTCTGCAGCATTCCCACTTTCGTTCCGTAGCCTATTCCAATTCAACAAGACATCGAGGCTTTGCTGCTCTCCCATTCCAGTGAAGGAGAAGAGAAAAATCGGTGCTGATGGTGACGTCGATGATGACAAAGGTGCGGTGGAGGAGAAAAGCGATGTTGGCATCGAGACAAGTATAACTAAATATCAACGACCGGTGAGGACTCCTCAATTTTTTTTTTTTTTTTGATTTTTTTATCAACAAAAAGTTAGAGATAGGGGTGGGGGGTGTTGCCGTCGTTGTGCCGGCCTGTCGGGAGAGCTCTTCTTTCTCTATTATCGTTGCCTCCGATGTCGAATCTCCACTCATCTATGAATCTCGACCCGAATGTCAGATCTTCGGCTTTGCCCGGTTGCCTCACATGACAAGGCCCTTCCCAGCGATCAGCTCCCACCATTCCAGAAGACTCTCTGCCCTCCGTGCCAGCCATGCCCCTCTCCCCGACGGTTACTCACTTAGTTTTATCTCCATGCGGTGTCTTCAAAGATTCAAGCTAATGAAACTATAACTGCAATTTATCCCCATTTGGCCATTTTCCTTTAGTAAAAAAAAAAATAATCGATCCTGGATGAATCGTGGTGCAAGGGATTTATCTTATGCTCTGTCAGCTCTGATATGTTATCAAGGGACTGTGCCACTTCTTTTTAGTAAAAAAAAATAAAAAGAAAGAAGGCTTATAAAGGAGTAAAAAAATGGTTTAAATTTTAATATTTTATAACCATATATGAATATAATTATGATATTTGCTGGACTTAGAGATTAATCAATAATCATCATACAGTACATTCAATATTCATCAATGTAATGTATAAATGTTGGGGATTAATCAATAAGTCAATAACCAATATTACAAACTTACAATACAAGTGTACTCGTTATTCATCAATACGCAATATAATTGTACAAATGCATGAATGTAATATACGTTACCGTGAGATTAATCAGTAATTTAGTACATAATATATAAATATAATAAAGTAAAAATAAAATAATTAATTAATAAAGAAATACACGAAAGAAAATTAGTTATGCTATAATTATTTTTTAAAATAAATTTTATAATTTTAGATTTAATTATTTAAAGTTTACTGTATTT
The DNA here is from genome assembly GCA_021397845.1 of Areca catechu. Lineage (NCBI taxonomy): Eukaryota > Viridiplantae > Streptophyta > Magnoliopsida > Arecales > Arecaceae > Areca > Areca catechu. Next base: position 152,154,271 of record CM038049.1, on the reverse strand, counting down.
TACTGTATTAGATTTTAAATAAGGTACTGACTGTTGCCTACCTTACCGCGGTGGCCTGTAGCTCGTGAGCTGGCACCGGTCTCGGACTCTCTCACCTCGAGATCTCCAAGCTTCCGGACCTGCAAAACAAAGTCAGAGATCCGGGCCGGGGATTCCGACGGGGACACTCCGACGGTCAAGTTAGAGAGCGGCAAGATGGAACAGATCCCCTAAGACGGGTTCCCGAAGGATTCCCGTGCTTAGAGGAGATATAGACAAAAGAAGGGTGTGGAAGAGGGGTTGAATCCTGGCTTCCCGTGCTAGGTTCACCGAGCTCACGCTTGAGGACTTCTTGAGGCCTTCTAGGATCGTTCTCTTGGTGTTTTTCTCCCCTTTTCGACCTACCTTTCTGTCCGCTTTCTCTGTCTTTTTATACCTCTGGATCGCCTTCAGCCCATGCTCCCTCCTGGGGGGGCTCCCCGAGATCTCTGGTCCTTCCCCTCCTCCTCCTTCAAGTCTGGGAGTTAAGTGGCCGGCACACCTCGCCCGCCGTGTGTCATGAAAGGGGGAAGACTGGCGAGACCTCGGGCAGAGCGCGGGAGATCTCCTTTCGGGGCGTTGATGGTGGGCTTCCAGCCATTTCAGGCTCCTGCTCGCTAGGATTTCATTCCTCGATTGCGGGGCCTTGATTAACTGGTGTAAACGAGGTTTCACGTATCACTACAGGCCGTACCAGCACCTTGTACGGAGCACGACGCGCGCCGGCTCTAGTGGCGACCTCACGACCCATGTCTCTGCCTCCCCGAGGCTTTGCAGAGTAGGCCTGACTTCGGCTGAGGTGGACCCATCACGAGGCGCCACCTGGCGGTAGAGCAGGGGCTGCCAGCTTCGATCGAGGTGGACCCCTCCTGGGTGGACACCTGGCGGAGTGGCAGAGAGAGGCTCGACTTCGATTGAGATGGACCCGTCTTGGGAGGGCCAGCTGGTGAAGGAGCAAGAGGGTCCGGCTCGACCTTGGCAGAGGTGGACCCGTCTTGGGGTGCCACCTAGCGAGGGAGCGAGGGGCCGCCAGCTTCGGTCGAGATGGACCCCTTCTGGGTGGACACCTGGCGGAGTGGCAGAGAGGCGCGACTTCGATCGAGGTGGACCCGTCATGGGGCGCCACCTGGCGAGGGATCAGGAGGGCCGCCAGCATCGACCGAGGTGGACCCCTCCTGGGTGGACACCTGGCGGAGCGAAGAGAGGTGCTCGACTTCGACCGAGGTGGACCCGTCATGGGGTGCCACTTGGCGAAGGAGCAGGAGGGCCTGGCTCGACCTCGGCAGAGGTGGACCCATTATGGGGTGCTACCTGGCGAGGGAGCAGGAGGCCGCCAGCATCGACCGAGGTGGACCCCTCTTGGATGGACACCTGGCGGAGCGGTAGAGAGGTGCTCAACTTTGGTCGAGGTGGACCCGTCATGGGGTGCCACATGGCGAAGGAGCAGGAGGGCCTGGCTCGACCTCGACAGAGGTGGACCCGTCATGTGGCGCCACCTGGCGAGGGAGCAGGAGGCCGCCAGCATCGGTCGAGGTGGACCCCTCTTGGGTGGATACCTGGCGGAGCGGCAGATAGGTGCTCGACTTCGGCCGAGGTGGACCCGTCATGGGAGGCCACCTGGCGAAGGAGCAGAAGGGCCTGGCTCGACCTCGGCAGAGGTGGACCCGTCATGGGACACCACTTGGCGAGGGAGCAGGAGGCCACTAGCATAGGCCGAGGTGGACCCCTCCTGGGTGGACACCTGGCGGAGCGGCAGAGAGGTGCTCGACTTCGACCGAGATGGACCCATCATGGGGTGCCACCTGGCGAAGGAGCAGGAGGGCCTGGCTCGACCTCGGCAAAGGTGGACCCATCATGGGGCGCCACCTGGCGAGGGAGTAGGAGGTCGCCAGCATCGGCCGAGGTGGATCCCTCCTGGGTGGACACCTGGCGAAGTGGCAAAGAGATGCTCGACTTCGGCTGAGGTGGACCCGTCATGGGGTGCCACCTGGCGAAGGAGCAGGAGGGCCTGGCTCGACCTTGGCAGAGGTGGACCCGTCATGGGACGCCACCTGGCGAGGGAGCAGGAGGTCGCCAGCATCGGCCGAGGTGGACCCCTCCTGGGTGGACACCTAGCAGAGCGGCAGAGAGGTGCTAGACTTCGGCCGAGGTGCACCCGTCATAGGGCACCACCTGGCGAAGGAGCAGGAGGGCCTGGCTCAACCTCGGCAGAGGTGGACCCATCATGGGGCGCCACCTAGCGAGGGAGCAGGAGGCTGCCAGCATAGGCCGAGGTGGACCCCTCCTGGATGGACACCTGGCGGAGCGGCAGAGAGGTGCTCGACTTCGGTCGAGGTAGAACCATCATGGAGGGCCACCTGGCGAAGGAGCATGAGGGCCTGGCTCGATCTCGGCAGAGATGGACCTGTCATGGGGCGCTACCTGGCGAGGGATCAGGAGGGCCGCCAGCATAGGCCAAGGTGGACCCCTCCTGGGGCCGAGGTGGACCCCTCCTGGGTGGACACCTGGCGGAGCGGCAGAGAGGTGCTTGACTTCGACCGAGGTGGAACCATCATGGGGGGCCACCTGGCGAAGGAGCAGGAGGGCCTGGCTCGACCTCGGCAGAGGTGGACCCGTCATGGGGCGCCACCTGGCGAGGGAGCAGGAGGGCCGCCAGCATCGGCCAAGGTGGACCCCTCTTGGGTGGACACCTGGCTGAGCGGCAGAGAGGTGCTCGACTTCGACCGAGGTGGACCCGTCATGTGGGGCCACCTGGTGAAGGAGCAGGAGGGCCTGGCTCGACCTCGGCAGAGGTGGACCCGTCATGGGGCGCCACCTTGCGAGGGAGCAGGAGGGCTGCCAGCATCGATCGAGGTGGACCCCTCCTGGGTGGACACCTGGCGGAGCGGCAGAGAGGTGCTCGACTTCGGTCGAGATGGACCCGTCATGGGATGCCACCCGGCGAAGGAGCAGGAGGTTTGAAAGAAAAAATCCACATGGCAACTGCGGCTTCCAGCTGGGTTTGGCACAAGGTCCACGTCAGCGATGTTGCCATATCACTAACCATATTGATTTATTTAAATTATTGGATTATAGAAAAATAATGGAGTCCGTGAATACCACTATTAATAATTTGGATGATGATGAGGTTACTGAAACTCTTTCTTTTAAAAATACTAGAAGAGAAACATCAAGTATTTGGAAATATTTCTCAAAAATTGGTAAAGATAAAGAAGGGGTTGAAAGGGCAGCTTGCAATCATTGTAAAGAAATATGCAGTTGGTACCAATCCTAAAACTTGCATCATTGTGGGACTTCACATTTAACTCGTCATATTTCAAGCTGTAAAGAAATTACATATCAAGATGTGGGTCAAATGCTCATTGCTCAAGATAGAAAAATGAGGTTAAAAAAGATAAATCAAAAGGTTCATCGATAAATGTTAGCAGAAGCTATAATTCAGCATGATTTACCTTTTTCTTTTGTTGAATATGAGAAGATTAGAGCTTGGGCAAATACGTTAAATCCAGATATAGTGGTGTATTCTAGAAATATTATTGTTTATAATATCAAAAAAGTCTATACAAAGAGAAGGAGAAGCTTAAGCAAGTCATAGCTAAGATTCCTAATAGAGTATGTTTTAATTCTGATATATGGACAGCATCTACTATAGAAGGTTATATTTATTTAACTGCCCACTTTGTTAATAAAAATTGAAAATTATGTAGTAAAATTCTCAACTTTTGTCATATAAAATCTCCACAAACTAGAGATGAATTGGAAGCAACTATATTTGAATGTTTGAAGCAATAGGGAATAGATAAAAAGGTTTTTTCTTTTACCTTAGATAATGCTTCTGCTAATGATAATATGCAAGATATTTTGAAAAATCATCTCTGTTTGTAAAATAGTTTATTGTGTGATGGTGAATTTTTTCATGTGTGATGTTCTGCTCATATATTAAATCTCATTATTCAACAGGGTTTAAAAGTAGCCAGTGAAGTATTATTTAAAATCAATAAAAGTGTTAAATATGTAAGGGAATCATATGGGAGGATGATTAAATTTCAAGAATGTGTTTAGCAAGCTAGCATTGATATGAAAATTGGTTTAAGGTTGGATGTCTCAACTAGATGGAATTTAATATGGCTACATCGCTGACGTGGAGCACGTATCAGGTCCAGCTGGACGCGGTCAGTACCACATGGATTTTTTCTTTCAAAAGATCCCCCGTTCGGGAAAAAGTGCTCCTGCTCCTTCGCCAGGTGGCACCCCAAGACGGGTCCACCTCGGTCGAAGTCGAGCCTCTCTCTGCCACTCCACCGGGTGTCCACCCAGGAGGGGTCCACCTCGGTCGAAGCTGGCGGCCTTCTGCTCCCTCGCCAGGTGGCACCCCAAGACGGGTCCACCTCTGCCGAGGTCGAGCCGGGCCCTCCTGCTCCTTCGCCAGGTGGCACCCCAAGATGGGTCCATCTCGATCGAAGTCGAGCCCCTCTTTGCCACTCCACCAGGTGTCCCCCCAGGAGGGGTCCACCTCGGCAGAAGCTGGCGGCCTCTCACTCCCTAGCCAGGTGGCACCCCAAGACGAGTCCGCCTCTGTCGAGGTCGAGCCGGGCCCTCCTGCTCCTTCACCAGGTGGCACCCCAAGACGGGTCCACCTTGGCCGAAGTCGAGCATCTCTCTGCCACTCAGTCGGGTGTCCACCCAGGAGGGGTCCACCTCGGCCGAAGCTGGCGGCCCCTTGCTCCCTCGCCAGGTGGCACCCCAAGACGAGTCCACCTCTGCCGAGGTCGAGCCGGGCCCTCCTGCTCCTTTGCTAGGTAGCACCCCAAGACGGGTCCACCTCGATCGAAGTCGAGCATCTCCCTGCCACTCCACCAAGTGTCCACCCAGGAGGGGTCCACCTCGGCCGAAGCTGGCGGCCCCCCGATCCCTCGCCAGGTGGCACCCCAAGAAGGGTCCACCTCTACCGAGGTCGAGCCGGGCCCTCCTGCTCCTTCGCTAGGTGGCACCCCAAGACGGGTCCACCTCGGTCGAAGTCGAGCATCTCTCTGCCACTCTGCCGGATGTCCACCCAGGAGGGGTCCACCTCGGTTGAAGCTGGCGGCCCCTCGCTCCCTTACTGGGTGGCACCCCAAGATGGGTCCACCTCTGCCGAGGTCGAGCCGAGCCCTCCTGCTCCTTCGCCAGGTGGAACCTCAAGACGGGTCCACCTCGGTCGAAGTCGAGCATCTCTTTGCCACTCCACCATGTGTCTACCCAGGAGGGGTACACCTCGGCCGAAGCTGGCGGCCCCTCGCTCCCTCACCAGGTGGCACCCCAAGACAGGTCTACCTCTGCCGAGGTCAAGCCAGGCCCTCCTGCTCTTTCGCCAGGTGGCACCCCAAGACGGGTCCACCTTAGCTGAAGCTAGCGGCCCCTCGCTCCCTCGCCAGGTGGCACCCCAAGACAGGTCCACCTCTGCCGAGGTCGAGCCAGACCCTCCTGCTCCTTTACCAAGTGGCACCCCAAGACGGGTCCACCTCGGCCGAAGTCGAGCATCTCTCTGCCACTCCGCCGGGTGTCCACCTAGGAGGGGTCCACCTCGACCGAAGATGGCGGCCCCTCCTCCCTCGCCAGGTGGCACCCCAAGATGGGTCCACCTCTACCGAGGTCGAGCCGGGCCCTCTTGCTCCTTCGCCAGGTGGCACCCCAAGACGGGTCCCCCTCGGCCGAAGTCGAGCATCTCTCTGCCACTCCGCCGGGTGTCCACCTCGACCGAAGCTGGTGGCCACTCGCTCCCTCGCCAGGTGGCACCCTAAGACGGGTCCACCTTTGCCAAGGTCGAGACGAGTCCTCCTGCTCATTCACCAGGTGGCACCCCAAGATGGGTCCCACTCGGCCAAAGTCGAGCATCTCTCTGCCACTCCGCCGGGTGTCCACCCAAGAGGGGTCCACCTTGGCCGAAGCTGGCAGCCCCTCGCTCCCTCGCCAGGTGGCACCCCAAGACGGGTCCACCTCTGTCGAGGTCGAGCCAGGCCCTCCTGCTCCTTCGCCAGGTGGCACCCCAAGACAGGTCCACCTTGGTCGAAGTCGAGCACCTCTCTGCCACTCCGCCGGGTGTCCACCCAGGAGGGGTCCACCTCGACCGAAGTTGGCGGGCCCTCGCTCCCTCGCCAGCTGGCACCCCAAGATGGGCCCACCACTGCCGAGGTCGAGCCAGGCCCTCCTGCTCCTTCGCCAGGTGGCACCCCAGGATGGGTCCAGCTCGGCCGAAGCCGAGCATCTCTCTGCCACTCCGCCAGGTGTCCACCTAAGAGGGGTTCACCTCGGACGAAGCTGGCGGCCCTTCTCTCCCTTGCCGGGTGGCACCCCAAGACGGGTCCACCTCTACCGAGGTCGAGTCGGGCCCTCCAGATCCTTCACCAGGTGGCACCCCAAGACGGGTCCACCTCGGTCGAAGTCGAGCCTCTCTCTGCCACTCCGCCAGGTGTCCACCCAGGAGGGGTCCACCTCGGCCGAAGCTGGCAGCCCCTGCTCCACCGCCAGGTGGCGCCCCCTGACGGGTCCACCTCGGCCAAGGTCAGCCCTACTCTGCAAAGCCTCGGACAGGCAGAGACACGGGTTGCGAGGTCACCACTAGAGCCAGCGCGCACCGCGCTCCGTATAAGGCGCCAGTACGGCCTGCAGTGACACGCGAAACCTTGTTTACACCAGTTAGTCAGGGCCCCGCAACCGAGGAATGAAATCCTAGCGGGCAGGAGCTTGAAACGGCTAGAAGCCCATCGTCAACACCCCAAAAGGAGAGCTCCCGCGCTCGGCCCAAGGCCTCACCAGTCTTCCCTCTTTCGTGACACACTGCGGACGAGGCGGGCCGGCCACTTAACTCCCAGACTCAAAGAAGAAGGGGAAGGAGAAGGTCCAGAGATCTCAGGGAGCCCCCTGGAAGGGATGTGGGCTGAAGGCAGTTCGGTGGTATAAAAGGGATAGAAAAAATGGATGGAAAGGTAGGCCAGAAAAGGGAGAGAACATCGAGAAAACGATCCGGGGGGATCCCAGGAAGTCCTCAGGCATGAGCTCGGTGTACCCCGCGCAGGAAGCCAGGCTTCAACTCCCCTCTTCCCCACACTTCTTTCATTTACATCTCCTCTAAGCACGAAAATCCTCCAGGAACCCATCTTGAAGGTCCTGTTCCATCTTGCCGCTCTCTTACTTGACCGTCGGAGTGCCCCCACCGGAATCCCCGGTCCGGGTCTCTAACTTTGTTTTGCAGGTCCGGAAGCTTGAAGACCTCGAGGTGAGAGAATCCGAGAACCGGCGCCAGCTCACGAGCTGCAGGCCACCGCGATGAGATCGGCAATAGAATTCAACATATTTGATGCTTGAAAGTACAATCAAATATCGAAAAGCCTTTGATATTCTGCAAGCGATTGATAGGAATTATAAATATTGCCCAAAAAAATGAAGAGTGGAGAAAGGGAGACAATGTATATAAATTCTTGGAACCATTCCATGGACAACAAACATGATCTCAGGTTCATCTTACCCAACCTCCAACTTATATTTCATGCAAGTTTGAAAAATTGAATATATGTTGAATAAGAACTCGTACAATGATGATGAGGTAATAAGGGAGATGGCTTCTAGGATGAAAGTGAAGTTTGATAAATATTAGAAGGATTATAGTATGGTGCTTATTTTTGGAGGTATTCTTGACCCACGAATACACAAAGCTTGACCCTTCAACTTTCCAAAAAAAGGTAAAAAATGTGAAGGAGAAATTAAAGATGCTTTTTGGAGAATATACAAGCAACTTCAATGTACCAAGTGCTTCTCCATCATCTAACGAGTCCATCTTGTTGCATAGGCCAAGTGAAAATGAAAGTAAACACAAGAGATCAAGAATCTTCAATGTAAGTTTCATATTTTTTTTAAAAAAAATATTTTTCTAAATATTTTTCTAGTTGTATATTAATTATTATATCTTATTTCTTTCATTTATATTTTTTCTATCTGTTTAAAGTATTACACGAGTTTAAAATATTTCAGAATGAAAATATTATTCACACTGGCAAGAGTAAATTGGATATTTATTTGGATGAAACAAAACTTGATTATGACCACTATGATATTTAGATGTTCTCAATTATCGGAAGACTAATATAAAACGATTTCCTATACTTTCTATTATGGCACATGATGTATCGAGCATTCCAATTACTACAGTGGTATCAGAATCTACTTATTGAAGTGGTAGTCGTGTTCTCACTAATTATTGAAGTTCTATCCTTTCTAAAAAAATATCCAAATTTTAGTTTGCACTCGAAATTAGTTGCACGGCTTTGTTCCAAATCCTGATGGTAATATTTCTTATATATTTGTCGTATATACTTTATAATTTTGGTTCATTAATTTATTTTTAACATTAATTGTTTAATTGATTTTTACTTGATTGTAAATTTTAGATGAAGATGATAACAGTGCTAGCCTCGGGACATCAACAGTGGATTCAAAAATGCTCCAAGAAGATGAATTTGTGGAGGAATAATTTATTTAATTTGATGTTGTTTTTTGAGTTCGAAGAAGATGAATTTGTAGAGGAATAGTTCGTTTGACTTGACGTTGTTTTCTGAATTTGATATACTATGGATGATATATTGCGGCCATTTTTTGTACTATACTGCATACACTTGATAAACACTGCTGACTACATATACTCATGTGATTTTCTTGGGATACTTCCTTTTATTCCTATGCATCTACTTTATTATTCTATAGGTTTCATGCTATACCGGATATGTGTTTACCGTGATACATTTATTTTTTCGTTTTTGTATCTTCTACGCCTGTTGTGGTACTTTTATGCAGTGGAAGCATGTACAGCAAAAGGGTCATTTTATATGCCTAAGGGAAAAACAGGCAACTCCAACGTTCAAAATGCATCCCAGCTTGAAGGCCCCGTTGAATGATACATGAGGGAAGGAGGATGGGCATCAGGGAATGATCTATTAATTTGAATGAGCGAAGGGAAGTCATGCAGCTTCAATTTGCCTGAGCTTGTATGCAGCACAAACTTAGATAGCCAGGGTAATGAATATCATAATTACTTAACCACTGCATGCCATCAGTCCAGTGCTCTTGAACATTATTATCAGGTGTTCAAGCCATGGTGAAACACAATCTTTCTGCTGGTTGGCTTGCAAAACATGGTTCAATGATGTGGATAACTTCAGGAATTCAAATTCATGTGGATTGTTGGCATTTGCCCTAAAAACCCTTGTGCTTGGACTTAGAAGGTAATCCAGACCTGCAAGCAGCATGAAGACAATTTGTGGAGAGGTTGAAAGTTGATTCTTACACAGATAATGCATCATTAAGTTTTAGCCAATAAACAAATATTGCCTCTTATATATGCTAGTATGCTACTTTGTCCTTCGACATGATTAAATATCTGAATCACAGCACGAGAAAAGCAGCTCCCCACACACAGGATGAATGCAGCTACCATGAGCCTTCAGCACCCTTTGTTGGATTTTTGAAGGCAGAAAAACCCCAGAAGGTCTTCAAGGAGTAGGATGGAAAAATGGTTGTAGTTTAGATAAAAGTAAAAGTCGATTCCATGATGATAAAGCGAAAAATAAACGAACTTGCAAAGTGATTGCAATGTTGCCGACGATACCACTGACTACATCCATAGGAGAAACAATTAAGGGAAAAAGAGAATCTGAAGGCCCCGTAATCAAGCATCGAGTCAATCAAGATCTAGGTGTTATTATCCGTTAATGATTCCGTTTCATCATATCTAGCTTCTTCTCAAGGAAAACCAATGCAGCTTGTACACTTTTTGCAAGGGGACCGAGCATCCTTGTTTTCCCAAAATCTTCATCTAGACTATTTTATATGGACACTTTCTAGAACAAGTTCAAGATTCATGCAGCATCTTGGGTCTTACATATTTATTATGGTGCATTGTGATCCATAATAAATAATAATAGTAGTAGCTAATGTTACACAGAAAGCTACTTTTGAAATTTTTTGACAGTTTTTTTTTTTTTTTTTTCATATCATATCCAAGATTTTGTTAAAATCACATATAATTTGATGCAAGTGGGCTGGCCCGGTCCTAGCCCACGGCCCATATAGGGTCGGGCCGGGCTAGGTTTTCTTGGCTCATTTGTGCAAGTGGCCCTAGCCCGGCCTGGCCCATATAATGTCAACCCATATGGATTAGGGCCAGGCTGGGCTGGCCCACATTGACAGATCTAGGTCTATCCCCAATCTTGGGAGATTGGGGATAGACGTGTGGAGGATACCTGTCCGGGGTAATGCAAGATACCGAATTTCCTGCAGGTTGGAGTTGGCCAAGAGGCGCCTACTTCGGTGGAATAAAAAGTGGGTAACATTTTCTCTAGATTGGAGTTTATGGAGAAATCTATTCTTGACCTTCAAGAGCAGGAGGAGAGAGAAGGGTGTTTGACTGACAATGCAATGTTTGTTTTGCGGAACCAGTTGTCTACTCATCATTCCCTTTTTTTGTCAGTAGGAGATGTTTTGGAGACAGAAAGCCAGAGTGTAATGGATAAAGGAAGGGGATAGAAATACTCCATTTTTTTTACCAGGCTACTATTATCCACAGACATAGAAACCGAATCAGAGCTCTTCGATCTTCTGAGAGGCATTGGATTAAGGATGAGGATGATATCAAGCAAGAGATTACTTTATTCTTCAGATCTAGGTGGACTGATTCCATCGGGGGCCTTACCTCTTTTGAACCTCCTCCACCGGTGGACTTGGTTACTCAAGAAAACTAGTATCTCCTCATGCCTATTTCTGAGGAGGAGGTTCGGACTGTCCTTTGGCCTTTGCCTGAGGATAAAGCTCCTAGTCTTGATGGGTTCTCTTCTTTTTTCTTTAAGTGGTACTAGTGTATTATCCATGGTGACATGGTTGCTATTGTGCGGCAGTTTATTGTGTCTGGTCAAATGCTTGACTCTTGGAAGCAGACTTTTGTCACTTTCATTTCTAAGAGGTGTGATGCTTGTGAGCCGTGCCACTTTAGACCTTTCAGTTTGAGCAACATCCTTTATAAACTTTGTGCCAAGCTTATGGTCAACAGGATGAAGCCTATTCTCCCGTGCCTTATTAGTCCTAAACAAGGTACTTTTGTGGGTGGTTGGTGTATTTCAAACAATATCCTTATTGCACAAAAGTTTATGTATGACCTCCGGAGGGCTCCTATTCGATGCAGTCTTATAAAAATCAAGCTGGATATGGAGAGGACTTATGACCGAATGCACTGGAGGTTCTTGGAGAAGGCGTTGATGGATTTTGGCTTTCACCATCGTTGGATTGCCCTAATTCTGGCTTATATTGCAAGGCCTTCTTTTGCTATCCTTATCAATGATACTCCTTCGGAGTTCTTTTTTAATGTCGGCCTACATCAAGTGTGCCCTCTCTCTCCGTACTTGTTCATTATTTGTGCTGACTCTTTATAGCAAACATTATGGGTTGCGGCACGAGAATCGGGTCTTCATCCTTATGTCCGACTCCCGGAGCCCATCTGATCTCTCACCTCTTGTTTGCTAATGATTGCTTGCTCTTGGGGCATGCCACTGTTGTCTACGCATGGGGGTTTAGGAAAATACTGGAGGATTACTGTCTTTCTTCGGGCTAGAGAGTCAATCTTCCAAAATCTGAGGTTCACTTCAGCCCGAAGACTCCAGCCCAGCTTCGATGCCAGATCCGGGACATCCTTGGGATTACTGAGCAGGTAGGTGCTTTATAGTACTTGGAAGTTCCCATTTCTGGGAGAAGACTCCTAAAGGTGAGGGGTGGCAAGGTAGAGCTTTATCTTTGATGAGCAGGATTACATTGATCAGATCAGTTATTACTTCTTTACCAGTGTACATGCTCTCCAATGATGTCCTTCCTAAGTCGATGGTTCTCAAGGTTGAGCAACTTATCCATACCTTATTATAGGGTTCTGCCTCTGGTGGGTGGGGAGTTCACCTTCTTGGATGGCATGCCATTTATCAGCCCATCCGGAAGGAGGGTCTTGGCATCCACTCTCTTGTTACAAGGCGGGATGCTTTGCTGGCTAGACATGTCGCCAGATTCTTGTTATGCCCTGACAATATATGGATCTCTATGATGATGACCAGATATAGCTTTGTATCCATGAAGGGGGGTTTTCAGGTAGGGCATAATAGTTCTGCTATATGGAGAGAGATGGCTGCTAGGGCCTCTGATGTGATCCACTGATGAGATGGACTGTGTGATGGTAGGTTAATCAACTTTAAGTATGACCCTTGGATTATGGAAGTTCCTTTAGTTCAGTGGCCAACCTTTATTTCCATGGATATTTCAAACTCTATTTCAGTTTATGATTTACTGATCATGGATGGTACTCAATGGAATGCGGCATTGGTCACTCAGATCTTTGGGGACATTTTAGGTGCACGAGTTTTATCTATTGTCCTACTTGTTCATTCATGCAGCGATGTTAGAGTGTGGAGGTCCTCTACCTTTCCTGGAGTTCTTATATTGGATTTGTACCCCTTGTTTCGCCAATAGCCATAGCGAAGGCTGGATATTGGCTGGATTTGGAGGTTGGCAGTTCACCCTAGAGTGAGCTTGTTTGTTTGGAAGTAGCTTGGCATCGTCTCCCTGCTAGAGCCTTTCTTATTGCCAGAGACCTTCACTTGCCTTCTATCCGTCCTGTTTGTGGGGTGGAGGGAGAGACTCTAGTACATGTTCTTTTCTTATGCTCGAGGGCTCAGCAGGTCAGGAGGCTGGCTGGTTTGGATGGTTTCTTTTTGCAGGAAGCAGATTTGGTTGATACCTTTTTGGACCTGCTCCAGTCAACTAGTGGATATTGTTCCCGCTCCTTGTTAGCCTATTTAGCCTACCATATCTGGCTTACCGGGATTACTATTATTTTCAACTCTTCGAGATGCTCTACTAGAGTTATAGTGGAAAGAGTTCGTACTCATGCGGAGGAGTATGTGATGTTGACCGCATTGACCACGGTGACCTAGGACCTCAGTACTGCTCTTCAAGCACCCCACTGGATTTTCATTTCTTGGGAGTCTCCTCCTTCGAGGTTCTTCATGAAGGGAAAACAAAACGAGCATGCATGGCAGAAAAAATATATTTTAAAATAATTTTAAAATAAGCACAGTGGAAGGCTAGGTAGATCGATCAAAACAATCTACCAATCTGTCTGCAACAGGAACAAGTATGATAATGTAGTATGTAAAATACATCATGAGCAGGAAAAGAACCAAAAGGCATAAGGATACCTTACCGTTATACTTTTAGGAGGAGGTTGTGAAAAGCCCTCGAGCCACACACGTGTCTGGCCTCTACGAGTAGTTCACATCAGGGCTCGATTCTGATCGACTCCCTCAGAGTGCTAGCTCCTTGGGATCCTTGAGGCCGATCTACTTCTTCTTGGAAAACAAGGAACAAAGGTGGACCCCTTCCTAACTAGCTCTCTTTCCAAGACCTAGCTTAAGTGCTAGGTAGTCACACACCCAAAATCCTAGTGCTTCCAAGCTCCTTTTCTTTTCGCTCTCAGAATTTCAGCAATCTCATTCAATAAGAAAACTCTTTTCACCAACCAACAGCCCCTAAAACAATCCTTATTTATAGAGGCAGCCATGAGAGGGAGAAAGAGGAAGGAGGAGTGATTGGGGGAGAAGGACAAAGGCCATACTAAATTGGCTCTAAGCTCATAAGGAAAGAATGACCATCATTCCATGAAAGCTTGGAGTCAAAACCAGCCAAAATTCAAAATTTGAATTGAGGTCAAAACATTCCAAAAACTCTTCCCAGAATTTTTGCTCGTCATAGCCAAGTGTCGACACTTCCAAGTGTCGACTTTCCAAGTGTCGACACTTGCAAGTGTCGACACTTCCAAGTATCGACACTTAGAACATTGTCAATCATATTGACCTTAGTGATGGCAAACGATTTTCAATCGTCAATCAGCCTTTAGATCAGATAGAAACTTTTATGGTGTGTGATCCCATAGGTTCAAACACTAAGCCAGTAGAACTGAAATACTTCCAGTACCAGTCAAAGTCATCATCTAGCAATGATACTATTGATCCATAAGTGATTTTGATGATAACCAAACATTGGAGCATGTACATTTATTTTTGACAACTCTTCAAGTGTTTGACAAGTTTTTGTAGGGTGAATTTCATATTCAAACTTCAACTCTTACTCCCATATTTTCTTGCTTGAGTTGTGTTGTAAGTGTTATTGTAAAGAAAAACCCAATAAAAAATGCTAAAAAATTCAACTAAAAGGGTTACTTCTATAAGCGTGTGTGCCTTAGATTTTGTTTTTGAGTTGGTTTGTGTGAAATTATAAAAGAGTTGGTGAGAGTTTTCTTTAAGTTCAAATTATAAAAATCCTAAAGAAGACACTCGAGCCGACCCCAAGAGAAGAAGAGCCGACTCTACTTATTAGCACACAGCAAGAATTCTGGAACGCAGCAATTCGAGCCGACTCGATGGAAAGCGAGCCGACTCCAAGGAATCCGAGTCGACTGGAATCTGTCTGAGCCGACTCCTCCAGAGTCCATTTTTTGAAGCTTTCTGAGAATAGCCAGGCGAGCCGACCCGAACCAGAAAGAGCCGACTCCGCCAGACCTAATTCTGATCGCTTGAGAAAGCGAACCGACCCGAGCTGAAGAGAGCCGACTCTTCGAGTTTAAGATTCAAGTTCGAGCCGACCCAAGCTGAAAAGAGCCGACTCGTCTAGAGTGTTGTTTTGCGCCCTGAGACACAGAGCCGACTATATTGAGGATTTGGCAACTCGACCCATCGACTCGAAGGATCCGAGCCGACTAGAAGGAATCCGAGCCAACTCAAATGTTGCTTCCAGGTATCTAACAGCTAGTTCCAGGATTTGTTTTTGAATGCTCAAAGGTGCTCCAACGGTCAAAAATCATTCCTCAACGGTCTACAACGGCTGGAACTGGCTTGGGATGATGGAAGACTTTAAATTTGAAGGATTTGAACTTCCTTGAAGCAATTAATAAGAGAGCTCTTCAAAGAAAAGAGGCATCCATCGAATATTCTACCAACCAACAGCAAAAGAGCACAAGAGCATTAAAGTCAGCCTTCAAGTCTTCACCAACTATGATCTAAAGGTTGAAGCAACTTTGAGAAGAGGCCACTGAAACCATTAAAGCTTTTCAAGTACATTCAAGTGGACTTCTAACGAGCTGCACCGGCAACTATCCGACAACTTGAGTTTGTCATTTCTTGTTGCATTTATTTTCAATTCAATCTTTGAATTGTTGGGTTATTGGTGAGCCCGATTGAAAAACCAAATAGGTTCTTGGTGATCCTGTGAAAATCAAGTTGGGTTTCTTTGGTGAGCCTGTTTAAAACCAAAGGGTATTTGGTTTTCTTTGGTGATCCCGTAAAATCAAAGTGTAGAGGTTTTGGATTGTGATCCTGTAAAACAATCCTAAGTGGAAATCCCAAGTGATATCTTGGATAGTGGACATAGGAGCTGGGTTGCTCCGGACCACTATAAATTTGGTGTGTTTGTATTGTGCTCACTTGATTTTGTTTAGCTTCTGCATTCTATAACTTTATCACAGCACCTACCACTTGCAAAGGATTTTGAAATTGTACATTACTTGCTTAATTTTTTTTAAAGTCCCAATTCACCCCCCTCTTGGGTAGCCACCTGGGCAACAACTGGTATCAGAGCAGAGTCTCTGAATACACTAAAGTAAAGATCGATGGCTCATCCCTTGAGTACATCTTTGACCGAAGGCCAATCAACCAATAGACCTCCACTCTTCACAGGCACAAATTATTCTTATTGGAAAGCATGTATGAAAATCTATATTCAAGCTATTGATTTTCAATTATGGAAGGTCATTCTTAAAGGGCCACATGTTTCCATGACTAAAATTGTTGGCATGGACGTCCCTAAGCCTGAAGAGGAATGGGATGAAAACGACATGAAATTAGGGGAATTGAATGTCAAAGCCATGAACTTGCTTTACTATGCTTTGGACTCAAACGAGTTTAACATAATTTCTATCTGCTCTTCAGCAAAGAAAATCTGGGATAAACTTGAGGTGACCCATGAAGGAACTTCACAAGTAAAAAATTCAAAGATAAATCTTTTAGTGCACAATTATGAATTGTTTAAGGTGGAGCCTAATGAAAGTATTTCTGCCATGTACACTAGATTTATATATATTATTAACGGTTTGAAAAGTCTTGGCAGGGTATATTCAAATGCTGACTTAGTACAGAAAATCTTGAGATCACTTCCTGACAAATGGGATCCTAAAGTCATAGCCCTCCAGGAAGCTAAAGACTTGAATGTTCTATCAATGGATGAATTAATGGGATCTTTCATCACTCACGAATTAGCCATGTAGCATAGAACGGATGATGATCAGAAAAAGAAGAAAACGATTGCATTCAAGGCTGCATTAGAATCTAAAGATGATGAAGAGACTGAAGGTGACTCCTCCTCTGAAGATGATCTTGAAGATGAAGACATCGCAATGGTCGTGAGGAGATTCAGAAAGTTTATGGGAAAGAAGAAAGGAAGGTATAACAGAAAATTCCATAAACGAGGAGAGCATTCAAAAGAAAAGGACAAGGACAAAGATAAAGATAAAGAACAAGTCCCCACCTGCTATGAAAGTAAGAAACCGGGCCATATTCGTCCGGACTGTCCTCAACTAAAGAAATCTTTCAGAAAAAAGAAAAAGAAAGTGATGGTTGCCACATGGAGCGATAGTGAAGACTCCACTTCAACTGAAGAAGAAGAGATCATGAAAACAACAAATCTATGTCTAATGGGTCTCGAGGATGAGGTAAATTCCCCCGATACTCAGATTGAATTTACTTTTGAAGAATTAAATTCTGCATTTCATGATTTACTATCTGAATTTAAAAAGGCTGGAGTAAAATTAGATCATTGAAGCATATCAATGATTCTTTACTCAAAGAGAAAATGAAGTTTCGAAAAAGAACAATTTCCTGAAAAAGGAACTTCACATCTTTTCTGAAAAATGCAATGATTTGAAAAATGAGAATAATGAATTGAATGACAAAAACAAAGTTTTGCTAAAAAAAACAATGAACTGAAGAAGGAGGTAGAAAAACTCAAGCCACTCGTTGAAAAATTAACTTAATCTTCTAATAAGCTTGAGTTAATTCTTAAAGAATAAAGAATTTCTGGAAATAAAGCTGGAATAGGTTTTAATGCTTCAAATTCAAATTATGTTTCAGCTACTACTTTTGTGAAACAAAAAGACTTTGTTCCCAAGTTTACTTCTAATAAAACTTTTATTACAAAAGAATCTATTTCCATTTCAAAACGCACTTCATATGTTCCTAAGAATTTAAATGCAAGACCTGCTATTTCTGCACTTCATGCATCTAGAATTTCAAAAATAGAGTCATTTCAAAATTCTAGAATCAAATGTTTTGCTTGCAAAAGATTAGGACATAAAGCTTTTAACTGCAATACAATTAGAAATGTCTATAATATAAGAAAGATTTGGGTTCCCAAAGGAACCAACTCAGCTAACCTGAAAGGATCCAAGTTAGCTTGGATACCTAAAAGCACTCCTTAATTTTGTTGCAGGAATGTCTTGCAGCCCAGAAATTAAAGAAAAAATGGTATCTCGACAGTGGCTGCTCAAGGCATATGACGGGTGACAAGGATCAATTCATCACCCTGGAAATGAAAGAAGGAGGTATGGTTACATTTGGAGACAATGGCAAGGGAAAAATAATTGAAATTGGTAAGATCAAAATAACCCCCTGTACTTTCATTGAAAATGTATTGCTAGTAGATAAGTTGAAGCACAATCTATTGAGTATTAGTCAATTATGTGATAAATGCTTCAAAGTTATCTTCGAATCATCTATGTATATAGTAATAAACTTTCTTGATCCTAGCAGCAAATTCATTGGATACAGACTAGAAATATTTATGTGGTAGATCTAAATG
The DNA here is from genome assembly GCA_021397845.1 of Areca catechu. Lineage (NCBI taxonomy): Eukaryota > Viridiplantae > Streptophyta > Magnoliopsida > Arecales > Arecaceae > Areca > Areca catechu. Next base: position 152,136,286 of record CM038049.1, on the reverse strand, counting down.
ATCTTGTCATGTCAAGTAGTATCAGTCTAGTCGTAATGAATGCTAAGACCAAGGAGTCTTGCTTATTATAGCATAGAAAATTGGGTCATGCTAGCATGCATACTATTGCCAAGTTAATTTCCAAAAATCTTGTTAGAGGCATCCCTAAGTTTAAAGTAGATTTTGATCATGTTTGTGATGCATACCAATGGGTCTATAGAAACAAATTAGATGAACAAGGAAATGTTATTAGAAACAAAGCTATATTAGTGGCTATAGATATAGTCAAGAAGAATGTATAGATTTTGATGAAACTTATGCACCTGTAGCAAGATTAGAAGCCATTAGATTACTTCTTGCATTTGCTTGCTACATAAATTTTAAATTTTTTCAAATGGATGTAAAAAGTATATTTTTAAATGGTTTTATTACCGAACAAGTTTTTGTAGAACAACTACCAGGTTTTGAAAATCATGCTTTTCCAAACCATGTGTTTAAACTTAATAAAGCTTTATATGGTTTGAAACAAGCCCCTAGAGCCTGGTATGATAGACTTAGCACTTTCTTAATTGAAAATGATTTTTCAAGAGAAAATGTTGATAAAACTCTCTTTATTAAAAAGAAAAATAATGATATATTAGTTGTACAAATCTATGTTGATGATATCATCTTTGGTGCAACTAATGAAAGTCTTTGTGAAGAATTTGCTAAGTTAATGCAGGGAGAATTTGAAATGAGCCTAATGGATGAACTAAACTACTTCCTCGAACTTCAAGTAAAACAAACAAAGGAAGGAATCTTCATCAACCAATCCAAATACACCAAAGAAATCATCAAAATGTTTGGTATGGAGACAAGCAAACAAATGAACACACCCATGAGTCCATCCTGTAGATTAGATAAGGATGAAAGTGGATCCAATGTTGACCAAAAGCTATATCGAGGTATGATCAGATCCTTATTATATTTAACTGCAAGTATACCAGATATCTTGTATAGTGTATGTGTATGTGCTAGATTTCAATGTAATCCCGAAGAAATACATATGCTTGCTGTTAAAAGGATATTAAAATACTTGAAAGGTACAAGTAATCTTAGTCTTTGGTTTTCAAAAGAATCATCTTTAAATTTAATCGGATTCTCTGATGTTGATTATGCTGGTTGTAAAATAAATAGAAAAAGCACTAGTGGTACTTATTAATTTCTAGGGTTGAATTTAATCTCATGGCACTGCAAGAAATAAAACTCGGTAGCACTATCTACTACTGAGGCAAAGTATGTTGCTGTAGGGAGTTGTTGTGCACAAGTGTTATGGATTAAACAATAACTAGAGGATTTTGGTATTTCACAATGCAAAATTTTTATCAAATGTGATAACATAAGTGCTATAAATTTATCTAAAAATTATATTCAACATTCTAGGACTAAGCACATAGAGATTAGATACCATTTTATTAGAGACCATATTTTGAATGGTAATATAAAACTAGAGTTTATACCTACAGAAAAACAACTAGTTGATATCTTTATCAAGCCACTAAATCAGGATAGATTTGAGTTGCTTAGAGGAGAATTAGGGCTATGTTATCCTTTCTAAATTTAGTAAACCTAAGGAAAAATTATTTAGAAAGCCTCCTATATTTATTATTCATGATTTTTGAACAACTTTCCTTGAATTTCTCAGTGTAGTTGAATTAAACTTCTGGACCATTTGATCTCTTTTGGAAAGTTTTTGTTCGAGTTGACTCGAGCAATCTTGCTCTCGTCAAGCCGGCTCGAATATCTGAATATCTTGCTCTTGCTTTGGTCAAGCCGACTAAGTCTGTGCTTAGCCGACTCGGTATTCAGTTTGTTCTAAGTTCGCTCTAGTCGAGCCGACTTGGATATTTTTAGGGCAGAGCGAGCTGACTCGAAAGTCGGGAAATTGCTATTTAGGAAAGTCTGGTCTGTCTTTCCTCATACTTCACTCCCTCACTTTACTTTGAACACACTACTTCTCTCAGAAGCTCTACCATTCTTGCAGAAATCATTCCCTAAAGCTTAAAATCCATTGATTGCTCTGCAATGGCTCCTCGAAAATCTGTGAAGAAAGTTCTTCAACTCGACGAATCAAGTACATATGCAGGAGAAAGAAGGGAAAAGAGAAAAAGGTCCGCTCCAGTCCAACAAAATGAAGAAACTCATTCTCCTCCCGGGTAGCATGTCTCAATGATCAATCGACCTGTCACCTGCGGAAGAAGGATCGACTTTACATTCCTAGAGGAAATGGGAATGAAAATTGGACATTGGATAGAAAGCCAAGGGTGGAAGCATTTCTGTTCTTTAGACATACTGACCTACCCTTCACTGGTACGGACATTTTATGAGAATATTATTGTTAAAGAATTTTATTTGGAATCAGTTGTCAAGGGAAAAACAGTTATAATTGATGAAGAAAGATTGAGCAAGCTGCTACAAATGCCAATGATTGGTGCTACTGAACTTCTTTTATCGAGCAAGGAGCACATTCTGAAACTCATTTTTGGAAAAAGAGGAAGTGAGCACGGTCCGACATGTTCAAGCCAATCTACTATCAAGGGAAATGAGGCAGCTGCACAGTATGATCAGTAGAATTTTCCTTCCTAGAACTGGCTGTTTCGAATAGGTCAGTGAGAAGGACATGATCATCATGGGACATTTGATCAAAGAAGAGCCTCTCAACCTTCCCTATATAATGATGATCCAAATGACTGAAGCAGTAAGGAAGTCAAAGCCTGTCTACCTTATGGTATGGTCTTCACTCTGTTATTTGAAGAAGCAGGAATTGATTTGTCAAATGAAATAGGCAAGCCACTACATCACTTTGATATCTACTCCTTCAACTCACTTAAAAGAATGGGTTACAAGTTACAAGAAGGAAAATGGATTAAGAAGATGCCTAGTCAGGTTGCTGCTACCATTTTTGAAGAAGATGAAGCTGCTGCTGAAGAAAGGACTGAGACACTATGATTACTCCATCTGAACTCAAAAATCTGATATTTCAAAAGATGAAACTATCTCCAACTCTTTGACAGATCATATGAATTCTACAATTGAAGAAATCAGAAAGTCAGTTGACATTAAATTGCAAGAATTGAAATATGAACAAGAGCTTCACCAGCAAAAAGTGGAAAAAGAAATGAAGGATTTTGAGGAAGAAATCAGAAGCATTCTACTGTAATCCCAGAAGGAAACTGCTCCCACTGAAGATGTTTCTGAACAGATCATCAAAGAGTCACTTGACATTCCTATTCCTTCATCTGATCTACCTAAACCTACCAAGACCAAGAAAGAACCAAAAGCCAAGAAGACCAAAGTTTTTAGAGCCCCTGTTAGAACTAGATTCAGGGATTTAAGGTTTAAACCCCTGAAAACTAAGACCTCTGATAGAGTTATAGAGGTAGGCTCCTCTTCTTCATCGAGGAAGAAGAAGAATAAGTTATGTACTTAGTCTTCTGGTTGTATTTCTGAAATGAATGTTTGTTCCACTTGTTGTCTTTTACAATTGCAATGTACTTTCTGTCTTGCAAACTTTTTAATGAAATGAATGTTTACTGTTTAGAAATTGTGTTTATTATGATATAATTGTAATGAAATTTTAATTAGAATTTCAAGTTTGAGAAAGTGAAATTATCTCAAACAAATATTAAAGACTTTCTCAATCTATTTTAAAATTTGAGCTTTATTTGAAATCACTTTTTTGATTGATTGACAAAAAGGGGGAGAATTATGAAAAATATGAAAAGAATGGGAAATTAGCTTCTTATCAACTATTCTTAAAGTGCAATGAAAAAGGGGGAGTACAAAAATAATAGCACTGCTTAAATTACTTTAAAATCTAGAGAAAGGGGGAGTTTCTCTTGAAGATTTTGCTCTGACTTATATTCAAATTAATCCCATTGCTCTGATCATAATTGCATATTTTAACTCTCTGATACTCCATGTTTTGTGCTAATTATAATATTATGAAGCATGATAAGTTTAACACTTTGATGATATATAGTAATATCATCTGTTGAGCTCTGATTTTCTTTTAAATCCAATCAGCTCTGTTACATGTGAATATATTTATGTTTCAAATACTGTTATACATGTAAAGTGTCTTACTGATTTTTTATGTCCAGTATTTTGTCATCATCAAAAAGGAAAAGATTGTTGACTCATAAGTGATTTTGATGATAACCAAACATTGGAGTATGAACATTTATTTCTGACAACTCTTCAAGTGTTTGACAAGTTTTTGTAGGATGAATTTCATGTTCAAACTTCAACTCCTACTCTCATATTTTCTTGCTTGAGTTGTGTTGTAAGTGTTATTGTAAAGAAGAACCCAATAAAAAATGCTAAGAAAATTCAACTAAAAGGGTTACTTCTATAAGCGTGTGTGCCTTAGATTTTGTTTTTGAGTTGGTTTGTGTGAAATTGTAAAAGAGTGGGTGAGAGTTTTCTTTAAGTTCAAATTGTAAAAATCCTGAAGAAGACACTCGAGCCGACCCCAAGAGAAGAAGAGCTGACTTTGATTACTGGCACACAGCAAGGATTCTGGAACGCAGCAATCCGAGCCGACTCCAGGGAATCCGAGTCGACTGGAATCTATCCGAGACTGACTCCTCTAGAGTCCATTTTCTAAAGATTTCTGAGAACAGCCAGGCGAGCCGACCCGAACCAGAAAGAGCCGACTCCGCCAGACCTAATTCTGATCGCCTGAGAAAGCGAGCCGACCCGAGCTAAAGAGAGCCGACTCTTCAAGTTAAAGATTCAAGTTCGAGCCAACCCAAGCTAAAAAGAGCCGACTTGTCCTGAGTGTTGTTTTGTGTCCTGAGACACAGAGTCGACTATATTGAGGATTTGGCGACTCAACCCATCGACTTGAAGGATCCGAGCCAACTCGAAGGAATCTGAGCCGACTCGAATGTCGTTTCCAAGTATCTAAAGGCTAGTTCCAGAATTTATTTTTGAATGCTCAAAGGTGCTCCAATGGTCAAAAATCACTTCCCAACAGTCTACAACGGCTAGAACTAGCTTGGGATGATGGAGACTTTAAATTTAAAGGATTTGAACTTCCTTGAAGCAATTAATAGGAGAGCTCTTCAAAGAAAGAGGCATCCATTGAATATTCTACCGACCAACAGCAAAAGAGCACAAGAGCATTAAAGTCAGTCTTCAAGTCTTCACCAACTATGATCTAAAGCTTGAAGCAACTTTGAGAAGAAGTCACTGAAGCCATTAAAGCTTATTCAAGTGCATTCAAGTGGACTTCCAACGAGCTGCACCGGCAACTATCCGACAACTTGAGTTTGTCATTTCTTGTTGCATTTATTTTCAATTCAATCTTTGAATTGTTGGGTTATTGGTGAGCCCGATTGAAAAACCAAATAGGTTCTTGGTGATCCTATGAAAACCAAGTTGGGTTTCTTTGGTGAGCTTGTTTAAAACTAAAGGATGTTGGGTTTTCTTTGGTGATCCTGTAAAACCAAAGTGTAGAGGTTTTGGATTGTGATCTTGTAAAACAATCCTACTATATTCGGGTAGGAATATAGTGGAAATTCCAAGTAGTATCTTGGATAGTGGACGTAGGAGCTGGGTTGCTCTGAACCACTATAAATTTGGTGTGTTTGTGTTGTGCTCTCTTGATTTTGTTTAGCTTTGCATTCTATAACTTTATCACAGCACCTATCACTTGCAAAGGATTTTGAAATTGCACATTACTTGCTTAATTTTTTTAAAGTCCCAATTCACCCCCCTCTTGGGTAGCCAGCTGGGCAACAGATACACGACATCCGGATAGGTCAAAGATTGCAAAGCAACTTTCTAGAACCTCTGGCATATGGTTATCACATAATTCATCCCTCTGACCTCATAATGCTCAAGATGTCCTAGGATTTGACTGCCAACCCCAACCTGGTACATCCATATTGTGTCTCAACCTTACAAGTTCTGTGACTCCTTACAAGAACTATCCAGGCCAAGATTTTGCTAAATTGAGATATAGTGAGTCATTCACTCCAAACCATTTGGAGGGGTCAATCCCATCTTGATCCACCACCATTTCACAAGTACTTGACTGTACTTAGAAGCCTTTCTCACTAGATTAGAAATTCGGGTAGTCCGGCATCAAAGTACAGTGAGTTGTTTGCAAGCTACCATAGTGACCTCAGGTCTGAGGGACACATATACCCATATCCCTTCGCGAGTAATCCTTTGATAGAAGGGAGCTCCGTAGTTGGTCACGTTCAGTGAGATATCATACATTTTACATGTATGTCACATTAGTCTCTCTACACTCATTGGTTAAGAGGATAACCAACAAATGTGATATACAACAACCTACACTTGATACATTGCTATCCTATAACAATGTATCCTTTGGTTGTGAACCAGTTTAAGAACTACCTGATATATTCTCTTTATATCAAATATAATATAGTTCTAAGGACTCCATCATACAAGAGTTTTTTTCAGGAAAATGTACATGTGATGAACAGCCAAAAGAATAACTTTTATTCATCAAGAAATTTATATACAATTACAAAATAGTACAACCGTCTACAGTCTAGACGATTAGCTTTGGGACACAATTCCCAATAACTCCTACCTGGACTAAACCAATCAATACAAATCTTATTTCCATTTTTCATTTACAACTGTCAAACTCTTGAACTCCGACGGCTTTAGTAAAGGGGTCAGCCAGGTTCTCCTTTCCATCGATCTTCTGAAGGTCAATTGCACCTCGTTCCACAATCTCTTGTACAAGATGATAGCACCACAGAATGTGTTTTGTGCGGTGATGAGATCTCGACTCTTTGGCTTGAGCAATGGCTCCAATGCTGTCACAATATCCCGGAATAGGACCATCCAAGGAAGGTGCCACTCCTAGCTCGCCAAGGGACTTTCGCAACCACACTACTTCCTTCGCTGCATCCGATGCTACAATGTATTCTGCTTAGCATACTAAGTCCGCCACAGTAAGCTGCTTGGAACTTTTCTAGCATATCACTCCTTCATTTAGGGTAAAGATAATCCTGACACACTCTTGCTATCATCATTATCTAACTGGAACTGGAGTTAGTATATCCCACAAGTTTCAAGTCAAGTTCTCCATAAATCAGCCATTGGTCCCTAAAACTTTGCAAATACTTAAGGATAGTCTTTACCACTTTCCTATGAGCTTCACCTGGGTCAGACTAGTATCTGCTCACTATGCCTAGTGAGTATGCCACACCTAGTCTAGTATATGTCATGGCATACATGATAGAATCCACTACCGAAGTATACGGGATTCTACTCATACGCTCTCTCTTCTCAGGAGTTGTCGCACAATCCCTTTTGGAGAGAGCAATTCCAGTGCCTATAGGGAGATAGCCTTTCTTGAAGTTTTTCATGATGAACCACTTCGGCACTGTACTGATGTACGTAGACTGGGATAGTCCTATAAGCCTCTTAGATCTATCTTTATAGATCTTCATACCTAGTATCTAAAAGGCTTCACTCAAGTTCTTCATAGAGAATTGAGATGACAACCAGACCTTTATTCCTTGTAGTGCTGGGATGTCATTCCCGACTAAGAATATCATTCACATATAACACAAGAAACATAATCACAGAACCATTAGTCCATTTGTAAATATAAGGTTCTTCTCCATTCCTAACGAAGCCATACGACTTGATACACTTATCAAATCGCATGGTCCAACTTTGTGATGCTTGTTTCAGTCCATAGATGGACCTTTGAAGCTTGCACACCTTTGACTCGTCTATGGATATGAACCCTTCAGGTTATATCATATACACTTTCTTTTCCAGCTCACTATTTAGGAAAGCTGTTCGGACATTCATTTGCCAGATTTCATAGTCAAAGTATGCCGCTAAAGCAAGCATGATCCGAATGGATTTGAGCATTGTCACGGGAGATAACGTCTCGTCATAGTCAATACCATAACGTTGGCGATACCCTTTGGCAACCAGACGGGCTTTATAGGTCTCTACCTGCCCGTCTGCGCCCCTTTTTCTTTTGAAAATCCATTTGCACTTAATGGATTTTATCCTCTGAGGTGGATCAACCAATGTCCATACATTGTTGATTTCCATGAACTCCATTTTGGATTTCATGACTCCTAGCCATTTCTCAGAGTTGGACCTCTGCATCGCATTCATATAGGATATCGGATCCTCATTATTCTTATCGAGTGTAATGGGATCACCATCCCGGACCAAGAAATCATAGTATCTGTCTGGTCAACTCGGTACCCTACCGGATCTCCTTAATGGTTCTTGTGTGGGTTCTGGGTGTGAACTAATCACAACCGGTTCTATGTTGTCCCTTAACCATGTCGGTTCCTCTACTTGTTGAACTTTACTAAGTTCAATCTTAGCGGCTACAGTTCCTTCACCAAGGAACTCCTTTTCCAAAAAGATAGCTTTAAGACTGACGATCAGCTTTTGTTCCTCAGCCAAGTAGAAGTAATATCCCTTAGACTCTTTTGGATACCCAACAAATGGCACCGGTCAGACCTAGATCCAAGTTTATCTGTTTCCAGACATTTTACATAAGCCGGTTAATCCCAGACCCGAAGGTGTGAGAGTGTCAGGTTACGTCCAGTCCAAATCTCATATGGGGTTTTGCTAACGGACTTACTCAAAGCCCTATTCAAAAGGTAATAGGCTGATTCCAAAGCATATCCCCAAAAGGATAGCGGTAAAGAAGTAAAGCCCATCATTGATCAAACCATATCTAACAAGATTCGATTTCCCCTTTCAAACACTCCATTAACCGAGGTGTCTCTAGAAGTGTCCACTCAGAGAGAATCCTATTTTTCTCAAGATATGTCAGAAACTCATCAGAAAGATATTCTCCGCCTCGATCTGATCGAAGGGTTTTGATATACCTTCCGGTTTGTTTTTCTGCTTCATTACGATATCGTTTGAACATTTCAAACGATTCAAATTTATGTCTCATCAAGAAGACAACCATACATCGAAAGGTCGTCTATAAATATAATGAAATAACTGTACCCACCTCTGGCACTAATATTCATGTATCCATATACATCAGTATGTACCAGATTTAGAATCCCTTTGGCTCGTTCACCTTTTCTAGTAAAATATGATTTTATCATCTTTCCAAGAAGACAGGACTCACAGGTTGGTAGTGAACCACTTTTACTAATCTCGAGGAGACCCTCGCTATTCAACTATTTATCCTGTTCTTGTTAATATAACCTAGCCTACAATGCCATATGTATGCATCGCTGACATTATCTATCCTAGGGTATTTGCTAGATGTGTACACTACACTAATAGGTCGCGATAGTATATAAATGTCATTGTTCATATGTCTATTCATTACAACAGAACCATTCCAAATAATTTCGCAAATGTCATTCTTTATTGATAGTTCATAATCATACATGGCCAATTGGCCTATAGAAATGACATTCAAGATAAAGACGGATAATAATGATACTCATTCAAAATGATTGTACAAGACTCGAAAATTAATTTGAGAACTCCCAATGCCAGGACTGGAACTTAGCTTCCATTTTTCATGTTCAAGAATCTCTCGTCGTCCTCGAACTTCTACTAACTTGAAGTCCCTGCAAAGAATTGCAAATGTGAATTAGACTTCCTGTATCCAATACCTAGTTTGTAGTATCGCAGATAGAGAAACTACAAGATATTATCATATAAATACCTTATCCAGACTATCCTGCTACTTTCTCTTCTTGGACCTATTCGAGGCAAGGGATGCAATATAAAAAGGGCAGTTCCTCTTCCAATGATCCTGCTTCTTACAGAAGAAGCACTCCACTTAGCTCTTATCAGCCTTAACCCTCTTGGCCTGACTGGGTCCAAAAGCATTCTGCACCATTTTCCCTTTATTCTTCTTTTTTCCTTTCTTGAAGGGACAACGCCCTGCTAAAGATCCTTCCACTAGATTTACCATCCCTTTGTTCAATTGGTGATCTTTCTCATAAGTCTGCAATAACTCTAACAGACCGTGGTAGTTAACTGCAGGCTTATTAATTTTAAAATTGTTGACTCTGTCTTGATTTTGATGATTGACAAAATGTTTAAGTATATATAAGTACTAATTATATTTTAAGTATATTTTTCAGATCTTAGTACTCAACCATGTTGGATGAAGAAATGCTTGTATTTAAGTTAAAAAAGTCATTAAATTAATGAAAAATCAAGTATATGGACTTTGAAATTAATATGGAAGAACTTGAAGAGGTTAAAGTTTCAATTTGAAGATATTTCAGCAAAGGCACAAGCAAGTGTCGATACCTGGAAATGAAGTGTCGACACCTGAGGATCAAGTGTCAACACTTGAAGAGTGAAGTGTCGACTCAAGGCCTGAGACAAATAGAAAACTTCAGAAAGCACTTTCAGTTAAGTGTCGACACCTGGAGCTGAAGTGTCGACACTTGGAAGTGAAGTGTCGACACCTGGAGAATGAAGTATCGACATTTGAAAATGAAGTGTCGACACTTGAAACTGAAGTGTCGATACCTGAATGTGAAGTGTCGACACTTAAACAATAACAGCTAGTTTTCTGGGCTGCAGAACTTTTCCAACTTGGCTCCAACGGATATAATTCGTCCTCCAATGATCATAAACGGTCAAATAAGGTTTGGAGGACTATTTAAACACTTGGAGAAGCAAGGGAGAAGAAGAGGGAAGAGGATCCATGGTTTGAAAGATAAATCCTTTGATTTTCAAGTGAAAATATATTAAGGATATTTTGAGGATCCAATTTGTTGAGTGTTAAGCCACCAAGAATTCAATGCTAAAGCAATGAACTTGCTTTATTGTGCATTGGACTTGAATGAATTTAATAGAATCTCTACATGCATATCAGCGAAGGAAATATAGGACACATTTGAAGTTACTCATGAGGGTACTCTTCAAGTGAAGAATACTGAAATTAATTTGTTTATACATTCTTTTGAAATTTTTAAAATGATGCATTATGAATCTATATCTGATATGTTTTCTAGATTTATGACTATTATTAATGAATTAAAAAGTTTTAGCAAAATCTATACTAATACTGATTTGGTAAACAAAATTCTTAGATCCTTGCCAAAATCATGGGATCCAAAGGTGACGGCGATCCAAGAAGCTAAAGATGTAGAAACCTTACCTTTGGAGGAGCTTATCGGTTCACTCATGTCCTATGAGTTGAACTTATGGCAAAGGATAGTGGAAGCTGATACAGAAAAGAAGATAATGACTTTCAAAGCCAAAAAGAAATTCAAGATAATGATGGCAACTTGGAGCGATAGCGAAGATTCAAGTATGGATGATGAAGTTGCCCATCTTTGCTTCATGGCAAATGAGGAAAAGGTATGTGCTAAAAATAATTATGATTTTACCTTTAAAGAATCACATGATGCATCTAATGATCTTGTGCATGAATATAGATTGCTAAAAATCGAGCACAAGAAATTAAATAGGCATGTAGATTCATTTTCTCTTGACAACACCAATCTTACAAATAAAAATAATGATTTAAATGCCAAGATTGATATTTTTAAAAATGAAAAGAATATTTTTCTAAAGAAAAAGAATTTTTAGAAAAAAAAATGTTATTTTGAAAGATTTATGTGATAAAAATATTTTGGTTGAGGAAAAGAAGCAAAAGCTTTTGAAAAATTTCTCTATTCCTGCTTCTTTTAATTTATCTTTTAAATGTGGTTTTAATGCTTATCCTTCTAGATTAAGAAAAGTTTGGATTTCAAAAGGAACCATAATTACTAATCATAAAGGATCCAAGAAAGTTTGGGTACCAAAAATGTCCACTTAATTTGTTTTGCAGGAATGTCTTGCAACCCAATATGAAGAAAGGAAGTTCTTGAAAAGAGGTTGTACAAAATAATTTAAAAAATGGACAAGCTACATTTTGAACTAAATGGTAAAAGGAAGGACTTTGTATATTAGTAAATTCTAAACATCTCCTTCCATAATTAAAAATATAGATTAATTTTTATTGCATCAATTACTTTGAAAAATTATTTTAAATAGTTAATTAGAATCAAGTTTGGACTTATCATCATTGGCTATGATCATGAACTTTTTGGTGTTGATGAATTTCATGCTATCATGACTAAACTTATTATTGTAAGACCTTCACTTGATTTTGATTAATATATTTCATGAAAAATACTTTAAAAATATATATTGATTTGAAAAATATTTTAATTGATTAATTAGAATCAAGCTTAGACTAATAATCATTAGTTGTGATCGTGACTATTTTGATATAAATGGATTTCATGCTCTCATGATTTCAACTTATGATTATTAGACTTTTACTTGATTTTGATTAATATAGTTTTTGAATTATTTCAAGTGAAATGTTATGATTTATGTGCTTTCATTGTTGGCATCTATGCTAAAGTTAGAATTGATTTGAATCAAGTATAGAACTGGTAGTTAAGGGTTACATTTAAGAAGAAGGTATGCATATTGACAAATCCTTGCTCTAGTAGCTAGACTTGATATCATATTACTTCTAGCATTTGTATGGATATCAAATCATCTTAAAATGAATTTGAAATCATGCTAAAAGTTTTTAAGTGATATAAATGCTTTGTATTTTGAAAATCATGAATATCTTGAAAAATTTCAAATTTTGATGCATGAGCTTTCATGTTTTATTCCTTAAATAAATGCATATTTTCAAAGAAGGAATAACATTTAGGGAGAGCATCCAAAGATTTGTTATCATATTTGATGCTTTGAATATTTTGCTTGATATCATGTTGTACTTATATTGTTTTGATATACTTTCTCCTTGTTTTCAAATCTAATTTTTTGAGGGGAGTTACATTCAAATGGTATCATATTCCAATTGATATCATGTTCAATTTGTATCATATTCAATTGATATCATAATTATTTGATTTCATGCATTGATTTTGATGACCTACTTGCTATTCTTTCCGACTTCATTCCCACTTTGTATTGCCTTTCACCCTTTTTCATGATGTCAAAAAGAGGGAAAAAATTGTTAAGTATGAAAAGGGGAAGATTGGATAAACATGAAAAATCATTTGAGAAATGAAAGAAAGTGCAAAAGGGGGAGAAGAATGTAAAATGTTTTTATCTAAAGGGAAGAATTAGTAAGAAGAAGAAATTTTAAAAATTTGAAAATTTTGCATATTTTGAAAAATATTTTGAAGATTTTTTTTGGATCATATTTTGAGGGAGAGCTTGGTGCTTATTGTTTTGAGCTTACATGTTTATTTTATTGTTAATCTTTTTAAGCTTACCCTTTTCATATACTTAAGATTTTGTCATCATCAAAAAGGGGGAGATTATTGACTCTGTCTTGATTTTGATGATTGACATAATGTTTAAGTATATATGAGTACTAATTATATTTTAAGTGTATTTTTTAGATCGTAGTACTCAACCATGTTGGATGAAGAAATGCTTGTATTTCAGTTGAAAAAGTCCTTAAATTAATGAAAAATCAAGTATATGGACTTTGAAATTAATATGGAAGAATTTGAGGATCAAGTGTCGACACTTGAAGAGTGAAGTGTCGACTCAAGGTTTGAGACAAACAGAAAATTTCAGAAAGCACTTTCAGTCAAGTGTCGACACATGGAGCTAAAGTGTCGACACTTGGAAGTGAAGTGTCGATACTTGGAGAATGAATATCGATACTTGAAACTGAAGTGTCGATACCTGGAGGTGAAGTGTCGATACTTGAACAGTAACAGCTAGTTTTCTGAGCTGCAGAACTTCTCCAACTTTGCTCCAACGGCCATATTTTCCTCCCTAACGGCTATAAACAGTCATTTAAGTGTTGGGAGGTTATATAAACATCAAGAATCAAATGGGGAAGTAATCCTTTGGTGAATTTCTTGAATATTCTTAAAGGATTCGAGAGTTGAGTGATTCAAAGCCTTCAAGCTTCCAAGTTTCAAAGAGAGAATTCAAAGTCTACATCTACAAGCATCAATCAAAGGCTTCATCAACTTGAAGACAAGATCTTCATCAACATTCAAGGACTTCAAAAAGATATTTGCTTTATTTTAGAAAGCTTTTATTGTATTCATTTATACTTGCTCTTACATTGTTTTACTTAAGATTTTTAGTGAGCCTTAGAAAACCAAAGAGATTTTTGGTAAGCCTTTGAAAACCAAAGTGGTTGTTGGTGAGCCTTGAAACCAACTAGGATTTTACTTGTGAGCCCGAAGCCAAAACAAGTTATTTAGGTTCTTGGTTATCCCGTAAAACCAAGGGTGGTTGTTGATAAGCCTTGAAACCAACTAGGGTTTGACTTGTGAGCCTGAAGACAAAACAAGTTGTAAAGGTTGTTGGTGAGCCTAAGTTATAAAACCAAACTTAGTGGAATTCCCAAGGGATTCTTGGGGAGTGGATGTAGGTGCTTGGTTGGCACCGAACCACTATAAATATTTATGTTTATGTGATTGTTCTCCTTGTGCTTTTATTTCTTTAATTTCGCTGTATTTATTTGAAATACACAAGCACTTGAATTGCATTAGCACATACTTGCTTTAGTTCATAGATATTTTAAATAGTACAAAAGTTTTATAAAATCCAATTCACCCTCCCTCTTGGGTTGCCTACCCGAGCCTATAAAAATGATCGAGAAAGTCTAGATAGGAGGAGGGTAGGGAATTCAGAATCACATCTTTCCTAAGATGTTCATGCAAGGGACATCCGAGCTTGCCCAGGCGCTCAATCATCTCGATCATATACAATACATGATCAGTAACTGAGGTCCCATCACGTATCCGTGTATTGTAGATAGCACAGGAGACCCTGTACCTCTCAACATCATCTGGTGTGCCGAAGGACTCCTTCAACCTTTTAAGGATTTCCTTCGGCTGGGCTTCTTCGAATTTGTGATTGAACTCGTTATTCATCGCTGCCAACATAATGCATTGGACAGTGATCCTATCAGAGAGCCACTTCTGATAAGTGTCTTTGATCGAACCCCGAGCATTGGGAACAAGGATTTCAGGTGCCAGATCCGATATCATATACAAGATTCGTTCATGCTCTAGGACAATCCTGAGCCTTCGATACCAGCTATTGAAGTTGGGACCCTTGAGCTTTTCGTTATCGAGAAGATACCGGAGTGATAGGTTGGAAGACATTTAAAAGGAAAGCCAAAACTTATTAGTGTATATGAATTATTAACCTAAAGACATGGATTTCAGTCTAAAGGCCCTCCCACTATTTTGTTCAAACTGGTAGCCTCTACCTCCAATCTGAGGAATCACTTTAATTCCTTAATGGGTACTAGAATCCAATATACAACACATGAGCCCGACTTTGGCTAGCTCACCCATGCGCATCTAAAGGTAGGTTCTTCAACCGATTACTTCTTCAACTAACTTTTTTGTTTTTAGGTTTTGCCCCAAGGTGCACTTCAATCGACCTTTGGGCCTCCTATTGAAGGTCCCAGTTAGGTTCAGCCATTAACATGATAAAATTCAATGCTTCTAACTAAGAATAGTCAAGCCTGACTTTGGCCCACCTGACTACGGTTAAGAGAGTCGCACTAAGCAATCATATTAAAAACATTAATTTTAATAGCCCGATGAACACCCGATCTTTAGATCTGCCGATGAACACCCAACTATTGGACCCATTACCATCCCACTTAATGGAAGGCTAAGACTCGGTTATCCCCATAACTTCATCTTTTTATGGATCTAATAATTTAGAAGGTTTAATTTTAATATGACAGAAAAAGAGATGAGAAGACATGGATCAACCTCCCACTGACCACATTAGTTATCAAGGAAGGTTACATATAACTAATGATCTATGGACACCTAAAATCAGTCAAGACTGATTAACCTTGGATGACATGGGTTAACACGAGTGAGTGAGCTATCTAATTAATTCTGATCGACCACCTTGGCCAGGTAAGTGAGTCATGGGTTGGGTTCCGCCATTAACCGTCTTGCCTTAGACACCAACCAAGTGGCCAGGTAAGAGGTAGCTCCAAAGAACCAAGATCAAACTATCAAACTTACCTTGGACACCAATTGGTTCATCATACTCGATTAGACTAGCCTAAAGACTTGGGCTGTCCACTGAGCCACAAATTAGGTCCATTTAAATTTATGGACTAATCAATCTAACTATTAGAGAGATCTATAGAGAAGAAATCCTAACTTAACATTTAATTAGATTAGTTCTCTACATAGTCCAATGCATATAAACTTAGGTTTAACTCAATTAAGGACCTAATAGAAGCTAACCCATGACCCTTAAGGCTTATTGACATGACTTAAAATCTTTGAATCATATTCCTAGAGTTCCTTGTCATTCAAGATAACTTAATTCTTAATTAAGTTCAATAGCCCTTATAAATTAAACAATTTTAATTTATAATGAAAATAATTTTACAACGAATCAGAATTTAAATTCATTATTTTTCTACATTATCATATCAGTGTCGATACTATGCACTCATGAGTCGACTCAAGGCATGAGACAGAGTGTCATATTTTCTGTATGCACGTATGAGTCGACTCAAGTGTCGACAGTCAAGCCTATCACATGGCAAAAATAGTAATTTCAAATCTAAATTATTTTTTATTTTTTTAAAACTTTTAATCAAATCGATCAAAACAAAACTCTTAAATCTCATCTAAATTTGTTTTATAATCATAACATTAGATTAAAACATTTTAATCTACATTTTCTTTTATTTTTCTTCTTCATGAGTCAATCACAAGCGACACCCCTACATGCCATAGGAGATCCCATTGAATGGAAAGAGAGGGTCTTGCAGCCCTACTTCTCTCCTATGATCGGACGGTCATGGTGAAGCACTCAATCCAAGTACTTTAAAAGAAAACTATGATGTTAAAGCATGCTAGCATTATTATACTACGAAGAACCTGGCTCTGATACCATTGAAGGGTGATGTGGCGGGATCGCTGACATGGGGAAGCTGACAGGCGCCACGTCAAAGAAAGCTGCCACGTCGGATGCCACATCAATTCTCCTGCCCAGACTCCTCCGCCGGCTAAGCTTTCTCGAGACAACAAGCCGAGCTCCGTCCTCCGCCAAGTCGGTCCCGCGAGCTCGAGATGCCTAGGCCGGAGCCGCACCCTGCCCTTCAAAGCGAGACCCTCGGAGATCGAGCCCCGCACTATGCCCTCCTCCACCGAGGCGATCCCGCAAGCTCGGGGCGTCTAGGTCGGAGCGAGCCCTACAATTCCAGCTCACCCCGCTCAGACGTGAGCAGCGCCATCCCAGGACACCGACGAGTCGCCCGAGGACTGCATTGGGACACCTGCCAGACCGCACTGACCGCCTGCAGCCGCCGGTTACACCAGAAAGGGAAGAAATCCATGGATCGAGGTGCCACGCTCCTCACCAACCGCCTGGACCACCCGAGAGAGGAAGTCAACCAGGAAATTTGAATCCTAGGGGCAACGGCCCACCGATCGAGGTACCGCCAGGTTTTCTGGAATGAGGCGACCAAGGGAAATGTCAGAGCACATGACAGCCTCTCTTATCACGGATCGGGAAAGGCTCCTCGAGACACCGCCGCACGCGCCTGATAGCCCGGTGGAGATCCCAAGATGGACGCCCAACGGTAACTTAATCTACACAATTTGGAGGTAACAACAACAAAAAAAGAAGAGAAGAAAAAAGGCACAAGCCATACCACTGGAATACAAGTGCAAGCTCAACCAAAAAAGAGCACGGCACCACCAGCACCTTCAAGCAAGGTCAGGCGGAAGGGCCACACAAAGACTCCCTCTAGCCAGGCCACTCTTCCCCCGGCACACTTGCATCCCACTTTCACACTAATCACTCTTCCTAGTATGGAGTCCATCAAGAGGGGCTCGACCAGGAGGATCTGTTCCCCTGAATCGTCACTGACTTGATCGTTGGAGTGCTCCCGCCGGAAACCCCGACCCGGGTCACTAGCCCCTGTTTTGCAGGTCCAGGACTACCGGACAGCAAGATAGTGAAGGAGGCGCACTCCGAAGCCGACAGCAGCTACAGGCCACGGCGATCTTGGCGGCAA
Source organism: Areca catechu (assembly GCA_021397845.1). Lineage (NCBI taxonomy): Eukaryota > Viridiplantae > Streptophyta > Magnoliopsida > Arecales > Arecaceae > Areca > Areca catechu. The sequence goes on along the minus strand of CM038049.1, from coordinate 152,118,246 downwards.
CAGATTGGCGTGCCAGGAATGGGGAGAGCGTGAGCGATCTTTAATTCAGGCCAAGCCCTCCACCTCTTCTACAAGCAGTCCGACGAAAGAATGGTGGCAACATGGACAAGGGAGGCCTCCACCAACCGTGTGGGGGACTCCCCGTCCCATAGGAAACCACACCGCCAAGAAGTGGAGCCACTTGTCCGGCCCAACCACCTCCGCCGGAATCCCAGCTGGCCGCACTCACCCAGCAAATGCATATCCTCGCCACAGCAGTGCGCCAGCTTCAGTATCAGCATCGGTCCCTGGCCACCCACCAGCAGCTAGGGACTCTGGCGGCCCACGCCGCAGCTCCCAGCGATAGCCTACGTTCCTTCCAAGGAAGGCCTTCGCAGCCGCAGGCCGTCACTGACACCGGGATAGTCATCAGACTCCGGCAAAAAGGCAATGAGCCGAGTCTGCCGACAGGGAGAGCCGCTCACCAAAACCTCGGGCGGGCGGTGCCCAGACCCCACGAGGCAGAAAGAGCAAGACCACCAATCACAGAGACCGTGCCCCATGTCACGTTCTTCGTCTCCCTCAGTGAAGGGGTCTACTGACGAAGCCATCAGGCGCACAGCTGAGAAGGCCTAGAGGAACATGAGCGCAAGCTGGCGGAGTTCTCACCGCCGTTTGCCAACATGCAAGGCTCCACTAGTGAGCCAGCGGCTACGACGCTCATCCCCCATTCTCCCAAGAAATCCAAGTGCAGCTGATCCCGCATTGATTCTGGATGCCGCAGGTGGATCCCTACGATGGGACCACCGACCCCTGGACCACTTGGAAAGCTACCGAACCCTCATGAGGGTCAAGGGGGCCACCGACGCTCTTCTCTGCATTGCCTTTTCTGCCACTCTCTGGAAAGCAGCCCGGGTGTGGTTCACCCATTTGGAGCCAGGGAGCATCAACTCTTTCACCTAGTTAGGGCAGAAGTTCGTGGCCCACTTCGACGCCTGTAAAAAATTGCCACGAGAGGTAGATAGCCTCTTCCCATCCGACAGCAGGACCGCGAGCCCCTACAAGACTACGTGGCCCACTTCAGGCTGCCGCGTTGAAAATTTATACCTTGATGAGCCAGTTGCCATGCTGGCGCTGAAGCGAGGGCTCAGGACCTCGCCTGACCTACTCGCTGGACAAGAAGCCCCCCAAGACTTATTTGAGCTCCTTCTCCGAGCCCAAAAAGTACATCGGTGCTGAGGAGGCGGACCGTACGAGGCGGGAGCTCGACGGGAAGCCACTGAAGAGGCCACCCCCACCAAGATGCCCGGGACCCCGAAAGCCAGAACACCCAAGTCCCGAACTCCCGAAGGGGGTCAATATCGAAAGGCGCTCCCATTCTGAGAAGAGTTACACTCCCCTCCTCGCCCCGATGAACCCCAAGTCCCGAACTCCCGAAGGGGGTCAATATCGAAAGGCGCTCCCATTCCTGAGAAGAGTTACACTCCCTCCTCACCCCAAGGATGAAAAATTCTCATGGAGAGCGAAGGCAAGGACTACCTGAGACAGCCACCTCCGATGAAGTCCTCCACTGGCCATGATAAAGCAAAGTACTGTTACTTTCACCGCGACCACGGCCACGACGCTGAGGAATGCCGCAACCTCAAGTGGAAATTGAAGAACTCATCAAGAGGGGCTACCTCAAAAGGTTTATGGGGACAGACCTCAGGTGGAATCCCAGGCACTCGTCGCTCTCCCGTCAGCTCCAGTCATCGATAACCGTCCCACCGAGAAGCGAGTGGGCATGATCTCCGGGGAGCTGCGCGCGTGCCCAAAAGCCCGGGGGGCAGGGGATCCTGAGAATGTAATTTCCCCTTTACAAGAGAAGGGGAGACGGTAGAAAAATTAAATAATGATGCCGTGTCGCCAAGAGGACAATCACGAAGCATCCTGTAAAACGCATTGGTTGATAGTAGAAGCTCCGCAGGCGTGCTTTCTTATGATGCCTTCTTCAAGATGAACCTTTCTCCCGATCAACTCAAACCTTTGCATACCTCCATTGCTGGTTTCACAGGCTCCTTTTCGCCTACAACATGATCTTGGGCCAGCCGAGCTCAACTCGCTCGATGACATTGTCTCCACCAGGAGACAATGAGGATCTGTGTAGACTACACCGACCTCAACGCTCACCGACAGTGAGCAGCCCGGTATTGCAATGCCCGGGTCAGGCCAAACAAAAGCCTTCAATCCCGGGGACTTGGTGTTGCGCCGGGAAGAGACATCTCAACCCCGAGAGTGCGGCAAGCTCTCATCAAACTGGGAAGGCCTCTACAAAGTGACTGAAACCCCCTCACAAGGGGCCTATTTCCTTGAAGATACCATCAATAATGTAAGGTTTCTCATCAATAATAATGATAATGATTCTTTCCTTGCACGGATATCTATCTGTCTTGCAGGGAAGCATCATCAACCGTCTTCGAGCCCAACTCCGAGATGCCACCAAGACTAGAGCTCATATCTCCGTCCAAGGGATCTTCGAGCCAAGTTGCTCTCAATCTCAACCATCTTCGAGCCCAGCTCCGAGACGCCAACCCAAGACCGAAGCTCAGATCTCCGCCCAAGGGATCTTCGAGCCAAGCTGCTCTCAATCTCAACGTCTTCGAGCCCAGCTCCGAGATGCCAATCCAAGCTGGAGCTCAAATCTCCGGCCAAGGGATCTTCAGGCCAAGCTACTTGAATCTCAACCGTCTTCGAGCCCAGCTCCGAGACGCCAACTCAAGACCGGAGCTCAGATCTCGGCCAAGGGATCTTCGAGCCAAGCTGCTCTAATCTCAACCGTCTTCGAGCCCAGCTCCGAGATGCCAACCCAAGACCGAGCTCAGATCTCCGGCCAAGGATCTTCGAGCCAAGCTACTCTCAATCTCAACTATCTTCGAGCCCAGCTCCAAGATGCCAACCCAAGACCGGGACTCAGCTCTCCGGCAAAGGATCTTCGAGCCAAGCTACTCTCAATCTCAACCGTCTTCGAGCCCAGCTCCGAGACACCAACCCAAGACCGGAGCTCAGATCTCCGGCCAAGGGACCTTCGAGCCAAGCTGCTCTCATCTCACCCCTATTCGAGCCCAGCTCTGAGATGCCAACCCAAGACCGGAGCTCAGATCCGGCCAAGAGATCTTCAAGCCAGCTACCCTCAATCTCAACCGTCTTCGAGCCCAGCTCCGAGATGCTACCCAAGACCGGAGCTCAGATCTCCGGCCAAGGGATCTTCGAGCCAAGCGCTCTCTAAATCTCAACCATCTTCGAGCCAAGCTCCGAGACGCCAACCCAAGACCGGAGCTCAGATCTCCGGCCAAGGGACCTTCGAGCCACGCCGCTCGCAATCATTAACGTCTCCGAGCCCAACTCCGAGACGCCAACCTAAGACCGGAACCCAACTCTCCGGCCAAAGGATCTCAAGCCAAGCAACTCCTATCAACGACTTGAGCCTAGCTCCAAGGTACCAAAGACCTGAGCCCAGCTCTCAGGCAATCCCTGGACCGGGGCCCAATGCTCCGGCCAGGAAGGCCTCGAGCCTAGCTCCAAGGCATCCAAGACCTGAAGCCCTCGGGCACCTTGGACCGGGGCCCAGCTCTCCGGCCAAGGAACCACGGAGCCAGCTGCTCACAACTGCCAGAACCTTATGCCCGACTCGCCGACACCAAAGCCTGGTAATCGAGCCCCAGGAAATGTGAGACCCTCTTTCTGATCTCCCCACTCATCTGAAAAAAAAAAGAAGAAGAAAAAAAAAAAAGAAGAAAGAGAGGGAGGGGAGGAAAAGAAAGAGAAAAAAAGGGAAGGACGGGTTGCAAGAAAATTCAAATCTTATTAATCAAGAGCCAGTTACAAACATTTTGCGGGCCCCCGACATGCCGGACGACCCCGACCAAGCACAAAAAAAAGATAGTACAAATAAAAGAAAAAGACTACTTTGCACCGGTCGGCCCCCGACGCTGAGCCTTAAGGCTGAGGGCCTCGCCTTCATGGACATCCGGCTAAAGGGCTCCGACCTTGGATGGCTCGGCCTCGGCTGGCGTCGGAGGCTCGGGAGCCACAGCTTCCTCAACGGCGACCTCCTCATCAGGCTCTGCATCGAGGCTTGGGGTACCTGAGATGAGCATGGTCTTTATCGGGAACAGACGCCCCCGATCCGGCCGCGCAAGAACATGAGACCTTTATAGAAGGAGTCCGACACCGTTTGATGAATTTCGGCGATGAACTCCTCCGAGGCCTTGAACTTGGCAACGGCCTCCTTCCTGAACTTGCACGGCCTCCTCAGCGTCTTTCTTGGCCTTGGCGACCTCCTTCCTTGCCTCGGCGGCCTCCAACCTGACAGCCTCCGCCGACTTACTAGCCAGCTCCGCTGCCTTCTCAGCCGTGGCCAACCTCCCTTTCCCTGCCGCCAGCTCCGCCTGGGCAGTCCGGGAGGCTCCCTCTGTGCCGATCAGGCTCGGTACTGTACCATTTCAGCTTCTTCTCGGCGGTGGAGAGATCGTCGATAGCCTTCTTTGAGCGATTCCGCTCCAGGTCAAGGGCCACCAGGAGTTTCCTCGCTCGCCCCTCAACATCGGCGAGCTGCTTCTCCAGGTCCTCGACTTTTTGCTCGAGCGCCCGTTCACCCCGCCTTCACCTTTAGGTCAGACTTTAGAGACTTGATCTTGGCCGCTCGTGCCGGTCGATGCGCTCCCAATTATGACAGCAGCCCCTAATGAAGAGGGCCTCGGCACCAAACTGTACCATGAAAAGAGGTCAGCTAAAAAAAAAAAAGAAGGAGATAACTTACCGAGTAAAGCTGGGAGAAGATGGCGCGAGGACATCATTCAGCCACAACCTGACCATATCCTCCCGGTCACATGTCTGGATGAGAAATAATTATGCGCCGGCCAGTGCGGGGCTCCGGAGGAACGAGCTCTCTGGCCCCTCTTGAAAGGGAGTCGACGTCGCGCCTCCACCTCCTCCCTCCTGCTCTCTCCCGCAGTAGGCGGCCTTGCCCACTAACCGCAGGGCCCCAGGGGCAGGCTGAGGAGCTGGTACCGTGCAGGCGTGCGCTCAGTCACCACCTCGATCTCGGCTCGAACCTCCTCGTCCCCGATCTCGATCATAGATGGACTCGGAGGACTAGGAGATGCAGCGACAGCAGCTGCGGCCCTTGCCTGGCTACTACCTCGGGCTCCGTGGCGGGGGCCACCCCCTAACGACCGAGCCGCTCTGGGAATTCTTGGGCCACCCGCTGGACTGGCCCCGGTGCCCATTGCTGCCACCCTCTCCATTGGTGCAGGGGCAGCTCGGATGCCCTAAACTCGGACCGACCATGCAGAGAAGCGGTCTCGGTCATCGACCGGCTCAGGTCAGCCGCCATGGCGGGAACGGTAGATGCGCTCTCGTCCCTAACTCGCCTCGACGGAGGCTCCTTGACCAGCCCGGTTGGTGGTCGCTTCCGGGTGATCGCCATAGAAGGGCGCCTCTCTATGAAAATCATCCCTGCATGCAATCACACAACGGTTAGAGCTGTAAGAAGCAATGTAAGAAATGCAAGGAAGGGAAAGAAAAGTTCAGTCGAACTCACCCAACCCATTTGTTGGGTCGACCCGGCGTCGGAAAGGTTCTGCTCTGATAACAGGACCTCGAGAGAAGGGATCTGGACGGTGCGGAGCTACTCGTATCATCCCGGTCAGCCGTATCAAACACAAAATTTTGGTTGGGGGACTGGTCGGATCACTCCAGACCCAGTCGACCCCCTCAACCGAGTAAAGAAAAATTTACTCTTCCATCCATTGATGGAAGAGGGGAGCTGAATCTGATGCCCTTTGGGAGGGAAGATAAGACCACCACCCGTCCTCAATCAGGTGGCACTTCAGGGCAAAGAAACCCCTGAACAAAGAGAACCGGGCAACAAACCCGTGGAGGTGGCAGAGCACAATGAGGAGAAGATGACCTAATGGCGTTTGGCACTAACTGGGCAGGGATCAATGATAGATGTCCAAGATGGACATGAAGAAGGGATGGAAAGGAAAGCGGAGACCCCTGAGAAGGTCTCCTCGTAAAAAGCAATGCGGCTAGGCCACTGGAAGTGACCCATTCCCCGGACGAGGGATCATAAGCCGAACAGAATGTGGGATGCCATAGACATCCCGAACGGTCCCAGTTCCTTGGCGATGATCGTCGAAGCGACCCCGCCAGGACCTGTGGACCGGGCAGACTTAAAAACAGGTACAGAAGGAGGAGGGAGAGAAGGACCGGACCCTGATTCCCTGATGAGACACCGAACCGGGAGAACACCTCCTACTGAACTCGAAGTGAGTCGCATTCTCCTCCTCACCAGAGGAAGAAGAAGATGCGGCCTCCGCTTGGAGGGACCGGCCTTGCCCTGATCGGTGGAGGGGCAGAAGTCCGGGCCAAACGGGACATCCTCAAGAATAAGAGAGGTGAAGAACTCGAGGTGGAGGACGGAAAAGCGGACTCAACTCGAAGGAGACCCTAGAAGGACCCTACTCTGGCGAAGGGAAAAGAAAGAGGGGACTAACCTGGTTCCTTAGAAGATCTGAGGTGACGGAGGAAGAAAAAAGCTCGAACACAGCAACATGCACGGAGAATTCAAAAGAATGGTATTTCGGGTAAAGCCCTCTTTTCATTTCGAAATGACCCAATGGATCTGCCTCGATACGACTCCTCCACCAACGGATCCACACCACGTGCTGCCCATCAGCAAAAAAAGCATCCCGATCGCTCTGAATTCTGTGCCAACATTAACTACTCCTCGGACATGGCCATGTGGCGCCCCCGCATTGGTCTGCAGGACCTTCTCACGAAGCACCAGCAATCATGGCCATCATTGCACCAGATCTCTGTCTTTCCACATCAGCACCATAATTACTCCCTTCGGCCGAGCACCGCGCACTAACGAGCCTCGGGAGTGGGGGGAAAATGATGTGGCGGGATCGCTGACATGGGGGAGCTGACAGGTGCCACATCAAAGGAGGCCTCCACGTCGGATGCCATGTCAATTCTCTGCCCGACTCCTCCACCGAGCTGAGCTCCCTCAAGACAACGAGCGAGCTCCGTCCTCCGCCAGGTCGGTCCCGCGAGTTCGGGATGCCTAGACCGAAGCCGCACCCTGCCCTCCAGAGCGAGACCCTCGGAGATCGAGCCCTGTGGTCGGAGTCGAGCTCAGCCCTCTTCCGCCACGTGGAGCCTCTCCGAGTACGAGCCCATGTGGACCGGGCCCGCACTCTGCCCTTAGAGCAAGACCCTCGGAGATCGAGCCCTATGGTTGGAGTCGAGCTCAGCCCTCCTCGCCATGTGGAGCCTCTCCGAGTGCGAGCCCTCTGGACGGGCCCGCACTCTATCCTCCAGAGCGAGACCCTCGGAGATCGAGCCCTGTGGTCGGAGTCGAGCTCGGCCCTCCTCCGCCACGTGGAGCCTCTCCGAGTGCGAGCCCTCCGGACCGGGCCCGCACTCTGCCCTCCAGAGCGAGACCCTCGGAGATCGAGCCTGTGGTCGGAGTCGAGCTCAAGCCCTCCTCCGCCACGTGGAGCCTCTCCGAGTGCGAGCCCTCTGGACCGGGCCTACACTTGCCCTCCAAAGCGAGACCCTCGAAGATCGAGCCCTGTGGTCGGAGTCGAGCTCAGCCCTCCTCCGCCACATGGAGCCTCTCCGAGTGCGAGCCCTCTGGACCGGGCCCGCACTCTGCCCTCCTCCACCGAGGCGATCCCGCAAGCTCGGGGCGTCTAGGTCGGAGCGAGCCCTACCATTCCAGCTCAGCCCTAGCTCAGACATGAGCACCGCCATCCTAGGACACCGGCGAGCCACCGAGGACTACGCTGGGACACCTGCCAGACCGCACTGACCGCTTGCAGCCGCTGGTTACACCAGAAGGGGGAAATCCATGGATCGAGGTGCCACGCTCCTCACAAACGCCTAGACCATCGGAGAGAGAAGTCAACAGGAAATTCGAATCCCAGGGTGGCGGCCCACCGATCGCCCACCGATACCGTACGCAGGTTTTCCGGAATGAGGCGACCAAGGGGAATGTCAGAGCACATGACAGCCTCCCTTGTCATGGATCGGGAAAGGCTCCTCGGGACACCGCCGCACGCGCCTGACAGCGGTGGAGGGGTGTGATCCCAAGACGGACGCCCAACGGTAACTTAATCTATAAAATTTGGAGGTAACAACCACAAAAAAAGAAGAGAAGAAAAAAGGTACAAGCCATACCACTGGAACACAAGTGCAAGTCAAGCTCAACAAAAAAGAGCACGGCACCACCAGCACCCTCAAGCAAGGTCGGGGGAAGGGGCACACAGAGACTCCTCTAGCCAGGCCACTCTTCCCCCGGCATACTTGCATCCCACTTTCACACTAATCACTCCTCCTAGTGTGGAGTCCATCAAGAGGAGCTCGACCAAGAGGATCTATTCCCCTGGATCGTCACTGACTTGATCGTCGAAGTGCCCCCGCTAGAAATCCCGGCCCGGGTTACTAGCCCCTGTTTTGCAAGTCCAGGACTACCGACGGTAAGAATAGCAAAGGAGGCGCGCTCCGACGCCGACAGCAGCTACGGCCATGGCGATCTTGCGGCAACAAAGGGAAACCAAAACGGGCATGTATGACAGAAAAAATATATTTTAAAATAATTTTAAAATAAGCATGGCGGAAGACTAGGTAGATCGATCAAAACGATCTACCAATCTCCTGCAACATGAAAAAGTATGATAATGTAGCATGCAAAAGATATCATGAGCAGAAAAAGAACCAAAGGCATAAGGATACCTTACCGTTATACCTTTAGGAGGAGGTTGTGAAAAGCCCTCGAGCCACACAGATCTAGCCTCTACGGTAGTTCACACCAGGGCTCGATTTTTGATCGACTCCTTAGTGCTAGCTCCTTGGGATCCTTGAGGCCGATCTACTTCTTCTTAGAAAACGAGAGAGAGGTAGAACCCTTCCTAACTAGCTCTCTTCCCAATACCTAGCAGTGAGTGCTAGATAGTCCACACACCCAAAATCCTAGTCCTCCCAAACCCCTTTTTTTTCCTCTCAAAATTTCAGCAATCTCATTCAACAAGAAAACTCTTTTCACCTACCAACAGCCCCTAAAACAACCCTTATTTATAGAGGCAGCCATGATGAAAGAGAGAAAGAGGAAGGAGGAGTGATTGGGGCAGAAGGTCAAGGGCCATACAAAATTGGCTCTAAGCTCATAGAGACAAGAATGACCATCATTCTATGAAAGCTTGAAGCCAAACCAGCCAAAATTCGAAAATTCGAATTGAGGTCAAAACTTTTCAAAATTTCTTCTCAGAATTTCGATCAGCCTTTAGATCAGATAGAAATCTCTAAGTGTGTGGACCCCATAAGGTTCGAACACTAAGCGATAGCACTGGAGCACTTCCAGTTAACCAGTCAAAGTCACATCTAGCAATGATAATATACCCGATATCTGGATAGGTCAAAGATTGCAGAGCAACTTTCTAGAAACTCTGGCATATGGTTACTGCATAATTCATTCTTTGACCTCATAATGCTCGGGATGTCCTAGAGTTTAACTGCCAACCCCAACCTGGTACATCCAGATCGTGTCTCAACCTTACAAGTTCTGTAACTCCTCACAAGAACTATCCAGGCCAAGATTTTGCTAATTGAGACATAGTGCGTCATTTACTCCAAACCATTTGGAGGTGTCAATCCCATCTTGATCCACCACCGCTCCACAAGTACTTGACTGTATCCAGAAGCCTTTCATCACTGGATTAGAAATCCAGGTAGTCCGGCATCAAAGTACAGTGAGTTGCTTGCAAGCTACCATGGTGACCTCAGGTTTGAGGGATACATATATCCATATCCCTTCACGAGCAACCCTTTGACAGAGGGAGTTTGACAGTTGGTTAAGTTCAATGAAATGTCATACATTTCACCTGTATGTCACATCAGTATCTCTACACTCCTGGTTAAGAAGACAACCAACAAATGTGACATACAACCTATACTTGATACATCGCATCCTATAATAATATATCCTTGGTTGTGAACCAGTTTAAGAACTATCCGATATATCCTCTCTATATCAAAATAATGTAGTTCTAAGGACTCCATCACACAAGAGTTCTTTTCAGGAAAATGCACATATGATGAACAGCCAAAAGAATAACTTTTATTCATTAAGAAATTCATATACAATTACAAAATAGTACAACTATCTACAGTCTAGACGATTAGCTTTGAAACACAATTCCCAACACTTCACGGTCAACTTTGATGGAAGTGTGATGGACAGACATGGTGGTACCAGCTTTGTTATTCATGGTTCAGGGCTTGGCATAGTCACTGTCGAGGGATGTTATCTCTTCAAGCCAACTGCCCCAGCGATGGAGCTTCGAAATGCTTGGGCTGGCATTATCTATGCTCGGAGAATTTACAGGCAGATCATCTCATCATCGAGGATGATTTGCTACAGTTATTTTCTAGATTCGGAAGGTTATAGGATCGATATCCATGCACCCTCTAATCCATGACATTGCTCTTCTTTTTAAGGTTGCTCGGCCATTATTATTAGACATGTTTACCAGGAGACAAACTCAGCGATGGATTGGGTAGGCTCCTTCTCATCATCAAGGATGATTTTGCTACAGTTATTTCCTAGATTCGGAAGGTTATAGAATCAATATCCATGCATCCTCTAATCCATAACATTGCTCTTCTTTTACAGGATTGCTCGGCCATTATTATTAGACATATTTACCAGGAGGCGAACTCAGCGATGGATTGGACAGGCTCCTTTATTGCTAATCACTCTTGACAATGTGTTGTGGACCTGTTTGGAAATGCCCCTAGCTCCTTTAAGAATATTATTCTTTCTGGTTATCTTGGATATATTCATTCGATTGAATACTCTTGTTTACCAAAAAAAAAAAAATTAAAAAAAAATTATTTAGACTTTCTTTAAATATTTGGAATATCGTGAGAAAAGTTCCTTCCATGTAATAAAGCTAATATTAATAGAAAATTTCAGAACTTTTGCAAACCCGTGGTTTTCCCTTCCTAATTTTCCTTGTTAGTAGTCCATGAGGTCGGATTGCCTCACGTTTCATGTTGCTTAAGAAAGAGAAAGTCTTTCAATATTTAAAGTTAAAAATTTACTACTTATATGACTCAAAGCTTTGCTAATATCATTTCAGCAGTACTACAAATGCAAAGCCTTAAAAAAATCTGAGAAACAAAAACTCATCTTCTCGCTACTTTTGTGGGGTTGATCTATATAATCTAAATATAATAAATCATCCAAAAAAAGTTGTTTTTCGATATTTGACTACATAATGTCAAACTTTAAATAGTGTTTTCATTTAAGAATTTAATCAAATAAGATTTTGAGAATGACTTTTTAGTAGGTAAAAGCACCACCAAACATGTCCTGGGAAACCTCCAAGCCTTTGTATTATTCCATATCTGTGTCTCAATGGAAGAACTGTTTAGTTCTGCAACATAATAAGATATCAAAGGGAAAGGAAGGATACACGTTCTAAAATGAATATGTTCTGGAATACTCAAAAGCATACATTACTTATCAATTGCTAAGAACTACAAAATGTATTGGAGTACATGTCATGAAACAACTTAAAAGAAACCAAATCTTTTTAGAATTATAAATTAAAAAAAAAAAAAACTGTCTTGATTGAGTAACACATTAAGCCTGCCAAGTAGCTCTACAATGCCCATGGTTTACTCAAAATAAACATTTGATGGAGGACCAAGATCCTGGCAATAAAAAGTCTGAAGTAGATCTGATAAATATGTTCTCAATTCTGGATCACGTATTTCCTCTACATTTTCATTCATTCTAAAGTTATTGGGAGAGTGTATTAATATAAGAAGGATGCAGATATAAGGCAAGGAAGAAAACATCCAATCTGAGAGCCTTCTTGACAATCCCCACAGCAACCAAATAGATCCAGGTGAGATAAAAAATGCAAGAGTGAAGATGCGTGGACTACATTCCTGAGACTTTGCCTTAAAACAAAGGATGATGTTGCAGCACCATACATACAAAGCCTGATGATTCACTGTACTTTCTTCTCCTCTTTGCGGGCAGCTTTTTATACATGAGTATCTGACTTAATATAGTGCCATTCATCACGATGCCTATGACAGAACCCAAAACCACTTGGAACAAATTAAGGGCAACAAGCACATACATCAAATGCAGATCACTAGCTAAAAAGGTACATGCAGAGAACCATCTTTTTAGCATGAATTAAGCATGTAGGTTGAAAGAAACACAAACACTTTGTCATGTATATACACATTTATATTTCACCAACTATCAAACAGGCATTACAAAAAGCTAAATACAACTGAAATTTCCAAACTAATAAGAAAATTTTAAAAATGGTGTAATAAAAGACAAATTTGATAAAGCAGTTATAAAAATGATATAGGTTCTCAGAGAAACAGTAATAACAAAAAGGTAATTATGCAAAAGACTGCAAATTAGATCACCAGTACAATGTAGGAAATGATAGCATGGAGAAAGGCAATTCTACACTAAAAATCTAATGCAATACCCTCCTTTTAAGAGAAAAGGGAGGGCAAGTCCACCTGACATCATCGAGATGATGGAGAAAGATTTTTTCCCCTCACAAAGGGTTAACATACAAATTGAAATGGGGCAATAATAAAAATACGAATAAAAATAGTTTATGCGATTTCAGTTAGTCAATACAGCACAGCAACCCAATTAGAGCAACAGAAAGTGAAGAAACATACAGAAGAGGGAAACTACCGTTTCAAGACCAAATATCAGACCCAGAGTAGCTAGTTTCTAATAATATGGTAAATCCTACTCTATATGGAAAATCTTAAATGATATCTTCAACGGAATGTAATGCAACATCTTTAATTATTAGTAAATCCTACTCTATATGGAAAATCGAAGCAAGCCTCCTCTTAAATTCATATCCAACATGAGAAACAGTAGGAACCTTCATCTTGACATCTGCCTTTAGTTTGCAAGTCAGCAGATTCTGTCTTGAAGTTTTCCTATTGCTTTAAGAGATTATGCACCTCATATCAATTCTTTAATTCTTAATACTGATTCAGTATTCAACACCTAATCATGCTTATATGCAATGCAGCATCTTTGAATAATTTTCTCAAGTTTCCATAGAAGGTTGCCTATTGTCAAGTATCAGCAAAAAGTTCAAGGCTTTTAACTAGAAGACTAAAAGTAGTGGGTTACACATAGTATACGTTAACTTGATTGTTAGGGATGGACCAGGATCTACATGTTCAGGGATTAGGAGGATAGGCAACAAATAGGCGTTAAGTACAACTACCAAGAGAAAGCTTCTCAAACAAATCTTGTCTTCAGCTTAAGCATTCAAGCATCTATTGCTTCGTGAATTCATTCTTTGTTCATTACCTCATGCAGCATAATGGTGGTGCATGAAGTTTGCAAGTGTCAAAATCTCAAACACTAGGTAATGCCTACAACCATGTTATGACACTCAATACAACACTTTAAGCCTCCCATGGAGCACAAGTGATCTAGTTCAAGCTAGCAGTAATCACAAAATGATAATCATATTGGGGTCGAGGCAGGCACAAACACTATGAAATGGAAAAGCAGTGTACAACGAAATGAGGGATAATGACTGGCAATAGACATTTATAATGAATAAGTACTAGTTAGACAAAGGATAGATAAAGAAAACAAAATGCTGTATCTTGGCGCATACATCGAAAGCGATGGTGAAATAACTAGGCTTCTACTGATGAAGATTTCAATAAAAAAGGTACATGCACAAACAGATCAAAGTTCAAATGAAAAGTGGTGAAGGAAGCCTGAGTAGATATTTGACAAGCAATTTCAACTGGAACAACTCTGGATATTGGTAATATGATAATGGAGCCTTGGTACCCATAGAAGAACAAGAAAACAAAATAAAGGTGGCGAGATGCAAGGACAAATGAGTTCCTAAGTTCCTATGCACTAATTCATTCCTTCTTTCCAGGTCCCAGGAAGCAGGAAGCGGCAGCTCTGGCTCTTCCTATTTCAACCTTCCTCCTTCACGTCTCTGCTTGTCTCCTCTCATATTTTCTACCTTGTACATGTTTTTGCAGCTAGAAATAATGGAATAGTGTATTGCATCTCTCACAATGTCAATTTTAACAAAAAGCAGTACCACACATTACTTGCAGGTCCATTAGTTTTAGCAATAAGAGGTAGCTGGTCGTTTCTGTCCCTGAAAATCTTAGACTAGTCAATGCTGATAAGAATCAGATCAACAAATTAGCTTCTCCAAATTGTCAAACTGCTCCAATACTTATATAACCCATTAATCCAAGCAATATTCCACTTAAGCAGTCGTTACATATGTTGATTTACACACTGTCCAAAACACTTATATGCTCTTGGAAAGGAATGCTGTCTTACCACTCAAGAATTTGTTGAATTAGAAAAAGAATGATTCTATGTAAATCATTTCCAAGACTGAAAAGATAAAATCCTTATATGAACAAAATACATGGACCATCATACTTATTAGTGCACATGAAACATTTTTTTGGTAACAAGTTTGTCTTGAATGACAAGTACAAAATGATTAAATTGGCTGCTTCAAATCATGTTGTGTCACCTTGAGGCAAGGAATAGGGTAGGGATACCTAGTGCCTATGAAGCATTTTTTTTGGGAACAAGTTTGTCTTCAATGTCAGGTACAAAATGAATTAACTGACCACTTCAAATCATGTTGTGCTACTTGATAAAATCAAGAATAGGATAGAGAGCAGAGGCTATTATGCATTTCCAACCTTACAGTTAAGATGGGAACAATATGACCCACACTTGCTCTATCTGCTACCTTTGGCCAATATTCCAACTGAACATCATGAATTCATTTTAATATAGACATCTATATGAAAACTTTAATACTAATTACCCACTTTTTTAATTGAGACAAATTGGAGACGCATGCAAGTAAACCATGACCAGTTGACTTGTTGACTGTCTTTGAATATTAGGGTCAATCTTATGAATCCTTCTTTTCGATAGAATATGAATCAAGGTACACCGTGTCGGTACCGGATCCCATACTGGTACCATTCGATTAGAGTGTTGGTATATAGTATGGTACAGTAAAGTTTAGCATACTGAGTGTTGGTACAATATGGTACCACATTCCAGTTTGGTATTAATATGGTATGCTTGGTACAGTAGGGTCCTAATCAGTATGGCAAACCTTGATATGAATCATTCTTCACTATTTGCTCTTACCACACCCTTAGCGGCCAGTTTGGATGCATAGGATTTATAACCTTAAGATAAAATTCATGATAGGATGTGGGTTTCGATCCTAAAGGATTATATGTAAAATCTTATAGGAAGAAAATCCCATGTAACTAATCCTATCCTATGTCTGGATAACAAATTAGGATTTCCTCCCCTCCTCCCTCTACACGTTATTTTATTTTTTATTATGAATATGACCTCTTACTTTTTTGTTATTTAAACTTGGCAATAGGGCAGTAAGACCCAGGACCCATGAATAGCTACAAAGGTCCATCCTAGATCTTGGCGGGTCTAACATAGGTGCTAGTCCATCTTCTTCTCCCTTTATAGGAATATCCAACTAAAACCCGGACTACCTTTGACTTCAAAGAGAAAATGACTTCCACCTCCATCATTAGCCAATATGAATCGTCTGATTGATGAAACCTTATGAATAGTGCTCAGATTCTCATCATCATCATCAATTATTTTCCATTTATCTTTTTTTCCCCACAACTCCCCTTTCCACCTCCACTATAATATATCTTATACATCTTAATTTTGTCAAATATTTAAAATGGACACAATTAACAATTTAAAAAAAACAACGGGAGGAGTGTATATGAGACTGCAAAGCCACTTTACCTCCATCAAACCATGCCTTTCGTGCTTCGGAAAGCCTTCTCTTTTGTTCCTGTTCTAATATTTAAAAAACAAAGAAAGAGAGAGAGAGAGAAAGAAAGTAGGAAATAAGCTCTTTTGGAAGGCTGAGAGATGCAGTGAGATAGAGGGACAACAAAGTGCTCCATTTGAGATTAGATAAAGGAGTCAAAAAGATCAAAGTGGGCAAGGTGGATGTCCCTCGCAATCCGAGAGCTCCCTCAGAGGTGGAATCCTTGTCAACGTCGAAGGGCTCCGCATCAAACTCAAGGAAGCTGGGATGGGACAAGCCCTCCTCCTGGCCCTCGTCCATGTAGCTAAGGCTATCGTCGTTGACAATGAAACTACAGGAGACCTTTTGGCAGTGAGCAATAAGAACAATGTAGTCCTCGGTGATCGTGTCATAGATAGGCTCCTCCACCTTGATCTAGAAACCATTGCTAGGCTCCGGGCAATGGCTGCAAGAGCTATAGAGGGCCTTGAGGCGCTCCAGGGCGGCGGCGTTTGCCCCCTTGGCTCAAGTCCGATGGCCAAAGACGGGGGGCTCCACCACTGTGTGTCACTTGCTTGCTCACTCTATCATGCTTAGAAAATCTATTGCAAATGAGATGGGTCACGCATAGCCGATGATTGCAGGAAAAAAAAAAAGACCTTTCGAGGAGCCTTTTTTTCCTACAAAATCCACCAATTTGTTATCATGTGGTTCAGCTAGGCAAACAATGGAAAGGAATGGTAATAGATTTTTATCCCTCATATCCAGAGATCCTATAGGATTAAGCCATTCCCATTATTTCCAAACAGGCCCTAAATTGTTAAATCTCCCAAATCCATTCAGAGAAGGTAAAGAAGGAATTGAAAAGGTAAAAAAGCATCTTCAGAAAAACTTATACCAAGGATTCAGGGTATCTAAAATATTTCCTGGGCATTGAGGTGGCAAGATCCAAAGCTAGTAATAGTTTGTCTTGGAGACAATATGTTTTGGATCTTTTGATTGAGGTTAGAATGCTTGGTGCACAATTGATGGATAATCCTATGGATCCAAGCAAAAAAGCTTACACTGGATCAAGGAGTTTGTTGCTTTACTCTGGGATATATAGAAGATTGGTAGGAAAGCTTATTTACTTAACTATTAGAAGACCAAGCAATACATTTGCAGTTAGTCTGGTCAACCAATTTATGCACTTTCCTCGAACCTCATGCTGGGAGGCAGTTGTTCGTATATTGAGGTACTTGAAAAATAAGTCATTTATAAACCCCTAGGAAATATCTTTATTGAATGTTTTTCTGATACTGATTGGGCAAGATCCCTTGAAATAGAAGGTACACCACAGGGTATTTTACTTTTATCGGAGGAAACTTGCTGACTTGGATAAATAAAAGCAAGGAGTTGTGGTTAAATCAAGTGCTGAGCAAATGGCTCATAAAACTTGTGAAATTATGTGCTTGAAAACTTTGAAGAATTGGGCTTGTAATTGACAAACCAGTGAAAATATATTGTGATAATCAGGCAGTGATTCATATTACAAGTAATCCTGTTTTTCGTAAGTAAACAAAGAAATTGAAGTGGATTGACATTTTATCAGAGAAAAGGTGGAGGAATAGCAGATTGTTACTCATTTGTAACACAAGAAGTCAACTTCTTGATATTCTTAAAGTCTCTTTGGTATTCTCAGCATTAAACTATTTGTTCCAGGCTGAGCATGGGAAATATATATGCTCCAGCTTAAGGGGTAGTGTTAGAGTTTTGTCTTATGTTGATATCATAGTGTTTTCTTTGTTATTATAGGCTTTATTTATGGTCCAACTATATTGCAACTGATTAGACTGGTCTCTTACTGCAGGGGTATTTTTATCAAGTTGTTATGTGTACACCCTAACATGATAAAAGAAAAAGAGGATGCAAGGGGGGGACAAGCTGGAGTTATTTACTTCTCTTTTCTTTCTCTTCATTTGTTTCTTGCATTCTATTCTTTTTCTCTGCTGTGCAGATCTGAAATCTTCTCGCTGTAGATTAATAAAAAAACCTTGTGTCCGAAGAAGGTGAAACAGAAAAGCTTTTAGAACAAGGATCCATTAGCCAACATTTTGTCATGTGCTTCCCAAAACACTATTCGATATCAAGCACTTTGCATTATGGATATAAACATGCAGCAAAACACCAAAAAAATTATAGTGCAAAGGGAATAAATAAAGAATGCTGTACAACTGCAGAAACAAAATGAACGTCAAAGACACATCATTAAAGATCAATTAGGTAGGTTGAAGGTGATCCAGGCATCTCATATCAAAAAGCTAAGAATAAAAGATAGGTGAAAATTATGAAGCGAAAAATAAAAAAAAAGGATACCACTTAACGGAGCCTTTTCCTGAATGCTAGTAAAAACTCGTACTGCAAATTAAGAAACAGAGTATTAGATCAAGAGACCAAAAATGTGGATTAGAAGTTTATTGACTTGTGCAGCAGTCAAAAATGGAAACCAACTGTGCTTCAGTTAAGACTTGGGATTAATATGACAATAACAAGGGTTCAAATAAGTTATTTGGAAAAAAAAATATTCAAGAGAAATTTAAGAATATGTTGGAACATTTTGGATAAGAAGTTAAGGTTCCTTCTCTGGTTGCTTCAGAAGTACAGGGAAAGAAAGTAGGGAAAACTTCTTTTCATTTGCTTGGAACAAAGTTTCAATGGACAACAATAAGGAGAAAATGGAGGTCAAATTCTTTTTTATAACCACTGTACAATTTAGTCAGCAATTAATCAATTAGATTAGACAAAAAAATTTCTCATATTCTTTTCCTCCAAATCAAACTTAATTCTCTTTCTTTCCTTCCTTTTCTTAGCAACCAAAGAAAGCCTAAGCCATATAAAAGAGAATTAAAGTATAGTTTATATGAAAAGAAGAATTTGAGGGAGTGTTTAAGTGCGCTGAAAAAATCATGAAATTTTCTGAGCAATTTAATTGAAATTACAGGTTAAAATTTTATAATGTTGGGTGTGTAACCATGCAATAAAATTTCAGAAAAGACAAAATCATTAAAGTGAAAATTTTCTTTGACAAGAACTTTCCATTCATGTTTTTCTCCCCTTATCATCTTACACTTTTTTCCATTTTCTGAACTTTTCTCTTTGCAATAAACACACACCTAAAAAATCTCAACTATCACAATTTAAAATTATTACAATTAATCGAAATCACAAGATCATAATTTTAAAATTAAAAGCTCTAAAAACAGCCTATAGAAATATTTCATGAAAAACTAAAAGTGTTTGTTGTGTGCAAACTTAATTGAACTTAAAAAATGTATGTTTTTGAAAGGATATGATAATATCAAGTTGTTTTGCTTATCAAATTTTGATGTACTGACCAATAGAACCACCAAAGTTCATGAATGATGTTAAGAAGCTTAGTTCCCCGGTGCTCTTGTTCTGCAACAAAATAAGTCATCTCATAAACTATGAGAAAGAAATATTCTTCTCTAAATGCAACATAACCATAAGATAGACTTCATAACTTAAGGCAAAATAAGTAAAAGTTCTCAGATATGGAAGCAGTGATTTATTTGAATGCAAGCACCAGATTGTCATTAATCATAAATGTGTGCAGTAATCTGTCATATAAAATTTTATGAAACGAAAGCCATAATGAGGTTATTATTGTGTCATATTTTGATAACTCAAAAGTTTAGTGTTAAAGTATGTGAAATTGCACTCATAAGTATGAAGTGCTATTAGGTATGCAAAGAGTGTGCAGGATAACATCAACGTTTATTAATACTTTACAGGCGGAATTCTAGAGAGTAAATAATTTGCTGAGTTTTGTATGGTCTTTTTGATGTATTACGAGTTCAAGTCATCAAAATATGGTTTGATATATTTGCTTCAGTTATGTTTCACAACAAGGGTATGGGCCTTTTAAATAATTAAAGTATAAGATTCGATTAGATAACAGAAAGGTTTGGAATCAAGCATTCAGATGTTGATCCTTAATAAAACCATCAAAAATAGTCTAGCCCACAAAAGATATAAGTATTGAATACAAAGTTTTCTGTTTTCTTAGCATTTCTTTGTTGTACTTTTACAATGTCAACTTTCATTGTTAGTGTGTGCTAATGAACCTGACACACTAACGAACCTATGATGCAGAATGACAGCATTGCAAAAGATGCTAAGAATCAACTGACATATAGAATGCATAAATTTGAAAAAAAGTTTAGAAGACTAGGACAAGTTATCAGTGCTCCACGTATCTTCAATCTTAACATGCAAGTTGGATACTTTTGTTGGCACTAATTACAAGCATAAATGACCATGACCACTAAAATTTTAAACATGGAATGACCTAACTAAAGTCTAAATCAAATAAAGATTTATAATTAATAAGTTATTATTTAATCAAAGGCATGATGCTCGTGGACTTTTAGACTGTACAAATTTCGAAAATTATTTAAGACATGAAACTTTTTATGATGGAAGAAGTGAGAAAACATCTGATGGAGATCCAAGATCATCTCATGATGCATTAGAGGGCCACAGGATTTAAGATTCTTCTCATTTGAATTTGCTTGTGAAGTTGCCAGTTTGTTGTTTTTCTTTTATTTCTTATTGATTTAGTATTTAGTGAGTTTATTTGGTATGAACATATGAGATTAAAAGACCTCAAACTTTACCAGATGGTTTATGGGTCAAGTTACTGTACTGCTGCTGCTCATAACCCTGTTCACACTACAAAAACCATGCCTTGTGAGGGCTAATTTTGGGATTACAAAAATTCTTAGGGTTTGTTTTTTCTTATATAACCAGGTCCTAGAGTTATTTCATTAGGTTTTATGCAAAAGATGAATAGAATATCGGTTCTTTTTCTCTCCTATGATGTGATGCTGTGGAAGTGTGAGGCTTGCAAACCTAGATATGATTCCTAGGTCCCAAAGTGAGTCCATTATCATTTTCTATATTTCCTTTTGCCCTTTTAATGATGATCTGTGTGTTCTTCTAGTTTGTTCTAATTATATGTTTTCCCTAGTTTTAAATAGACCCAAAATTGCTTTTCTTGGCACCTGAACAGCCCAGTCATAAATTTACTGCAAAGATCAGTTGCTTAACAGCCCCTTTCAAACTCTGTGTTTCTTTGTTTTATATCTTAGCTCATCACTTAAAACCTAACTAGTAGATGCTTGGGCTAGATTCTGTTTAACCAATGCTACTTTCGACTTACCTTGCTAGTCCATTGATAAGAAAACCAGATATATTTCTGATGGATAGCAAGGCATTAAGCCTATTCCTAAGCAGCACCAAACCTTCATATTCCTTATTGAGCTCTAATTTCATATTCTCCAGATTCATTAATCATTACCATATCCTTTATCAATTTTCTGGTGAATATCCAGCTTTCATAGTTCAATTAAATCAAAAGTCAGGTCTGATTTGAATTTTTCAGCAACCTACAGATTTCAGCCCAGCCCTAAGCCCTTGTAGATACCCCTCCCATAAATTGCCCTATAACATCAGCTTTAGTAGCAGAGTCCATGTAAGTTTGGGTGGTCCTGGGAACATGGGATACTAAGAATAAGGGCACATTGGTAGGACTACTACAATAACAGGGCCAGTACAAGTAGAGTAAAAGTTTCTACCTAGTGAAAGTACTCAACTAGTAAGTCTTCTCAACCATGTTGGGTTGTCAAAGCCATACACATTTCACGGTAGGACCACAAGACATGGCTCTTTTACATTTTCCTATGGGCTCTGCTGATATTGATCTCGTATATGTCCACATATTGGCAATGGGGCATGAAAGGTCTAACAAAAGAGTTACAGAGAAGGGTTGCTATTTAACAATGGTCCTGTCAAGCATGCATAAACGTTTTATCTGGGCTTTCATGGACATTTCTGAAAAACAAAGGGATGGTTTATGTCTGTTCTGCATAGAAAGTTCTAAAAATTAGGAGTGTCTGGAACCTCTTGTTCTAAAATACCGGAGGTTCTGAAGCTGTTTATTCTGTAAGCCTAACCATGTGAAATAATCTTTGTTCCATGACAAGATAGTACCCTAAGATTCTCCCCCTAGTGAAGGAGATCCAAGTTTTAGACTATAGGATTGGGCTGCTACAAAACTTTTTTGGAACAGAAGTTATTTGAACCACTGAAAGTTTTCATGGAAGAAATATTCTTTTAGATAGTAGTAGGATTAATGATCCTAAACCACAGCTTTGTTTGCTGTCACAGAAACTATAACTTTAACATCATAAGTTCAAGCTAGAGTGACCTACTAAAAGTCAACCATGCTTGAAATGGAGTTAGTCATGTAACCTTGGGCATGCTTAAACAAATTGACATGATATCACATAATGGGTGTTCTATAATGACAACTCCTCACTCTATGATATCCCAATCACATGTAGAAAATTATTTACAGCCTTCCTCTATCTTATAAAACAAGGAAGAAAAAGGAAGAAGTGTGAGGGAACTGAGAGGCTGCTGATTCAAGACTACAAGATTTTTGAGATACCACAAATCATTTTCCAAAGGATTAAACAATCCTATACATCGATGTAGTTGGATATCCATCTCCAACTAAAATGCTATAAGTGTGATCCCTAGATTTCTTACATCCACATTTTGGACATTCCTCAAAATTCGTAACTATGAATAAGTGCACTAACTTAAAATCCATCTTGATATATACATAAAATGTAATCTGTTCTTCCAATTCTAATCTTTCTTACCAGGAAACCAATTTTCCACTCAAGTAGGATTTTCAAGGGAACTGAAATGGGAAAGTGGAACAATTCTTTTCAAAAACTCTCCGAAACCCAAATGAGAAAGAAAAGTTTCTTTCAAGAAATATGCCTTCTGTGTATGAGATTTATTAAGAAATGTAGCAAGGCGGATAGACCTGATCGTTACCCTTTGCTACTCTTTATCATCTACTATAACCAAGATTTTAAATACCATGGGATGGGGCCGTTCCAATCCATTTCTGAACTCATTTTATCTTGGCACTTGGTCTCATCCCAACATTAGGGATGGTGGAACGCCCTGCCATCCCAATACTACTCAAAACCTTGGCTTGTAACCATCACTTAAAGGTCTAAAACCCGAGTCATTCAAAACAGGAAAGAGGATGAGAAAATTTTAATTAAAAGATTCTTCTTAACAGTATTGAAAAGACCACCACTTTTCTATGGTACACGCAATATTTCATTTGTTTAAGCAAGAGATTAGAAATAACAAAAGAGAAGTTTCTTCATAAATATCCATAGATCATACTTGTATTGATTATCGAATGGACCCCAACTTGAGAAATCAGTAAGAATCTACTTAAAACAAGTTCCTTAATCCTTTGTTTTGGTTTTTATACATTCGAACATATCTTCTTGCAATATAATTTTACTTCTATTAAGATCATGATTTCCTGCATTAGGGTTCTTTAATGACAATTTCCATAGCTTGCTTTCATATTATTTTTAGCATCAATTTCCCTCTTTGGCAACTAAGCTAGTAACTGCAAGAGTCTTCTAGCAGGATATGCAACCACTTCAATAGCCCAAAAAGTTCCTACTCCAACCCTTCAAATCTTCATCACATTTTATTCCCCCCTACAACTCACCTAATACTAACTCCTGGGCAAACATAGCATTTTTTTCACTAACGATAATTATTTATCAGAAAGATTGGGGGGGGGGGGGGAGAAATGATAAAACATTCCAAATATACTCATAGAGTAATTATAGCCAAGAGATAGATTGACCATTGTATCTAGTCCAACCACAAAAAAGTGAAATAAAAAAAACTTACAGTATAGTTTTCCCATATTTGTGGAACTCTAGCAAAGAAGAATATGGCATGGTGCGAAGCCTGCAAACAAATGAATGTTTATTAGAGGACATAATAACTAGTAACATGCATGCACGCTAATAGACACGCACACACAGAGAGAGCTAAATGAACTAGCATGTGAGCTTGTTCTATAAACAAGGCACATGTAACTCCCAGATGTATAACATTTGTAGCAACTCACATATAGGGCTTCGAAAAGAATTGGATCAATTTGCCCAGCTAACACGGTTGGTGCTAGAGCACAATATCTAACAGACCGTTACTTAAGGAAAGCAGATAACAACACCATGATCTCCCAGAACAGAGACTGGAATTTTAAGAATTTGAATCCTGGTTCCAAAGCATGATATAAGTACTGAGATATACGAATATAATTCAGCCATATTTCCTAAGCAATTTCAGTGAAGCAGATATCTAGATATCAGTTATGTAGGATACAGCAGAGCACTAATCCATGTTTTGGTTCCAAGTGGCTGGGAATAGTAGTAGATAATACCAACTAAAATTATAGCTGCAAACAAAAACCAAATAGATATTCATTAAGGTCCACAAAAAAATTATGTTAATATTAGAATTTGGAGACAATAAATGGCCAGACACTATAGGGAATTTGTCCACCCAACATCCTTGCACTAGTAGAAAGTGCATGCCTTGAACTAAGAGGAAGGCTAGCTCTCCATAAGCTGAAAATGGAAGCCCTTTGTGAACACAATATGACAAAGCAATTGTATAACCAACTACTTCAAGCTCAAAAGCTGGAACACTAAGTCCCCGAACACTTTTGTGCTTCAATATGATCAATATCTGCAAGAACAAAAGAAGGATTGAGCGTAAGCACATGATAGAAATGTAACTATAGAATCCTAAACAACTGAAGCATGCCATTGAAAACATAGTTTCCTAAGTAGAACAGCAAAAGAAATTCCTGAATCCTGTCACCAATTCAAATAACAACGGTACAAAATGAAGCCTGGATTTGCAGAATATATATGAATAGTCATGCAAAAAATTTGCAATATGATAAGATCACAACCTCCTTTAAAATTACAATTTAATGGTAAAGAAAAATCATCGATAGGACCACAATGTGCTAGTATGTTAGAGGAAAAGTATATCTATAATGGGAGCAAGAAAAGTTGTATGCTCTTTCAGTCTTGCATCAACAATGACAGACTATTAGTGCCCAAAATTGTATCCAAAAGTAGAAAAAGCCACTACACCAATAATAGCAAACAAATGCAATGAACATAAATATCAAGATTCCCTCCAGCAACTCAGTCAGCTGTGATTCAAAGACTGCTAACACAACAAAAAAAATACTATACAGACAACGATAATGATCGAACCAGGTCATCAATGATAAAGCTCAAATTCCACATGCAGAATTCTTCAATATATATTTGATATTTCTCACTCATAACTGTGTACCATATTCATGATTGTAGAAAACTGAAATGACTACGACATTGTTTTAACAGGTGTACATGTCTCACTGCATGTCTAGACACCAAGCACTTAGGTGTTTGCAATTGCTCATAAGAGGTAACCATGCAATTTAATGACATTAGCATACAGAGAAGATTTTGCTATCCTTAGCAGAAAACCAGTTATCCTAGATAATGGCTTCTGTCTACCCTCCTCCATACATCAATCAACTCCTTCTATCTCTTTATTAATTTTAATCTCTGTCTCCCTTCCATATAATCTTCAAAACAGTATGGGTGTTGGAGGAAAACAAAAGTACCAAAGAAACTATAAAGCTAGGTTACGTTCCTTGTCACCAATATAGCCAAAGACAAGAAGACTAGCTGAATATATGTTTTAATGAATGCATTTCTTTTCCATTTTTATATCTTATCTTGCTTCTTTAAATCAATGACATATGGATTCTTGTTGATGTCTTCATTATCTACTTCTATCACGCAAATGCTAGATAGCTGACCAGACATCATATGGCCTTTGATTAATAAAAAGGAACAATTGTCACAAAAAGACAAACTGCCTAAGGTTCTAGTTTCAGATGTCCATTCAGTACTCCTAGTTCTAAATGAACAGAGCAAATTGCCTAATGTACTAAGATCCTAATTTGATTGACTAGAAAAGACAGGAAAAGGAATGGAATGACTTGCAAGGCCAGCTTCATTTGAACTAAAAGTACATGATTGTCAAACTTGAATGTAAAGTTGCTCAGATAACTGCAGACAATTTTACCAAAAAGGGTAAGATTCTTAAGAATGAAGCAAGAAAATGAGCCATTTTGGTATTCAAAACATATGATGGGGATCTGATTATGTCTTACAATTATGAATCATATGAATTTGGCTTAATTGGTGGGCTTGAAAATCTGAAGTATTCTAAATTAGCTAACCTCTTGATCAAATTGGAGACCCCCTCTCAACAAATTTGATCAAAAGGCTTCGAGAAGTGGTAATATGATTACTTGGCGCATTTAAACTGGAGCTTTACCAAGAAGCTCACCTGAATACAGGGATAGGACAAAGAACCTAACATAAAGACGAGTTATAATTTTCAACTACTCAACCTAACAAAAACACATCTCCATGAAAAAAAAAAATGATGACTCTACTTTTTAAATCAGCGTTACTCTACAAACATTAAATAATTGAATACCATCATTTACAAGTTGTACACAGTTCAATTCAACAAAAGTTTTGCCAGGTTCAGAATTCTGTCCATTAAATCGCACAAGAGAACAATGTCCCTGATCTGAGATTATTAAGCATATAGGCTCCATAAATTGTTGAATTTCTTCCACAAGCAGCCAGATCGGTTAGAATAATAATTAAAGATCACCGCATCCGCATCCGCATCCATTCAAGAAACGTTTAATTCAAGGAAAAAAAACATATCTTTCATTTTTTTTAAAAAAAAGGTCGAATTTGAGCACCCTCCTATCCACTTTCATTTTTGGAACGAGCGTTTTAGCGTAATCAACACTGGAAAATAATTCTTTATTTAAAAAACACCTAATTTCGTCTCTGGAGGCAAGAAAACTAGATCAAATCCAAGAAAACAAGAAAAAAATATAACACTTTCTCGGAAATCTTCAGTAGCGTGAGACCGACGGCCTAGATTAAGTTTTGAACACAATTTCCGATTGTCGAGAACCGAGAAGGGCATCCCCAACTAGACAACAATCCGAACAGGGTGCAAGAGAATTGAAGATCGGGATCAGGGTTAGGGTTAGGGTTAGGGTTAGGGGACCTGGGGAAGTTTGACGGTGGTGGAAGCGGCGACGATGCAGTAGCCGAGAATCTTGGAGATGAGAGGGAGGAGGCAATCCTTCTCCGGGAACTTCCCCGCCGTCAGCGACGCCAGCACGCAACCAAAATTTATGCCCAATATTTCCATTTCCATCGCTTTATTTCTTTCTTTTCCCGTTCGCCGTTGCCGCCCCGGTGAGACCGAGGAAGGGAGGAGTGCTCGTTCTGGCGTAGCAGCAGGGGTTCGCACACCACCGGTACGTTTGAGCGAAAAATTGCTGGTATGTTATATTTTATCAAAACCGTGTATTTTGCTTTTTCAAGGGTACAGGAGACTTAAGTAAACTTATTTAATATCCTTATCAAAAAATAATAATAAAAAAAAATAAAAGGTTTCACTGCATTAAATTAAATTTAAAAATTATTTCATGAAACATACTGTAGTTTATTTAAATGTGAGACTAGAGTTCTCCTTCTTCATTTTTTCATTCTACCTACTCATTTTTTGATGAAGAAAAATTATAAAAATCTAAACTACTTGATGGGATCAAGACCTGCAAGAATAACTATACCGGGTTTAATCCTTTCTATCTTTTTTTACTAATAAAAAAATAATCTTTAATATCCTTGTAAAGAGAAATTTTAGTTAAATAAATTTGATTACAAGATCCTTGGAATCGTCCGAGACTATTATGTTCGGATGCACCGTATCAATAAGGGTCAATTATAAAAAATAATTAGAAATTCCGGATGGATCAAAAAAATGATATACCATATCAGTATACTACAACTGATATGATACTATACCAGTATATTTTATCCAATTTGAATATGGCTTAATTCGATTCGAATCCGATTCTAACTTGATTCAGATTAAATAATATAATTATTAAAAAATTATAATTTTATAAATTTGATACGGGATCGTTATAGTACGGTATAGCATGGTCCCATACCTATCGGTCATATAGTATTGGACTGGTTGATGACCGCACCGATCCCAGTTTTCTTTGTTTGCTTAGTTTTAAGCATGCATTAAGTAGCAAGAAGATTGAGTAATTTAAAATATATTTATAAAACTCTAAATCATATAATATTTCTGTATATAATTTATATATTAAATTATATTAAATAATTTGGATCATGGGACTCCGCCATTCAAGTTAGATTAGATTAGATTTAAATGAAGATGCTCTTGAGTACAGCTTAATTTATGTCTAATTAATATATCCAAACTAATGTAGACTTGCTTAACACGCAATGGCAGTTTTTTTTTTAAAAAAAAAAAAATCCGATGTGGTATCCCGCGGGCTTTTCTTTGTATACACTGTCAATGTACGTGAAGATTTTGGAGGATGATCAAAAAGCAAGATCGGCAGACCAATCACAGTTTCCTTTTTAGTGGAAGAAATTACAAACGAAGAAAGTTAGGGCACATCTGAGATAATCTTGTGTAATTTGTGGGATTCACAAGAACAAGACGACCCATTTCATGGTAACAAAAATATTTCAGAGTGGGATGACCCGAATCCCATAAAAAGAAAACAAAAAAATATCTTATCAAATCTTTTTTTTTTTTTTTTTTCCTACTTTATAGGAATGATATGGACTGGAATGGATCTCATATTCTATAATATTAGACATAATCCTTGCTTATAGTTTAGCATGCATATGCTGATGGTTCAAGACTAAATTTTATAGAATTTTTAGTTTAATTCTATGAGAATATCGAATATGCCCTGAAAAAATAAAAAGAAAAAAAATGAAGAAAGAAAAGTTTAAATATGGCTATACCTATAAAAAAATTAATTACCAGATATGTCTAACTTCTTTGATGCTGGTGAGAAGTTTCTCGGACCAACTATCTCATAGAAAATTTGTGGGATTGGTAAATCAGGAATGGCTACATCAATGGATAGAGAAACATGACTCTCCTCGATTAACCTAAATATAGCTCTACAATTTGAAGGTCAATATTAAGATTCTAGGGCGTATCTTTATCAAATTAGTTCTCCAAAAAAAAGAATAACCAACTCATTATTCCTTCCACGCGCAAGATGCACTGCAGGCGAAAGTTGGGGTTTTTTTTTTTTTTTTTTTTTTTTGTGGCCACCGCTGATTGCGAGACTTTTCCAACCAGCTGACAGGAATTCGATCCTGATTTGAATATTTTTTGATTAAAATATTCGAAGATAAAATAGAAAAAAAGAAAATTTAATAAAATAATTCTGGAGTCTCTATTGACCGGTGGTAGTGAAAAAGTTATGAATATATATAATAAATCCCGTTCACTCGATTGATGCGTCAGTTGACGTACTCGTCTTCGGATGAGGAACGGCTACGAAAAAATTAATATATGCCGTGTATCGAATATTTTCTGGCAGGGGTTGGAAGACCGTCTGGAATGACCATGCCCGGGATCTAACTCTTCCCTCTTTTTTATTTTTCAAAAAAAAAAAAAAAGTTGATATATATATTTTTTTTTCATAAATTTCTTTACATCGTAAGCAAGTTTTATAGCCAAAAGAACCTTTCTTTTAGCACCACAAATTTCCTAAGAGCACTAATAAAATTCTCTATTGGTCTCTAACCAATATTATCATCTCCAATTAATCAACCTTCAATCATTTAACTATTAAGCAGTTATAATAATAATAAAAAATTTATATTCTACGTGGCATGCACCATATACACATGCGTTGTACCAATCATCAACTACTCATCTCGATGCATTATTGCAACAACCAAGTAGTTGCGGTGGGAGATGATGACAGTATGTATGGTGACGTGGTACATATACCGTGTAGGAGATAATATCTCTACCATCAAGTTGTTGCCGTATCTCTCTTGCCTCAAATCCTTGCTCTTCATTGCCTCTTGTTTGTGGGGGGCTTCCCCTGATCAAATTTGGTCCCATCTTTAATTCAGCAGCATGGGAGGCAGACATCGGGACATGCACATTTACCCCTACTTTAATGATGACATGCATGGTTGCAGATTGTCTATCAACTTTATCCAAAAATAAATATTTTAAATCATCGATCCCTTTCTTGGAGGAGGATGAACGAGTTAAATTTTGGGACCAGCAAAGGAGATGGGAGGCAATCTTTTGAATTGGTAAGGCTATCCAGTTCTCGGCCATTAAGTACTTTCAAAACCCCCAATGTTAAAGTATTTTTAGTCTTCACAACTAACTCCTCGAGCAAATGCATATATTTAATCCCATATTAAATTTATTCAATATAGATCCGAAGTATTAATATAGAATCAGAAAATCTAAATAATACTTGAATGATGATAAATATTATTATTATGATCCTGTCACTTGGCCTCATTTATTTTAACCACCTCAACTACCTTCGATTATTCTATTATAACCACCTTCGTTATTTGGTTAATCGATTACAATCACCTTTGATTATTTGGTTATTCGGTTACAACTCCCTTCGGTTATTTGGTTATTCGGTTACAACAACTATAACCATATTTGGTTATTACAACCTCTATAAATATGATAAGAGGGGAACTCCCAAGGATAAGCAAGGTCTAAGACCAACGGCCCAAGCTAAGTCACTCTACTCATTTCCTTTTTTATCTATGCTATTTTGAATTCTCCATTATGTCGCTGTCAAGACCATCCACTGACTTGATCGTCGAAGTGTCTCCTGCTGGAAATCCGGTCCGGATCTTTTGCAGGTCCCATCCGTGTCCCAGAAGCCCGGTAGGAAGAGCGAGCGGGATGCCCAACACCGTCAAAGTCTCAACCATGGGTGATTTAGCCATAACACTTTAAAAATAGATTTAATTTGTAATTTACATGGATTATAAAACATCATAACACAAATCTATTTGGACCGTTAACTTGATGAGACTAGAACTTAAAAGAAGTATTTGAGTACCCATACAAATATATGTTTAGCTCTACATCGACCATGCATCGAGTGAATTAGTATTTTTGAATGAGACCCTGAATTGTTACAATCCATACATAGATGGCTATGAGTATAGAACAGCTAGTGATGATGCATGGGTGCAATTCATAAAATAAAATTGCTCATAGTAATATAGTTATAGTCATTTTGGTATTTGACTTATAAAATATATAAATAGAACTTCAAGAGAATTACTAAACTTTACCGATAAAAGCAACTGAAAAGATAAAGGAAAAATTGATTCTAGCATAGAAACTGTGAAAAAGCCCTGCAATCCCTCGATTGATACAAACAAGAAATAGGTGCTTACTCTTTTTTTTCTTGAGAAACAGGTACACTGCTCTTTCTTGTCACTTTAATAAGTTAAAAGCCACTCACATTGATAAAAGCTGAAACATATTTGAATGTTCTATTATATGTCTGAATAAGTTGGACGGTTTTTCCAATGATTCAATTGATACAATTCCAAATTTTCTTCTTTTCTAATCATTTCTAACCATACGCTTCACACCATGATTTGCTTTCCAACATTTTCTTTTTACCAAAATAGAAATCACACTAAGAAATTTTCTTCTTTCCAACATTTACTTTGACATAATATTCTCATAAAGACCAATGTTATAATCCATACTTCACTAGATTTCTTAAAATGATACATATTTTTAAGATAATGAAAATACTAAGGACAAATTATATGGTTGATATAAATAGCAGGCAAAACTGTTAAAAATTGTTCATCTACAAAAAGAGTTCAAAACATTCTTTTTAATAGATATATGCCGTAAGAGAAGTAGAGCATCATTTCACAATCCACAACTATCTAACTCCAAAAAAGGGGAAAATAACAAGCTGTGCAAAAGAATTAGAAAAACCCCATGTACATAACATCTTCCATATATATGTATATAGCTCATGCCTTGTAATTTATAATTTACAGGGAAAGGATCTAAATATCCCTTCTACATAGAGGGCAAGAACCATGTCTGGTAAGCCAGTTATCTATGCATGGTAAATGGAATATGTGCCGGCACTCCGGCAAGCTCCTTGCTGTCTCTCCAATTTGGAAGTCCTGCAGAGGAAATCCAGTCACTTAGAACAACACTGAGTAGAAAGCTAACTCTCAATTAAATTACCATGGATCGAAATAATTTACAAAGATGAATCTTAACCTGCAGGCACACCGAACAGCAGATTCGATCACCCGAGGCATCCACATCATTATCTGCAGTAATTTCAATCTTTGGGAGCTTGTCTACAGAATCCTCCGACATTCCCCCGGTACCTCCAGTTTCAAAGAAATCGGGAACCTCCATGTAGGGTGAATCCATAGCACTCATCTGCACTCAAAGAACAACCAGAATTATCCAAGGTAATGTAACAGCTATTCACATTTCAATCGCTTGAATTCAGATCCAAACAAGTGGGTACCTGACTCTGTACCGCACTCTGGACAGCTGGTCCAACTTTCTCTCGAACAAGCCTTCCACTCAAAAGACTAGAGATGATGTCCATCTGTTAAGAATCAAATCATAATAAAATGTTCCAATGAATATATAATAACAAGCCTTGGCATTGAATCAATCTTCCTTCTAGGGTAAGGCTTTAGTATGACATAAGCAATACTCTCTCTCAAAAACAAAGGAGGACTTGAACAATGTTTGAGACTTTGTCTTGTTGAATTAGAGGAATCATGCTACCATTTAGTTTGCAGATACAAATAGGTTGCTCTCCTATAAATGTTCAATAATTTCAACCCATTTACTCTTCAAAGATACTCACTTGAATGCTTTCAACTACTTACTAGTATAACAAGGGTTTTGAAAGCTGTCCTGAATCAAGAACCAGTACGGTTTGATCTTGAAAAATAATCCGAGATGCTAGACAGTCCAAAAACATCCGAACCGGACCGATTCGGGATAGTTAGGTATGGTACGTATCGGTTCAATCCGGTACATGCCGATTCAGTCCGGTTTGGATTCAGTTCAACCCGGTTCGATTCCGGTTCAGATTGGATAATATAGTCATGGGAGAGGAAGAGTTTTTTCTCGATATATATACCGGTATGGAGCCCAGTACCGGTTAAGCAGTTCTTGAGTATAATGTTAGAGCTTTTGTCTTGTTGGATTAGAGGAATCATGCTATCATTTAGTTTGCAAAAATACAAATAGGTTGCTCTCCTGTAAATGGTTAACAATTTCAACCTTTTAACTCTTCAAAGACTCAGATGAATGCTTTCAACCTACCAAGTATAGGATACTCCAAATCCCTGATTCATCGCAACTCCAAAGATCGAGAGATGATTCGACAGCCTCGATCGAGAAAACAGCCCCAGAAATAGCTCCAACTCCTGCGCCTCGGAATAATCCACTCTCAGTTGCTAGGCCAATCAAAGCACCCGTCACAGCCCCCACCAATGAACCAACTACACCAAAATAGAAGGAAAAACAACAATCAGACAATGCTTTGCAAAGCATTTGTAACAAGTCTCATTGACCTCCACCGTGTGCAAAATGTAACTGCAAGTTGAATAGCTTTGCAAATAAAACAAGTGAAGAAAAGAGAGGAAAACAATGAAAGAAAATATTCCAAGACCCAGAGAACGGCACACAAAGCAAATTGGGAAGAAAATTGCATTCCCTTATGAAATAATAATCATGAAATCAACCAAGGAAAATAAGGATCGAATCATTCCGAGACCTGACCATTCTGTTCCCAGTTCATCAGTTGATTTGGTTATTCTGAGGATTGGATTCTGGTTTGGAGTATGTTGTCATTGATTTCAATACCTCATCCAAATGAATTTAATAGGCGTTGCCCACCCTATCTCTCAAAAAAAATTTACATACATACATACATCACCATCTAACCCATGAAAAATTAGCAAATACATTGAAAATCAAATTTGGCACATATTAAAACAACAATCCACCTTACCAAAGATACAGAAGTGCCGTTCCTGCTCCAATTTCATAAAATTCAGATAAATTCAAAACCAATCAGAATACCCAACATATTAACAAGAACACCCCAGCACATCACCAGCTTTATAAAAATCCCATGACAACTTTACCAACTAGCACACATCATTGGAATGAACAAACTGCACCAAAAAAAAAAAAAAAGAGGGACCAACCTATGGCAAAAACACAGGTAAATATAGCACAGATCACCCTTCTAACCATCTCAGAAACCATGGAGCTGTGGCTACCATTTCCTCCTTCTCCCCAGGTCCCAGAAGAAGAAGAAGAAGAGGAGGAGGAGGAAGCGGTAGTAGAAGAAGAAGTAAAGAAATCCATGTTAAGGGGTAACTGAGAAGGAATTAAGCCAAGCTGGAGGAATTCAAATAAATTTATAGGAAGTGGAGAGAGAGAGAGAGGAAGGGAGAATTAGTTTCCAAGGAGAAGAGGAAGGGGAAGGAGGTAAAGTAGACTTTGCGGTAGGGGAACGCTGCGAGGAAAGAAGAAAAAGGCCAACCGTCCATTTATTATAGTATACATGCGAATCATAGAAATCTGTGACACTTTTAATTGCGGCTTGGTGAGACTCCCACGCCCCCCGATCGTGGACCGTGGAAGACGGAGGAAGCTTCTGCCGGGCTCGGACAAAATGGCTCGAAGAGGTCCAGACGAGCCTTTGTTCTTGACTTGGTGGAACGAGGACAGTACCAGGCCTTTGGCTCGGACAAGTAGTAGATGATCGCATAATGACCAGAGGAAGAACTGATCGTATAATGGGCCTTCCATTTACTACCGGAACATCCTACCAAATCCAAGATTATATTTGATAATATCCAGATTATCGATATTTTTTAAAAATTATTTGATATTTAATATATTTTTTAAAAAATCAATTCAAATTATCTTGATAATTTATATTATTTTTTTGAAGCAATAATCTTGGAAAGTAGCCATCCTTGTTATCATATTTTTTGAGAATATTGTAATAAAAATTTTAAATATAATTATTTTTTTAAAAAAATCATACAAAATATATGTCTTCGTGAAGCTGTTCTTTTCTTCTATCACTCTCTTGCATCACAAATTCTAGCCATCCAGATCTTCATTTCTTCCATCATCATCTTCGATCATATCACCACCATTCTAGCTATTGCTAGTGACCATTCTCCTCGTATCGTGATCGAAAAGTCTTTCTCTCTTTCCCTTCTTTCGACCAGTGATCTAGAGGGGTGAGTTATTGTAACCCTAATGATGATGAAGGCGACGATCTCGAATTGCCTGGCAGTATGATTACGTAGCATCCAAAAAAGAAGGGTGATTTTTCATGGAGGTATATATATTTGGTGCTGTATTCTTCCTCCTCCTCCTCCTTTCTTCTCTCGACCGTGCTTCTCACCACCTCCTACGTCTTCTCTATCTCCCATTGATTGCATCTCCCATCGCCACCCGCTGGCCATGCACGACGTTGGCCATGCTCGACAGCCACGATACTGAGATAATATATATTAAGTCATAGTATATTATTTTTAATAAATTTGACTTGATTAAAAGTATTTTAAAATTTTAATTTTTATATTATTAATAATTTGATTATCATACCAAACATGTCGATCGATATTTTTAATAATTTTATTATAATATTATTTATATATATATCAAATATAGTAATTAATATCACCGGTAATTTTATAGATGATAATCTATCTCGAAGATAACTGGCGTTAGATTTTAAAATTATTTGGCGATGCACCGGATGCAAGGCATGTAACTTGAATGGGATGGGAGGGTATAAAGAGACACGGGAAGTTGGTAGATCCCAGTACCATGAATGGGAAACAGTAATGGCAAGAGGTGGCGAGCAGGTATGGTAAATAAAGACACGGTAAAGTTGCTACCTTTCTCAGGGAAAATTTAGAATAATGAGAAGTGAGACTGGTGGGTGGATGTGTGGTCTCTCAAAAGTCCAAGCTATAACCATATTTTAGTACATATGTGCTCATTGTCTCTTCAACTTTCTCACTTTGTTGCCAAAACTTGGTTGTCTCTTCTTCTTCAACTTTCTCGCTTTGGTGACAGAACTTGCACCGGGAAATAAATAGACACAAGCTCATGGGGTGTATGGTTAACTTTTCCCAGGGAAAAGTTTAGAATGAGAAGTGAGAATAACTCCAGTGGGTGGATGGTATCTTCCATAGTTATAGCAAGAGTGCAAAAGCTAGCTATAACTGTATTTCAGTAAGTGCTCTTTGTTTCTTCTTCAACTTTCTCGCATTGGTGACAAAACTTGCATTGGGATATAAATAGAGACAGCTCATGGAGGGTATGGTTAACTTTTCCCAGGGAAAAGTTTAGAATGAGAGCTGGAAGTAATGTAGTGGGTGGATAGCATCTTCAATGGTTAAATGTATTTTAGTAGTTTTGCTCTTTGTTTTTTCTTCAACTTTCTCACCTTTTTGGTGACAAAACTTGCATTGGAAATAAATATGGACACAGCTCTTGGAAGGCAAAGTGGAACTTTTCCCAGGAAAAGTTTTAGAGTGGGAAGCGAGTAAATGAGATAAGGTGGATATACCATCTTCTGTAGTTGTAGCAAGAGTCCAAGCTAGTCAAAAGCTAGGTATTATTATATTTTAGTATGCGCTATGTTTTTTCTTCAACTGCCTCACTCTGGTGACAAAACTTATAAACATTGTTGTGTGACCTAAACAATGAGCACAAAAAAACGAAACAAAAACAAAAACAGAAACAGAAACAGTGCAATATTAATTTCGCAACATAACTAGTTTATTAAACTTGTTATGTTGCTTATTATCCATATAAGACTTTATAATTTGGCCCTTCAAAAGATGTCTCGTAGATGAAAGAGGATGGCCTATTAGGTCATGAAGTCGAGCATCATCCAAAATATTGTTCATTCTAGGAAGGGTTTTATTTTTATGAAATTAGCTCTCCATCTATAGGGTGTTTTGCAAGGAAGGAAAATTTCCATTTCATATAAATCAGAGTCCTAGATTCATAATTAATGAGGTCTAATGATGCCTTCCCTCCTATACCATAATACCACTCTTCCTAAATTAATATATGCATTGTTCTGTGACCTAAACAGTAAGCACAAGTTAAGACAAGAGAGTTGATGGGTATCCATAACGTAACTCAAAATATATATATATATATATATATATATATATATATATATATATATATATAGTTTTGCAACATCACTGGTTTATTAAACTTGTTACATTGCTCATCGTCCATGTAGGACTTTATAATTTTGCCCTTCAAAAGATGTCTCGTAGATGAAAGAGGATGGCCTATTAGATCATGAAGTTGGAGCATCATGCAAAATATTGTCCATCCTAGGAATGGTTTTGTTTCTATGAAATTAGCTCTCAATCTATACGGTGTTTCACAAGGAAGGGAAATTTCAATTTCATATAAATCAGAGTCCTTGATTCATAATTAATGAGGTATAATGATGCCTTCCCTGCTATACCACAGCACCACTCTTCCTAAATTAATATATGATGACGTTGGTGACAAAACTATAGGTTTTCTTTGGACTCGTCGCTGCCAACAGAACTTGCTCAAACCTCAAACCTCAGACCATTGATTTACTTGGTGCACTCTCATGCACTGACCAATTCCATAGGAAAGAATCAAACCTTATATTTTATATAGCTTATCTTTGCTGCCACAAATAGGAAAGTTGACACAAGTGGTTGCTCTGATTATATGTCATTATCGGGCAGGACCGATCAATGGATCTGTCCACATAATTTTTCTGGATTGATATGAAATCTATCAATGAAATTGTTTCATTAGATGGACAATGGCATCAAGTGGGCAGGTAAGATGTGGAATATATTTATATTGTTATATATGTTACAGTCTAGAGCGGATCATGCTTATTTACTGTGGAAGTTGTTGTCATCTTATTTGAGCCCATGGTAAGTATTGCCTTGAGAGCATATATAATAAAGAATTAATTAATGGAAGTGGGTTATACTTGACACTTGGGACACGGATATGGAAGCTTGCTCTAGAGAATAGCACAGGCGAATAGTTTACCAAACTTTGGAGGTAACTTGGAAGAAAACGATCTCCACTAGCATTGGTACCTTGAAGTGAGGGAGGACTAGGGTCTAGATGAAACAGAAGATAAACGAGGAAGCTAAAGGTGAATTATAGATTTGATGTTGTGGATTACAACAAGAAACTGAGATTTCTCTTTAGGGAATATTTGGTCAGGGGAAGATAGACTCTGGGATGGGAATAGGGATAATTGACCTCTTATTCTAGCCATTTTATTAGGAAGAGTCGCATTTCCATTCCAATTCCCGAGGGCAATGAAAACCTCCCAATCTCTCGAGATCCGATTCTTACTCTCCCAGGTATCCAAATTTTATGTTAATTTCCATTCCGATTCCGATCATAAACCAAATAAGTTTGGAGATATGGTCATTTCGATTTCTATTTCAATTGACTCCGGTTCTGATTCTGATTGCAAACCGGATATACCCTCGATGACTGTACCGAGGAGATTGGAGATGAAATTTATATCTAATCACCCATATTTAATAAAGTTTTGTGGAGCATATAAATTATGGTACTGAGTGAAGAGATTTTTCGAAAAAGAACTCTGAATACAATGCTCTTAGCTTTTGATGAGCAAAGAGATTGCAGTGCAAGTCATGCATAGATTTGTGCAAGAACGGAACTTGAGGAATCATACTTCACTGACCAAACTTTAACAAAGTTAACCATGGCCAAACATATATATATATATATATATATATGATGAAAGTCTTGGATTCTCTCCTTATTTTCACCATGTTATATGTTCGAGGACATGCGAATCATGTAAAGTAGGTCACCTTCTAATATGAAAGATTGGGAATTAAGATCTTGAATCCAGATTTTAAATGGTTTAAAAACTGAGTGCGATGGCTCATCAAACTTTAAGCAAACTCTTGTGCTATTGAATGAATCATGATAGCAAAGAAGCTGACGTGGCAATTGCTAACTCAATTTGAAGATTTATCGGACCATTGATTATACCATCAGCTGCAGTGGACCTAGACACCCGACTCGGGGTGACTAAGCTGCTAGCTGGGAAAAGACATCGAGATTGACTACTTCACAATCGGGAAAGGACTGGCGATGGAGTCAACCGAGTAACTGCTTTCTAAGTCAAGTAGCAGCGACCCACCAAGTCCGACTAGCATGACATTTCCCGCTGCACCTATCAATTTCCTACTCGAACTAACTAGCTAGCCAAGTAGATCAAGTTAGCGCGCTCTGATATGGGCCAAGTCCCTCCTCTACTTGGGATCCATGATGCTTGAGTAGCCAATGATCCACTCGATTACAGCTATTCTAGCATAGATCATGGTGGACTAGCTCCCAGCAGATCCTACCACTCTAACAGAAAGATGCCAACAGAAAAAATTTAGAAGACAAAATCTTGCCACCTTAATAAAATTTGTTACGCCTGTTAGAAAAAACCACTTCCATTCTATTACTCTACGTTACCATGCAAATAGATAAGAGGGGATCCCGATAAGGTATGTTCGACGTTATTCTCACCATCACTCACATGCCCATTGGGCCACCACCACTCTCAACTACGGTTGTTATAGCCTCTCATTTTTCGTCCACTAATTTGAGCATCGGAGGATCCCCAATCATAAATCTCGATCCAAGAACTGTTCTTGCAGGTCTTCATAGCGAAGCGCCCGTGAGCATACTTCCATCCATGCTGGAGTTGATCGGAGTACCTTCGACCGCCGCCAGAGTTCAATAGAGAATGATTTGATAGCAGCATAAGATTTTCCTAATCAGCACCCATCTTTCTAAAATTTAATCTTTGCCTCCTTTGAAGAAGAGTAATATTTATCAAACTAGCTTTTTTAACCTACATATTCTCTTTGGAAAATTTTAGATGTCGCCATGTTTTCTAACTGAAGCCATCAAAGGCATGACCGAGTCCCACAGAGTCCCACTTGTCTCGGGAAATGCAGCTTTGCAATTTGGGAAGATGGTTCGGATTTTTTGCAATGCTAAGGATATATTTAGTGGCAAAAAGAATTATCTCAGAAAATTATACCAACATGAAATCTCATTTTCATTTGTTTGTTTTGCTAAAAAAATTAAAAAACTTAGAAAACTTATATTTGGATCTTGAAAAGCATTACATTTTTGTTTCCATTTCCATGGATAACTCTTTCTCAGGGAAATATATATATCCAATAGAATTTCTTATTTATTTTGTATATCACACTGTAAGTATCAAGGCTTCGATATCTCCAAATTATGGGGTCATTCATGCCATTATTTTCTGTCCTAACAAAAATAATGGCCTTTATATTTTACCTAACTCATTGTCTTGCCGTTGTAGAAGAGATTCAATAAGATGATTAATTATTTAGATAATCTAGATTATCTTTTGAAACGCTGATAGATTGATATCTAGAAAAATATATCAAATATAGTAATGTGATAGGGTTCCATTAAATTACTAGTAATCTAGATGGATTACCTGCTATCAAACACAACCTTAATGCCTTATATTTAGTATATGTATAGACATCCACAAATTACCTAGATTATATCCGGGACCCATGAATTGAATGGCAAGGATGGATGACATGTGAATCTTATCAATTAGCATCAAGTTTCCTTTGAGGAAAGGCATCACATGAGTGCTACTAAATGCTTTGCAGGGGAGCAAAGCCTCTCACAAGTCAAAGGAAATCCCTTCCCAACTTTGGTCATCTCCATCAGGATTCTTCTATTAATATGCATGGAGGATGTGGCGAAGTATCTCTCTTTCATTTCCATGCACAATGAGCACTTAGGGCATGTCTGGTTCACAATGAGAATTGGAATGGATTAGAATGAGGATTGGAATGGTTATTCGATTGAAATCGAAATAAGAATTGTACAACAAGAAAGGGTATGGGAGTATTGGGACATTCATCTTTCTTTCTTAACTCAGAATAGGAATTGTTGGGATAAACCGGCTCAACAAAGATTAATTGCTAGTTCAAGGGTACAATTGAACCCCCTTTGAATCGGCCGCCTATACCAGAAGGCTTGAAGACTTGAAGGTGACTCCACAAGCTGATGAAGCGACGACTCGACATCACCATTCCGGTCACATCGCTAGATCAGTCTTTGACCCATACCGAAGAGGTCGGTCCCAAAACACATCCCTGATCCAGCTATGCTAGGTGCCAGGTGGTGGGCCAGTCTTCTTCGAATCACTCCAAAGAAGACTGATCCGAAGAAGATAGCTGCTTCATTCCCCAACTTGCTCCGAAAAGAATGAATTCAAAATAAATACTCCAGTCCACTCCGAAGAAGGCAATTCCGATGTGAACGGCTAAGGCATCTTCAGCCTACTCCGAAAGGGATAGGTGTAAGGCAATCAGCCTATTAAGCTTCGGTTCCTTCTAAAGGAGCTACCCTGAAGCAAATCTTTAATTGATCTCAAATCTCCAAATGTGGATACGGTTGCTGTAACCAACCACATAGCCACTAACTCCAATGATATCAAGGTGGCCAGAATCAGGCACGTGGCCACTAACTCCAACACCAACAATATCGAGATGGCCAGAATTAGGCAGCAACCACTTATGATCATGGAGGGGTTAAGCTAATGGTGTGGACACCAGAAGCCGAAAGAAACTTCACTCCAACAAGGTTAGCCTTATCCCAATTGGATCGAAGATAATTAGGTTACCTTGTATCCTTTAGTTCAAAATATTTTATTTTCAAGAGTCATTTCCTTTTCAAGAGTCCTGTAATTAATTTGAGTTTCAAATCAAGAGTGTTTATTGAGTCCTGTAATTACTTTTAAAATTTCATTTCCTGTAAGTCCATTTCAAGTTTAAAGTCTAGGTCAGTCAAGTCAGTTCAGTTGAGTTAAGTCTAATTTAGTTGAGTTAAGTCTAATCAAGTCTTAAAGCCATGAAAGCCAGCAACAAGACTCAAATTCTAGACCCCAGAATTTGACCACATGAAGAAGAGAAGACACATCAACCAAGCAAGAGAAAAGGACCATCAACTAGGACCACTGGGCGCCACATGTCATTCTTATCCAAGTAGAAGACCACCACACCATGCCACGTCATCAGGTGCCACTTCACCAGCCACCTCATCACCCTTTGGGCGCCAACAAGGGAGATTCAAATTCAAGGAGGTTGGCCACATCCCTCCAAGTCCTCCACCAAATCCTCCAACCCCCCCCACATCCCTCCAAACTCTCCACCAAATCCTCCAACCCCCTTGTAATCCTTCTCGATTTGGGGAGTTTTTAAATTTCAAAAGCTAGCTTTGTGAGGCTATTAAAAGCCTTGGACGCCCATTGTAAAAGGGATGGATATTGAAAATGAATGAAATACAAGTGAAGTTTTGAAGCAAATTGTCTTGTGTTCTTGTGTGAAAGTTTCTTCCTCCACGCTAAAGCCAATTTTTTTTTTTTCTCCAAGCAACTCACCATTCCAGTACAAGACGAAGGCATTGGAGTCGGCCAGATCTTCTGCAATTTCTTCTTTGTTCACAATCCTCCCAACCTTTCTTTACATTGTCTCTTTCTTCCTTAACCTTTGATCTTCAATTGCAGGGTCCTTCGAAGTCTTTGAGTTGAGAACCGGGTTCCCCCTTGACAATGAACCGACAGACTGAAGTCCAAGTCCAGATGTTCTGATCTTTGTTATCCAAGTCCTCCAGTCCAGAGTGTTGGTAGTTTCAAGGTATGAATCAAAAGAAGGTTGGAAAGCTCATCAAGGTAAGTCCATAATCATTAGCCCCTATTATCTAGATCTTATTCCTTCTTAGTTTAGGATTGTGTCTAATCAAGTAAAAGTTCCATTTCATGTAATCCTTAAGTCTTATTATGATGAGTACAATGCTAGTGTAATTAGGTTTCATTGCTCTACAAACCATAATCTAAACATTAATCATATGCTTACCGCATCAGCTAACCAACCCCATTTAACCAGAGGCAAGTGGGCTTAACTGCATTTTGGCATACCTACCATTATAAATACTGGTAAGAGGGGATATTCATGGTAAGCAAAGGCAAGCAAGTTAAGCAGAAACAAAAATTTCTTGAGTCTCTTTCACTCTCTCTCTCTCTTTGAGAACTCTCCATTCTATTGCTCGAGCCTTCACTGACTTAGGCATTGGAGTGTCCCCCATCGGAAAAAATCTGATCGAGGGACCTATTTTGCAGGATTCTTAGGAGGCGAGCTAGCGATCCAGCAGCTCCATCCGTTCACGGAGGTTCGATGCCAATAGATTGGCATGCCATGTAGGGGAAGCTAGCAAAGTACCATTCCCTCTTGAAAAGGAAGTTTGAAGAAGCCATAATGCTAAAGGTAAGACTCAAAATGCTTCGACAAGTAGGGGATGTCTTCCCTCTCAAAAGAACAATCTCCCAGTGGAAAATAATGTCCCACCTCCCACACTGGTCATGGGACAACACCAGTTCGAAGCCCTCCTGAATTGAGTTGACGCTCTCACAACCATGGTTCAGAATTTTCAAGAGACTGCCCTCCAAGTGGGGCTTCCACCGGCCACCTCTAGGCACAATCATCGATCTAGAGAGAAGGGAGACCACCACCATGGGTCTACCCAACGCTCCCTTCGGGATCGGCCCTCTCACAAGGGTCGAAGCTCCCAACATTCGAAGCACACTGATGTCCGATATGTGAGGAAGAGATCCAGACGATCTCCCTCTGTCTTCTCTGAAGACTCTACTCCCAAAAGCGCTGGGCAAAAAAGAGCTCACTACAACTATGAAGAAAAATTTAAGATGCTCGAGGTACAGATCATGAAGCTCCACGATCAGAAAAGGGACGGCGAATTCATGGCCTATGACTCGTGGCTTCCGTTCACCTCCAGAATAATGGAGGAAGTCGTTCCTCGGTATTTTAAAGTCCCTCAGATGGAATCCTAGATGGGACCACCGACTCTCTTGATCATCTGGGTAGCTTCAAAGCCCACATAATGATCCAATGAGCCTTCAATGCATTATACTGCTTGGCTTTTCCTGTGACCCTAAAGAAGGAAGCTTAAATGTGGTATTCGAGCATACGTCCAAGTACTATCGACTCCTTCTCTGAATTAG
Source organism: Areca catechu (assembly GCA_021397845.1). NCBI lineage: Eukaryota > Viridiplantae > Streptophyta > Magnoliopsida > Arecales > Arecaceae > Areca > Areca catechu. Next base: position 152,074,245 of record CM038049.1, on the reverse strand, counting down.
AAAAATGTTTGTCTCACATTTTAGGACTTGCCGGAAGACACCCCGGAATTCGGACAGCTTGTTCCTCTTTCATCAAAATGAAAAAGAGAGCCTCAAGGACTACATCATGAGATTCAATTTGGCCACTCTTGAGATCCATAATCTCAATGAGTATGTGGCCATGTCTGCTTTGAAGAAAGGGCTCCGATCATCTAGGCTCACATTTTTTCTGGACAAAAGATTTTTAACGAGCTACGCTGAGCTCCTAGCAAGGGCTCATAAGTACGCGGATGTCGAAGAGCAAGCAGCAAATCGATGCCTCATCGAAGGAAAATTTGTTTTCAAGAAGAAGAGCAACAAGGGGCTGAATCTCCCCACACCCTCCAACAACGACGACTCCACTCGATGACATAGTCCCAGGCCCAAAGCATTGGATGAAAAATTTGATTCATATACTTCCCTCAATCTTCCAAGAGAGAGGATCTTGATGGACATAGAGAAAGAGAGCTACCTCCAACGACCGTGCCCCATGAGGATGTCCTCCTCTGCAAGGAACAAAAGCAAGTACTACCGATTCTACAAGGATCACGGTCACAATACTGAAGACTGTATCCAACTTAAGGATGCAATAGAAGACCTAATCATAAGAAGATACTTGGAAAAGTACATCGGCCACCCAGAATCTCAACCTAAAGCTGATGCCCCTTAGAGGGCCATTGAAGAAGCTGAACTGCCCAACCAGAGGCCCACTAACAAAGGGTGGGCATGCTGCATCAACAAATTGACTGGAGAAAAGCCGAAGAGGGTGATCCTAAGAGGCTTAAGGGCAATAACTCCGTATACTTCTCTGATGATGACCTCCAGGGAGTTCAGCTCATGCACAATGATTTCATTGTAGTTTCGGTCGTCGTGGCCAATTATGATGTAAGACATTTTACTAGACAATGGAAGCTTCACCTATGTTTTACTTTATGATGCATTCTCTATAATGGGTCTGTCTAGAAACAAGCTATAGAAATCTCCTATATCTCTGACTGGGTTTGGAGACAACCAAATCGGAGTCGAAGGAGAAATAATACTACCTATAACCCTCTGCATAGAGCCATGTTAAAAGACATTTCCCATCAATTTCATAGTAGTCCGAATCCCATTAACCTACAACACGATATTGGAATGGCTTGCCTTGAACAAGTTCAGGGCCATAGTCTTGACATAGCACCTTCTAATGTGCTTTCCCACTAGAAGTGGGATCGGGAAGCAAGAGGAGATCAAAGAGCCGTCCGGCAATGCCTGATGATACAAGACAAGCAATCAGCTAATCTCATCACACTAGATTAGCTGGACCCAAGAGATCAGATGGAGAATTATGGGGAACCGATGGAGAAGACTGTTCTATGTCTTTAGAAGAAGACGACCCCACCAAAATGGTGTAGATTGGAAGCCTACTTGATGAAAGAATGAAGACGAGATTGATTCATTTTCTATGGAATAATGCTGAAGCCTTCGCCTGGTCAGCTTCGGACATAACTGAAATTCCTACCAAAGTAATACTCATCAGCTGAAAGTTGCCTCTAACTATAAGCCGGTTTGACAGAAGAAGAGAAATATTACCTGAAAGACAGGGAAATTAGACGAAAAAGTCGATAAGCTTCTTAAAGCTGGATTCGTCAGGGAAGTACGTTATCCGGAGTGGATAGCTAATGTTGTGATGATAAAGAAGGCCAATGACAAGTGAAGGATTTGTATCGACTACACAGATCTCAACAAGGCTTGTCCAAAAGATAGCTTCCCCTTATCAAAGATAGACCAGTTGGTCGATGCCACCACTGGTCACCAGCTACTAAGCTTCATGGATGCTTTTTCTGGCTATAACCAGATACAAATGGATCCTGAAGACGAAGAGAAGATGTCCTTCATGATAGAGAAGGGACTATACTGCTACAAGATGATGCCATTTGGTTGAAAATTACCGGGACAACATTTCAAAGGCTGATCAACAAAGTATTTGAGAAGCAACTAGGGAAGAACATGGAGGCGTTAGTCGATGACATAATCGTGAAAAGCATTCTAAAAGAGGACCATATTAAAGACTTGGAAGAATCGTTCAACACCCTGCAGCGTCACCAGATGAAGCTGAACCCAGCCAAGTGTACCTTCGGCATGACCTCTGACAAATTTCTGGGATTTCTTGTTACCAAACGAGGGATAGAGGTCAACCTGGAGAAGATACAAGCTATCCGAAGCATGAGACATCCCTCTTGCAAGGAGGTACAATAGTTGACCGGGAGAATCACCTCTTTAAGCCGATTCATCTCCCGGTCAGCTGAAAGATGTCTCCCTTTCTTTAAAGTCCTTCACCAGTCATAAAACTTCGAATGGTCCGAAGACTGCCGTGGTGCCTTTGAAGAATTGAAGAAGTATTTGAAGAATCCTCCTCTACTTTCCAAACCCCAAGAAGGAGAAACCCTCTATGTGTACCTCTCTGCTTCAGACGAGACGATTAGTATGATACTCATCCAAAAGGGAACGGATAACCTCCAAAAACCAATCTACTATACCAGTAAAGTATTGCATGACACCGAAGTGAGATACCCCAGGATACAGAAGCTCATATACTCGCTGGTGATTGCGGCGAAGCGCTTGCAACCATACTTTCAATCCCACTCTATTGTGGTCATGATAAACCAACCCTTAAAAGCTATCCTCCAATGTCCCGATACTTCAGGAAGGATAGCTAAGTGAGCTGTAAAGCTTGAAGAATTCGACATCAGCTTCTAGTCCATATTGGCAATGAAAGCACAGGTGTTGGCTGACTTCATAGCCGAATGCACATGAGTCCAAAAGATGACTCGCAACAAGCCAAAGAAGATGAGGCCATCCGAAAAGATTGAGAGTCTATATGGATGCTCCATGTAGACGGGGCTTCAAACTCGACTGGATGCGAAGCGGGCCTCATACTAGCAAGCCCAAATGGGCATACTGTAGAATATGCTCTACACTTCTCCTTCCATGCTTCGAACAATCAGGCTGAATACGAAGCCCTTCTTGCAAGACTCCGAATCACGAAAGAGCTGAGGATTCGGAGGATCCAAATCTTTTCGGATTCTCAATTGATGGTAAACCAGGTAAAGGATGAGTTCGAAGCTCGGGATCCTACCATGGCTCAATATTTAGGCAAAGCATGGGCTCTAGTTTCTCAGCTAGAATTCTTCGAGATCGCCCATGTCCCACAAACAAAGAATTCGAGCCGACGCACTATCCAGACTCGCCACCATCGCCCCAGATTCTCTCGATCGCACCTTCATAGAGTATCTAGAAGCTCCAAGTACAGCAAAAGAGATACTAGAGGTACATTCGGTTGAGTACGAGCCCAGATGATGGACCCTATTCTGAAATTTTTGAATGAAGGCACACTACCCGAAGATAAGGTTGAAGCCAAATAAGTCCGTTGGATGGCATCCCGGTATGTTATCCTAGATGGGACTCTATACAAGAGATCTTTCACATAACCCTTGTTGAAGTGCCTGGGCCGACAGACACCAACTATACCCTAAGAGAAGTACATGAGGGCATATGCAGAGATCACTTGGAGGGCAGATCCCTGGCATATAAGATAATACACCAAGATTACTACTGGCCAACCATTCAGAAGGATTCCATCAACTTTGTCCGAAGATGCGACCAATGCCAGAAATATGCTAACATTCAAAGATGGCCTGCAAGCCAACTGACCCAGCTAACAGCACCATGGCCCTTTGCTCAATGGGCAGGATATTCTTGGTCCATTCCCACCAGCATCCAGATAACAGAAGTTTCTCATTGTAGCTATCGATTACTTCACCAAGTGGGTCAAAGCCAAACCCTTGGCACATATTACTGAAGGAAAGGTCAAAAGCTTCGTGAGGAACTTCATTATATTCCAATTCGGAATTCCCCATGCCATAGTCACCGACAGTGGGAGACAGTTCGATAATCTGAAGTTCAAGGACTTCTGTGCCCAATACCATATACTTCATAAATTGACTTCTGTCGGTCATCCCCAGGCTAACAGGAAAGCTGAAGTGACGAATCGAACCATTCTCTATGGTCTGAAGACTAAGCTGAACGATGCCAAAGGACTTTGGGCCGAAGAACTAAATTCAATTTTTTGGATGTATTGAACAACTTCCAGAATGACCATCGGTGACTCTCCATTTCATTTGGCTTACGGCACGGAAGCGGTTCTTCCTGTGGAGGTTACTCTGCAATCCTTAAGGATAGACCAATACAAGGAACTTGAGAATTCAGAATATCGAAGAGTGGGTTTGGATCTACTACAGGGCACCAGACTTTGTGCTCAAATGAAGATAGTGGCGTACTAACAAAGAGTCGCCAAATATTACAACTCTAAGATGAAGGAACAAACCTTCCAACCAGAAGATTTAGTACTGCGAAAGTCTAAAGTATCTAAGTCGATGGAACAAGGCAAGCTTTTCCCTAATTAGGAAGGCCCATACCGAATCAAGGAAGTCGTATGTCTAAGAACTTATCAGCTCAAGACTTTAGCTGGTTCTACGCTACCTTGGCCTTGGAATATAGAGAATCTTCGCAAGTACTATCAATAAAAGTTTCTTTTTAGGAAGACTTCAGTAAAAATCTATTCGAGATGGGCCTAATCAGCCTATCTTATTATCAATCAAAGGCACAGGGATGGTTCAAGTGACCTACCCTATGGTAAATCCACTGACGCGTCGAGGTGGGCCTAATCAGCCTATCTTGTTCTCAATCAAAGGCACAAGAATGGTTCAAGTGACCTATCATATGGTAAATCCGTTGACGTGTCGAGGTAGGCCCAATCAGCCTATCTTATTTTCAATCAAAGGCACAGGGATGGTTCAAGCGACCTATCCTATGGTAAATTCACTGACATATCGAGGTGGGCCTAATCAGCCTATTTTATTCTCAATCAAAGGTACAGGGGTGATTCAAGCAACTTACCCTATGGTAAATCCGCAGACATGCAGATGTGGGCCTGATCAACCTATCTTATTCTTAATCAAAGGCATAGGGTAGTTCAAGTAACCTACCTACGGTATACCCGCAGACGTGCCAAGGTGGGTCTAGACAACCTACCTTATTATCAATAAAATACCTAAGGATGTCTCATTGGCCTACCTTAATGGAGAATTCGATCAAGATGAACAGATAAATCTTCTACGGCTTCCACGAGCTCGGACTCCTAAGTCCAAGAAGAAGATGGGGCCGATATGAAATCTTAAGATTTTTTGTGAATGTACTGCCCCAATATTCATGATGCCAAAGAGTTTACACTTAGCACTGTTCTGGAATGCATTTGCCCATCGAACAAGAATTTCTACTTTAAAAAGGAGAATCCTTGTTCATTGATGAAAAAGCAGTACAATCGATTGACTTACATCATCATCATCAAAAAAAAGAAAAGGAGTAACAGTAAGAAGCTAGTTTTCTTCAGCACCAGGAACGAAGACCCTCTCGCCGACCTCTTCAGCTGGAGGGGCCGACACCGCCCCGGTGACAAGTTTTGTTTCCTCCATCTCCTTGCCCAGTATGGGAAGAGAAGAAACATTGAGATCTGGGTAAGCCTTCGTGACCTTATTCAGACAGTCTGTATAGCCGACGAGGTAGCTCTCTATCCCAACTTCATGCATTTCATCGCCAAAAGCCTTTGACTTCTTATAAGCCTCGACGGCCTAGGAAGCGCTCTTTTCAGCCTGCTCTGCCCTCTGGTTGGCTAATGAAACATCCATCTCTAGCTAGGCAATTCTGTTCTCCAGTTCGGCCTTATGGGCCGCTGCTATCTCGGCATTACGAAGGCAATCCCTCATCAGTAATTCAGCTGAAATGGCCTTCTTCCTTCTCTTTTGCAACTCAGCCACCACCTCAGCCACATACGTCTCAAGCATCCGCAGTTCCTTTTCCAAGGAACTATTGGTGGTGACAACCCTGTCTAGTTTTTCTTCAGCAGAAGTCCGAAGCCCCTCAGCCGCTTCTCTCTTGGCTACGGCCAGAGCCAACTGGCTATGAAGGCTTTTGCCAAAGTCGACGGACTCATGAATGCTCTCTTCCAACAGAGAAATATCGTGGGTGACCTGTCAAAGATAAACACATATAAAATCAATTTGACCGATATTGATGTACCTACACCACTTACATCGACACTCACTTGTCGTATTCTCGGGTAAATAAAGGAAAAATAGTCTCTGGCCCTTGCTCTTCAGTCTCCTTTTCGTCCTTCCAGGAAATGGCCAAAGTCTTCACCTGCCCTGGATCGCTAAAACCAGCATCGGCAGCAGACATGCCAAGTCTCGCCGAACTCTTCCCTTCTATGGTTGGAAGTTTGGGCTTGATATTCCTAGCAATGATGAGAGCTCCGCTCACATCCAGCGTGCCTCGCTCCCCCTATGGCCCTGCAAGATCGGTCCCTGCCGGATGTCCAGCCAGATGTCCAAGCGAAGGAACTTGTTCCTCTTTCGAGAAAGAATCTATGTCGATAGGAACTCCACCATCAGTTCGGACCCGAGGGAGCACCATGATGTAGACTCATTTCCGGTCTGACCTTCTCATCGGAGGGGCCCCCACCGGCCATTTTCTCGCTGCCCGTCGGAGCCGCGCTACGTCTGACCTCATGGTTAACAAGGATCCTTGAAACTGGTTACAGCAGAAAGAGGAGAAAAGATCGCTCAAGGGGCAACGTTGCCAAAGACTCAGAAAGGTTTGATCTATGGGGGCATTAGTCTATTATATAAAGCCCATTAGCAGCTTAAATTGATTGCCAATATTTCAGGTCGCCCTCTGATTATGCCATGTGTGCCAGCCCTAATCAATAGGGGCCTTGATTCATGTGAAGGTGGTTACAAGAAGTCTGGGAGCTATGACTGATCCGATTTCCTAGCATATGCAGCTTTAATAACTCCGATCATCACAGTCCCACAACCTGGGCAATAACTGCCTCACCAATGATGATTGGACATCTGGCAGGAATAGAGCGTCACATTGATCGATGGGCTAGGGTCCCCATCAAACATGAAGATTCCTTAATTATGAATTCAAATGCCGAAAAGCTGACTCATGAGCAGGAAAAAGCTGACCTGACGAGAAGCCAGAATGAACGGTTTGTCTCTAAGGCCAGCGATCTTGCCGAAGTCCAGTTTAAAAATCTCAGGCAACGAAGAAACTCATATCCAAGCCGAAGGCTTTTCTAGGCCCAAAGATAGATCTCTATCTAAAAGGTCATAGTCTACTCGAAGACCTCAAACTTGAAATTTTGATATTCAAGTTGAAGGTTATTGCATGTTCAGAAGTGGCCACCTATCCGAAGACCTCACACTTGGAAAATTTATGTTCAAGTTGAAGGTTATTGCATGTTCAGAAGCGGCCACCTACTTGAAGAGCCCACACTTTGAAAATTTTATTGGAGGTTCTTATTCAAAGAATGCCATCTATCAGAAGATGACAACTCACCAGAAGACTCTTCGCTTGAGAAAGCTTCCGTTTAAGTTATAAGTGTTGCCGCCAAGATCGTCATGGCCCTTAGCTGCCAAGAGTGTCAGACCGCCTACCCTCTTCACGAGAGCTCCTCGTTCTTCGTGGCCTGCAAAAAACAACGTTAGAGACCCGGGCCGAGGATTCCGGCGGGGGCACTCCGACGGTCAAGTCAGTGATGATCCAGGAGAATAGGTCCTCCTCTGGTCGAGCCCTTCTAGATGGACTCCGTGCTAAGAGGAGGGAGTGCGGTGTGAGTGGAGGTAAGGACTAGCTGGGAGAGTTTGTGGCCGAGGTGGGCAGTCCTCCTGTGCGGCCTTCCCTCCTCTTTCATTTTTTGTGTGAGTGACCCTGTGTTGTTGGCTTACTCTCAATGGTTTCTTTTTAACTGAACCTGCTTCGGGATACTCTCCCCCCCGCGGAGCGTGCGGCGGGGTACCGTGCTGTGGACGGAACGTTTCTTCTGACATTCGGTGGGGGAAGCCTCCGTGCATTCTGACATTCTCTCCGATCGCCCCATTCCTGGAAACTTGGCAGTGCCTCGATCGGGAGGCCACCGCCCTCGGGATTTGAGCCTTATGGCTGGCCCCTCTCTTCTGGCCGTATGGACTGTTGGTGGAGGGCATGGCGCCCTGGTCAGGGAGCTTTCTTCTCTTCCGGCGTGAGTGGCAGCGAAGAGGAGTTATTACGGTATGGGGGGCACTGCCTCGTGACCCTCGGGAGGCTCGCCGTCATTTCTCAAAGGGGAGATGCTGCTTCCTTGGTGGTTGGAGCCCTGGCCGAGGTGGTTGCCGAGCTGGACCACAGAACTTGGATTTGTCGGGCTCGACTTTGATGCACGAGACTCGATGTCGGGAGGCCTGGCTTGGCCGAAGTGGACAACACGCGGCCCCAGGCTGGGGGGCTCAACCTCGGGGGCACCCCACCTGTCGGAGGGCTGAGTTCGACCTCGGACCGTGGAGCTCAACTTCGAGGGGGTCGACCTGGGAGATCGCTCATCCCAGGCCTGGGCAGTCCGATCTCCTGGGGTCCAACCTGCAGAGGGCGGTGCCCAATCTCGACGGGCGATCTGGCTACTTGAGGGAGCTTGGCCCGGTGGATGAGCTCGGCCCGGGAAGCGAGCCCGGGAGGCAGTGTCCACCATGGCGTCATGCTTTGACTTGGCAATTGATAGGTGTTCCATGTCAGCGATCCTGCCACATCATTTGCCCCCAACTCCTGAGGCCAGCTAGCACGCGGCATTCGAGGAGAAGGGAGTAATTACGGTGCTGATATAAAAAGATGAGGATCCGGTGCAATAATGCTCGTGATCGGCGGTGCTTCTTGGGGTACTTCCCGGAGCCAGTGCGGAGGCACCACGCGGCCACGTCCGAGGAGCAGTTATTGTGGGCATGGAATTCCGAGCGACCGCAGTCGAAATCAGGCGCCTATCCCGTTGATCGATGACACATGGTGGACGTCCAACGGTGGGGGACCCATAATGGTACGGTTGGGTGCTTGTCAATTCGAAGAGAAAGGCCACCTTTTCAAAACTTAACTTCTTTCAAATTTCTCGCGCTCGCAGCCGTACCGAAGCTTTCCTTCCATCTTCTTTCCCCGGCAGTTTTTGTTTCCCCAGTTCCCTAGCATGTTAGTCTCCTTTCTCCTCTTGTCGGTCAAGTAGGGATCCTCCTAGGTCTTCCCCCACCTTCTTCCCTTTCCTTCACCATGTCTCGTTTCGGTCTGGATTTTCATCCTTCCTGCCAAGCCGAGGCCGGGCCTTCCAGGCCAAAAACTCCTTCTTCCTCTGATGAGGAAAGGGAGGCGGCACAGTATGAGTTCAGCCGGAGGCACCCTGTTCCAGGTCCCGTAGCAATTAGGGAACCCGAGTCCGTTCCTCCACCTCTCTTGTCTCTCCCCCTGCTTCTGTGTCTGAACCCTCTCGGTTGTCGGGCCCGGAGGGATCACCTCGGTGATCACTGCCGCGGAGCTCGCAACCATCTAGGATGATTACGGCATCCCGGACTCCATCCGCCTCTCGGTCCCTCGTCCGGGGGAGCGAGTCAGCTCTAGCGGCCCCAGTAGGATAGCTTTCTATGAGGAGACCTTTGCTGGGGGTCTCCGATTCCCTTTCCACCCGTTTTTCTTTGTCTTGACAAACTATCATCTTGTTCCTGCCCAGCTTGTCCCAAATGCCATCAGGATAATTTTTTGCTTGTCCCAAATGGCATCAGTATCACTTCCACGAGATTGTTGCCCATTTTTCTTTGTTCAAGGCCTTCTTCACCATGAAGCGCCACCCCACTGAGGAGGGGTGGTGGTCTCTATCCTCCCGTCCGAGGGGAATGAAGTTCGAGCTACCCTCTTTCATCAAAAGGTGGAAGAGCAGGTACTTTTTTATCTCGATTGGGGGGTCGACTGGGTTTGGAGTGACCTGGACCGATCCCCTAATTGGAATTCCTCGATCGAGGCAACCGACCTCGAGCTATACGAGCAGCTTTGCTTCGCCGAGATCCCTTCACTGGAGGTATTTCTATCAGAGCAAAATCTCCACGAGGTCGGGGTCAGCTCGACACGGGAGTCGGGTGAGTTCGGGTCGACCTCCCTTTTCTCTTCTCTCTCTCTCTCTCTCTCTCTCTCTCTCTTCTTTTTGAGTTCGATGGATGACGATGTCTTATCTAGTGCAGACATGAAGTTCTCAATGGACGAGCTGCTTTCCTTTATCGAGGAACGTAGCCAAGCGGCGAAGGCTGGCGAGCCCACCCCAAAGAGGGCCCGTACGGATGACGGTGCAAGGCCGGTGACGAGCGAACCAGCGGTGCCAGTTGCCGAGCGGAGGTGGAAGAGTGCCGTGGAGGCCATCGTGGAGCCTTCGAGGCGGCATGACCCGATCCTGGCTCCCGAGCCCGAGGTGGTGGCCCAGGCCAGGTCAGCCGCTGCCGCGGCTGTGGTGACAACCCCTCCGGAGGTCGTTGAGGTCGAGGAGGATGAGGAGTCAGGAGGTGAGAGGACGGTAGCAGCGACATGGTCCGAGATGGCACCGAGCTCGTAGCCTGACCCGGGAACTTCCCCTGTCAAGGATGAGTCCGTGTCGGCCACGAGGAAGAAAGACAGGGACTCTACCACCGGGTTCCTTTCAAATTGGGGCCCAATGTCTCGTTGATGAAGGACCCGCCCCTTGCTGAGAAGATGATGGACTTCTCCGTTCAGTCCTGCGACCGGCGAGGGTGTGGCAGGCTCATCGGCGACATTATCAGCACGTCCTTCTCCAACTTATACACTGTAAGTCTTCCTTCGCTCTGTCCCAATCTCTCTTTTTACATCTATGACCGGCATGGCTAACATGTCTTCCATCGCAGCAAGGTAGGGAGCTCATCCTGATCCGAGATTTTTTCCGCAACTAGGCCAGGAGGGACAGAGAGCGGAAGGCAGAGTTCGAGTCCCAGATAGCCAAGCTCAGGTGGAAGAACGACGAGGCTTGGGAGGCCAATCCGAAGGTCAAGAGCCTCACGGGCAAGGTTGCCAACATCGAGCGGGCCAGGAGGGCTCCAGGATGAGCTCGACTTGAAGAGGACTCGACTGAAGGAGCTCCGGGCCGAGTCAGAGGCAGCCAGGGAGCGGGCTGCATCCATCGAGAAGAAGATCACGGTCACTAAGCAGAGAGTTGTAGATGCAGAGGCGAAGGCTTCTGTCATCGCGAGCTCGGCCGAAGCAGCCGAGAGGGGGATGGCTGAGGCTTCCCGTAGGGCGGAAGCCGCAAGGAAGGAGGCTGTCGAGGCCATCCACGGGCCAACGTGGAGCAAAGGGCCCTGGAGGCAACTTGCAGAGCTGAGGACCTCGAAAAGGGAGCGACTGATGCGGTGGCCGTGTTTAAGGCCTCCTCGAGTACCTGCGTGACTTCAAGGAGGCGGCGATGGACTCCTTCTACAAGGGTTCGCGTATTGCCGCACTAGTTGTGTGGCATTCTTTCGAAGGAGCGGTTGATCACCCTCTGACTTTCGGGCTCCAAGAGTACCAAGGTCTCGACTCCGGCATCGGTGGCTGCGAGGGAGAAGGCTGCTGTCATAGAGCCGGTCGCACAAGCATCGTCAGCTGAGCCAACCCCACTGACCGTGGTGGTTGGGCCAGCTCAGCAGGTGGTAGCGGTCGAGCCGGCTCTAGTGGCGGTAGGATCCGAATCAACTCCGTCCGTGGCGGCGACCGTGGAGCAGGCTCCGGGTGCGGAGACGAAGGAGAGCAGGGTGCCAGCTGGTCGTCGTCAGGGGAAGGCGTCGGTGGAATAGGGTAGGAGTTTTGTACTTTTTTTTCTTATTGTTGACTTGGGCTGTCTGGCATGTCGGAGGCTCGAGGATACTTGTACATGAACATACCTTTTTAAATGAAATGGAGTGGAGTTTGTTATTTACCAACACTTGAGTGTTCTTCTCCTCCCCCTTCTCCTCTTTCTATCTCATTCTTCTTTTCTGTGTTTTGCATGCGGAGGAGTTAGAGAGGGAGGACTCCTTTCTGCTTGAGAGTCGGGCTTCAAGCTCGAGTATGGAAGTCTTTGTGGGTTCGGAGACATTGGTAGTCGGAGGACTTGGCTCCAAGCTCGATGGCCTGAGAGCTTGGCTCAGGGCTTTGATGTCTTGGAGCTAGGCTCGAAGACTTGGTGGCCGGAAGACTTGGCTTCGGGCTTGATGGCCTGAGACTTAGCTTAGGGCTTTGACGTTTTGGAGCTAGGCTCGAAGACTTGGTGGCTGGAGGACTTGGCTCCGGGCTTGATGGCCTGAGAGCTTGGCTCAGGACTTTGACGTCTTGGAGCTAGGCTCGAAGACCTGGTGGCCGAGGACTTGGCTCCAGGCTTGATCGCCTGAGAGCTCGGCTTAGGGCCTTGACATTTTGGAGCTGGGCTCAATGACCTGGTGGCCGGAGGACTTGGCTCCTGGCTTTGACATCTTGGAGCTGGGCTCGAAGACCTGGTGGCCGGAGGACTTGGCTCTGGGCTTGGTGGCCTGAGAGCTTGGCTCAGGGCTTTGACTCTTGGAGCTGGGCTCGAAGACCTGATGGCCGGAGGACTTGGCTACAAGCTTGGTGGCCTAAGAGCTTGGCTCAGGGCTTTGATGTCTTGGGGCTGGGCTCGAAGACCTGGTGGCCGGAGGACTTGGCTCCGGGCTTGGATGTCTTGGAGCTGGGCTCGAAGACCTGGTGGCTGAAGGACTTGGCTTCGGGCTTGGACATCTTGGAGCTAGGCTCGAAGACCTGGTGGCCGGAGGACTTGGCTCCAGGCTTGGTGGCTTGAGAGCTTGGCTCAGGGCTTTGACGTCATGGAGCTGGGCTCGAAGACCTAGTGGCCGGAGGACTTGGCTCCGGGCTTGGTGGCCTAAGAGCTTGGCTTAGGGCTTTGACGTCTTGGAGCTGGGCTCGAAGACCTGGTGGCCAGAGGACTTGGCTCCGGGCTTGGTGGCCTGGGAGCTTGGCTCAAGGCTTTGACGTCTTGGAGCTGGGCTCGAAGACCTGGTGGCCAGAGGACTTGGCTCCGGGCTTGGTGGCCTGAGAGCTCGGCTCAGGGCTTTGACATCTTGGAGCTGGGCTCAAAGACCTAGTGGCCGAAGGACTTGGCTCCGGGCTTGGTGGCCTGAGAGCTTGGCTCAGGACTTTGATATCTTGGAGCTGGGCTCGAAGAGTCACTTGCATGGAAGAAAGCCTTTATTACTCTTGCAAAGGGGTCTTACATCATTGGTAGTATTTCCTCATGTTATAGGCGTTCCACATCCGAGGGAATCTGGCGTCGTCCGAGTCCTGGAGGTAGTAGGCACCGTGCGGGAAGGCCTCAATCACCTTGTAGGGACCCTCCTAATTTGGCGAGAGTTTACCACATTCTCGGGTTGAGATGCCTCGGCTTGGCATAGCACCGGGTCACCAGGTCATAAGTTCTTTGGCCTCACCCGCGTGTTGTAGTACCGGGCCACTCGCTGTCGATATGCCACTATCCAGAGTCGGGCTTTGTCCCTCATCTCTTCCAAAAGGTCTAAATTGAGTAGAAGATGCGTCGAGTTCTGTGTCTCGTCGTACTGCTGCACCCGCAATATGGGTATACTGAGCTTGACCGGGATGATTGCTTCGGTATCGAAGATGATGTTGAAAGGTGTTTCGCCCCGTCGCCGTTCTGGGCGTTGTATGGTAGGCCCATAGGACACTTGGAAGCTTTTCTGCCCATCTGCCTTTTGCCTGGTCCAGCCTAGTCCGGAGCCTTGAAGGATGGTCCGGTTGGTCACTTCAGCCTCCCCATTCATTTGGGGGTGAGCCATCGAGGTGAACCGATGCTGGATGCCATGCTCAGCACAGAACCCTTCGAATTCTCGATTGTCAAACTACCGCCCATTATCGGTGATGATGCAGTTGGGGAGCCCGAAGCGACGGATGACTGACTTCCAAAAGAACTGGCGAATGTTGGCCTCTGTGATTCGGGCCAGTGGCTCGGCTTCGACCCACTTGGTGAAGTAGTCGATCGCCACCAGCAGGAACTTCCGCTGCCTTGGCGTGGTGGGAAATGGCCCCAGGATGTCCATCCCCCATTGGGCAAAAGGCCAGGGGGACGAAAGCTGAGAGATCGGTGTTGCCGGCTGGCGTTGTATATGGGAATGGTGTTGACTTTTGTCACACTTCCTAACGAAGGTGGCTGCGTCCTCCCTCATAGTCTCCCAAAAGTAGCAATGACAGAGGGCTTTGTATGCTAGAGTCCTTCCTCCCGTGGTTCCCACAAAGGCCTTCGTGTATCTCCTGGAGCATGAAGGCCATCTCTGTGGGCTTGAGACACTTCAGAAGTGGGTACGAGTGAGATCTTCTTTTTCATGAGGCCGGCTTCCCTGCGGTCCTCCGGTAAGGTGCCATCCATGATGAACTTGACGTATTTGTCTATCCAGCTTGGCTCGGAGGTTACTTGCTGCACCTCCTCCGGGCTTTCATAGCTAGGATTTTCGAGGTACTCGATGTAGGCACGTCCTAGCGACGAGTTTAGCAAGGTCGTGAGCCTCGACAGTGCATCCGCGCGAGCATTCTCTCCGTGGAGGATGTGGAAGATATGGAAGCGGCGGAAGCCTGCGGTACTTGCGCGGACCTTCTCCAGATACCTCGTCATCTGGGGATCTCTGGCCTCATATTCTCCTGAGACTTGCCCGGCAACCAACTGGGAGTCGATAAAGACTCTCAGGCTCTGCATGCCCAGCTCGTGGGATACTCTTAGGCCCGGGAGGAGTGCCTCATACTCCGCCTGATTGTTCATTGCGGCGAACTTGAATCGGAGGGCACACTCTGCCATAACTCCGTCAGAATTGTTGAGGATAAGGCCCGCTCCGCTCCTATCAGAATTGGAGGCGCCATCCACCTGGAGGATCCAAGGGCCTCCCATGGTCCGGGCTCGATTTGGCCTTCTGGAGTCATCTGCTCTGGCTCCTCGACGGGCCCTGTGCATTCGACAATGAAATCGGCCAGGACTTGGGCCTTTTGCAACGACCTCGATCGATAAGTGATATCGAACTCGCTTAGCATCAGTGCCCACTTGGCCAGCCTCCCGGAAGTCTCGAGGTGACTTATTACGGTCCTCAGTGGCTGATCGGTCACAACCGCAATGACGTGCGCTTGGAAGTAGGGCTGAGGCACTTAGCAGACATTATTAGAGCAAAGATGAGTTTCTCATAGCGAGTATACCTGATCTCCGCATCATGGAGGATTTTGCTGGTATAGTATACCGACTTTTGGGATCCGTCTGCGTCTGTGCGGATGAAGACCAAGCTGACGGCTCCAGGGGTGACCGCCAGATAGAGCAGGAGTTCTTCCCCTCATTCCGGTCGGGAGAGTAGAGGGGGGAGAAGCCAGGAACTTCTTCAACTCTTTGAAGGTGGTCTTGCACTCCTCCGTCCAGGTAAAGTCGTGCATCTTGCACAATGCCTTGAAGAAGGGGAGACAGCGATCGGCCGACCTCGAGATGAACAGGCTTAAGGCTGCAATCCGCCTCGTCAGGCGTTGGACCTGCTTCTTGGATATAGGGTGCTCCATGTTGATGATCGCTTGGACCTTCTCCGGATTAGCTTCGATGCCTCTCTGAGTGACCATAAAGCCGAGGAACCTCCCGGCCGCCACCCCGAAGGCGCACTTCGCTGGGTTGAGCTTCATCTGGTGCTTTCGGAGGTTATGAAATGCTTCGGCGAGGTCGGCAACATGGTCCGAGCCTGGCTTGCTCATGACCAGCATGTCGTCCACGTACACCTGCATGTTTCTACCAATTTGGTCTTTAAAGACCCTGTTGACCAGATGTTGGTATGTGGCCCTAGCATTCTTTAGACCGAAGGGCATCATTCTGTAGCAGTACGTCCCTTGGTCGGTGATGAAGGCAGTGTGTTCCTCATCCTCCGGGTGCATCCATATCTAATTGTATCCAGAAAACATCCATGAACGAGAGCAGGCGGTGCCCCGAGGTGGCATCCACCAGCTGGTCGATCTTCGGTAGGGGGAGGCTATCCTTCGGGCAAGCCTTATTGAGGTCGGTGTAGTCAACACAGATCCTCCACCTGCCATTGCTTTTCTTGACCATCACCACATTCACCAGCCAGCTTGGATACTGTACTTCGTGAACGAAACTGGCTGTGAGGAGCTTATCTACCTCCTCGTTGATGGCCACCTGCCTCTCCGAGGTGAAACTCCTCCTTTTCTGCCGAACCGACCGGTACTTCGGGTCGATGCTCAGTTTGTGAGTGATGATGTCGGGGGGGATACCCGCATATCCGCCACCGTCCAGGCAAACACATCCACATTCGCCTGTAGGAACTCCAACAGGTGGGCCCTCTCCACCCTCTCCTCGTCGGGCAGCTGGGCCCCAATCTGCACAGTCTTCACCTGGTTGGCCCTAAGGGGATAAGACAACGGGCGTTCGACCATACCACCCCTGGGATCTTGAGCCCTTTGGTCGAGGTCGTCTGCCTTAGGGTCGTCCTCGGGGATCCTGGCCCCTGGGACGGTTTGGAAATAGTGCTACACTGGCTGGATCGCCCCTCTCATCTCCTTGACACCATAGGGAGTTGGGAACTGCACAAGTAGCCTCCTGGTGGAGACAACGGTGTCAAGCAGGTTGAGCCCGGCTGCCCAAGGATAACGTTGTAGGCTGAGGGGAACCTGATGATGGTAAAGGTTATCATCACGATGCTTTGCCGAGGCAGAGTTCCAGCAGTGACGGGGAGAGTGATCTCCCCTTCGACCCTTATGGAGTCGCCCGTGAATCCGACAAGAGGGGTGTAGATAGGTTGGATTTGAGTAGGGAAAAGATTCATCCTAGAGAAGGCATCATAAAAAGCACATCGGTGGAACTCCCACTATAAACAATGATGCGTTTTACAGGATGCTTCGCGATCGTCATCTCGATGACCACGGCATCATTATTTACATTTTTCTCTCTGTCTTCCCCTCCCTCATAAAGAGGAGTACATTTTCATAATAGTCTACCTCCCGGGCCTTCTTGGGCGCGCGCTCAACTCCCCAGCACATCATCCCCACCAGCTTCTCGGTGGGCAGTTGTCGACTGCCGATGCTGGTGGGAGAGCGACGAGCACCTGAGATTCCACCTGGGGTCTGTCCCCATGAACCTTTCGAGGTAGCCCCTCTTGATGAGTTCCTCAATTTCTTTCTTGAGGTTGCGGTATTTCTCGGTGTTGTGGCCGTGGTCGCGGTGATAGCGGCAATATTTGGATCTGTCATGGCCAGTAGAATGCCTCATCGGAGGTGGGCGCTTCAGATAGGACTCGCTCTCGATCTCCATGAGGATCTTCGCCCTCGGGGCGAGGAGAAGTGTGTAACTCTCTTCAGGGACGGGGGCGCTCCTTGGTCTCGGCCCCTGCTGGAAGTTCTGAGCTGCGGATACTGGTTTCCGCACCCGGATGTCTCAGCGAGGGCCGGCTTCTTTGGTGGCCGCCCGTCGAGCTCCCGTCTCATATGATCCGCCTCCTCTGTGCGGATATACTTCTGAGCTCGGAAAAGGAGCTCGGTGTAAGTTTTGGAGGGCTTTTTATCAAGGGAGTAGGTCAGGTGGGAGGTCCTGAGCCCTCTCTTCAGTGCCAGCATGGCGACCGACTCATCAAGGCTGTAAATCTCCAGTGCGGCAGCCTTGAAACGGGCCACGTAGTCCCGCAGGGCTCGCGATCCTGCTGCCTGATGGAGAAGAGACTATCTGCCTCTCTAGGTACCTTCCGGCAGGCGTCGAAGTGGGCCACGAACTTCTACTCCAGCTGAGCAAAACTTTCGATGCTCTCTGACTCGAGGCGGGTGAACCACACTCGGGCCGCCTTCCGGAGAGTAGCGAGAAACGCGACACAGAGGAGGGTGTCGGTTGCCCCCTGGACCTTCATTAGGACTTTGTAGCTCTCGAGGTGATCCAGGGGATCGGTGGTCCCGTCGTAGGGGTCCACCTGCGGCATGCAGAACCGGTCCGAAATCGGCTCCTCTTGGACTTCTCGAAAAAATGGGGGGCAGGAGTCATAGCCCGCCGGCTCTCCAGCGAGGCTCTGCATGTTGGTAAACCGGCGAGAGAATTCTGCCAACTTGCACTCGTGCTCCTCCAGGCGCCTCTCTGCCATGCGCCTGACTGCTTCATCAGTAGACCCCTCCATCGAAGGAGACGAAGGGCGCGATACGAGTGTACGGTGTCCGTGACGAGGGGTCTTGCTATTCCTGCCTTGGCAGGGTTTAGATGCCCCCCGCTCAAGGTTCGGCGAGCGGCTCTCCTTATCGGTGGACCCAACTCGTTGTCGCTTTGCTGGGATTTGATAGCTACCCTGGTGATCAGTGGCAGCCCGTGGCTGTGACGGCCTTTCTTGGAAGGAGTGCAGACTGTCGTGGGGCACCGCGGCATGCACCACGAGGGTCACTGGCTGTTGGTGAGTAGCTAAGGACTGTTGCTGGTGTTGAAGCTGGCACACTGCCGTAGCATGAACTTGCATTTGCTGGGCAAGCACGGCCAGTTGGGCTTCCGTCGGAGGTGGCTGGATTTGAGTGGGTGGCGCCACTTCTGGATCGTTGGGTCCCCTCGGAAGGGGAAACCCCTGCACGACTGGTGGAAGCTTCTCTCGCTCGCGTAGTCACCATTCTCCAGATAGGCTTGTTCATGGCGGAGTCGACCCTTCGAAGCAAGGGGATCCTTCTGATGGTTAGTCCTCTGGGTCAGATCCCCGCCCCTACCTGGTGCGCCAATCTGTTGCTGCCAAGATCGCCGTGGCCCTTAGCTGCCGAGAGTGTCGAACCGCCTACCCTCTTCACGGGAGCTCCTCGTTCTTCGTGGCCTACAAGAAACAACGTTAGAGACATGGGCCGGGATTCCGGCGGGGGCGCTTCGACGGTCAAGTCAGTGACGATCCAGGGGAACATGTCCTCCTCTGGTCGAGCCCTTCTAGATGGACTCCATGCTAGGAGGGGGAGTGCGGTGTGAGTGGAGGTGAGGACTAGCTGGGAGAGTTTGTGGCCGAGGTGGAGCAGTCATCCTGTGCGGCCTTCCCTCCTCTTTCATTTTTTTGTGTGAGTGACCTTGTGTTGTTTGGCTTACCCTCAATGATTTCTTTTTAACTGAACCTGCTTCGGGATACTCTCCCCCCCCCCGTCGGAGCGTGCGGCAGGGTACCATGCCGTGGACAGAATGTCTCTTTTGACATTCGGTGGGGAAGCCTCTATGCGTTCTGACATTCTCTCCGGTCATCCCATTCTTGGAAACTTGGTAGTGCCTCGATCGGGGGGCCGCCGCCCTCAAGATTTGAGCCTTCTGGCTGGCCCCTCTCTTTGTTCGTACGGACAGTTGGTGGAGGGCATGGAACCGTGGTCAAGGAGCTTTCTTCTCTTCCGGCGCGAGTGGCAGCGGCGAGGAGTTATTGCAGTATGGGAAGCACTGCCTCGCGGCCCTCGAGAGTCCCACCATCGTTTCTCGAAGGGGAGACGCTGCTTCCTTGGCGTTGGTGCCCTGGCCGAGGTGGTTGCCGAGCTGGACCGTAGAACTTGGCTTTGCCGAGCTCGACTTTGGTCCACGGGACTAGACGTCGGGAGGCCTGGCTTGGCCGAAGTGGACGGGACGCAGCCCCAGGCTGGGGGGCTCAACCTCGGGGGTGCCCCACGCATCGGAGGGCTGAGTTCGATCTCGGACCGTGAAGCTCGACTTCGAGGGGATCGACCTGGGAGATCGCTCGGCCCAGGCCTGGGCGGTCCGATCTCCCGGGGTCCGACCTGCGGAGGGCGGTGCCCAATCTCGGCGGGCGATCTCGGCTACTTGAGGGAGCTTGGCCCGGCGGATGAGCCCAGCCCGGGAGGCAGTGTCCACCGTGGCAGCATACTTTGACATGGCAACTGACAGGTGTTCCACGTCAGCGATCCTGCCACATCAATAAGTTATTATATTTTTCAAAAAATGGTTATTTACTCGAAGATCGCAATGCGTTTGATGACTTCATACTTAAAAAAAATTCATCCAATTGAAAGAAAAAGTGTGCTTTCATTATTGTTCAAGTTGATCTGATCATATATCTTTTTCTTACAAAACAAAAATAGAAGCTACAAGGCCTATTCATCTACTACGGGATCATATATCTTTTCTATTAGGATAGTTGATTTTATAGAAATTTTGCTTTCCACGAACTTGTCCTCCATGATCCCACTCACCACGATCGCTATTGAGATAGCTAAAATAGCTAGGAGAGCTAGGATTAGATTAGTCACTTACTCGGGTGCTATTGACTCCGAGTATTAGGCGAACTTGTTCGTTGCCAAGAGAGAAGGGGTCTTAATACCATACTTTAACATACCTAACTAAGTCTAGAAATTAGTCAAGTTCAAGTAAGTACTTGGTGGACATGTAGAGGGATGTCAGTTGGACCCGATTGTGTATAGTTTCTCGATTCAAAGTGTTGGAGATAGTTGATATAGAGTTTTGACTTGGTCATCTTCCACTTGGTCGATTGCCTGGTGAATTAATAGTCATAGCCATCTCCTTCTCGATTGGTTGTCTGGTTGCCATCTTCTCATTAGTCGGTGATGTGATCGTTCCTTGGTTGTCCAGTGAGTGACTCTGTCCTAGTTGATGGTTTGGTAAGATCTCGAGGCCGAGTAAATAGTCACCATAACAGATGTTTCTACTCACGAGTCTAGAGCGTACCGAGTAACTTTATCAGATTTTGTCATCTTTGGGCAAAGAGAGTAGCTATGCTATCGATCTCAAAAGTTGGATAGATCTTTTCATCCTCCAATCATTAATTGGCTTCTCGAAAATTATTTATAGATATTTTATCACCTCGATTGTGTTTTACAGGCAAATCATTGATGTAGTGCTTAAAAAGGCTATGCCATAACTTCTGGAGGTGGTTGCTGATTCATCCGATCGTCTTTTGCCAATGAAGTTGCAACACATGGCCTAACAACTATGGCCCATAAATGATTTGCGTAAAACCCGGTGCTAAGAGTTAATCGACCGGTTACCTTTTTAAAGGGCATGATGCTATCGGCTGAAGTTATGCCATGCATTAAGATCTCGCTGTCTTGAGTAGAGCATGGGCTTTGATCATGATCATTGAACCAGGTATAAATGGTGCTATCCCTATTAGGGTTCTTCTACTATTGCCATCATTGCTTTCCTGCTACTATTTCCCAAGTTGCAAAAAGAGAGAGGAAGATGAAGGAGGAGAAGGAGAAACGGTCCAAGCTCTCCAGGTTGGTCCATGTCTCCTTTTACTTCTAGTTTCTTCCTTGCTCTACTCTTGGAAATTTCTTTAAAAACTTCCTAGGATTTCTTTGGAAATTTCATGTTCTTTCTTCTTCCACCTTCATCCAGTTCCTGGGTGGAGACTTTTTTTTCTAGATTTTTCATGATTTTCCTTCTTTTATTTGATCTCTTCTAGGGATGGTAATGAGCCAGGTTCAGGCTTGGTTTTTAACTATCCAAATCTAAACCCGAATATCCAATAAACTACACAAACCTAGCCCAAACACTATCGATACTAGATTTTTTTATCCAAACCCATCTAAACTAGGCAAAACCCTCATTCATATCCTGACTCAATTTGGTCATACTTTCGGTAAGAGTTCTAATCATGGCCTCTAAATCAGGTTGGGTTTGACTAGGTTGGTAGGGTACTCCGTTCCGGGTGGACATGATGATGCAAGCAAGCACACCAAATAAGACTCGACTGAAATGACTACGGGCTAACTAGACCTAGAGCCCAAACTAGATGCCCAATCAGAGTGGCAAGCTAGCCTGTAGTAACTCGGGACTCAGCCAGGCAGGTATAAGGGGAGTGTTAGGTCCCTAATTGCCAAACCTAGACACCAATCAGTGATTGGCCAGGTAGGCGGACCAGTACACAAGCCCTTCGGGATAGAATCCCTGAACCACCGTTCTAGACACTGAGTACAAAGCACACACAGAGTAACTAGACAAACTGACTCAACACTAACCTAGACCCGACCAGTTGGTGTCCCTAGCCCACTAGGGCAAATTAGGTCTAATTAATTTTAAGATTAAAGGCTTAGGTTCGAATGCACGGGAGGTGGTTTTGGGCTAAGAAGAGGGTCTCAATCCTTCCCTTATGTTGCAACTTCGGTGCCCTTAAGATAGATTCATTTATGCACACTCAAATAAAAAAATAGCTTACAAAAAAAAAACAGAACAGCAATAAAATTGATCTCAGAAAATCTATAGAAATTAATAAATCATAAAAATTTTATGTAAATTACTTTCAATTATACTGGTTCCGGCAAAATAAGAATTACTTAATTTAGAATTTTTTGCAAAGTGAAACAATTCGAATAACAGGACAGTTACTGGCAGAAAACAGAACGTGTGTCCCGTTTACAATCCCTGCCTAGAAGTTATAACCCAGCGGCACCCCTACACACCCTGGGAACCCCCATGGAATGGGAGGAGGAGGCTTGCGTCTCGCTTGTTCCTAGGACCGGACGGCCAGGGGAGTCTACTCCAAGCAGCAAAAGTAAAAAGGAATGAAAAAATAATCAAACAAGCAAGAACCCCAGACAGGGCTCTGATACCATAAATGATGCAGAACGAAAGCTCTGATACCAAAAATGATGCCGAACGAAAACTCTGATACCAAAATGATGCAGAACGAATATGTGGCATGCGGAAGCAAATTAAAATTAATGTATTTTTTTTTATATATATTTTCAGAAGTCGGCTTTGACTCAAAGAAAAGATAAACTAATGTTGAAAGAAACTAAGAAATGATAGAAAGCATAATTAAAAGGAGTGGATTATCAGAGTAACTCAGAAGTAGGATCGCTGGGGATTGAGAAACCCCCAGATCTAGGGTTCGCTCTGAGTTTCAACGAAACAGATAAAGTGAGAAGGGAAGGTTCTTGTTACCTAGCAGTAATATCTCTCCATTTGGTGGAAAAAGACTCTCTCGAGCAGATTATTGGATCCCGGGAGTCAAGGTATCTTCGTAATGGATCCTCCGATAATGGTCCTTGGCAAAGTTGGCCTCTTCTTAAACCCTGGATCCTGGAGAGAAGAAGAACAAGGTTAGGAACAAGAGACTCAGGGATGAGAGTTACCAGAGTAAAAGAAAGGATGGGATCTGAAGGTCTTCAGCTGATCTGGAACTCCTAGGCTGCGGATTTGGGACTTCTTCTCCTAGATCTGCTAGATGGACTCTAAAGCAGTGGTAGCTGACTTGAAGATGGCTGGACTGGGGTCCTGGTGGTCGGCCACCCGTTGGAAGAAGAACCTTGGAGATGGTATAGAGGCTAGGGTTTGGTGGTGGTGGGGTAGAGATGGGTGGACTAAGCTAGGGTTTTGGGGTTGGAGATCTCACACCTCCTCAAGGTTCCTAGGAAACCCTGATTTACTCCCTCATGGAGCTCAACACTCAGAATAAGTGCGGAAGAACAAGACTTTGCTAAAAAACAAGGGATTTCATTCATAAGATTTCATAAGATCCGTTCAAGTTACAAAAGGGGTCTAATATATAGACCTATAAGAAAATCAAAACCATACAAGTTCCCATGTGGGACTAATAGGACTAATCTACACTTTAGGCATCAAATTCTCTTCCCTTGGCCAACCAAGACTCCTTCCATGAGTGAGCGGCCCAAAAACTCCAAGAAAACTTGAAAATCAGCTCCAAATGGCAGGTTATGGGGGTGTCTCCTAATATCTCTCCATGAATCAAGGATTTCCCTTCATGGTTTGGCTCTTTTGGACACCTCCTAGTCTTGCTTCACAAGTTTAGGCTTCTTCTTTTCATGGCTTTGGCACTTTAGGAAACTTTTGGGTGCCTCCTTGATTTTCTCCCCAAGACATGCTCTCTTCCCTTTTATAACTTGGATTTTTATGGAACATTGTGGGGCACCTCATTAATCCTCTCTTCAAGAAAAATTCTTGCCATCCTGACTTTGGTTTATCTGGAAAGAAGTTGGCTCCTCCTTGGATTGAGGTATCTTGATAGATTTCTCCCCCAAGTGGTGCAAGAAAAAGGGGAACTTACTTCTTATGGTGTGGGGACCAAAGACACTGGATGGAGATGTGGCAGGGAGTGTAGCACCCACTTGTAGCTGGATCATGGAAGAAAAAATGCGGCACCCTACGGCAAAGGGAATGGCGCCAACCTGGACCTGGACTTGGACTGAGTCAACATGACTCAACAAAAATTGAAATGACAAAATTACAGACTCAAAATGGGTTGATCAGGTCAATCCTTATTACAAACCCTAATTTTCTCGGACAAGGTCAATCAGAGATCCAGATGGAACCCTGAAGTCTTCTTCTGATTCTGGTGCCCGCACCAGATATGCTATCCACTGAAGATAAAAATCACTTGATAAGCAATATCTCTGGGTTGCAAGCATTTCCGAGCTGTTCCTCGGGTTGGGAGAGTCTTAAGAGTCCAAGAAAGGAAGGAGCTCTGCTCATCTGAGAAAGGCAAGGGCCTCCGTCCATCGAGTAAGTTTTCGAGTCAAGGATAGTAGCGTTCCGAGAATTTATCTTGTAGAACCCGTTAATAACGATCTATAAAATAATCGAGGTCGACCTTTTCAAAATTTTTAATAAATATTAATTTTTAAATATTTATTATTTTTATCTATCGATATCGGAAGACCGGGTAACTGTCAATCCCCGTAACTAATTGGTCATGTACAAAAAAAAAAAAAAAATTTATACCATTCTTTGACTTCTCTCCGTTCATTTATTTTAAATATTCTACATCTTTATCGAGTAATTCTCACTCTAACTCATTCTAAAACTCCTTCCGTATCCTCGTTTATGCTGGTCGTGGAAGGCATGGTTAACTTTTCCCAAGAAAAGTTTAGAGTGGGAAGTGAATAAATGTAGTGGGTGGATATACCAACTTCTCTAGCCGTAGCAAGAGTCCAAGCTAGTCAAAAGCCAGTTATTACCATATTTTAGTATGCGCTATTTGTTTTTTTCTTCAACCGCCTCACTCTGGTCACAAAACTTATATATATTGTTCTGTGAACTAAATAATGAGCACAAGTTAAGAAAAGAGAGTTGATGAATATTCCTAACATTAAACCCCCCCCCCCCCCCCCCCCCCCCCCTCAAAAAAATAAAAATAAAAATAAAAATAAATCAGTGCAGTTTTGCAAGTTACGCAACTAGTATAGTAAACTTGTCACGTTGCTTATCGTCCACCACGATTTCAAGCCATTGCTATGGCACGGGACTTCACCGTTATGTCATTCAAAAATTGTCTCGAAGATCAAAAAAAGGGTTTAAGAAATGATTTTGTTTCCACGAAATTAGCTCTCCAATAACTAGGCATTTTATGACAAAGAGAAGGTCTCGGGTTCCATATAAATCAAAATTCTTGGCTTATAATCAATGTAGAACTAATGATGTCCTCCTTCCAACACCACGAGACACGTCACTTTTCTTAGATTAATATATGATCGCGGTGGTGGCAAAACTATGGGTCTTTTATGGACTTATTGCTGCCAATAGAACTTGTTCGAACTTCAAACCATTGATTAACTTAGAGCACCTTCATGCATTGACCGATTCCATAAGAAAGAAACAAACCCTTATATTTTATTTAGCTGATATTTGCTGCCACAAATAAGAAAGTTGACAAAAGTGGCTGCTCTAATAGGTCATTATCAGGCAGGACCGATCAATGGATCTGTTCACATAATTTTTCTGGATTCATATAAAATATATCAATGAAATTGTTTCATTAGATTGATAATGGCAGCAAGTGGGCAGGCAAGATGTGGAATATATTTGTATTGTTATATATGTTACAGTCTAAAGTGGATCATGCTTATTGACCGTGGAAGTTGTTGTTATCTTATTTGAGCCCACGGTAAGGATTGTCTCGAGAGCATATAACAAAGAATTAATTAATGGAAGTGGGCTTATACTTGGCACCTGGGGCACGGATAGAAGCTTGCTCTAGAGAATAGCAGAGGCGAATAGTTTACCAAACTAAGTAGGTAACTTAAAGAAAACGATCTCTTCTAGCACTGGTACCTTGAAGTAAGGGAGGACTGGGGTCTAGATGAAACAGAAGATAGACAAGGAACCTCAAGGTGAATTATAGATTTGATGCTGTGGATTACAAGAAACTGAGATTTTTTTTTTTTTTTTTTTTAATAAAACGGTGTATTCATTAAACCGAACGGATATGAATACAATCTAAAGAGTTCGCAAGAGAAATATTCTAAGCTGTACAGGGACAGTATGCCAATCAGTCCATAAAATAGGACCGGAATGCTGGGCAACAAGGAGGCTACCCAATCCGCAACTGAGTTAGCCTCCGTAAATGTGTCTGATAGTCAGGGAACAACAATCCTGCAACATGAGTCTAATGTCCTTGACTATAGGATGCACCGCATGCGACGACGAAGTCTGCGAGATCCATGATATGACAGTCGAAGAGTCTCCCTCAATAATGAGATGATCGAGATGGAGAACCCGCCGGGCATATCAGATGCCAGCCCAAGTAGCATAAAGCTCAAGAGCCAGAACCGAGGAGTCAATAATGGAGATACCTCCAGCTACAAGGAAACCCACCGAAGAATCTCTAATAATGAAACCAGCTCCACCCATCCTGCCGCGAAGACTCCCATCAAAACTGACAGTGAGGAAGGGCCGAAAAGGGGGTTCCCAGGTAATATAAACCCTCCGGGTCGCTCGACGAGCGAGAGGGGAACCCCAGATTCCGGCCGGCAACTCTGCAGCCCTACAAAACTCCATCGCAGCTACCCTGGCCCTCTCAACCAGTATCATCGGTGAAGTTGTCATGGATGCAAATATCCGATCATTTCTGGATATCCATATATGATAAGCAAGATAAGCAATAAAGGATACCTGGATAATAGGAGCCGTCGGCAAGAGGATGTAAAAAATATCAATGATGTGATCAGACCGGGCAGATATGCCACGAAAACCCGCTATGGCCCAAACCCGAGTGGCACGGTCACGAGAAAAGATGGCATGAGTCTACGTCTCGGGCTGAATCCCACAAAAGGGGCAGTCAGGAGTGATATGGATTCTCCTGGAGATAATAAGCTCTCGCGTAGGGAGGCGGTGCCAAGCGAGTTTCCAGATAAATAGAAAACCCTGGGATGCACCGGCAAAGTCCAGATCCACCGATAACTCCTGGAAGAGTGATGGTCCATATAAGGCCTAGGGATAAGATCAGAGATGGGCACATGCGAAGACGTCATGTGTCTCCATACTCTGATGTCAGAGCACTGATAAACCGGAAGGGAAATAGACAAAACTCTGAATTCGAGGATGTCCCCAAAAATGTCCAGAACCCTATCCGTGTCCCAAAAGGTCAATCCCGGACGTCGAAGGTCAGCAACAGTAATAGAAGAAGGCGTCAGAACCGATATGAAAGTGGGCCATCTAATCAAGGAAATGTCTGAAATCCAGTGATCTTCATAAGCTAATAGAGCGGCCAACTCCGATCATCCATGAAAGCTGGGGATAGATGGTCGGGGCCCTGACAGCATCTCCCCTCAATTGACCGAAGCATGTCTGGTGGCACGAGAGTCAGGTGGGAACAAAGAATATCACATTTTAGCTCCTCATGAAAGAAGCCCACATAGAGTCCGGACATAAAAGAACATGGCCGCATGTCGAGTCATAAAAGCTTCTCTCCTAGTTTAGAAGAGAAGTGATGCCCAAACCCCCATAATAGTCGGCCGACAGACATTATTCAGCACATAAGAGATCCTCCTCCGATCGAAGAGGAGTTCCAGAGAAAGGACCGAATGAGCTGTTCAATCTTGATAATAACCCCCCTGGAAATAAAAGCATTAGAGAGCATATAAACCGAAGGGAAGCAAGTACCGATCGAATGAGAGTAAGTCTTCCCATCGCAGAGAGAGATCTAACCTGACACCCACCAATCATTTCCATCACAGAAGCCACTAATGGGGTGCAATCTTGCGTGGCTATCTGGTACCGAAATGGAAATACCAAGATAATGTAGATTGCCCTGGCGCTCCTGAATACCCAGCATATCAGTATCCTGCACCGAATAGTCGGAGCTGTTTTAGGGCTAAAATAGATCCAAACTTGCAGAAATGTACCCTCTGTCCCGAGGCATAACAGTAGCGCTCGACAATGGACCTAAGACCCCTAGCATTAGCTAGGGACGCTCGACCAAGTAAAAGATAGCATCCCGCAATAGAAGATGGGAGACCAGATTGGCACCCTGGCCAACAGTATATGGATGGATGTGAGAATCCCTCGCACTGCTTGAGAAAGTTCTCTGGAAATGAAGTCAGCACAAACAATAATAGATAGGGGGATAAGGACAACCTTGCCTGAGACCATAGGAAAAGTGATAAAACTCCGTGGGGGATCCATTGAAAGATAGAGAAGGTAGGGTCCTTAATGCAAGCCATAATTTTAGCGATCCAAGCTGAGTGAAAACCAAAATCTTGCAGAACTTTAATAAGGAAAGACCAGTTGACACAATCATAGGCCCTCTCCATATCGATCTTGATATCCATGAGACTACTGTGCCGCCGGGAAGCTCGATGAAGATCATGCATGAATTCCTGAGCAATAGGGATGCTGTCGATAAATTGTGGCCAGCAATGAAAACTCCTTGTTCAGGACTAATGAGCTTCGAGAGAGTCAGCCTCATCCTGTTCGCCAAGAGTTTTGGTACAAACTTCGTAAGAGTGTTATAAAGACTGATAGGTCTATACTGAGAAGGTGAGTATGGATCGTGATACTTGGGAATAAGAGCAATGTAAATATGCTTCCAGCCAGGGGGCATTGTGGCTGTATTGAAAAAAGCTGAACAGCCGCAACCATGTCAGCCCTGACATCTCCCAGACAGAGCGAAGAAGAAAGGAGGGTAGCCATCAGGACCTGGAGCTTTATCCTCCGCTAAGGACCACAGAGTAGATTTGACTTCCTCCTCAGTAACCTGGTTCAATGTGCAAGATTCTGAAGAGTGGAGACCGAAATCTGAGGAGGAACAGAAGAAATATTAGGAATAATAGTATTAGGAACGGTCCACCTGGTCATGAAGTACTAGATGAATTCCCTCCGGATATCAGCTGCATCCTCCAACCACCCCTCCTGGTCGTAATGAAGAGCCCGGATTGTGTTAGTATGCTTCTAATAATAATGGCATGGTAAAAAACCAGGTATTCCTGTCACCCCTCCCGCAGCCCACTGAACCCCTGGATTTTTGTCTCCAGAGAATTTCTTGATTCTGAAGGAGGGTATGGTGAGTAGCAAGACAATTGCGAAGAGCATATAGATCATCATCCGATAAATAGCCTTGGTATCTTCCTTGACCTGCAAGCATGGATAGGCTCAAACCTTCTTGATTTGGTGGAGAAGGTTGCCAACCTCCACCTTATTCCACCAAAGAAAGACGTCTCCTCAAGAGCTCCACTTTCTGGAGATCCTATAAGAAGCATCCCCCCGACCGGTAGTCTCCAGACTTCCCCAACAATCTGCTTTCTTTAGATAGGAGAGCCCAAACTTTTCAAATCTGAAAGGCCTGGAGCTGACAGGGGGGACCGGACATGGATAGAAGAATTGGCGCATGATCAGAGGCTATCCTACTCAGATGGGTGACGTGTGATCAGGATAAAGGGACAGCCAAGAAGGCGTGACAAAATATCTGTCCAGCCTCTCCCAATTCTAGCCTGCCCACTACGTTTGTTGCACCAAGTATGACGAGGGCCCACAAACCCTAAGTCAATGAGGCCATTCTCCTGGATGAAGGTGGAAAACTCCCTTATGCCAACATCCGGGTGGAAATGTTTGCCACCCCGCTTGTCTTCCTCTGCCTGAGAATTATGTTGAAATCCCCTGCCACAACAGTAGGACTCCCTGATCAATCAAGGATGAACCTCTCTCCAGACTAATCTATGCTCGCTATGGGACGTGCTAGCATATATAGCACAGAGAGCCAGGAAGGACAGTCCGGCTCAGAGACAACGATGGCCACCAGCTGAGAAGATTTGTGAAAAACATCGATTCTAGTAGCCGTATATCCCAATTAATAATAGCCTCCCCCAGACCCTGGGAGGAACCGAGTAGAAACCCCAGTCCCTAGGAAGGCAGTGCCTCAGCTTCAAGAAGAGTAGGACCAGATAACCTGGTCTCCAACAACACACAAATGTGAGGGTGATAAATCTGCAAAAACCGTGAGAGGAGGTTTTTTCACCCCCCTATACATTCCAAATAAAGGTTTTCATGGACATAAGTCAAAACTGAGAGTTGGACCCCTGTCCGCTCTCATCTCGTTTAAACACAGCTACTTGTTTTACAGAAATGTTCACCAGTTCGTTCCATCCACATGTTTTCCGGTCAAACCGAGGGCCAAGTCTGACCTTGTCACACATGGCTCATGCCCTCCCTGATCTGATATTGGTTTAATTGGATGCAATAGGGCAGCTTGAGAACCAACTTCCACGGATTCAGCAGAGCCCTTTTCAACATGAGACTGGGCTAATATATCATAATCCACTGGAGTTGGATGATTGAAGGAGTCGAGGCAGCCTCAGTCTGTTGAAACTGACCTCCTGATATAAAGCCTTTACCTCATTTGCCAACATTCATGCAAGAGACTTTCAGTCGAGGGGTCTTCCCAAGTCCCCCCAGACCATGCCACCCTTCACGTCAACCCTCTGAAGAGGCCCACCCTCATCTCCAGTGTATCCCATTGCTCCCCCAACTGCCCCTTCTCTCCCGTTGGCCCTTCTTCTCTCTCTCGTCACCTCCTTCTCCCCCCCTGAACTTCCACCCTCCCCCTGAACTGAGCGGGGAGTCAGGGAAACCCGGGTAGACCCCTCCCACCCCCCCATTTCTAGACTGGGAGGCAACCCGAACATGATCACCCTCAGAGCGAGCACCCTTTCCCTCCCCAGGCCCTGACTCCCATGGCCTCCCTCCACCCTGACTCCCATGGCCTCCACTCTCCGCCACCCTCTCCCTCCTCCTACCCTCCTGCGACCCCAGCAAAAAGAAGAAACAGTGCCCACCAGCATTACACCCTCTGAAGCATTCACAGTGGGTTTAGATGGGCCTACCTGGTTCACCGGAGCAGCTGAGGACTTTTGAATGACGGGGTGGACTTGGAGGAAGACGGGAAAGAAGATCTGGATCGACTTCGGACTGTTTCAGAGAGACGGCACCGTACTCCACCATTTGAAGGTCGTAGCTGCCTTGTTTTGGAAGGATGATCTGCATTGTATCCATCAGAGGCGCAAAGAAGTTTTCCCCCTACCTCCTTCCCAGTGCCACCACCATCAGTTTGCTCAGATTCCGAAGCAGCGGAGGTTTCCGCCGTGCCACCTTTGCCGGCTTTTGCCATCCGTCAACTTCGAGAGGCAATGTGGGGGTTGATGAATGCCAGTTGGGGGAGGATCTTGAAGGAGATGAAGATGGCGGGTCAGGAGAAGATGCTGGGGCCTTACCTCGGACCGGCAGCCCCACCGTTGTAGTGGAGGTCCCTCCCAGCCGGGCGGGACGCACCCTGACCGTAGTGAGCCAGGGACCAAAAGTTAACACTTCCCCCCCTAGAAGCATCGGGTCCTGACCCCCAGAGGTTGAACACCCTGAGCATCCACAAATTTCCCCGCGCAGAGCCCTGGAGTTGGGGACTCAGCCTTCCCTGTTCCTCCCGAAAATGGCAGCCGGCCACCTCGTGGCCAATTCTTCCGCACTGAAAGCATACCGGAGGTAGGCTCTCGTACACAGAACTGCTACAAATAGATCGTCCTTCCCTGGATCAAGCAGCAGAGGTTGAGAAGCATCGATCTCCATGCAGACCCGAGCAAAGCCGATCTTCCGCATCAGATCAGTAAAGGTATCCAGAGAGAGATAACTGAGATTTCTCTTTAGGGGATATTGGTTAGGGGAAGATAGAATCTGGGATGGGAATAAGATGATTGACCTCTATTCTGGCCATTTTATTAGAAAGAGTCCCGTTTCCATTCCAGCTCTCGAGAGGAATGAAAATCCTGCAATCTCCTAATGTCCGATCCCTATTCTCTCCTAGCATCCAAACTCCATTTCATTCTTGATTCTGATTTCAATCACGAACTAAATAAGTTTTGGAGATATGGTGTCATGGCCCGACTCCAAATCCTAGCCGGATGTGCAACAAACAGCCACATGCCTTTAGATTTATTTTTTCTCGGACACACAAGGCCTGTATCAAATCATAACTCCTGCAATAATTATTCAACCAGGCACATGCATAAATTTTTATTGGATAACTAGCTCAAATGTTCATATAACTAACAGCCACACGCTTAAATTTTATTGAACATTAATAGAAAAGCAACAATGTCCGCTATGTCCTAAATTCCTCAATAACTGGTTTCTAAGCCCACATGTTCCTCTGGTCTTGAAAAAAATGTAAGGAAATAAAGTGAGTTCCCCTCAGTAAGTTATCATAATCTTAGGTATAAATCCACTATGGATCAAGAGCAAAATAACTTAAATAAATCAGTGCAAAATAATAAACTAAACATAATAATAAAATTAAGCCAATTCAGTTAAGATTTTATTATTAACCTCCTTTATTACTTTTCTGACAATGCACTCTTTAGGATGGCCATCCACACTTACTCACCTAGTCCCTCTGACTATGGCCACGATCGGCCCGTGGCTAGCCCCGAAAGAGACTAGATCTGTGTGTACATATACCACACATCGGTCATGCGCCAGTGATAGCCCTACTGGAAGCCCAAAAGGAAAACTAGCTCTAAAATTATGCAAGAAATATACATCCTCTATATGTCAGATCTGGCTCATGTCATCACATGATAACCCCGCTGGAGATCCAAAAGGAGACTAGATCCTAACTCGTATAATCATAGTCAGGCTAGAGAGTATCAAAAATCAACTCAACCCACACACATGACACAAAATATTTTAAACACATGCGTTTAACCACATATCATATCAAATCATATCGATGTATAGCATAGAACATATATAGTAAAACACGATAACATAATAATATTTAAGCTCACATCATACATGGCAATATATACTAAAGAGAAATAACTTACCGAAGAGTATTTACCAAGTATAATTCAAATACTAGACCTGGTCTTCCAAGGACAATGACGATCCTAACCAACAAATTTAATCATACAATTAATTTCTATTTCAAAAAAAAAACTAAAAAGAAAACTAAATTATCACGAGGCACTCTTGTCAATCCATTTTAATTATGGTCCGGAATTTAACCCTTCATTCCTTTCTTTCTCTCTCCTCTCTCTTCTTTCTCTCTCCTCTCTCTTCTTTCTCTCTTCTCTCTCTTTCTTTTCTCTCCCCCTTCTCTCTCCTCATCTTCTCTATCCTTTCTTTTTTTTTTCTTTTCTTTTTTTTCCTTCTCTTTTGTTTTCCTTCCTCCCTTCTTTTTTCTTTTTCCCTTTGTTTTCTTTCCTTCTCTCCTGACTCTACTTGGTTCAACCCGAGCAATCCTCCCATGGTGCTCGACAGCCATAGAAGGTTGTAGATAGGGAAAGAGGCTCGCCGGACCTTACTGGATGGAGGGGGTCGGGCAGCACGGCCTCCTGCGACCGTCCTGCTCAAGAAAGAACCGAAATGAGTTGAGTCTATAGAAAGAGAGCTTACCGGTGTCAACAGGGTCCTCGGCCGCACATTACTGAACGAGGATGAATACAACCCAAAGGGTCTGAAAGAAGAACATCGCAAAACCTCATCCAAATGATGGACAACATGAGAAACTACCCAGCCAGTAGCTGAATTAGCTTCCCGATACACATGACTCTTAGCTTTTAATGAGCAAAAGGATTGCAGTGCAAGTCATGCATAGATCAGTGCAAGGGCAGAACTTTAGGGATCATACTTTACTGACCAAACTTTAATGAAGTTAATTATGGGTAAACATATATATGATGAAAATCTTGGATTCTCTCCTTATTTTCACCATGTTATATGTTCAGAACATGCGAATCATGTAGAGTAGGTCACCTTCTAAACTGAAAAACTGTGAATTAAGATCTTGAAAGTAGATTTTAAATGGTTTAAAAATGGAGGGTGTGATGCCTCATCAAACTTTATGCAAACACTTGTGCTGTTGAATGGATCATGATAGCAAAGAAGCTTTTCCAAATCAGCACCCACCTTTCTAAAATTTAATATTCGCCCCACTTGAAGAAGAGTAATGTTTATCAAATTAGCTTTGTTTAACCTATATCTTCTCTCTGAAAAATTTTAAACGTTACCCTGTAAGTATGTTTCTAATTGAAACCATCAATGACGTGGCCGAGTCCCACTAGATGCAACTTAATCTGCAATTTGGGAAGATGGCTCGGATTTGTTGCGATGCCAAGGATATGTTTGGTTGCAAATATATATATATATATATATATATATATATATATATATATATATATATATATATTATATGTATGTATATATATCTCGAAAATTATAACAACAAGAAATCTCATTTTTCATTTGTTTGCTTTGCTAGAAAATTAATGAACTTAGAAAACTTATATTTGGATCTCTAGTTTAGTTTTATGTTTCATTGAAAAGCATTACATTTTTGTTTCCATTTCCATGGATAACTCTTCCTCAGGGAAATATATATTTATAACCCAATAGAGTTTTTTTGTTTTGTATACCGCACTGTAAGTGCCAAAGGCTTCAATATCTCCAAATTATGGGTTCTTTCAGACCATTATTTTCTGTTCTAACAAAAATAATGGCCTCTATATTTTTCCTGACTGGTTGACTTGTCATCATGTCAGAGAATAGATAAGTGGATTAATTCTTTAATTTCTTATATTTAGTGTATGTGTCCCTGATACATCCACAAATCACCTGGATTACATCTGGGACCCATTTCACGAATGGCAAGGTTGGATGACATGTGAATATTATCAATTAGCATCAAGTTTCCTTCCATGAAAAGGCATCATATGAGTGCTACTAAAAGCTTTGCAGGGAGCAAAGCCCCTCACAAAGTCACAGGAATCCCTTCCCAACTTTGGTTGTCTCCATCAGGATTCTTCCATTTATGTGCAACTTTGGTTGTCTCCATCAGGATGTGCATGGAGGATGGCAAAGCATCTCTCTTTTGTTTCTGCCCACAACCGGTGCTTGGGGGCATGTCTGGTTCGCGATCAGAATTAGAATGGCCTGGGATGAGAATTGAAATTATCGTATCCTTGAAGCATTTAGTTATTGACTGAGAATTATATGCTAAGAAAAGGTATTGGAGAATGGGGACATTTTTATCCCCTTCGGAATAGGAATAGGACTCTCCAACCAAGTAGTCAGAATGGGATGCCCATATTCCATTATATAGAGGACCCTACTAAAACTACATTTATTTACAAGTATATAATTGGTATAAAGATTATTATTTTTAGATGATGCCTCATTTCAAATTTTAATATTAAAATAATGATTACTAAAAAATAACTTTTATAATAATATTATAATCCAAAATAATGGACAAGAATGAAAAACTAATGGTATCATTTTCAAATAATTGTTTGTTTAATAAAAAGTCATTATTTTATTTACAAACAAAATTTGAGTCTTGAAAAGAAGCCTGCTTTGTTTAGAAAGAAAGTATAGATGCAAATAGCAGCTATTATTATTTACAGTCTAATGGACAGCTATTTTACTTTATCTATAATGTAAGGTGGCTAGAAATGATTTGACCCTTGTGTAAGATGGTTTATGAGATGGTGAGAGGATCTTGATGTTGAGTTCCTTTTTATCTTTTGCCAGATCATGTGGTTGCTGGTGATTGAGAATTATTATTCTCTGCGAAAAAGAAAGGAAGAAACATGAGGCAGCTGAAAATGAAAGGAATAATGAGAGTTGGACAAGATATTTTTATAATAAAATATTGGACAAGATATTTGAGTTGGTCTATAAAGAAAAAAGAATTTTAAAAAACATAATTTTCTCATTGGTGAATGAAAGTGTCTTCTAGATTGATTCTTAAGCTAATTAATGGATTGACTTAATGGTATGCGAGATTGTGAGTGTTATCTAATTTAATAAGAGAGAACATAGAGGAGGCCAACGGGCAGCCTTAACCCTCCAAGCATGGGTAGATATTATAACATGAAACTACCTAATCCTTCGATATAGGACTATTTCACCATCTCTCAAATGTTGAGTCTCAAAAAATGGATCATGTAGATTGATAAGTGGGAACATAAAAATAACGATGGATAAAGGAGACAAATTGCTTTAATAACATGTTAAAGTCTAACCAAAAAAATGTAAACCAGTAAGTGGATAGATCCATGAGTATATGATCTAATATGAGTATATGGTTTGGAGCTATTCTTTAATACCCCCTGTTTTACATTGAGCCTAAAAGGATAGGTTTGAGCTAAAAGGACAGGAATCATGTTGATTAGTAAAAGGATAGGCATCATGTTGATCAGTAAAAGAGCCTTAATCTCCTACTTATTAATCCACATGTAGTGATGTAAGAGCAATTAAGAAATGGTCTCATATTAGATAAGTTAGCAACTCTGGCTGGCCTGAGAAAGATTTTGAACATCAGAATGGAACCAAAAAAAAAATGAAAAACCATTGATATTGAACCATACAGCTAGTACTGTACCATGGAAATGTATTAGTATTGATTGGTATTATCAGTACATATAGATACAATTGTTTCAGCATTCCAGCATCTATATTGGATCCCGTTTTGCATGAAAATGGAGGAAAAACATCTCATTT
The DNA here is from genome assembly GCA_021397845.1 of Areca catechu. NCBI lineage: Eukaryota > Viridiplantae > Streptophyta > Magnoliopsida > Arecales > Arecaceae > Areca > Areca catechu. The sequence continues at coordinate 152,037,566 of CM038049.1, read as the reverse complement.
TGAATATTATTGTATATTTTTTCCGAATGATCATAGCAAGAGCAATCACCATTCATGATTAAGTATTCCAACTTGGTAGACCCAGGGCATTATTACAGATGACAGAAAAAATATCCCATTCTTGGAGAAAGAAAACATAGTATCTAAGTTGTGGATATCAAAACTACTGAAAACTTTTCTTCCAAAATTTCCTAGAAAAAATGGATTTGTAGACTGAAATAGGTAGGTGTGTCCCGAAGCAAAAGAACTGTAACTCTACACTCTATTGTACAAATGCTGCAGCTCTGATGCACAGTAGAATATATAATGAACACTTTTAGCCCTAGACTGACCCATGTTATAAGCCCTCATCACCATGATGGAATGTTGCAGTTAATTTAGAATAGGACTGGAAATTGACTTGAGCAACTTGCAAGTGGCTTGCATGCAGCTCCATTTTAGGCTTAATCAAGCTTTATCAAATGGAAATGACCCGAACTTGATCTAATCAAGCCTGTCTCCAAAATTCAAGATCTGCTGCATTAGACTTCAAATGGATGGGGCTGAGAAGCCTTCTTTGATTTAGCTAGACTAACCAGTCCAGCTAACTTTGGCTGATTTTGGACCAAACTTTAGTCAGTATGTTTTGGCTTAATCCATGGACAACTGCGGTCGCATGTCCATGTTAAGGAATTTGTCAAATGACAGACAAATAATCTAATTGCTTCATTTCCATGCCCAACACTAGCAAAAAGAACATACATTTAGAACATTACATCAAGATTTCTTTTTGCTGATTGCTGCACTTCCTGCACCGGTATTTAAATTCAATTTTAAGATTTAGAAGTCACTAATGTAAGAGACAACACTGGCTTTTAGAAATTTATAGATGCTAGATTGAAATAGTTTCTATAAGTTCAGACATTCTTGGATAATCTACCAACATTAATAATTATATCAAAGTGACAAAGATGCTCTTGATATTTGGAGACCAAGTTTGACATCCATTCTCAGATTTCGCAAACATATACTGACTTATGTATTTATAACTGAAGATGCCTTAAAACTGAGAAGGGGGCTTTTGGTTTACTTAGTTATTCAGTACGCAACGAATGCTGTTGTTTATGCACAACCTTGTCGAGAAACCTTGTCAACTGGTATGTAATATGCTTCCTTTAAGATCACATATGGTTTCCTTTCCTCATCATTGCCACAAATTCTTCATAATTAATCCTTCCATCCTGTCAAGATCATAAAAAGCAGAATCGGACATGATAACAGATTGCTTTTGTAATGTATATAAAATAAAATAGAAAATGACTTTCAAGTGAAAGAAGAAAAATCATTACATACATGATCTGAATCAACATCTGCAATTATTTCGGCGATGGTTGCATCATCACCCACTCCATGCTGTGACAAGGCTTGTTTCAGTTCATCTTTTGTTATATACCTATGAAGTATAATGGACATCAGATCAAGCAATATCCATTTAATGTGAACAAAATAAAAAAAATCTGTTGATTCGCTAATATTCGTGACCTTCTGATCGGTAAACAGAAATATGTGGTTTAAAACAGGCTATAGATCATTATCCTTTCCATTACATTGCACTAAAATTTGATCCATTTGTCATGACATGTTTACAATGATACAGAGGTGAAAACGTGTGGGAGATTAACAAATAAAATAGTATTTCCAAAATTGAAATAATTACATGTAATGGGAATGAATCGATGGGCTTTCTGTCCTCTCAAAAAAAAAAAACTGCATGTAATGACATTTTGAATCAATTTAATAATTCGAAAAGGAGTGCAATAACAATGGATAGCTATGACTAAGAACAGAAGTGAGCAGACTGCAGGATCTTATATAAATTCCTTTCAGTTATGATAATGTTAAGAAAATAATCATAGGATGATTTTTATTCTTTCCTTGCTATGCATGTCATAATGAAATATCCAGGCATTAAAGAAGTAAAACTCAAGTTATGGATGCAGCAAGATAATGCTTACCCACTACTATCTGTATCAAAGTATTGAAAAGCCTTGATCAAGTTCTCTTCCTTATCCAGTCCATGTCGATGCATTGTAGCAATAATAAATTCATTGTAATCAATAGTCCCATTCTTGTCTACATCAGCCTGTGACAAAAAAACTAAATGTCAAGATCACATAAACATAATATGGGGAACAAGAAACTCTAGTAAGGCAATCTTACTGCATCCATAATTTGTCTGATTTCAGCTTCACTAATCCGCGATCCTAGCCTAGACAGACCAACCTTCAATTCATCATATGTAATTGTACCACTATTATCGGTATCCATATTTCTGAACATTTGCTTCAGGCCCTTGATCTCCTCCTCTGAGAGGTTCTGTGCGATGACCTTTAATAGCCAAGGTGTGTATGTTAGTAATAGAAAAATTCAAATGTAACAGCACCTTTGTTTCAGGAAGATGACCTTTAGAGCAACTTTCTTTAGTTTATTCATTGCCGCGAACTGCCTCATTCGGATTAGAACTGCACTATTGAGAGGTTTATCAGATGCTTCACCATCTTTTCTGAGCCATGGATGTTCTGCTCATTATTTAAATCCAAATTACCAAGATGGTCAAGTGAACAAATATATAGACTATAGATGCATGACACATACATTAGCTCTTGTAAATTGGAATGTGAACCATGGTGGTTGAAAATCTTAGTACACCTTAGAAAGATTAAAACATGAACATGCTGCCGTGATGGAAGAAGAGTTTAAGCTTTTGCATGTTCCTTCTAAGTGACAATATACTAACCAAGGGCCTGGGCGGCAGTAATACGTTTCTTAGGATCTTTTGTCAACATCTTCAATACAAGGTCCTTCGCACGTTCAGATATTGTATTCCATGGTGAAGTTTTGATGTCAACTTCACCCTTTAATATCGCATCAAATATACCCTTCTCGGTTTCTATATTCATTTTCAATTGTAATATGTTAGATAAAAATTGAAGCATATAAATAAGAGGTGATGGTTTTTGGTACCTTCCCAGAATGGTGGCGTGCCAGATAGAAGAATATACAAGATGACTCCAGCACTCCACACATCAATCTCTTTCCCATAGTTTCGCTGTAAAACCTCTGGGGCCACATAATATGCACTTCCTACAAGGTCCTTATAAACTTTACCTGACATCATTCAAAGAAACATGTTTAGAAGAAGTTCTCAGTATTCAAGTCTTGTGCTGTAACACTAGTTTCCTAGGATATGTTTCGAGGAAACAAATATTAGTAAGATCAAAATGTTCTCGAAAAAGAAGCTACGTCTGCCATCTTGAAGAAGTATATGGGCTTCTCTGAAAATAGAGACGGGCTTTTTAAAACTGCTCTAATTTCACTGGCTTGTCCCTCATAAATTAATTTTGGGCAATAATCTTTATTCCAGTTCTCCTAGGATGTGGAACAATGTGTGGCAAACTATTCATAAATGTGATTATTTCCATGCTTCCAGGATCTCTAAAGCATCAATCATTGCCTCAAAATTCTGGATGAGACACCAAGAGAAAATGAACTGAGAAAACTGGTATTGTTTATAGTAAAGATAAGCACCTAAACTCTCTCTTTTTGGTAATTAATAAGTCTTACCATTGACTTGCACATTCTTCATGGGCACAAGACATTTCAAAACCATTCCTATAGAGTATCTAGCCCATCCTCCTAAGATCATCATAGACAAACCAGTCATATCTGTTATAGAAAACAAGATACAAATTCTGAATTGACGATTGATAAGAACCCTAGTATCACAAGTTGTTCTTCAGCTTGTAAAGGACGGGAGGTGGCTTGGCACTTTAAAAGACATGTTTCCTTTTTTGGAGGTGACTGAATGGTTGCTGGAGGTAGTGGCACATTTCCTTGAAAGTTGAATCCACTAGAGTGCCTTCGTTCACCGTGTCTCTTGAAAACTTTGATCTTTTGTTTGAGTAGTCTTTTGGAAAATTTGCCTTAGCAATTTAACATTTCATTAGTTATCTTATTGAGCCACAAAAACTAATAAAGGATAGCTAGAAAATGATGTGTCAAGTAATGTTAAAGAGTATTTGTACTAAGTTGAGAAATACGTGAAGCATTAACATCATGGAGGTGGTGGTAGTGGTTGTTTTTGTTGTTGTTATTGTCATTGTTATTTTGAGAGAGAAGTTATTATGTGTTTAATTTAGACAACATTTTTCTTCAAGGACAATGCACAATATCTTTGACAATTCATCCAAGCTTAACGAAGTAGTGCTTCTCAAATTTTTTTGCTCGTAAAGAAGAATTCGAGATAGTCACCATCGAGCAGCAAACCCTTTTATCATCTTTAAGGGTTCACCATAATTGATAAGAGTATAATCCAATAAGTTGGAGAACATTTTATAATTGGAATTCAAATGTTGCCACCAGACCAGTGTCAATTGGTGTCAACTTCGAGCTTAAAGAAGTCAACCAGGAAACATGAAAAGACAACATAACCATTTTAATTTGAGTCTTGAGTACCTATACCAAATATTAATATTTCAAATAAGACATGGAGCTCAGATTATTTCACCAAAATCTGTAGCATGCAATGGATTCATTTTGTGTGTTCTCACAAGGTATTTTTCATGTGTCACCATCTTCAAGTTATGAGACCATATATCTCAATTTTCTGATACTTGGTATGGGCTTATTCATGAAAGACTACTAATTTCTTGTATGATTGTTCTTCACAAACACCAAAGTTCATTTAATGAAACTCAGAAAGAACACCAGTCTTAAATCTTTTGAATTAAAAGATGAACTATTTATCTTTTTGTGCATTTATTCATAGACATCAATCTTGAAATCTATTTATGAAGCCTCAGCAAAGACATCAATCTTACATCTTTCAAATATATAATTCACTAATTATTTTTTCTTGTACAACTAATTTTCATAACTTCAGCAAGAGCAGAAATCTTACATCATTCAAATCCAAACATCACTAATCAAGAAAAAAATTGGCAATAACTAAGTTTTTGCTTTCTTTGAAAAATATTTCTTCCACAAAAATCAAGATTTCCACAAAAATGCCAAAGTCCTTCAGCTGAGTAATAAAAACTGCATTACTAAATCCATGAAACATCGCAGTTGAAAAAAATTAATCTTTACCTTATAAAACTACATGTGTGATTTTTTTCAGAAAAGAATAGTAGTGGGAGAGTGTTTGAATATATTTATCTCACTAAAAAATTTAAATAAATTTTACTTCCACCTTCCATAAATTTATGAAAACACATTTTGAAAATTCCCTTTGATCATTAAACAATGAACTTTCATCCCTGCCCATTCAGTTTCTAAATCCATCCCTGCAAAAATCCACAAACTAACCTTCTTCGATGAACACAGAGAGCCCAAAGTCAGTGGCCTTGAGATCAGAGTCCTCGTTGTTGTTGGCGAGCAAGAAGTTCTCCGGCTTAAGGTCTCGGTGCATCACCCCCATGAAGTGACACACATGCACCACCATCACAATGTCCTTACATATTGCAGCAGCCTTTTTCTCCGAGTAGCTCCCCTGCTTTATGATCCGATCGAAGAGCTCTCCGCCAGAGCACAGCTCCATAACAAGGTGCACACTATTCTCATCCTCATATGCACCCTTGAACTCCACAATGTTGGGCTGCCCAGTGAGGTGCTGGAGGATTAGCACCTCCCTCCGGAGGTCCTCAATGTCACTCCTTCTCACAAGCTTCAGCTTGGACACCGACTTGCAAGCATACTTACGCCTTGTAGCCTTCTCAGTGCATAGATAGGTGATCCCAGACTGGCCCCTGCCAAGCTCTTTTTCAAGTGTGAACAGGGATCTGACATCAACCATTGGTTTCCGGAGGACAGACTCCTTTTGAGCCGAGGAGGGTGTTTTCAGGAGGGAGGTGGAAGAGGTGGTGGGCTTTGGTTGTGTTGCATCTTTCTTGGTGAAGGAGGATGGTGGTGTAGGTCCAGCAGAGGGCTTGAAAGAGCCAGAGGTGATGCGTATTTCAGTGGATCTCTGCAAGCAATTACCCATTGAGAGAAGCGTTTGTTTCACCTCCTCCTTGGTCTCTTGGTTGGTAGAATTGGCTGGGATGAATCAATGGATGATGGGTCTTAGTTTTGTTTCAATGGAGAAGATTCTCTGCTTCCTTTCTTTTTCCTCCTATAATTCTACTTTGCTTTCCTTTCACTCCTTATCTTTAGTGTCGGCATCAGCTTCTTCCATCCTTTTGCTAATGGCTTTGACAAAAAAAGGACAAAAAGAGCTAGCCGTTCTTGCAAATGGGAGTACAAAGATTCAAAGAATGTCATCAGAACAAGCAAAGAAAATTATTCTTCAGGGGACAGTGGAGGTAAAGTGGAGAGCCATCAACCTCTTAGGAGGTAAGATTACCACCCATCAACCTTTTTTCAGAGAAAAAGAGGGGGAAGTAGTTGTTTAAGTTTCTGTTAGGAGAAAAGTGACCGTTAACTTTCCCGCCACAATTTTTTTTTTAATCTTTCCCGTGCCCACACTTCTTAAAGGGCTCAGAACACAACTGATGGCATGGAGCCCAAAAATTATAGTTCAGAATGGTTGCCTAGGAACTCTGATCTTGTTTCGAGCATTTTAGGAAGCGAATTTGAGGCTCGAAGCAGCCCAACGTGGATGCAATAAGTTAGTCCTGCTTTGGAAAGATCTATGGATGGTAATGCTGACAAGGACTTAAAAAGCAGATAAGATCCTGCACTGAATAAATCCTCATGCAAGTGGGCAGACACTGGCCTCAAGAACTTTTGTGCTTTGGCTGGTTAAGAAGAATATGCATTCAAGCAAAAAGCTAAAAAAACTGAGAGGAAATGGATTGCACTGCCAATGGATGACCCTTCACATAGATCCCAATGAATTAATCTATTGTGTTTTTATCAGGTCAATCAAACTAGATATATTTTAAGTATTCACATTTGATTGTAGTACAAGCATGTCTAGGCTGAATTATTTGGGAGCAACTTTGTGGGACTGTTCAGTTGCCATTGAGTTTTAAGGAAACTGATATCAATAAACAAAATCAGATTTCAGAATTTACTAAAAGCAGAATAGGTCTTTAAGTTTCATGAAATTCATTTCTCAGTTTTTCCAGAATTGTGACCTGTCTGAAACAAGGTTTATATAAATAAAATAAAAAAATCATTTATTCTTGATGAACTCTTTGATATATATATCCAAGTTATCTTATTGACCATATAATAGGTTTTTGCCTATTTGTCAAATAGTACAGATAATAGACAAGATGGTAGAAGGATGATTCCAGAGTTATTTCTAGCCACTAGTAAGTTAACATACCACAAAAATAAGTTTACCCATTTTCATAAGCTGTTATAAATATAACATTCTTGAGTTAACAGTCTTATGAAAAATTTGATATACATACACACATGCATATATATATATATATATATAAAGATCTGACAAGAGAAAAACTGCTTGATAGATGAGAATCAAGCTACCAAAGACTTCAAAAATAGTATTGAAGGATACATTTGCCCATCAAACTGGTTATTAAACTCATATTTCAGACTGCTTTGATGAATAGACATGCTAGATTTGTATGCTCTCAAAATATCTGTTTAATTATAAGCTTGAAAAGAGAAGATTAACTTTTCATAGAGAGAAAAAATTAAGGCAGACAAGTCAAAATTGGGTACAGTAAGAAAGCAAATGGATAATTAGAACATTAGTATAAAATCATTCATTACAATGTTTCAATGATTTAATATATCAGAAAAATGCTTTCTTTCGTATATTAAATGCCCTTCACCAGAAACAGATGAAGCTATTGGAAGCATGTACTTCATTTCATATAATTTGTTTGACCTGTTATCACTCTATAAGATGCCTCAATTTCTTGACAGGTAGGCTAGGTTTTAGCGGAGGCATATACCTGAGCCTGGCTTTGCACAGATCCTTTGCTGGCTTTTTTTTTTAAAGAAGATAAGGATTCTTGCACTCCAATCACCTTCAAAGGACATCATGTAGCTGAAAGATAAGTATTCTAGGAATACAAAAAAGCAAAAGCTGATTCAGGCTTGCTTCACATTCAAATCTAAGAAAGATTGCATTCCTAAAGAATGGTTATTGGTAGAAGATGCGTGGGACATGTGGGCCAGTTAAAAGATGAGCTCAGGCTAACTAAAAGCCATGGGCACAGGATACTCTCCCTTTCCTGCTTTCTTTACCTAGAGAGCAGGACCAAGACCTTTTTGTTTTATTAATTTGCTCCAAGGTTCTCATATTTCACACTTCATATGAAGGGATGCATCAAGTTCTATAGTTCCATATAAACTAGAACATCTCTCTTGGACCTCTAGCCCAAAATCATCCAAGATTTGTTATACCGTACTGGTACTATATCAGTATGCAGTTTCGTATTATGCTGACACTCATACATCTCGATGTTTCATATTGTATCACGTAATGATATTATAATAAGATGGTACATGTACATACCGAGATGGCAAACCTTAATTATACCTAATCTTCTAGGCAAGTGCTTTCTTCTTGCATAGCAATGGATTGTCATATAGACTGATTGGATTATCTTTGGCTTGCATTCAGCTTTGTTGCATAATTAGCCAAGCTTGACTCAAGCATCAATGAGCAAAACTTAACAGGTTCTTTTTTATTATTATTATTTCAAAGAAATACAATGAGGACACCACCATCAGAGTTCAAAACTTTGACTTCTTCGAAGTGTAGACTGGAGAAGGGTGCCAACCAGCTAAGGCAGCTAAACAAAGGCTAATCAGCAAGCTCAAATATTAGTTTCAAGTCCAAGTATACCAAGGTTTGATCATACTCAGTTTCAAAATTCAAAATCTGATGGAATTGGATTTAAGTTATTGTTTCATTAATTTATAAAGCTATTGAATTCAAGCTTAATAGAATTTGGTATTGCTTTATAAATTTTCCTATTAAGTTATAATCGCATACTTTCCATCTAATGGATGATGTAACACCTTTGCCCACTTGTACAATATTACAATAGACATAAGGATGATTACTGAGTTATTTTTCCATTAGTAGTTTACATACTACAAATAAGCATACCTATTTTCATATTTTGGCAAGCTATGATAATGTAAAGTTATTCTCGAGTTAGCACTCTTTTGAAAGATATTGTAAGAACTTACAAATAAATCCCATATAAAAAGATCTGACATTGAAAAGACAGCTTCAGAGCTGTGGATCAAGGTCCCAAAGATTTCAAAGCTTAGAATTAAAGGAGTCCATCGAACTGGTATGATTGAACTCATTATTTCAGACTACTTAGATGAATGGTATTGCTAGATTTGTATGTTGTCAAATTATGTGAAACTGAAAGAAACAATATTTTAAGCAAGTCAGATAAGCTAAAATTTACATTAAGAAGGCAAAATAGAACCTTAACAACTTATTGCGTGTGTACCTCTTCAATAAGACTTTTTATCATTACAATGGTCTGATGACATAAGAAGTCAGAAAAATGCTTTCTTATGTATTTTATTTCCCCCCCCCAAAAAAAAAAAAAGAAAAAAAAAGAAAAGAAACAGATGAAAAGATTGGGAATGAGGTAAATCATTTCATATACTTTGTTTGAACTTTTTATCAATGTACAAGATGCCTATATAATCAATTTCGTAGAAGGTGGACTAGGTTTGAGTTGAGACATATAGCTGAGCCTGACTTTCGAAAGATCCTTCTTCACTTACAGTTTGACAGCTAAAAAGGAACATTTTTGGCTTTTACAAGCATATGGACCAAGATTTGCTGTGCTGATCGGTATAAACAATACCAGTACCAAATTGATAGGTAATCTCGTATTGTACCGACATTTGGCATGCCTTGTCATCTCATGACATACTGCATACCGAGACTATAATAGGATGGTATCAATACGGGATTCGATACCGAGATGGCAAACCTTAATATGGATTCTTGATACTACAATCGATTTCAAATGACATCATCTTGATGAAAGATTTGTATCACAGCAGAAGTGAAAAAAAAAAACAATCAGTGGTAAAAGGTATAGGTCACTTCATACTGAAATCTAAGAAAGTTTTCTTTCCTAAAAAAATGGTTATCAATAAAAGATGCTTGGGATATCTAGGCCAGTTAAAGAAGAGCGCAGACCGATTAAAAGAAATGGAAGCATACACAACATTCTCTAATTTTGCTACTCTCTTTACCTCTGCAAAAGGGCATAGATGCTTTCTCTTCAGTCTATCTCTAGCCTCCCATGACTATATTAGAACCTTATATACTTATATCAAGCTGGTCCAAGGTTCTCATGTTTCACACCAGTGCATGGAGGGGTGTAACAAATCCAAAGGTGTTGCATAATTTATCAAATCACTCTTGGACCTATAGCCCATGGTATATATCAAAGCAAATGTTACACAAAACCTAGAAGACAGATTAGTGTAAATTTTGGATGCAGCAGATAGTTATAGCTGATCCAATTTCTACAATAATGGACGGTCATATTGATACATTGGATTAGTTTTGATCACTTCTCATGTACATGGGTATTGTTGCCGACCTTACCGTCATAACCTACAGCTATGAGGTGGCGCCAGACGTCTGCCCCTTTACTCCGGAATCCTGGAGTTCCCGGACCTGCAAAATAGAGTTAGAGACCCGGGCCAGGGATCCCGACGAGGGCACTCCGACGATCAAGTCAGTAGACGACAAAGCGAAACAGATCCCCTAGGACGGATCCCGCTTGGGTCACCATGCTTAGAGGAGCTTTGAGTAAGGGATTGAGTAGGAGAGATTGAGGAGAGAACGGTGTTTGGATTATGGCGTCTGTGCTCGCAGGGACTCGCTCTGAGAGTCTCCTGTGAGCTTCCTGCCTCAAGTCACTCGTCTCGCTCTTTTGTGCGTTTGCCCTCTTTCTGTTGCTTCCCTTCGCTGACCTTCTTTCTCGCCCGTTGGTGTCTTTGTAGATCGCCAATTGCTTTAGTGCCTCGACTTGCCCTCCCTGGGGGGCTTAGGAGTCAACGGTATCCGTTGGCTGCTCTCTCGAGGTCATTTCCTCTTGTAGTTGGGAGTTAAGTTTTGAATATGCTTCCCCCGGTGTGTTGTCACGAATGGAAAAATTAGGCAGAACCTTGATCTGAGCGCAGCCGCCCCTAGGTCCGAGATCCTGCATGCGGCCTTCTTCTTTGGGGGATTTCAAATGGCCGGCCGTAGGATCTGACATTTCGATCGAGGCGCTTCCCCCAAATTGATGCAAACGAGGTTACGCGCACCGTTACAGATTTGGGGGCATCATACTGAACGCGCCGCTCCGCACGCATCTGATCTTGGAGGCTGCGCCTTTAGCCCTCCATATGCTTCCATGGAGAGGGTGCGACTTTGACCGAGGTGAACCCCACTTGGGGGTGCCACCTGGCGAAGGGACAGAGGCAAGCTCAACTTCGATCGAGATGGACCCCACCTGGGGGTGCCCCTGGGAAAGGAGCAGAGACAAGATCGATTTCGACCGAGGTGGACCCCACCTGGAGGTACCACCTGGCGAAGGGACAGAGGCAAGCTCAACTTCGACCGAGGTGGACCCCAACTGGGGGTGCCACTTGGCGAAGGAACAGGAACAGGCTCGACTTCGGTCGAGGTGGACCCGTCTGGGAGTGCCACCTGGCGAAGGAGCAGAGGCAAGCTCAACTTCAGCCGAGGTGGAACCATCTGGGGGTGCCACCTGGCAAAAGAGCAAGAGCAGGCTCGACTTCGGTCGAGGTGGACCCGTCTCGGGGTGCCACCTGGCGAAGGAGCAGAGGCAAGTTCGACTTCGGACCCAGGTGGACCCATCTACGGGTGCCACCTGGCGAAGGAGCAGGCTTGACTTCGACCGAGGTGGACCCGTTTGAGGGTGCCACCTGGCGAAGGAACAGAGGCAAGCTCGACTTCGACCGATATAGACCCGTCTGGTGGTGCCACCTGGCGAAGGAGCAGAGGCAAGCTCGACTTTGACAGAGGTGGACCTGTCTCGGGATGCCACCTGGCGAAGGAGCAGAGGCAAGCTCAACTTCGGCCCAAGTGGACCCATCTAGGGGTGCCACCTAGCGAAGGAGCAGGAGCAGGCTCGACTTTGGTCGAGGTGGACCCGTCCTGGGGATGCCACCTGGCGAAGGAGCAGGGGCAAGCTTGACTTCGGCCCAGGTGGACCCATCTAGGGGTGCCACCTGGCAAAGGAGCAGGATCTGGCTCGACTTCGGCCGAGGTGGACTCGTCCTAGGGGTGCCACCTGGCGAAGGAGCGGGGGCAAGCTCGACTTCGACCGAGGTGGACCCATCTGGGCATGCCACCTGGCGAAGGAGCAGGAGCAAGCTTGACTTCGACCGAGGTGGACCCGTCTGGGGGTGCCACCTGGCGAAGGAGCGGAGTGCCAAGCCCGGGTCGAGATAGGCTCGACCCTTGGGGAGGCCACCTGGCGGGGGAGCTCGGAAAGGTACTTGGCGCGATGCTATCTTCCTGCCAGCTGAATCCAAGGTGTACTCCACGTCACTCCACGTCAGCGATCTTACCATATCATTTGCCCCCTACTCCCAAGTCCCATCAAAGTACCGCGGCTAGGATATGGGGAGTTAATGCGGAGATGACGGGGGAGCACAAAAATCTTGCACAATTATTGCCACGATTGCCGTCGCTTCGCACGTCATGCTCGAAGTCCAATGTGCAGGTGCCACGTCCGCAATTTCGACGGGCCATAATTACGCCATGCCAGACTCAAGGCGGCCTTCCACGAACCGAGGCATCGCCGCCGGGCACCTTTACACGTGGCGCCCATCTGACAGTCGGAACGGAAAACAAGGCTCGTACGGCCGCTGTCGATTGGCTTTTAAAAAGAGGGGGACTTTTCAGAAACGAGGCTTTTGATTTTCTCACACCTCGCCGGCAGTTGCAGCAGTCCTCCTGAGGTGCTTTTCTTCTCCAAAACAAGCCAGTGAGTTCCAGCGATCTCTTCTTCCTCCCCCGCTTCTTCCTAGCCTTTAGTTCTTTCCCCGTGTCTTAGGTGAACCGGTCCCTTCCTTGGGTCCTTCGTCTCCTCTTCTTTCTTCTCGAACCTCTTTTCTTTCAATGGTTCGACGTCCTCGTTTCTCCACCAACCTGAACGAGGTCGGTCCCTTCCGTCCGAGAACTCCATCGTCCTCCTCGACGGAGGACGAAGTTCCTTTTGAAGTACGGAGGCGACAGCATTCTGGTAGCATAGTCATCGGAAGCCCTAGGGCCCCTAGGGTTTCCTCTACCTTTGTTGCTGCCCCTCCGGTGGCAGAGGCTTCTTCCGGTCCCTCCAACTTCACCTCGACGATGACCAGAGAAGATCTTTCTTCGATCCGGGACTTGTTCGGAGTTACAGATTCCATCCAGCTCTCGTTCCTGAGACCGGGAGAGCGAGTTACCTCGAGCGGCCCTGGCCAGGTTGCTTTCTACGAAGACTTCCTTACCGGGGGTCTTCGTTTTCCGCTCCACCCTTTCTTCCTTTCCTTCCTGAACCACTTCCGTCTTGTCCCGACCCAATTGGCTCCCAATGAAATCAGGGTCATCTTCGCCTTCATTATGTTTTGTCACTTCCACGGATTCGTTGCCCGTTTTTCATTGTTCAGGGCTTTGTTCACCCTGAAGCGTCATTCCACCGATGATGGGTATGGTACCTCTCCCCTCGGCCCAAGTGCCTCCAGTTCAACCTCCCCACGTCCATCAAGGGATGAAAGAACCGGTTCTTTTTTGCCTCGATTGGAGACATTGACTGGGTCTGGAGTGAACCAGACCGGTCCCCGAACCGGAATGCCCTGGTTGTACCGGCCGACCGGGAGGTCTTTTCTTGATTACTCAGTGATGAGCTCCCTTCCCTTAAGGTTCTGCTCTCGGAGCAGAACCTGTTTGAGGCCAGGGCTAGCCCGATTCGAGTAATTGGTAAGGCTCCACACCCGCTTCTTTCCTTTTTTTTTTTTTTTTTGCTGATTCTCTTTTGATCTTTTCCTTTCTCAGGGATGAAGTTTTCGGTGGACAACCTAATAGAGTCGGTCCGAAAGAGAAGTGCTTCGGCTGGGGCCCAAGACACCGCATCAAAGAGGGCCCATGTAGAGACGAAGCAGGGGTCCAGGCCCACTCCGACCCCAGAGCAGAAGATGGTGGAACCGGCCCCGGCCCACCTCAGCAGCAAACTCCTGCCCCGGAGATCGTTAACATCGACGGGGGCAAGGAAGAGGAGCGACCAGCGCGCTCACCTCCCCTGGCGGTCGCGGCAACCAGCGCTCCAACGGCAGCTGTAACGGTTATGGCAGTCCCACGACCCACGTCCTCGCAGGCTGAAGGCGCTCCCGCGCAGCCCTCCTCCGAGCCCCGCCCTGCACCGGTGGGAATTCCTGGGAATGCCTTTGTCATCCGAGACCAGGGCCTAGCCGAGAGGATAATGGAGTATGCGTCTCAGCCCCGGGACCGCCGCTTGAGGGGTGGCCAGGACTTCTCAGCTGCCCTGCTCGGGATCCTTCCCTAGCTTTTCTCGGTGAGTATCCAGTACCTCTTTTAATGTTCCAGTTGGATCTTCAAAGAGTCTGAGCTTATCTTTGATGCGGATTGGGACTGACATGCTCCTGCTTCGGGACATCCTCACTACTGCGGCGAAGAAGGCCGAAAAGGCGAGGAAGCTAGGCAAGCTCGCGGTCGATGTGAAGGACCTAATAGAGAAGGGTCACGAGCTGAAGGAGAGCAACAGGGCTCTCCGAGGAGACCTAGCCCGTGCTGAGGGGCACATCAGGGACCTCGAGGCCTTCCGGTCCGAGGAGAGGATCTCGACTCAGCGCCGCGCTGATGAGGACGCAGCGGAGATCTCTTGCCTGGAGGGGCGATCCCGGTCGCTGATCGAGGATGTCCTGACTGAGCTGGCAGTGGCCAAACAGAAGACTTCCTACATCTCGAGGATACTGGAGGCTTTGCAGAGGGATGCCCAGGAGGCCATGCCTAAGTTCCGGGCTTCAAAGGAATTCAAGAATGAGGTCCACGAGGCTGCCGTGGACTCATTCTTAAAAGGCTTTGAGGTCTGCCGGGAGAAGATGGCCTCCCTCTTCCCGGAGCTTGATCTTGCCGACGTTGTCCATGGCGGCCCCAGGGAGCAGCCTGAGGAGTCAGCGATGCTGGGAGCAGTCGACGAGGGGATCGCCGGGCAACCAGCTGAGCAGGCAACCGGCGATGCTGAGGCTTCCCAACCTGGGATGGAGCCGGCGACGAAGTGACCTTGGGTCCTTCATTTTGCATTCTAGCATAGGGTTTTCATTTTGTTCTTTTGGGGCGCCCGGTCCGTCGGGTCCCTTTCATTTGTAAGAAACCCTTACACTTAGAAATGAAGATCTCTTTCTTTTTATACCTTGGTGTTCCTGTCTTGGTTTCTTCTTTTGCTCCTTGTTGATGGCGGGTCTGGGACCGCAGGTATTTTGTCGGAGCCAAGTCTGCAACTCTGATTTGAAGTTCGACTCTGACTCTTGGCTAGAAATCAGGTTCAGAAGGCCTCCAGGCTTCGGCATGGAATTCCTGGAGCTTCCGGCTTGGACTTCATGAGTTTCTGGTGCCGGGGCTTTTGTTGCCGGAACTGGGTTCCGTGCTTTCATCCGGACTGAACTCCGAGATTTCATCCGGATTGGACTACGGGTTTTGTGCCGAAACTGGATTCCGTGCTTTCATCTGGACTGAACTCCGGGATTTCATCCGGATTGGACTCCGGGCTTTGTGCCGGAACTGGGTTCCGTGCTTTCATCCGGACTGGAATCCAGGCTTTCATCCGGATTGCGGGCTTTCTGCCGAAACTGGGTTCCGTGCTTTCATCCGAACTGGAATCCGGGCTTTGTGCTGGAACTGGGTTCCGTGCTTTCATCCGGACTGGAATCCAGGCTTTGTGCCGGAACTCGGTTTCGTGCTTCGACGTTTCTTGCAAATTGCTTGTGGGACTTTTGCCCCGTCTTCGGTCGCCAGATCTAAGGCCGGGCGACGATAGTCCTACGGACAGAAACAAGCATTGAACTAAAGAGAATTTCATTATTAATGTTTAGGAAGTCTTACATCATTGGTAATACATCCTCAAGTTTGCGACGTTCCATGTCCGCGAAATCGTGCCCCATCGAACTCGACGAGATATTAGGCACCGTGAGGGAGGGCTTTGACCACCCTGTAAGGGCTTTCCCAGTTCGGAGAGAGCTTACCGCACTCTCGAGATTGGGAGGCTTCCGCCCATCGCAGCACCAGGTCTCCCGAACGGAAGGACTTCGGTCTCACCCTGAAGTTATAATATATGGCCACCCGTTGCCGGTAGGCTGCCATTCGAATCCAAGCCTTATCCCTCGTCTCTTCAAGTAGATCCAGATTAAGCAAGAGCCGTGCTGGGTTCTCGACCTCATCGTACTGCTCTACCCGCAGTATTGGCAGACTAAGTTCCACCGGAATCATTACTTCTGCACCGAAGACGAGGTTGAATGGAGTTTCATCCGTGGCCATCCTTGGCATCGTGTGGTATGCCCATAGGACACTAGGAAGTTTTTCGGCCCATCTATCCTTGGCTTGATCCAACCTAATCCGGAGCCCTTGAAGGATGGTCCGGTTAGTCACCTCGGTCTCCCCATTAGTCTGAGGGTGTGCTACCAAGGTGAAGCGATGACGAATGCCGAGGTCGTTACAGAATTCCTCGAACTCCCGATTGTCGAACCGCCGCCCATTATGGATGATGATGGTGTGAGGAAGTCCGAAGCGGCAATGATTGATTTCCAAAAGAACTTGCTGACATTCGCCTCCATGATCCGGGCTAAGGGCTCAGCCTCGACCCACTTCGTGAAGTAGTCGATGGCAATTATCAGGAACTTACATTGTCCGGACGTGGGAGGAAAAGGACCAAGGATGTCCATGCCCCACTAGGCAAACGCCCAGGGTGCGGAGAGCTGGGAGAGCAGCGCAGCCGGCTGGCATTGCACAACAGCATGACGCTGACAGCGGTCACATCTCTTGACGAAGTTGGCCGCGTCCTCCCTCATCGTTTCCCAGTAGTATCCCTGGCGGAGGGCCTTGTATGCTAGAGTTCTGCCCCCCACATGATTTCCGCAGAGGCCTTCGTGTATCTCCTGGAACATGACTGCTGCCTCCGTGGGTCTCAAGCATTTGAGTGGGTAGGAGTGGGATATCCGGTAGAGTAATCTGTCCATCAGTACAAAACGCGCGGCCTTCTTTTTGATGAGGCCGGCTTCTATTCGATCTTCGGACAAAGTACCGTTGATGATATATTTGATGTACATGTCCATCCAGCTGGGCTCCGGGATGACCTGCTGGATCTCTCTAGGGACTTCATAGCTCGGGGCCTAAAGATGTTCGATGTAGACGCGACCTAAGGACGAGTCCGACAGGGTCGCCAACCGAGAGAGGGCATCAGCGCAAGCGTTCTCTCCGCGTGAAATGTGGGAGATGCTGAAGCGCTTGAAACCTGCCACACTTGCACGTACCAATTCCAGGTATTTTGACATTTGAGGGTCCCGGGCCTCGAACTCACCTAAGACCTGCCTGGCCACCAATTATGAGTCGGTGAAGACCCTCAAGCTGGTCACGCCCAGTTCGCGGGAGACTCTCAGTCCCACGAGGAGCGCTTCATACTCCGCCTGGTTATCGGTGGCGGCAAACTAAAAGCGGAGCGCGCACTCGGCGACGACTCTCTTGCTATTAGTGAGAATGTGCTCGGCTCCACTTCTCCGTCCACATGTAGGACCCAGATCTCCTCCGGTTCAGATCCTGGTTATTGATTCTGGGGGCTCTCTTCCGGCCCCTCATCCAAGCCTGCACACTCAACTAAAAAGTCAGCCAATACCTGCGCCTTCATGGACGACCTTGGCCGGTAGGCGATGTCGAACTCGCTGAGCTTCAGCGCCCACTTCGCCAGGCATCTGGATGTATCGGGTCGGCTGAGTACAGCCTTCAACGGTTGATCCGTCAGGACCGCGATCAGGATGTGCTTGGAAGTAAGGACTAAGACGCTAGGCAGACACAATGAGCATAAAAATTAACTTCTCGGATCGAGAATACCTGAGCTCAGCATCACGGAGAAGCTTGCTTATATAGTACACATGTCTCTGGACCCCTTCATCATCCGTTCGGACCAGGACCAAGCTGACGGCCTCTGGGATGACCGCCATATACAAAAGCTCTTCTCCCTCCTCTGGCCGGGAGAGCAGTGGTAATGATGCCAGGATCTTCTTTAGCTCCTCGAATGCCTCCTAGCACTCCTTCGTCCAAGCGAAGTCATGCATCTTCTTCAGTGCCTTGAAGAAGGGCTGGCAACGATCGGCAGATCATGAGATGAACCGACTCAGGACTGCTATCCGGCCAATGAGTCACTGGACTTGCTTCTTGGAGATGGGCTGCTCCATGTTAAGGATCGTTCGGACCTTCTCTAGGTTGGCTTCAATCCCTCTCTGGATGACCATGAAGCCAAGAAACTTCCCTGCTGCCACACCAAAAGCGCACTTCGCCGGATTCAACTTCATTTGGTGGAGACGAAGGTTGTGGAAGGTCTCCGCCAGGTCGTCGATGTGGTCCGAGGTTGGCTTGCTCATAACAAGCATATCTTCTACGTACACCTGCATGTTGCGGCCAATTTGGTCTTTGAAGACCTTGTTGACCAATCGTTGGTACGTGGTGCTAGCATTCTTCAGGCCGAAAGGCATCATCCTGTAGCAATATGTCCCACGGTCCGTGATGAAGGCAGTATGCTCCTCGTCCTCCGGGTGCATCCGGATCTGATTGTACCCGAAGAACGCATCCATGAAAAAGAGGAGGCGGTGCTCCAAAGTGGCGTCCACGAGCTGGTCGATCTTCAAAAGGGGAAAGCTGTATTTGGGCAAGCACGGTTAAGGTCGATGTAGTCCATACAAATCCTTCACTTGTCGTTGTTCTTCTTGACCATGACTACATTCGCCAACCAGCTGGGGTACTGCACTTCGCGGACAAAGCCAGCGATGAGGAGCTTCTCCACCTCATCGTTGATCGCCTTCTGCCTCTCCGAGGCAAAGCTCCTCTTCTTCTGCCGAACTGAACGGTACTTTGGATCAATCTTCAACTGATAGGTGATGACATCTGAGAGGATACCTGGCATATCCACCATAGACCAGGCGAATACATCCACGTTCGCCCGAAGGAAACTCAGCAAGCGAGTCCGCTCGTCTTCCAATAATTGGGCTCCTATCTGCACCATCTTCGGTGGATTCGAGCCAAGAGGGTATGTCAACAGGCGCTTGACAGGGCCATCCCTAGGATCTTGCGCCCTTTGGTCGAGGTCGTCGACGTCAGAGTCGAGCTCGACACTTCGGGCTCCTGGGATAGCCTGCAAGCAATGCAGGACGGGCTGAGCTGCCCCCCTCATCTCTCCCACACCATAAGGGGTTAGGAACTGTACCAACAATCTTTTGGTGGAAATGATTGCGTCGAGCTGGTTGAGCCCAGGATGGCCCAAGATAGCATTGTACAGTGACGGGAGTCTGATGACGGTGAAAGTCATCATGATTGTGCTCTGCCGAGGTGGAGCCCCGACGGCGACAGGGAGGATGATCTCTCCCTCGATTCCCACTGAATCTCCGATGAAACCCACAAGAGGGGTGTGCACTAGCCTTAGCTGATCATGAGACAAGTTCATCCGAGAGAAAGCATCGTAAAAAAGTATGTCGGTAGAGTTCCCACTATCAATCATAATACGGCGTACAGGATGCTTGGCGATGGTCATCTCGACCACAACAGCATCATTATTTACATTTTCTTCTTCACCTCCCTTCCCCTTCGCAAAGGGGAGTACATTTTCCAGATCTCCCCCCCGGGCTCTCTTCAATGCGCGCTCTATTTTCCAAGAGATCATGCCCACGGGCTTCTCCGTGGGCCGGTTGTCGATTGTAGGAACAGGGTGGAGAGCCGCAAGTGGTAGATCCTCCGCCGGAGCCTCCTTCCTCACGAACTTCCTGAGGTAGCCTCTCCTGATCAAATCTTCGATCTCTCTTTTCAAGTTGCGGCAGTCCTCAGTGTCATGGCCGTGGTCGTGGTGAAACTGGCAGTACTTTGTTTTGTCACGAGCACTTAACGGCTTCTGTGGGGGAGGTCGGCGAAGGTAGCGCTCGCCCTTAATCTCCATAAAAATCTTTGACCTCGGAGCTAGGAGGGGAGTGAAGGTCTGCTCGGGAATGGGGCCATTCTTCGGCTTCGGCCCCGATTGGAAGTCTGTAGGCGGTCCAGGTTTCCGCGTCCCAGGCACTTCCCTTGGGATAGGCTTCTTCGAAGGCTTCCCGTCCAGTTCTCTCCTGGTACGGTCAGCCTCTTCAGCGCGGATATACTTGTGGACGCGGAGGAGTTCAGAGTACGTCTTTGAGAGCTTCTTGTCCAAGGAATAAGTCAGACGGGAAGTCCTGAGCCCTCGCTTCAGCGCCAGCATGGCGACGAGCTCGTCCAAACTGTAGATTTCCAGGACAGCAGTTTTGAAGCAGGTTACATAGTCCCGCAGGAGTTCATGGTCTTGCTGCCGGATAAAGAAGAGGTTATCCACCTCCCGTGGCACCTTTCGACAAGTGTCGAAATAGACCACAAACCTCCTCTCCAACTGCTGGAAGGAGTCGATGCTTTCGAGCTCAAGACGGGTGAACCAAACTCGAGTGGCCTTCCAGAAAGTGGCTGGAAAGGCAATGCATAGGAGGGCGTCCGTCGCCCCCTGGACTCTCATGAGAGCTTTATAGCTCTCCAAGTGGTCCAAGGGGTCGGTGGTCCCATCGTAGGGATCCACCTGAGGCATGCAGAGCCGCTCGGAATCGGTTCCTCTTAGATTTTCCGGGAGAAAGGGGGTCGGGCATCATAGTCCACTGGCTCCTTGGAGGAGCCCTGTATGTTGGCAAACTAGTAGGAGAGCTTCGCCAACTTGCACTCTTGCTCTTCAAGGTGCCTCTCGGCCAGGCGCCGGATGGCCTCATCAGTGGAGCCTTCCACTGAGGCCGCTGAAGGAGTTGATAGCTGGGGGTGGTCGCGATGGGGGGCCTTGCCTCAGCGGCGCTTGCCGTGCTTGATGACGGCATTATCGTCCACCGGGGATCGGCTTTCCCGATCTGCCGACCTGGAGTGATTTCTCTTCGCAGGGGTTTGTTAACTCCCGCGGGGGTTGGTCGTGGCCCCCAAATAGGATGGCCTACCTTGGATGGAGCGCAGGCTTCCGCGGGGGCGCGCGGCTTGGGCCGCGGGGGTCCCTAGCTGGGGTTGAGTGACCAGGGAGCGCTGCTGATAATGCAACTGCCTCACGGCCGCGGTCAGTGCTTGCATCTGTTGGACAAGTGCGGCGTACTGATCGTCTGCCGAGGACAGCTGAGGAGGAGTGAGGAGTTCCCTCTCCGGGCTGCATGGGCCCGGGGGAGAGGGGGCGTCTCCCGCTCGGCTGTGGAAGCTTCACGTCCATGAGTCAGCACCATGTTTCGAGTGGAGCTGTTTTCAAGCTCGTGGGGGGCTTGTTCGTATAGGGGCTTTCTCACCCCTACCTGGCGTGCTAATTTGTTGCCGACCTTACCGTCGTGGCCTGCAGCTGTAAAGTGGCGCCGGACATCTGCCCCTTTACTTCAAAATCCTGGAGTTCCCGGACCTACAAAATAGAGTTAGAGACCCGGGCAGGGATCCCGGCAAGGGCACTTCGACGATCAAGTCAGTGGACGACAAAACGGAACAGATCCCTAAGGACGGATCCCGCTTGGGTCACCGTGCTTAGAGGAGCTTTGAGTAAGGGATTGAGTAGGAAAGAATGAGGAGAGAACGGTGTTTGGATTGTGGCGTCTGTGCTCGCAGGGACTCGCTCTGAGAGTCTCCTGGGAGCTTCCTACCTCAAGTCACTCGTCTCGCTCTTTTGTGCGTTTGCCCTCTTTCTGTTGCTTCCCTTCGCTTACCTTCTTTCTCGCCCGTTGGTGCCTCTGTAGATCGCCGATTGCTTCAGTGCCTCGACTTGCCCTCCCTGGGGGGCTTAAGGGTCAACGGTATCCGTTGGCCACTCTCCCGAGATCATTTTTTCTTGTAGTTGGGAGGTAGGTTTTGAATATGCTTCGCCCGGTATGTTGTCACGAAGAAGGAAATTAGGCAGAACCTCGATCTATGTGCAGCCGCCCCTAGGTCCGAGATCCTGCATGCGCGGCCTTCTTCTTCGGAGGATTTCAGATGGCCGACCGCAGGATCTGACATCTCGATCGAGGTGCTTCCTCCAAATTGGTGCAAACGAGGTTACACGCACTGTTACAGATTTGGGGGCGTCGTACTGGGTGTGCCGCTCCGCGCGTGTCTGATCTTGGGGGCTACGCCTTTGGCCCTCCCGATGCTTCCACGAAGAGGGTGCGACTTCGGCCAAGGTGGACCCCACCTGGGGGTGCTACCTGGCGAAGGGGCAGAGGCAAGCTCGACTTCGACCGAGGTGGAGCACACCTGGGGGTGCCACCTGGCGAAGGAGCAGGAATAGGCTCGATTTCGACCGCGGTGGATCCATCTCGGGGTGCCACCTGGCGAAGGAGCAGAAGCAAGCTCGACTTCGACCGAGATGGACCCATCTAGGGGTGCCACCTGGCGAAGGAGCAGGTGCAGGCTCGACTTCGGTCGAGGTGGACCCGTCTGAGGGTGCCACCTGGCGAAGAAGCAGAGGTAAGCTTGACTTCGACCGAGGTGGACCCATTTGGGGGTGCCACCTAACAAAGGAGCAGGCTCGACTTCGACTGAGGTGGACCCGTCTCGGGGTGCCACCTGGCGAAGGGACAGAGGCAAGCTCTACTTCGACCCAGGTGGACCCATCTAGGGGTGCCACCTGGCGAAGGAGCAGGAGCAGGCTCGACTTCGACCGAGATGGACCCGTCCTAGGGATGCCACCTGCTGAAGAAGCGAGGGCAAGCTTGACTTCGGCCCAGGTGGACCCATCTAGGGGTGCCACCTGGCGAAAGAGAGGATCTGGCTCGACTTCGGCCGAGATGGACCCATCCTGGGGATGCCACCTAGCGAAGGAGCGGGGGCAAGTTCGACTTCGGCCAAAGTGGACCCATCTGGGGGTGCTACCTAGCGAAGGAGCAGGAGCAGGCTCGACTTCGGCCGAGGTGGACCCATCTGGGGGTGCCACCTGGCGAAGGAGCGGGATGCCGAGCTTAGGCCGAGGTGGGCTCGACCCTTGGGAAGGCCACCTGGCAGAGGAGCTCGGAAAGGTACTTGGCGCGATGCTATCTTCCTGCCAGCTGTATCCGAGATGTACTCCACATCACTCCACGTCAACGATCTTGCCATATCATGTATCAAGTGCCAATCCGATGTCCCTAGCAAAGTCCTTAGCAATTTGAAAGACCTGCTACTAGACATAAATTGCTGACGAGCCACCTTTCATTCAAAAAAAAATTGAAGGAACAAAAACTATTTAGAAGCTTGAACAAATTCAGATGTGACTAAATTATGAATGAAACAAAAAAAGTCTATGCATCCTGTGTAACCAAGGATTCAGATTCTAGCAAGATATCCCACGAGACACCGGGATGGGATACCATCCTATGTTTTGGGATAGGATCATTTTGCTAACATCCCACCATCCCAATTAAGATATTTTGAGATATCCCCCATCCTAAGTGTTGGGACGAAGCGGGACAATGACAAGTCCTATTCCATGAAAAAACCAGGACAATCTTATTCCACAAGATTTCGGACCTTAAATATAAAAGCCAAAATTAAGTGCAATTATGATTAAAACAAATTTAAAAAATATTCATCCTAAGGGCACAACCATCCATTAGTACAAGCATGTGCACTATTGTCCAAGGTTTTTAAAACATATAACTAAAAAAAAAGTGGCCTTCTAGAAAATGGGTTTTATGAATGATAGGAAGGATTTGTTGTTCATAAAACTCATCTTTCTCACCTTATGACCTGAATGTTTTTGCAAAAAGACAAGCCTCATGAAAGCAACATAACAAGTATTTTATGTAAACCTCACTTATTCTTTCTATATATTTGCTTTAGTAAACCTTGGTAACCAAAGAGCCTCTATATAGAAAACTTTTAAATTATGACTTTGGTGATAATACAATAGTTGCTGATTTACACAGACTATGAGGTATCAATGTCCACCATCATCCAATGTTGAAGATAATTCAGTGCAAAAGAAAAAAAAATCCAGAGGAAAAGGTCATCTAACTGGCCCAGAACTTTCCTATTGTTCCAGTTTGAACTAGTACCATACAAGGGGTCAAACAGAGCAGTTCAAAAATTAAGATAAGTAATTTGATTTCTTTCTGTGAAATAGGAAAATTATGCTTAAGTGATTTTAGTTCTTTATGTGGGATTGCAAATTTGCCAAACTTTTGCTACCACTGCCCATTAAAAGCTGAAAAAAGATTGGAGTTTGCCGGCGGTTTCTTTTACTAATGACATCAGTTTCACACACCAGACACAAATTGCCCCGTAGGTAGCCTGTGGAAATTCTTACATTTGGAATGGTAGATGATCTAATGCTCAAAAAAATAAAAATAAAAGATAAAAACTAACAAAAGTTGGGGCCATAGACTTTATTGAACTTATCTCACAATTCAACCTTCTTAAATCTAACTAACAGGAGATCAATCGGCATGCTTTTTTATTTGTTGGTGCAGCCTGTTTCTGTTTAACTCCTGCTACATATTTTAGATATTATTAATTTATCAAACAAGGGATGCATTACAAATTCATAAAATAAAAAAGAAAGAGAAACACATGTCATATCTATTATTCCCAAATTTGTAAACAATAACAAATACAAAATCAACATTTGAGAGTGCTCTAAACAACAAATAATGATAAAAACCAATAAACCAGTATTTGGATGAGTAGATGGAAAGGCTCAAGATTGTACATGTCCACTCTTATAAATTTCAAAAGTAACAATGCCTTCATGCCAGCTGCAGAGTAAGAAGAAGAGCTAATAGTATCAACCGACACCCACTTTTTTATGATTTACAGTTTTCTGAACAGGCCTTGACTGCATTGGATCTTGTTGATGCAGGCTACCTCCGAGCCATCTTGAAAGAATGTATATAATTTAGTATAAGCATGCTTCCGTTGCTGATGCAATTTACAGCCACACCACAAGAAATTAGTCGAATACTTTGTTGATATATCAGGTTCAGGTCCATGGACACATATTCCCCCATGCAATAATTGAGAGATCCTGAAATTACCATTTCGATCAAAATGCCCCACATATTTTGCCTCACAAACACACAGAAATCAATATTGCCTTCAATTTTCAGTGAATAGTTTTAAGAGTATAAATGTTCTCCAAGTGATTTAGCTCTCTCATACAATCCAAAGAAACAAATATAGAAACAAATATTTTTATTTTCTTTTTCTTTTTTTTGGCCTCCAAAAGAAACATACACTTGCATTTCATTTTGAAATAGATGGATGCTTATCTGACTCAACCACCTTCAAACAACTCCCTTCCATTCATCTCATATATATCCCGCCTACCTACACAAGCTCTTTCCCAAGAAAAACACATGCAACTTCAAAATAAAGTATGCCGATAAAAATGGGATAGCTGGCTTGGTTTTAAGTGAGTCTTTTACTTTCGGTCCAAGAGACAAAAGAATGTCAAGCTCATCCTCGGTTGCACTGAAAAACATATTAAAATAAAATTTGATAAAGACCATCCGATAGCTGGGATCCTGGGGATGAACATAAAGCCAGCATCCGCCGCTTCTCCTACTGTCTCTCCCATCGAGAAGAAGAGGTGAATGACTGATTTCTATCAGCCAGCATCCGCCGCTTCTCCTACTGTCTCTCCCATCGAGAAGAAGAGGTGAATGACTGATTTCTATCCAGAGATATGATATTTTTCCATCACCAACAATACGTGCCGAGAAACTGGACTTCTTGATTTTGCTAATTTCTAAAAATATTTTATTTTTTTCAAACAAAACCTATACCAACAACAAATAAAATTAAAATCTTTCAAAATAAAAGAGCTATATTAGATCAGATGTAATCTTCGTAATTCATGTACAGCACTCTCTTTATTAAAATATTTGATATAGGATGGTAACTAATATCCATCATTGGTAATATCATTTCATGACCAAAATAGACCGACAATAAAATTGCTTTTGCCAATGCCTTCCATTCCTATGCAAATAAACCATGCTGCGAATCAAATTTCCATCCAAGCCACATCTTAACACAAGCATGAATCTCAAACCTTTAACACTGATCTCATAAAAAGAGGGATCCCTGTACAAGACATCTTAACCACAAGCATGAATCTCAAACCTTTAACACTGATTAGGGATCCCTATACAAGAGCATGAACAAGCGACAGCATACCAATGAAATCTGTGTAGATCCGTAGTCTTCGAACGATCCTTTGAGCTTTTCCTTTACAAAGAACTGCAACCTCGCAGATATTGAAACCCCTGCACAAAGATGGTACTTGTAGATCGATTTCACTCACAGAGAAGAAGGTGACTTCTTTGCCCCAAGAGGATAAGCCGCCAGGGTAAATAGAGGAGGCCCTTTGTTTTGTCCCTGTTGACCTTCATCGCTTACCTCATCCGTTGGATTCCCAGGAGGAAATATGCAAGGGACAGAATGGCAAGGCATGAGTCGAGCCAATAAGGGTTTGCTGATGGGCCGCCCGGCCCATTGGGTTCGATGTTTGGTGGACTATGGCGTTTGGACAGGGGTCCAGATTGTATCTTTCGCGTAAAAAAATAATTGATATTTAACGTGAGCCATTGGATTTGCATAGATTTTAAAGTGCTCCAACTTGTTCCTTCCATCATTTGTATGGGTTGACCCAAATATTGTGCTAGCTATACAACATGCAATCCAATAACTCATGCCATGAAAGAAAATTAATTATTCTTTTATATTAAAGGTACAACCTGCACCCTTGAAATGCACCAAAGAAAGAGACAAAGGGTTCATGTTTTAAAATATTCTTTTTGGTTTTTCTTTTGGTAGTTGAGGTTCCAACCCTTTCATTATCTAGAAGCCACGCATATCTTTCCCACTTGGACTCAAAGAACTAAACTGTAACCTATAATAATCAATAATAAAATAGGGATGGGATTATTACCTACCTAATCATTCATCCTCTATTTATAATAGCATGCACCACACTGTTGATGAAAGAGAGAAAGTACTTAAGAAAAAGAATTAATGAATGTGACAAGAATGTTATATTTATCAAGCATAACCATACTTTATAAAGTTTCATTAACATAATACATAAGTTTGGATTTAAGAAAATACTCCTGAGAAAATATGGAGCCATGTTATGCATGGATATTCAATATTTTATTTAATCTTTAATATTAATTTTATAAATCATGATGTAATCAATTGTATCATGTGTCAAATAATATCATATAAGTATAAATATTTTGTTTATATGGAAGAATATCGAATGCAAGCAAATTTGATAAAAGATGATTATTTTTCTTGAAGATGTACTTTACAAGCTCACACAAATGCCATAAAAATGCTTATTGAACTAAATCAAGCTTATTTCATTCATTGCATTTTTCTATAATCCTTAGATTTATAAATCATTTAAAAGAATTAAATTTTTATCAATTAAATATACATAAAATAAAGTTATTTACAAACTATTATTTTTATATTTGAAAGTAGATTATTATTTCTATATAAATAATTTTTTTATGTCCCATATTTACAATGTACATGCTCCTTTATTAGTATATTGATAATGTGATCATAAAAGAAAGGGCGGTAGTCATAGACCTAATATCCATCATCACCCTCTTGCAAGCATAATATGATAATATCCATATATATCCAATTGGAACGTTATACAAGTTTATAGTCAAGCCTACCAATTATCCATGACAAGTTGTTGGCAAGCTATATATTTGTCCAATATTTAACTACTTCATTTTTTATTAGTTTTCTAAATATTAAGGTTGCATTTGATAGTAAGCAATCCATCCATATTATCAGCAATTTAATAAGATCCCACTATATTATTATATTTAGTATATTTTTCTTTCTGGATTATCTCTAAGAGGGGTGGTAATCTAGATTACCACCTTCTAGGTAATCTAAATTACCAAGTTACCCTTTCTTTCTCCATTTTCTTCCTTTTCATATAATACAATATAATATATTTAATATTTTATGATATAATATATTTCATATTTTATAATATAATATGATAAATATATTATTTTATATTATACTATATTATTATAGAATATAATTATATTAATATAGTATATTATTTTTATATTTTATATTTTATAATATAAATTATATTATATTATATATAAATTTAATATATTATTAAATATATTTAAGTAATATATTAAGTATATCATTTATTTAATATATAAGTTTTTTATATTAAATTTACTTAATATAAAAATTATTGTTTTTATTTTTATGTAAATATTTATATTTTTATGTAAATATTTATATTTTTATGTAAAATATAAAAATAATTATATTTTTAATAAATATATAAAATATAAAAATATATCTTTTATAAATAAAATATTGATTTGATTTAGGTATATTTTAAAATTTTGATTTTACATTATGTAATGACCTGCTGATGTTGCGGGATCGCTGACGTGGAACCCATGTCAGACCCTGTCAGACACCACGTCGGATGAAGCTTCATGTATCTCTTGAAGCACGAAGGCCACCTCCGAGGGTCTTAGGCACCTCAAGAGTGGGTAAAAGTAGGACCTTCAGTAGAGTTGCCCATCCATCAGCACGAAGCATGTGGCCTTCCTCTTGATGAGGCCGGCCTCAATGTGGTCTTCGAGCAAGGCACCGTAGGTCATGTACCTAATATACTTGTCCATCCAGCTAGCCTCCGAGGTGACTTGCTGGACTTTTCCAAGTGCTTCGTAGCTTGGGGCCTGAAGATGCTCAATATAGGCACGCCCCAAGGACGAGTTTGGCAGGGTCACCAGTCGGGAGAGGGCGTCAGTGTGAGCATTCTCTCCACGTGGAATGTGGAAGATGCTGAAGTGCCTGAAGCCCGCTACACTTATGCGTACCAGCTCCAAGTACTTCGATATTTGAGGATCCCGGGTCTCAAATTCTCCCGAGACCTGCCCGGCCACCAATTATGAGTCGGTGAAAACTTTCAGGTTAGGTACGCCCAACTCGTGAGAGACTCTCTGTCCCGCGAGGAGCACCTTGTACTTTGCCTGGTTGTTGGTGGCTGCAAATTGGAAATGGAGTGCACACTCAGTGATGACTCCTTCGCTGTTAGCGAGAATGAGTCTGGCTCCACTTCCCCCAGTGTTGGATGCTCCGTCCACATGTAGGACCCAGATATCCCCCTCCGATTCAGGTCTCGTCTATTGCTCTGGGAGATCTCCTCTGGCTCCTCGCCCAGGCCTACGCACTCGACTCGGAAGTCAGCCAGTACCTATGCCTTCATGGACGACCTCAGCCGGTAGGGGATGTCAAATTCGTTGAGCTTCAGTGCCCACTTTGCCAGACATCCGGATGTGTTGGGGTGGCTGAGTATAGCCTTCAGCAGTTGGTCCGCCAAATCGTGATCGGGTGTGCTTGGAAGTAAGGCTTGAGACGTTGGGCAAACATGATGAGCGCAAAAATTAACTTCTCGGAGTGAGAATACCTGACCTCGACATCACAGAAAAGCTTGCTAGTGTAATATGCTGGCCTCTAGACTCCATCCTCATCTGTGCAAACCAAGACTGAGCTGATAGCTCTCGGGGTGACCACCATGTACAGGAGGAGCTCTTCTCCATCTTCCGACCAGGAGAGCAGTGGTGGTGATGCCAAGGTCTTCTTCAGCTCCTTGAAGGCTTCCTAGCACTCCTTTGTCCAAGTGAAGTCATGCACCTTTCGCAATGCTTTGAAGAAGGATTGGCAATGATCGACAGATCGCAAGATGAACCGGCTCAGGGTCACTATATGGCCAGTGAGGTGCTGGACTTGCTTCTTGAAGGTGAGATGCCCCATATCAAGAATTGCTCGGACTTTTTCTGGGTTGGCCTCGATCCCTCTCTGGGTGACCATGAAACTAAGGAACTTTCTAGCTGCCATGCTAAAAGCATACTTCGCCGGGTTCAACTTCATCTGGTAAAGGCGAAGGTTGCGAAGTTCTTCGCCAGGTCATTGACGTGGTCCGAGGTTAGCCTGTTCATGATGAGCATGTCGTCTACATAAACTTGCATGTTGTGGCTGATCTAGTCTTTAAAAACCTTGTTAACTAGCTGCTGGTATGTGGTGCCAACGTTCTTTAGGCCGAACTGCATCATTTTGTAGCAGTACGTCCCGCGGTCCATGATGAAGGTAGTGCGCTCCTCATCCTCCGGATACATTTGGATCTGGTTGTACCCAGAGAACGCATCCATGAAGGAGAGTAAGCGGTGCCCCGAAGTGGCATCCACGTGTTGGTCGATCTTCGAAAGAGGGAAGCTATCCTTTGGGCAAGCACGGTTGAGGTCGGTGTAGTCTACACAGATCCTCCATTTCTCGTTGCTCTTCTTGAGCATGACTACGTTTGCCAACCAGCTAGGGTACTGTACTTCACAAACGAACCCAGTCATGAGGAGCTTCTCCACTTCGTCGTTGATCACCTTCTGTCTCTCCGAGGCAAAGCTTCTCTTCTTCTACCGAACAGGGCAGCACTTTGGGTCAACATTCAGCTTGTGCGTGATGATGTCAGGGGGGATCCCTGGCATATCAGCCGCAGTCCAAGCGAACACATCCATATTTGCTCGGAGGAAACTTAGCAAGTGAGCTCGTTCTTCTTTTGGTAGCTGGGCTCCTACCTGCACTGTCTTCAACGGGTCTGAGCTGAGGGAATATGTCAAAAGGCATTCGACGGGGTCGCCACTAAGGTCCTGCACCCTTTGGTTGAGGTCATCAACACTGGGATCATCCTCAGCACTCCAGGCCCCGGGGATAGCCTGCAGGCGATGTTGGATCGGTTGAGGTGCTCCCTTCATCTCTCCCATGCTGTTGGGGATCGAGAACTGCACCAGTAGCCATTTGGTGGATATGACCGCATCAAGTAAGTTGAGCTCGGGATGGCCAAGAATTACGTTGTAAGGTGATAGGACCCTGATGACAGTGAAGGTCATCATGACCGTACTCTATCGGGGTGGTGACCCGGCTATGACAGGGAGAGTAATCTCTCCCTTGACTCCCACGGAATCTCCAATAAAACCCACCAGAGAGGTGTGCACTGGTCTTAGTCGATCAGAGGACAAGTTCATCCGAGAGAAAGCATCATAGAAAAGGATATCAATCGAGCTCCCACTATCGACCATAATATATCTTACAGGATGCCTGGCAATGGTCATTTCGACCACGACAGCATCATTATTTATATTTTCTTCCTCATTTTCCTTCTCCTTCATAAAGGGGAGTACATTTTCCAGACTCTCTCCCTCTTGGGCTTTCTTAGGGGCGCGCTATATTCTCCAACATATCATATCCATAGGCTTCTTGGTGAATCAATTGTCAACTACAGGGACAGGGGGAAGAGCTGCAAGTGGCTGACTCTCCGTCGGGACCTCACCCCTCACGAACTTTCTGAGGAAGCCCCTCCTTATCAGGTCTTCAATTTTTCTTTTTAGGTTGCTGCAGTCCTTGGTGTCGTGGTCGTGGTCACGATGGAATTGACAATACTTTATCCTATCACGATTGCTTGATGACTTCAGTGGGGGAGGTCGGCGTAGGTAGTGCTCGCCCTCGATTTCCATCAAGATTTTTGACCTCGGAGCGAGGAGGGGAGTGAAAGTCACCTCTGGGATGGGACCACCCTTCGGCTTCGGTCTCAATCGGAAGTCCATGGATGGCCCAGGTCTCCACATCCCGGGTGCTTCTCTCGGGGTTGGCTTCTTTGGAGGATTCCCATCCAGTTCCCTTCTGGTGCGGTCGGCCTCCTTAATGTGGATGTACTTATGGATATGGAGGAGGAGGTCAGAGTACGTCTTCAGCGGCTTCTTATCCAAGGAGTAGGTCATGCGGGAGGTTTTAAGCCCTCTCTTCAATGCCACATGGCGACAGGCTCGTCCAAACTGTAGATCTCAAGGGCAACAGCTTTGAAGTAGGTCACGTAGTCCCGCAGGGGTTCACGGTCTTGCTGCCTGATAAAAAGAGGCTATCCACCTCTCGTGGCACCTTCTGACAGGCATCGAAGTAGGCCACAAATCTCCTCTCCAACTACATGAAGGAGTCAATGCTTTCGGGCTCGAGACGGGTGAACCAGACTCGAGCGGCCTTCCGGAGGGTGGCCGGGAAGGCGATGCATAGGAGGGAGTCCATCGCTCCCTGGACTCTCGTGAGAGCTTTATAGCTCTCTAGGTGGTCCAGGGGGTCGGTGGTCCCGTCGCAGGGATCCACTTAAGGCATACAGAACCGACTCAGGATCGGTTCCTCTTTAATTTTTTAGGAGAAGGGGGGTTGGGCATCATAGCCGGCTGGCTCCTTAGAGGAACCCTGCATGTTGGTGAACTGGTGAGAGAGCTCTACCAGCCTACGCTCTTGTTCTTCTAGGCATCTCTCGGTCATGCGCTTAATGGCCTCATCAGTGGAACCTTCCACTGAGGGCACTGGAGAAGATGGGGTTGACAGTTGAAGATGGTCACAACGAGGAGCCTTGTCTCGGTGGCATTTGTCATGTTTGATGATGGCATTGCCATCCACCAGGGACCGGCTCTCCCGGTCAGCTAATCTAGAATGATTCCTCTTCATAGGGATTCGGTGACTTCCCCGGTGATCAGTTATGGCCCGCGGATGCGATGGCCTGCCTTGGATGAGGCGCAGGCTACCGCGAGGGCTGGCGGATTGGACCGCAGGGGTCCCTGGCTATGGCTGGGTGACCATGGAGCATTACTGGTGCTGCAGCTACCTCATCGTCGTGGCCAGAACCTGCATCTACTGGACGAGTGCAGCGTACTAGCCTCTACCGGGGGTGGCTGTGGTGGAGCGTGAAGCTCCCTTTCTGGGCTACGTGGGCTTAAAGGAGAAGGGGCATCCCCTGCTCGGCTGGTGGAGGCTTCTCATGTGCGAGTTACCACCATGCTTTGAGTCGAGCTGTTCTTAAAGTCGTGGGGGCTTATTTGGACAAACGCTTTCCACCCCTTCCTGGCACGCCAATCTGTTGCCGCCCTTATCGTTGTAGCCTGCAGCTCGGATGTGGTGCTGGACGTCAGCCTAGTTTCTTGAAATCCAGTGGTTCCCGATCCTACAAAATAGAATTAGTGACCCGGGCCGGGAATCCTGGCGGGGGCACTCCGACGATCAAGTCAGCGGACGGTAAAAAGAAACAATCCCCCAATGCAAATCCCTTTTTGGTCACCATGCTTGGAGGAGAGTTTTTTATAAAAGATAGAGTATGAGGGGTAGGAGAGGAGTAAGACTCGAGCCATAATAGTTGTGTCCATCACAAGACTCTCTCAGGGAGTTTCCGTGACCGCCTCCACGTGCTCCCTCTCGCTTGTTTCTCCTTCTCCTCCTTTTCCTTGCTTACCTTCCTCTCACCCGTTGAGTGCTCTTTTTAGACCACGAGTTCTCCCCACTTCTTGCCTCGATTTTTTCCCTCCTGGGGATGCTCGAAGGTCAACAGCATCCGTCGACTGTGCTCTCGAGGTCATTTTTGCTTATAGTAGGGAGTTATGTTGCGAGTCTTGTTTTCTCGGTGGATTATCATGGCTGGAGAAATTTAGCAGGGCCTTAATTCGGGGGTAGCCGCCCTCAGGCTTGAGGTTCCTGATGCGGCCTTATTCTTCCGGGTGGTATAGATGGTCAGTTGTAGGATCCGGTGCCTCGATCGGGGCACTCCTCTTCAACTTGTGCAAATGATGGTAGGCGGACCTCGCAAGCTTTGGGGAACCGTACTAGACATGCCAGCTTCGATGGTGGACTTAGTGCTGATGCCTTCATCTTTTTTGTGATGCTTCCGAGGAGCGAGCTCGACTTCGGTCGAGGTGGGCTCAACCCTTGCGGAGCCACCTGGAGAAGGAGCGGAGGGAGCTCGACTTCAGTCGAGGTGGGTTCAACCCTTGGGGAGCCACCTGGCGAAGGAGCTGAGATAGCTTGACTTCAGCCGAGGTGGGCTCGACCCTTGGGGAGCCACCTAGCGAAGGAGCGGAGGGAGCTCGACTTTGGTCGAGGTGGGCTCAACCCTTGGGGAGCCACCTGGCGAAGGAGCTGAGACAGCTCGACTTTGGTCGAGGTGGGCTCAAACCTTGGGGAGCCACCTTGTGAAGGTACGGAGGGAGCTCGACTTCGACTGAGGTGGGCTCAACCCTTGAGGAGCCACATGGCAAAGGAGCGGAGGGAGCTCGACTTCAACTGAGGTGGGCTCAACCCTTAGGGAGCCACCTGGAGAAAGAGCTGAGAAGGCTCGACTTCGACCGAGGTGGGCTTAACCCTTGGGAAGCCACATGGAAAAGGAGCGAAGGGAGCTCGACTTCGACCGAGGTGGGCTCAACCCTTGGGGAGCCACCTGGCGAAGGAGTTGAGATGGCTCGACTTTGGCCGAAGTTGGCTCAACCCTTGGAGAGCCACCTGGTGAAGGAGCGGAGGGAGCACGACTTCGACCGAGGTGGGCTCAACCTTTGGGGAGCCACATGGCGAAGGAGCTGAGATGGCTCGACTTCAACCGAGATGGGCTCAACCCTTGGCAAGCCACCTGGCGAAGGAGCCGAGATGCCGAGCTCGACCTTGATCAAGGTGGGCTCGACCCTGGTGGAGCCACATGGCAGGGGAGCTCGGAAAGAGATCCGACATGGCAACGTCTATCCGCTTCGCTGCCAGCTAGATCCGAGGTGTACTCCACGCCAGCGGTCTTGCCATATTAATGGCCAATTTCATATAAAGGATAAGGTTCCAATTAAAATGGAATAGATATTTTCTATGATCGGGAAATCCCTTGGTGGCCCATGTGATAAGCCTTGTTATTTCTCACCAAATATATTGAGATCTTTGTCATTCTGAAAATGTCATTGTCTTTCACCTATAAAAAGGGATCGACCTCCTGGGAATATCCAAGATATGCAAAAACTCTTCCTCATGCTTGTCATACTACTATCTACTAGAAATCTAACTTGAGCATTGAGGGCTCATACTGGAGAATACCTTGGGGCCAAGATTTTTTTGCATGTTCTGCCTTCTAGATATCTTTCTATACCATCAGCTTCAAAATCTCCATGCTTGATGGATTTCTGCACCAACAAAATAGAGGAAGGGTGCTTTGGGAAAGAAAGATCTGGAAAATAAGAATGTAGGTGAAAAACCAAAGCAATTGATGGAATCCCCTTTTATAGCCACAAGAGGGGAG
Organism: Areca catechu; assembly: GCA_021397845.1. Lineage (NCBI taxonomy): Eukaryota > Viridiplantae > Streptophyta > Magnoliopsida > Arecales > Arecaceae > Areca > Areca catechu. The sequence continues at coordinate 152,002,230 of CM038049.1, read as the reverse complement.
ATTTCAAAACCCTTGATCATTTGCGGCCGATCAGTGAGCACCATGCACAAGCCCCCCATTGTCTCCCTACAGTAGTCACTGCTAGGAGTAAATGCTGCATAGCAATCGAAGCACCCACCAGGTTTAAAAACTAAAACCCATTATTGCATTTATCCATCCAAGATCTACCTTAAAAGTCATGTACAGCCTCTCTATCGAAAAGTCTCTTCATATCCTTCGCATTTCATATCCTTCGCATCTCCTACATACATACTCCCATAGCCCGACCAATGCTCAGACTAGGAAGTACGGAGGTATCAGTTGGAGGAAATCCTGCTTAGAACAAGGATATAAGGCTTGGGCCCATGAGCCTGGTCGGATGATCCTGCTTCATGCCTACCGACCATTCATTGGATTAGGATCTTGATCGTAAGAGGAATTTTAACTCCAATGTTATCAAACAAGTCAACATGATCAGTGCATAGTCGATCCCACCACTCGACCAACCCTTCATCAAAAAAGTTTGTGCCTTTTCTAGCTAATTGAATGTGGCTAAGCACCAACTATCAAGCATCCTCATCTAAGCAAGCCTCGATGGTGACTGTGCCTCCTCAATTGGTTCCCTAAAAGCTATCAGCGTGTACACACCGATCATTCATCAGATCTGATCCTCGATCGGCTATCCTATATTCCTGGATATGGCTCAACCACATGCTCAATGCATAGGTGGGCCCATTGTCCATCTATCCTCTCACTAGGAAACTGGTGCCTTATCCAATTAACCAGACCCGGCCAAGTGCCTCCTACCAATGCCTTCATCCAACCTAACCTCAGCAACGACTAGCCCCTCATCAATCAGTCCTTAAAAAGCCATCAGTGTACTACACCTTTATCTAGGATAATTCAATCAAGTATTTTCTTACTGACCACTCCTCGGCTTTGATAAGAATGCTCGGACCAACCCTTCATTCTTATATCGGGCGACGAGTGGGTCCTTAGGCAATAGTCCCACTTGGACCTTCCAAAAGCTAACATGTCCGATGCTCACTTTCATACCTTTGATTATATAGTCAAAAGGTCGCATCATGTCTCATGATTGCTAAGCACCATCATATCTTTGTAATTAATGGGAATGTTTCTAGATTCATGCAGTGATCAACATCGCCATTATGAAACATGGCTAATTCCGTACAAAGGACAAGGTTTCAATAAAAATAAAATAGATATCTCCTACAAATGGGAAATTCCCTAGTGGCTAGTGTGATAAACCTTATCATTTCTTACCATATTTATTGAGATCTTTTTCATTTCAAAAATATCTGTCTTTTACCTATAAAAAGGGACCCCTTGAAGCTCCCACAGTATGTAAAAACTCTACCTCACACTCCTCATACTATTATCATGTTAGAAATCTAACTTGAGCATCAGAGGACCTGCACCAGAATACCTTATGACTAGGACTTTTTTATAGTTTCCACCTCCCGGAGGTCTTTCTATACTACCAGCTATAGCATGCCTAGTGCCTGACGAATTTCGGCGCTAACAAAATAGAGGAAGGGTGCCTTGGGGAAGAAAGCTCTAGAAAATAAAAATGTCGGTAAAAAATCAAAGCAGTGAAAGAAACCCCCTTTTATAGCAACGGGAGGGGAGATTTTAAAACTCTAAATTATTTAGGACTGATCGACGAGCACCATGAGCAAGCCGCAAATTAGCTCCCCATGGCAATAGGTTGCTAGGAGTAAATGCTATGTAACAATCAAAGTGCCCACCAAGTTTAAAAATTGGAACCCATGATTGCATTTGTCAACCCAAGATCTGACTCAAAAGTCATATAAGGTCCCTCTATTGAAAAGACTCTTCATATCCTTGGCATCCACGAAATGCATACTACTATAGCCCGACCAATGCTTGGACTAAGGAGTAAGGGGATATCTGTTGTGAGAAATCATGCTTGGGCCTAGAATATGAGGCCCAAGCCCATGAGCTTGGTCGGAAGGACTTGCTGCACACCCACCGACTATTCATCGAGTTGGGATCTCGATCGGAAGATAATTTCTGACTCCAATGTTATCGAACAAGTCAACATGATCAATGTATGATCGGTCCCACTTCTTAATCGATCCCTCATCAAAGAAGTTTATGCCTTTCCTAGCTGATCAAATATAGCTAAGCACCAACTACCAAATATCCTCATCCAAGAAAGTTTCGGTGGTGACTAGTGCCTCATTAGCTGGTTTCCTGAAAGTCATCTATGTGCACATGCCGACCATTTACCGGATCCAACCCTCGATTAGCTAATGTTCCCTCATGGCCTCATATTCATGGATATGGCTCAACCACATGCTCAATGCATGGGTAGCCCCATTATTCATCTATCCTCTCACTGAAAAACTAGTGCCTTATCAGATCAACCAGACCTAGCCAAGTGTCGCCTTCATTCGGTCGAACCTCAACAGAGACTACCCCCTCATCAGTTGGTCCTTAGGAGATGATCAGCATATGTATGTTTTTATCCAGGGCAATCCGATCAAGCATCTTCTTGTTGACCACTCCTTGACTTTGATAGGAGCATGATATTATTAAAATTATGATAATTAACCCAACTTTATTTAAGTTAAAATTAAAGTTTTTGTATGGTATTTTGTAGAAATTGATTCCATAAACGTGAAGAGCTCGATTTTAGAAATCCAACGGTACAAATGGCACTCGAATCGAACTCCGAACGGGCTCATAATCGAATTTTAAAAGGTTAAACAAGGAATGCATAGATTTTGGCACAGTCGGTCCACCATGGACCGGCTGAATGGTCTATAGAGATGTGCATGGACCGCCAGCAGCCATTACGCGGTCCATGGAACAGAGCCATGGACCGCAGTGCTCCGTTTGAGCTAAAATTTACAGGAGAACTTCTCCCGACGATGCCCAAGCCACTGCCATCTTCCTTGCCGGCTGGAGAGGATTCCCGAAAAATGGCCATAAAAGTGTTGCTGCCCATCTTCATCTCGTCTTCATTGTTCTGCCATGAACCAAAGCCACCAGAAGATGCTGGAAACCTCCTCTCTGCCGCCACCGATTGCAAGAACATCACCGGAGTTCACCCCCATCAAGACACCCTCCACCGTTCCATGGTCTTCTTCTTCGCTGGTTTTTCTTCCCCACCGCCAGAGATGCTGCACACCGCCCATATAGCCATCTCCTCCAATCTCTGACCATCTTCTTCGTAATGACTGCTGTCTTCATCTAGCCACTACCGATCTTTTCACTCTCCCCTCTTGTAGATCCAAGAAGCAAAACCACCGTCCAGCCCATGCTCCCCCTGTTCAAGCTCCTCATCATCGCAACTGCTGACCTTCTTACTCAATCACTATCGATCCTGGACAGTATGAAGCGATGTCCGAATGGAGTGGTCGGAAGGTGTTTGTTGGGTTGTTTGGTGATGAAAGATACGAGGAGTGCATGATCAATAGAAGGATACACGGAGCGAAGCTGCGGTGCATTGGAACAGAACCAAGGATCGCACATATAGGTGTGCAGATGATGATGCAGAGTAGATAGCAGTGGAAACTGATGCGGTTCCCACACGGTCTCTATGCACTATTCTTTTTCTATAAAGGAAGCCCTGTAGCCACTCGATGAAGTAGTTCGGGATCCCTTCCACTTACTCTACTTTATGTCCCATTTCACTTCTTCTCTCCACTCCGCATTCCATCCCGCTCCCATCCACTTCCAATTGTCCAATCCAATTCCCGTATTCTGAACCAGATGAACTGCAAGTCGAAGATGCTGGCCAGAAGATCCATAGAAGGCTAGATTCTTTTTAGTTCTCAGAAGATCCTTGGGATATTTGTAATAGGTGGTGTATTTATTTTATTTATCTTTTATACTCTGCCTTTTATGGAATAAAGATTCGTTCTTATATTTTGCGCAAACTATTTTGACTAATCTATATTTCAGGGAACTGACCGTGATCAAATGGTACAGGTCGTAATCTCCATAAATAGGTTATATCTGAATAGGTGGTGTACGGATCACTTACCAGAAAAAGAAAGTATCGACTACATGTCAAGTAACCTTAAAAAATCCCGAGACTCTTTTCAATTGATTAAATAGTATTATATTATTTAAGCTAGTTAGAGTTAGTAGAATCTCTTAGTAATTAAATCTTTATTATTTAATTTGACTTTCAAAATAACTATCCAAAGTTCCTGTGGATTCGAACCTGACTTGCACTATTTACATAGTAGTAAGTTGGTGATTTATTTCTGATGCATAGCGACGTGCACTAGAGCACTCGAACTAATCTCTGATTTTTGTATCAGGCGATGAGTAGGTCCTTAGATGATAGTCCCACTTGGACCTTCTAAAAGCTAACACAATCGACACTCACTTCCATGCCCTTGATTATTTAGCCAAAAGATGCCATCATACTTCATGATCACCAATCACTACCATATATTCATAATTAAAGGGAGCATGTTTGGACCCATATAATGGTCAACATCGTCATTAAGAAACATGGCAATTCTATATAAAGGACAAGATTTCAATTAAAATGAAATGGACATCTCCTGCGAACAAGACATCCTTCGACAGCTTGTATTATAAGCCTTGTTATTTCTTACCAAATTCACTGAGATCTTTATCATTCAAAAAATATCCTTATTTTTCACCTATGAAAAGGGATCCTTTAGAGCTTCCAAGATAAGCAAAACTCTACTTCATGCTCCTTATACTATTGTGATCTTGAGTATTGAAGGATCCATACTGGAACGCCTTTCAACCGAGTTTTTTTGATAGGTTCTGTCTTTCGAAGATCTTCCTATACCACCTGCTCTAGCATCCCAGTGCCTGACGGATTTTGGTACCAATATGTATCAATTCAATAAAAAATAGAATATGACGATTAGGTTCATGACCAAGAAATGTTCTCTCTAAAATACTGTCTTCTTGGAGCTCCAACAACCACACTAAGATGCCACATCTCAACCAAGAAGGAAAGGACTCGATCCCTTCCTCTTTTCTCCTCCATTACTTTCTCTTTTTACCTGGGCGGTAGCGCAGTTGGTAGAGGTGCAGCCCCGCCTCTCTCCGATCACGGATTCGAGGCATGAACCCATGGATGACTCGATTAAATTCCAGATTTCTGGGAGCACATGACTGGGGGCGGGGCGGTTGCTACTCTGGCGTCGTAACGGTGCCAGGCTAATATACTCACCAGTTGGTGGGGAAGGCATGCATAAAACATGTGATCCGAATCAAATAATCGCCTGATGGAATGAGACCCGATGGGAAAGCTATGCTGGGGATTTATCTCCCATCCCTTTTGGTTAATCAAAAAAAAAAAAAAAAAAAGACCAACGTAAAAATGGGGAAAGCTAAAAAAGGAGGTTGAGTTGCTTAAAGAATAAAACAATAAATAAAAAGATGGTGGGATATATTATTTTTGGGGTGATAGTGGAGTAATCATTTTAAAAAATAAAAAAAATAAAAAGATGGTCGAATCGTTCATGAGGGGAAGAAAAGGGTGATGTAATTAGTTATGGAGGTGATCCACAGGTAGGCCAAGTGGAGATGGAGGCTTGCCAGCCATTGCTTATATTATAGTGATAGAAAGTTGTAGCAAAATAAAAAAATGTTCATTTAAGATTAGAGATACCATAGTCAAGAATAAGGGTGTGGCTTTGAGATATAATCCTCGTAATTTTATTTGTGCTCTATATGATAAAGGTAAGGTCAAGATTCTTGCTTGAATTAGATTCAATTTTTAAGATGCACTCGCTTCATTGCATTGTTGTTTGGGCTTCAATCACTGGATGAATCATTTCATTTGGAGATGCATTTTCATCTTAAGGTCTTCCCTTCCTTTTTTTTTTTTTTTTTCATTGACTCCTATCATGCCATTTTTTATGGACTTGCAGTCCAAAATCTTAAGCTATTAAGAGGTGGATCAACTCAGGCTACTAAACCTATGTAACATCATTTTTATTAGTCAATACAAGATTATGATAATTTTCCTTACCGAATCTTGTGAAGTGGTTTGCTTCTACTTGACTGAGGGGGGCCCATCTATAGATGACTCCTACTCAACCTCACTATCTCTTAGTGAAGGGCTCACATAGCTAATAAATATTGTCATGCCCAATAACCAAACTCTAGCATCATTTTATCACAAGCTCGTAGCCCAAAAACCAGAGTCCATTTGGTTAGGAATAATTTGGCATTAAAAAAAAACCTATACAAGACTCATATGACTAATAAATATTGTCATACTTAATAACCTAGCTCTAACATCATTTTATCATGGACTTACAGTCCAAAAACTTAGAATCCATTTAGTTGGGGATAATTCAGTATGGAAAAATAAATTCTATATTAGATTACTATATTTGGCATGAAAATAAAAAATATAGATGATCAAAGAGTGATGAGTTCCATGTTTATTTTTTGGAGAGAGAAAGTAAAATAAATATTATAGATGGTTGATATTTAAATAATTCTCGAGTAGTAGTAATCCATACTTGACAAAAATATCTCCTATAAAGTATATATATAATTATTAAATTTGTTTTGATATCTTCTTAAATTCATTCTATAAAAATCTTTTACAAAATAATTAAAACACAAATAACATTATATAAAGGATTATGTGGTTATAGTCATTATATAAAAATTAATCAGAAATAACAATGCTATATTGATATTAAAAATATATTTTTTATTGATGGGTATTTTTATAAAATTAACCATATCCTTTTATTTGATTATTTTCAACAAATTATAGTAATTACAGTAATTTTTTTTCAATATCAGAAAAACTTTTTCACTAATCAAACATAGTAAAAATTATTTTCCTTCACAACCATTTTTTTAGATAAAAAAATTTAAAAAATTTTCAAATTATCTTATAACTTGACATATTCCAACCAAACAAATATATTAGTTATTAGGCTCATGCTTAAAAACCCAATTAGCACCGCCAAGGCGGTAGCCTAGCTAATTGGGATCTTGCCTCACAACTAACATGTTACGGGTTCAAATCGTGACTCCATGGAAGACTCGATTAAATTCAGGGGTTATCCCTTGAGGCCCGTGACAATTGGATGAGTGAGAAGCCATGGTCCTTTCCCATTCTAGTAAGCTGGCACCTTGGTGATGTCGGGTTAACATACTTATCCTTGGATAGGGAAAGGTTGCAAAAATCTTACATCTTGAATTAAATATTTTCTAGCATGATGGGGACTTGTAGGGGTAGCTACGTTGGATTTATCCCCCTATCCCTTTTGGTTTATCAAAAAAAAACCCAATCAGCACCTATTTTCTTTGTGGGACTGCGGCATGATGGACACCTTGATACTTAAACGCTAGCATTTTAGTAAAAACTACCTTCACTTGTTAGAGAAATTTGATGGTCATCAAGTTGGATTTTCCACTCCAAATGTACCCATTTCATTATCTCTCTTGCTCTATTCACTATTATTACTATTTGCTCTATCATATGCATTGCCTTGCAGTAAAATTCTTCAAATCATTCACAACAATAGCAGCTAAATCTATTTTCATGAGCAATACAAGTTCAATATATTATCAGTAGTTCAGTAAGAATTGGTGGCTAAGCAAGGTCTACAATACACATCATACTTCGTTTATGAGATCTCAATGCAACATTGGCCTCTACGAATCATCCATACGAAGCTCCGACGCAATCAACCTTCTCGGACTGCTAGATCCATGCAAAAGCCATCGGATGGCTGAAATAAAAATATTTCTTAAATCTTCTTGTAACCTTTAAGAAGATCAAGAGGAGGATTAAGAGGAGCAAGGATGGAGGAAAAATAAAATCTAAAAGACTCTCTTTTTATTTTCTTTTCCTTCTCTTTAAAAGATCTAGCACTAAAATCCAAGAAACCCTTCATGCCACTTTTTTTCACGCCCCATCTCTCTTATTTTTTTATGGTAATTCTTCTTTGATTTCCATGGTAATATGGCCTCCTTAAGTTGTCGCACAATACCAAGAATCCTAATTAAAATTGGCATGGAGTTGGTTAGGATATTAGGATTAAGAGGAGACTAGATAAGGATAAGGATAGGAGTTTGAATCCCATTTGAACTCTATTTTTGTAAAATTCAAACTAATCCAAAAATTATCCTAACTAATCTTAATCAAAGAGGGATTAGGGAAGGGCATGAAACATATGTTTATGCATGGATATCATCACACAAATTCATATTGGTGCAAAGAAAACTCTAGGGGCACTAGGTATAAGGATTTCTTGATTTTGACTTGGTCAAAATTAGTTAGGATTAAACTAAATATAGTTATACGTAACTAATTAACTAAACTAATCAATTAGATCTGAAATAACTTAATTAAATCCTAATCAAATCAGAATTTAATCAAATCCAAGTCAAGATCAAACCAAAATTAAAGATTTCTTAGCGATTATGTTATCGTATAACCTAATCGGATAAAATCTAATTTAACCAAATTCAATTAACCTGACCTAAATCACTTTACTCAATCAAATTGAATCAATTAGCAATCTAATTACTAATTAATTCTTCTATAATTAATTAATAATTAATTAATAATATTTGTATAGAGTTAATTGTTAATTATATTTATAATTTTGTCACTGAATGATTCTTAATTATTAATTAGCCATCATGATCGGTCAGAAAGTTTTTATGTGTATAACCCCATAGGTTTAAATACTAGGTCGGTAGCCCAGGAACCAATTCCTGAACTAATCGATACAACCATCTAGCAATGATGCCCGATATTTGGATAGTTCAAATGATTGTAAAGCAATATTCAAAAATCTAGGCATATGGTTACCGTATAATTCATCCTTTTGATCTAATACCATGATGACTTGAGAGTCAACTGCCAACTCTCAAATAGTGCATCCAAATTTGTCTCGACCTAATAAATCATGTGACTCCTCAAAAGGATTGTCCTGGCCAAGGTCCCGCTAAATTAAAACACATCCGAGCATTTTCTTTAATAATTTAGAGTGGTTGATACTATCTTGACTCACACACCGACTTAACAAATATTTGACTATACCTAGTAACCTTCCATTACTAGATTAAAAATTCAGATAGCCCGGCATCTAAGTACAGTAAGTTGCTTGCAAGTCACCATGGTAATTTCAGGTCGGATGGACATTTATACATATATCCTATATCCTTCTAAGAGAAACTTTCGATAGTATAGTACTTTTTGGAGTTAATCACGTTCAGTGTATTGTACTCCTACACTCATCTCATGCCATACTAGTATCTTTACACTCCTTGATTATGAATGCAACCAATCCATATGGCATACAATAATTTATGCTTGATAAATATTGTTGATCTTGGTAACAACATATCATTTGATCTCGAATATATTTAAAAACTACTCGACTAATTCTCCTTTATCGAATTGAAGTAGTTCTAAGGACTACATCTCAAAAGAGTTCAAAAAAATATGCACAAAAAGAGATGGTATCAAAAATAATTTTTATTTTATTAATGATTCATGTACAAATTTATAATGAACACAACTATCTATAATCTAGATGGTTGGTTGTAGGATACATTTCTTAATATATAGTTGGTTCCATAACATGATTGTGATCAAGAATTATATCTGGGTTTTAAGAACTTTTTGAAGATTTTTTCTTGTGCATCTTTTCTATTTGAAATATTTGAATACATCGTCTAGTAAGAGTTTTACTATATTATTTCAACTATTAAAGGATACATTTCCGAAGGGTACTACTTTACCATCATTTTCTTACGAAGCGAAGAACTGGTAAAGAAAATGGATCATGGATATGAGAAGATTCATAATTATCTAAATGATTGTATATATATAAAAATGAAAATGTTAACCAAGAATTATGTAATATCTATGGATTTTCATTGTGGATAATATATAAAGAAGATGAGGATGATATATTAAATGAAATGGATGCTACACAAAATAAGAAAAAACTAGCAAAAATTTTTTTGTTACTTTTATTTAACTCTTAGATTGAAAAGAATCTATGTATCATTAAAAATAGATGCTTCAATGAAATGGCATAATTAAGGTCGTACAAAAGATGGAGTGTTAAAATATCCAGTTGATAATTTAGCATAGAAAGTATTTAATGATAGGCATCCTGATTTTGCATTAGATATTTATAGTGTTAGGTTGAGTATAGCTATTGATGGTTTCAATCTATTTTGGATACTAAGTTCTACTTAAAGCACCCGATTGGTCATTTTGATTCTATATAATTTATCATCATGGATATGTATGAAACAGTCTTCACTTAGTTTATCAATGATTATTCTAGGTGATAAGAGTTCTGACAATGATATTGATATTTTTTTGTATTCTTTAATAGAAGAAATTGAAATAGCTATGAGAGGATAATAATACATTTGATGCTTTTAGTGATTAGACATTCAAATTGAGGGTAGCTCTTACTTGGATTATCCATGATTTTCTTGCATCTACTAAATTATCCGGTGGGAGCACTAAAGGCTATATTGCATATCCTTCTTATGGGGATTCTACCTATTCATATTGGTTAAAACATAAAAAAAATTTTGTTATATGGGCTATCATCGATGGTTAGAAGCCAACCATCTATTTCGTTTTCATCAAGATATATTTAATTATACTATTGAGTTGCGATCTGCCCCTATACCTCCATTTGGAATTGAGATTTTTAGATAAATGCATGACATCAATTACATAAATGATAAGCTTTCAAGTATTGTAAGAAAATAGAAAGGGAAGATATTTAAAGCTCAATGAATGAAGGGTTGACAAATGATGACATTATTTGCAATCTTGATACAGGGATGTTTGAAAATGTTGACAACTTTTATGATGATCATGATCATACAGATAAAAGTAAAAATGATGATGACATAATGGTAGCATCTACATATAGAGTTGTTAAGTAATTAGGAAAAAAAGATTATTTTTTCATTTACCTTATTGGAAGTAAAATCTTTTCAAACCTAATCTTGATGTAATGCATATAGAAAGAATGTTTGTAATAATTTGATTTGAATATTATTAAATCTTGATAAAAAAAATAAAATAATTAAATGCACATCTATATTTGAAAGAGATGGGTATAAGACAGGAGTTTCATCCTAAAGAGTATGCTAATAGTAAAATTTATGTACCGCTTGCAAGTTATTCAATATCCACTAAAGAGAAAAATCTTTTTTGACAATTCTAAAAACATGAAGGTTTTTAATGGGTATGCATCAAATATTTTAAGATGCATAAATTTCAAAAAGTGAAAACTTTCGAATCTTAAAAGTCATAATGGCTACATTTTGATACAAGATTTTTTTTACTGGCTTTAAGGTCATCAATGTTGAAATAAGTTATTTTCATTATTGCTCAATTGTCATCATTTTTTTTAAGTTATTATGTTTAAAAACCCTTGATCCATAAGAGTTTCATCAATTAAAGTCTCATGTTGCACTTGCACTTTGTCATATAGAAAAGATTTTTTCTTTCATTTTTTTACTATCATAGTTCATTTGCTTGTTCACTTAGCTACAAAAGTTAAACTTAGTAGACTGGTATATTATAGATGGATGTATCCTATTGAGAGATGATGTTGCTAAATTGTATATCTATAATTTAAAAATCTTTAGTAAAAATAATATCATACTTATATTGATGTTTTAATTCTTTTAAATTTTTAAAGGTATCATGTGCATTTAAAGGATTATGTTCAATGTGAATTGAAAAAAATTATCTTTCTTCTCCCTCTCAAGTAAGGATCGCTGAACCGAACATGAACCAAATAGAACCGAGCTCAAATCGGACATAACTGGGCCGTACTGGTCTGAACCAACCCGTACCATGTCGAACCAACTCGTACCAATCCGGTTCAGATCAATTTTTATGGTTTGGATCTTGAACAATTTTTTAGGACTAAATTATATTGGTTCTTGGTCAGTACGATATGGTACACCCCGAGCTGGACAATTCGGGGATGGTTTTTTAGGGCTAAACCCTGCTTCAGATGGTTTCTCTAATGGAAGGAAACTATCGATGTTTCGATTATATGATGAGGGTCCCTAGCCTCACTTATTTAAGCATGTGTGAGATCCATTGGAAAATAGGCTTTCTATGGACGTATGTGTTAAAGACTCCTTTCCTTTTTAAATTTCTTTAGAGTTAGAGTCCTACTTCGATAAATCTTTGCATGAAAAATTTTTTAATCAAATACTTAAATAATTATGATCGGAAGTACACATCTTTTACATTTCCGCTATATATATAAAATTATTTATTTGAGATATTTTTTTACATTAGGGTATCAAAGCCTCCTTCTAGTCTTATTGTTTAGTATTTAGATCCAAATCATATATGATCTTGATATTACATGATATATGCTATATTTATCCATTTATTTTTAATATATATATATATAATTAATGCTGTGAAATATATAATTTTATTTTTATCGTTGTTCTTTCTCGACTAGGATGAAACTTTGGTTCTGTTGGGCATCCATCCGAGAAAATAAGTGCTTGAGTTCATGTCCCCACCTTATCAAAGACCATCCTATTACCTATATAGGTGACAGACTCAAGTAGCAAAATGGGATTAGATTAAAAAAATATTCTCATTGCTATGTGGTTGTTGGTTTTTTCTCAAACACTGGGTTTTAAGAGAATTGATTAAATATATTAGAATAGGACTAGAACTATGCTCAGGTTGACTCGAAATCGAGTTGGATTTCGGATCTAATAATAGAGTCCATTTAATTTTCGAGCCAAGCTCAGGTACCCCTTTGGCCTGATCCAGCCCAGTCTGAATATAGCCTAGAAACAGGCCTGACGCAAACCTTGCTCGAGTCCAAAAATATATAGGTTATTTGGTTCTCTCTCGTTCACTCGGTGCCCGCATCCCATGCCACCTATTGGCTTCGCCCCACTCCCCTGGTCCCAGTAGCACCCGCACCCTACACCTCCCCCCCGACCTCCTCCCTGGCTGTGATCTATTTCCCCTGGCCCCGACACCCCCCGGCGCCAATCTCCCTCCCCAGCCTCGACACCCGCAACCCTGCACCCCCCTCGACTTTGATTTGCCTTCCCAAGCCCCGGTGCTCGCCCATCGGCTCCAATCTCCCTCCCTCGGCCTCAGCACCCTCCCAGCCCCGGCACCTATGACCCCGCAGTCCTCTAGCTCTGATCTCCCTCCCCTGTCCCAATGCCTACCTCGACCTTGGCACCCGTGACCTCACGCCCCCCCCCCCCCCCCCCCCCCCCGAGCTTCTATCTCTTTTCCTTGGCCCCGGCGCCTGTGTTCGATGCCACTGGTGGCTCTATGCAACCCCCTGCCCCCTGCTCTGATCTTCCTCTTCTACAGCGTTGCTCTCCTTCCTCTCCCTCGGCCATGGCCAGTGCAGCAATTTATTTTTTATATTTTTTATGGACATTCAAGTTTTTATTCGGGCCAGCCCACTAACCTTTGATTCGGGCCAGCCCATTCAGGTTCGAGTCGGGCTTGGGCTCAGGCATGGGCCTGATTATTCGAAAATAATTCGGGTCTAAGCCCGGCCCGAAGTTCAATTTTTTTTTGGGACCGAGCTCGGGTAGGGGTGTGGCCCGGCCCTACCCAACCTAGTTCTAGCCCTAGGTTAGAGTGTTTGTAGTGTATTGGAATTAGACTCTACCATGTTAACCTCATCTCCAGTAACATTCATAGGCCCTTTTGGTTATACCATGGTTAAAGATAACATTAGAACTATTAAATTAATTCATATGATTCAAGAGGCTTAAAATATTTGAAGTTTTTCAGACTGCACAATATATTTGGTTGGTTGATTCTTCTATGTTCTCGAATCTAATCAAGTAAAGCAATCAATCCTTGTAATTAAATGAATGAACCAAATTAAATTGAATTGGTTCACTTTGGTTTACTATGGTTCGCATATAATTGGCCAAACCAGATTTAATTAGTCTAAATTGGAGACTATGTTATAGTTTACTTCGTGTCTTTTATATAGCATACTTGATGATTACTTCTACCTGATTAGATTGAGATAGATATATTATTGATATAATTTGACTACAGTTTGTGTGGAACAATATGGTTTGGGTTCATCTAAACCACAAAAGATTAACCTGTAACACGATAAAGAAAAACAAGGACTTGTGGATAATTGTTGAGGACTTGTTTATGACTTCTGTTTACAATTAAGGACAACAGGGATCTACATATAACAGTTTGCTATTTTTACACATTACATGATTGATTTATTCAATTTTTATCAACATTTGGATGAGTTAATAATTTAATTATAATATTTGTTTTGAGACATCATAAACTTGAGAGTAGTCACAGCATCTTAAGTTTTCATGATGCATAATAAATTTTAATCACATATGGATAAGTGATTATTTAATATCATGTTTAGCTGGCCCCACAGGAAGGTAGTCATTTTGGAGCATTAATTGGATTAAGATAGTAAACTAGGCATCAAAATAGAAATTTTTCCAGACCCATAGGTATGGAATATTTAATTTTGGTGTTAGTGTTTTCTAATCTTATTAATGAAAAATTAAGTAAATTCTATGCATGATTATAACCTTTACCCATAGGAAGGTTTAGAATTTACTATTAAATTTAACAATCAGTTAATTCAAGTCAAGTTTAAGCTTCATAGAATTGATTTATGTTTGGTTATTACAGTTATTTCTACTACTGTTTTTTGTAGTGATTCTTCTCGTATTCCAATATTATTGGTTGATAATCATGCTGATCAGAAGGATAAGATTCTTTTGACTTTGGGGTATTTGGATTTAGATCTGGCTTTTAATGTGGATGAACTACCCATCCCCATGGAATCAAGTATGCCAAATGAGCGGGCTAGCTATGAGCGATGGAATCGATTTAGTTGTTTAAGTCTTGTGCTCATTAAATCCTATGCAAGGGCATTAGGGGTTCAATCCCATAATGCAATAACGCCAGTCACATGAAAGCTACCGAGGAATAATTTGTTAGCTCTAACAAAACATTAGTCAGCATCCTAATAAAAAGTTTTCAAGTATAATACATGATAAAAGCAGGGATGTGCGATGGCACATTATGAAGATGAGGGACATTGCTACTCAATTAAGATCCCTAAAAGTTGAGATTTTTGAATTATTTCTAGTATATTTGATTCTCAACTCTCTCCCTCCGGAATATGAGCCATTTAAAGTATTTTTTAATATATATAAGAAAAAATGATTAATTAATAATTTTTTGACATGTGTGCAAGAAGATTGGAGATTAAAGCATGAAATATCTGAGAGTATTCATTATGCAAATCATGCTAAATGAAATGCTAAGAAAGGTAAGGGAGTTCCTTGGAAAAAGAAAGTGGGTGTGCAAATGAAGTAGATGGCAATAAGAATAAATATCATTTCTGCATGAAAAAGGAATACTTCAAGAAGGATTGTGCCAAGTAAAAGAAATAGCTCGAAAAGAAAGGTAATCTCATATTTGTATGGAATCTTGTTATACTGACAATGCTACTTAGTGGATTGACTCGGCCATAATTTAGATTGTTAATGATGCGCAGGATTTTCTAAACCTGAGGAAACCAGTGGGAATTGAATAAAGCATTTATTTAGAAAACCAGATGCATTTACATGTGGAAGTAGCAAGAATTTATAGATTAATTTTAAAATTCAATTTTCAATTGGATATTGTAAACACTTTCCATGTTCCATAATTTTCTACAAATTTGGTCTCTGTATCCAGATTAAGATCTTTTATGTTATTTCATTGTGAATACACTAACTTTTCTTTTATAACATTTCCATTAAAATTTTTAATTTTCTCACTACGAATTAATGTTTTTAAGATTCTCTTTGATATTTTTGTTACTAGCTCAAGCTTTTTGAGTTGCCGAATCAAATGTCATTCTAGGCACAAATTTAGGCAAAAATATTTTTGGCATGGTCACCATCGTAAAACACTTTTGATGTTTGGGCATTAAGTATATAATTTAAAAACCAACCACCTTCATTGTCGTTACAATGAAAATAAGGAGCCGTATTTGCTCAAATGTGATGGATGTAAAATTTTGTATTTTAAATCATAAACATTGTAATAGCTATTAGTTTATGTTACAATGAACAATAAAAGAAAACAATGGCAAACTTTGCCATTGGCATGATGTACTCCAATCATAAAGTGGGCACGGAGATTTAAATTAAAAAAAAAAAATATTTGTGCCAACACAAAAATCCAGCGGCGGAGAAACAAGCAGCAGATCGTTGACAACCTGCCAGTGTAATAATTTATTAAAATAAATAAATAATATATATATTAAAAAAAAAATAGATGTTCATGACTTACTGGAAAATCTTTATTAAGAAAGGTTCTTTCATCCTTATTACCTGAATTCGGGATATGTGGTGCATCGCGATGTCCACCATCTTTTTTAAGATATCTGGAGCTCCTTTTGATTGTTCTTGGAGCTCCTTTTGATTGTTCTTGAGTTTCCTGAGCACCTCATTTGTTATGTCGATGAATGATATTGCTGATTGGATTGATTTCTTTATTATTTATTATTTGGATGGTTGATCTTGGAGTCAAGGTAATAATATTTTGATATTTTTTTAAATTTTTTTTAATTTTTTGAATTATTTTTGTGGTAGAATTATATGACCATCTGATTAAAGGAGGAGAAAAAGAAGTTGCGTTTCGGACTTTTATTGCGGGTCAACCCGGAGTCCCACTTTTCTTTGGAAGAAGTGGCCGGCGGCCTGGCCGCCCCTTGGTACGAAAATTTAAGTCAACGTGGCACCTTCTAGACCGTCCCATACGGGCACGCTCTTTGCCAACCGGATCCGTTTTCTCGAACGAGGCAAGTGATATAGTTACACCAAACATTCCTGTTGAACTCCGCTTATACTCACTCCTTGCCTCGGTAAGTCTCCCATGTGCCGCGGGAGAAACTCGGAACCGGCGTATTTTTCCCGAAGAAGTTAGGTTCATTTATCAATCTCCTATTTGTTTTTTTTTTTTTTTTTGGGTACAAATCAATCTCCTTAAATAATTGCCATTTTTCTGGAGGGGCGATCGCATCTGGGAGACGCCTACGAGCACAAAATATTTCTTACAGCCAGGCTTCGGAGGCCCAATTATGGACAACTAACAATTTCAAATACCACGTTTGATCTCCCGACTTGTATTCTTGTTGGGCCTCGTAACATCGTTCTCGGAGGTGACTGAATCCGAAGAAAGTGCAACCCTCAAAAGACATATTGACGAGGCACCCACTACTGCACCCTGCAGTTCTATCTCTTGTGGATGCTGGGACCCTCGGAACATGAACTCCACGGCTATTATCAAAGCCGGGCGTTCTTTTAGATCGGCAACATTTGTGTCTCAGCTTTTCTATAGGAACGTTAGCACGCGAGGGCGGCGCAAGGCCCGTTGCCCGTTCGCGGTAAGTCAGAGGCCCCCGAAACCCCGGGGCGCGCTCCCACCACGCGTCGCCGTCTTGTCTAGGTTGCTCTCCTGTCTACTCGCTGCGTCTCTCTTCCCCCGTTATAAACCCACCATCCTCCTCCCTCTCTCCGCCCACCTGGCCTCCTCTCTCTCTGTCTCCCCCCTCCCCCCTTCTTCTGTTCTCTGTAGTTATTCCCGTTTTTAATATATTCCCGTCGTATAATCGTTATCCTCGACGCCGTATTTCTCTTTCCCCGGAACCCCGCCTTTAAATAGGCCTCATGTCTGTCCTATGTGGGGCCCTTACCCGATCATCGTACTCTCGCCTTTCCTTCTCCCTCACCGCCGCCGCCGCCAAGTCGTCTTCCCACCTAACCTTGCCTCCACCTTCATCTCCTCCCTCCCCTTCAAATCCTAACCCTAGATCTCCTTCTCCGCCGTCGCCCTTCTCGTCGTTCGCTCGGCACTTCGGGGACTGGCGGTCGCCGCTAAGCCACCGGGCGCAGATCCGCTCATCCGCCGCCGCCGCCGATCGCTTCGAGCGCCGCTTCGCCACCATGGGTATCTAATCTGTCTTTTGTATCTTCCAGAACTGTTTTTTGAATCGGATTAGGGATAGATCTGATCTGGTCTGATGGTTTCTTGGTTCTTGATGTGTTTCTTGATCGATAGCTACCCGGGACTCGTATGAGAGCATCTTGACCTCCCTCTCCAAGCCTGGAGGAGGCGAGTTCGGGAAGTACTACAGCTTGCCGGCGCTGAAGGATCCTCGGATCGGTGAGTCTTTTGATGGATTTTGAGGGAATCTGATGCGAACTTTTCTTTTTCCTTTTTTTTTTTTCTTCTTTGGAAAAAAAGATTTTTTCCCCCCTGATACTGTGATTGGACGAATTTCGGTGGTGTTTTAGATCGGCTTCCGTATTCTATAAGGATTCTTTTGGAATCGGCGATACGGAACTGTGATGAGTTCCAGGTGACAGGGAAGGATGTGGAGAAGATCTTGGACTGGGAGAACTCTGCCGCAAAGCAAGTCGAGATTCCCTTCAAGCCTGCTCGTGTCCTGCTTCAGGTACGTATCTCACTCCACCTGATCCTTTTCCCCCTTCAATCCAGAATATTTTCTTAATTTCCACTAGTTTAATAAGGAGTCATCAGTTTACTCTGCTTCAATTAGATGTGTTTTTTAAATAAAATTTCTTACTGTTTGTTAAGTTGACACTTTCCCCTTTGCAAGTCTCGTAGTTCTCTTTTTTCTTATGGAAAATTCCATGGGAAAAAAATGAATTTTTGACAGAAATATCTATGCTCTTCTTTGCGTTTGTAGATACATGACAATGACCTAAATGAACAGTTATATAAACTCCAAATTCTTATTCTGTTGTATTGTCTTTGTCAAAAAGGTTGACCTCGTCCTTTTTTTTCCCTTCCGTGGTCTACTCATGCTTCATTTATCGCTATATTTATTATTTTGCTTTCTACAATTCAACAAAATTGTCTCATCTGCCAGGAAATTCTTATACTTTTTTTCTGTAAAGGTTATGAGACAGCGCTGTAGTTAATGCACTGAACTTCATTTGAAATTTTTGATTGGTTTCTTTTATACTTAACAAAAGTGCTCTGGTGTTTTATTAACTTTTCTGTCAGGATTTCACTGGTGTTCCAGCTGTTGTTGATCTTGCATGTATGCGGGATGCTATGAATAAACTAGGCAGTGATTCAAATAAGATCAACCCATTGGTAAGTATATGTTGCACTGCTTCACATGTATATTCTACAAGTAATTGCAAGCATTCCAGATTTAAGTTAGATATTTCCTCTACATTTTGTTTTTCTCGGACTCATCTGTTCTGATATGATGTATTTGTTATTTTTTTATGAAAGATACTTTATTTTGATACTTTATTTTTATTACTAAAGAAGACCTTATCACTTACTAAACCTTCCATAAGACTTAATATATCTTATGTGCAAATTCAAAGATGATTTGCTGGTATTTGCTATGCTGACAGCTAAGATTTTTGTTAAGAAAAAATAGCTACTTGGCAACATGGTGATGTTGACCCTGGATGCTTGGTTTTGTAGATCTTAATCTTACTAAATAAAATGTGGGGCATGGGGATTGGGAGTTTGTTCGGTCTTGAAGGATCACTTGTACTCTATCATCTGACAGCTCAAACTGGTTATCTGCAATTCTGTGGTAATTAGAATACAAAAATTATAAAATATTAGTTTGTTAAATTATAAATTATAAAAAAAAAATGATTATGCAAAAATATAAAATTATTAAACCACCAGAGGGTTTGGAGTAGAACTAAAGTCTGCTGCATGAGAACCCCTATTCTACTGCTTGAGTTCATAGGCTTAAATGATGGTGTTTGTATAATAGTTGCTGTTGGATGTGGTTGCATGGTCACCAGTACCATCATGCTTATTCAACCTTGTCTAGTTTGGTGCATCTGAATTCTGATGCCTTTGATTGGTCGATCGTGTCAATTCATTCACCTGGCCAGAAATTTTGGCATGCAAAATTGCAGAATTTAAAGAAATTTTTAGTCTATGGGATATTATCACGTATGCTGTTAGTGACATGTAGCAACAAGAAAGTCTAAAATAATGATGAGCTTGCTAGCACTGTTCATTTGATTAGTGATTTGTATGAGCAAGAGGTTGAAAAAACAGTGGCAAGAAAATGAAGGTGTATTTTGGTAGCATACATATTTATTGATATGATTTACTTCTTCTCATTCCAATTTGTCCTTTCAGGTACAATCTAAGACTTGAGTTTTTCCATGCAGGTTCCTGTGGATCTTGTTATTGATCACTCAGTGCAGGTTGATGTGGCAAGATCAGAAAATGCAGTTCAGGCAAATATGGAACTTGAATTTCAGCGCAATAAGGAAAGATTTGGATTTTTGAAGTGGGGATCCAATGCATTCCATAACATGCTTGTTGTTCCACCAGGATCTGGTATCGTCCACCAGGTACTTGAATTTTATTGATCATGAAGAGTATGGAGCAGCTGATCTGATTTCAATGCTATGATTTATGAAATGTAATATTAAGATGATAATCTTTGCTGCTATTACTTGCATAAAGTTCTGAAATGATGATTTGTAGGTCAACTTGGAATACCTTGCCCGTGTGGTGTTTAACCATGGTGGGATTCTATACCCTGACAGTGTGGTAGGCACTGACTCGCACACAACTATGATTGACGGATTAGGTGTTGCTGGTTGGGGAGTTGGTGGAATAGAAGCAGAAGCTGCAATGCTTGGTCAGGTAAATAAAGTTACCTTTTTGCCGTTGAACACCATTTCTTAGTTTTTCTATGCTTGCAATCACTTTTCTCTTGTATTCATATTCTTGACAAATCATCATATTTTTGTTTGTTTGTTTGTTTGTGTTTGTGCATGCATAAAGATATTATATTCTTCTGGAATGTTGATGTTTTAAATGGCTAATCATTCTTTTCTTTACCCGCTACATGTTCTAAACCATTAACTGCCTTTGCCTACAGTTTGACTGTAAAATAACTGAATGATGGTTATGATGTCTGAAAATGTAAGCCTTCTGTTATTTCTAGTGGATTTCCTGACTTGGAGATAATGTGCAAATACATTTTGCGTTCACTCCTTTTTGTTTTTTAAAACATTTCCTTACCCAAGAGAGCTAAAGCAGTAGGAAGATTAAAAAGCTGCTAAATTCAGCAGATAACCACATAATTAATTGCTTCAGATTGAAACATCCTCCTTTGCAAAACATTCAGCTTCAAATTCCAACACATTTATAAGCAATATATAAGTTGTTTTAAAAAAATGTTGGAAAGGTTGTTTGGCAGCTTGATAAGTGTGGTGACAAGTTCAGCTTTAATAAGGTTACAAAACTTCTCCAAGTATGTCAGGGGGTAGTAACTTCCATGCATTTGCAAAGAGAATCGCGGTGGAGCCACATCACTACCTCAATCATTTCTTTATTTGGTACCTGTTTGCACATTTTGGGTCACCATATTTATTTGCAATTTTTTGTCTTTGGAAATTGGTGTCTTACCTCATCCATAAAACCTCGAACTTTTCTGGTTGAACAATGCCTGGATATGCTTGTCAATGCTTTTTTTGTTTATTGATGCACCCTTTTTTTCTGTTTTCTTTCCGCACCCCTAGTGATGATCACCAAAGATCTTGCAGTTTGTCACTATAATTTTATTTTCCTCTTAGTGCAGCCAATGAGTATGGTGCTGCCTGGAGTTGTTGGTTTCAAATTATCTGGAAAGTTGAAAAATGGTGTGACAGCCACTGACTTGGTTTTGACGGTAACACAAATGCTTCGGAAGCATGGTGTTGTTGGAAAGTTTGTGGAATTCTATGGTAAATGGGTGAACCAATCTATTCCCTACTTCTTCAAAAATCTCCTCTTCAGATTGTTTTTGCAGATATTTCAAATGTTTTCAGCATTATCCACTGTGTTTGTGCTCATTAAACTTATGCCTTTAATCACTTATGGAACTTATATTCAGGTGAAGGCATGAGTGAACTATCTTTGGCAGACCGTGCCACTATTGCAAATATGTCTCCTGAATATGGAGCAACAATGGGTTTCTTCCCAGTAGATCATGTCACACTGCAATACTTGCAACTGACTGGCAGAAGTGATGACACTGTAAGTCATTGTTACTGTCCGCAATTGCTATTATGACAACCTGTTTTGTTCAGGGGATAATAATTATCTTGACAACTTTTAGGTGGCAATGATTGAGTCGTATTTGCGGGCTAATAAAATGTTTGTTGACTATAGCCAGGTACCCCTACCTTTCTGATGTTAAATTGTAGCTTGTTTAATTTGATTTAGTTTATTTATTGTCTATTTGTAATGCATGCTTGCTGAGTGAGGTTTAATTTCTGATCTCAGCCCCAAACAGAAAGAGTGTACTCATCTTATCTCGAGTTGAATTTGGAAGACGTAGAACCATGTGTATCGGGACCTAAAAGGTCAGGGTCTTTTTTTAATTTAATGTGGATTTCTTTTTGGGGCTAGCACAGAGTTACTACTTTGCAAGCTTAAGTTACCTAAATCTCCTGTTTTGTTGTACTGACCATTTTTCTTGAATATTCTGCTCGGCAGACCTCATGATAGAGTTCCCTTGAAGGAAATGAAAGCAGATTGGCATTCATGCTTAGATAACAAAGTGGGATTTAAGGTAAGGCGACTGGTATTTTATCTTTTATTTTACCCCCATGGATACAGCGCAGAAACTTGCTGTCATTGTTAATGAATGTCGTTATGTCTATTTTGGTTGCCTAGAAAGCATCAATTTCACCTTGTCTAACATATACCATACTGACCTAACTGGATTGCTAATGTGGTTTTCTTGTTAATGTGTTTCAACAAACAATGCTTTGCTCATTTTGTCCACACAATTGTTAACAGGAACCTAAGGATGGGATATATATTCTTTGAATCTTTCTCTCCCTCTCTCCCCATGTGTTTGCATCCACGTGCATACCTGTGGGTGCCCACACACATGTAAAATGAAGCAGTGTTATATGTTTTATGTGAATTGTCTATCAGATGGCCCATGTACTTTGCTTCATTACTATCATGTACCTACTGTCACAAATCTATTGCAGAGTTTCTTTCGATACATGATTTTATAAGAACAAAGAGATGTGCTCAGTATTTGAAATTTAGGTTGGAAAATCTTGTGGTGTTTTATAATGTTGATCTGACATGATGTTGCAGGGCTTTGCGGTGCCAAAAGAAGCCCAAAATAAAGTTGCAGACTTTTCTTTCCATGGGATGCCAGCTCAGATAAAGCATGGTGATGTTGTCATAGCAGCTATCACCAGTTGCACAAACACATCAAATCCTAGTGTAATGCTGGGAGCTGCGTTGGTTGCAAAGAAGGCTTGTGAACTGGGTCTTGAGGTTGAACACTACCCTCCAAACTTCAGCATGATGCGTCTTTTAATTTTTGGATAATTTTCTTCAGGTGATTGGGATTTCAATATTGAAGTCTTGTTGACAGTTAACACCACATAGCATATGGTTCATTTAGTTTTATTTAGATGGACACTAACATAATATGATAGTGGCCAAAACACCTCATAAAAATGAAATGACATATGCATATTCTCTTCCATTTGCTTTAATGGAAAAACAACTATCATATACAGATACATGTCATGTTTCTGATATCACCTGTTGCAGATATGTACTAAAGGAAACATTTCACTGTGATGACATTTTAGTCTATTTGCTTTCATATTTTTAAGAGCCCACCATTTCGAACATGCCCTGATATTAAATTACATGCTGACAGTAGCAACTATTGTTGTCTGATGGAATGGCAGTCGTTTTCACTGCAGTTTCTTGCTTAAGGCTGATCAGTTAAGACTCTACTAATTAGCCTGTAGGTATTTGATATGGCTACATCGCTGACGTGGGGCGCGTGTCAGGTCCAGCTGGACACGGTCAGTACCACATGGATTTTTTTTTCAAAAGATCTCCCATTCGGGAATAAGTACTCCTGCTCCTTCGCCAGGTGGCACCCGAAGACGGGTCCACCTCGGCCGAAGTCGAGCACCTCCCTGCTACTCCGCCAGGTGTCCACCCAGGAGGGGTCCACCTCGGCCGAAGCTGGCGGCCCCCCTCACTCCCTCGCCAGGTGGCACCCCAAGACGGGTCCACCTCTGCCGAGGTCGAGCCGGGTCCTTCTGCTCCTTCGCCAGGTGGCACCCGAAGACGGGTCCACTTCGGCCGAAGACGGGTCCACTTCGGTCGAAGTCGAGCCTCTCTCTGCCACTCCACCAGGTGTCCATCCAGGAAAGGTCCACCTCGGCCGAAGCTGGCGGCCCCTCGCTCCCTCGCCAGGTGGCACCCCAAGACGGGTCCACCTCGGCCGAGGTTAAGCCGGGCCCTCCTGCTCCTTCGCCAGGTGGCACCCGAAGACGGGTCTACCTCAGCCGAAGTCGAGCCTCTCTTTGCCACTCCACCAGGTGTCCACCCAGGAGGGGTCCACCTCGGCCGAAGTCGAGCACCTCTCTACCACTCTGCCAGGTGTCCACCTAGGAGGGATCCACCTCGGCCGAAGCTGGCGGCCCCTCGCTCCCTCGCCAGGTGGCACTCCAAGACAGGTCCACCTCGGCCGAGGTTGAGCCGAGCCCTCCTGCTCCTTCGCCAAGTGACATCCGAAGACGGGTCCACCTCGGCCGAAGTCGAGCACCTCTCTACCATTCCGCCAGGTGTCCACCTAGGAGGGGTCCACCTCGGCCGAAGCTGGTGGCCCCTCGCTCCCTCGCCAGGTGGCACCCCAAGACGGGTCCACCTCGGTCGAGGTCGAGCCGGGCCCTTCTGCTCCTTCGCCAGGTGGCACCCGAAGAAGGGTCTACCTCGGCCGAAGTCGAGCCTCTCTCTGCCACTCCGCCAGGTGTCCACCCAGGAGGGGTCCACCTCGGTCGAAGTTGGCAGTCCCTCGCTCCCTCGCCAGGTGGCACCCCAAGACGGGTCCATCTCGGCCGAGGTCGTGCCGGGCCCTTTTGCTCCTTCGCCAGGTGGCATCCGAAGACGGGTCCACCTCGGCCGAAGTCGAGCCTCTCTCTGCCACTCCGCCAGGTGTCCACCCAAGAGGGGTCCACCTCGGCCGAAGCTGGCGGCCCCTCGCTCCCTCGCCAGGTGGCACCCCAAGACGGGTCCACCTCGGCCGAGGTCGAGCCGGGCCCTCCTGCTCCTTCGCCAGGTGGCACCTGAAGACGGGTCCACCTCGGTCGATGTCGAGCCTCTCTGCCACTCCGCCAGGTGTCCATCCAGGAGGGGTCCATCTCGGCCGAAGCTGGCGGCCCCTCGCTCCCTCGCCAGGTGGCACCCCAAGACGGGTCCACCTCTACCGAGGTCGAGCCGGGTCCTCTTGCTCCTTCGCCGGGTGGCGCCCGAAGACGGGTCCACCTCGGCTGAAGTCGAGCCTCTCTGTCGCCCCGCCAGGTGTCCACCTAGGAGGGGTCCACCTCGGCCGAAGCTGGCAGCCCTTGCTCCACCGCCAGGTGGCGCCCCCTGACGGGTCCACCTCGACCGAGGTCAGCCATACTCTTCAAAGTCTCGGGAAAGCAGAGACACGGGTTGCAAGGTCGCCACTAGAGCCGGCGCGCGCCGCGCCCCGTAGGGGGCGCCAGTACGGCCTGCAGTGACACGCGAAACCTCGTTTACACCAGTCAGATGGGGCCCCGCAATCGAGGAACGGAATCCTTGCGGGCAGGAGCCTGAAACGGCTGGAAGCCCACCATCAACGCCTCGAAAGGAGAGCTCCCGCGCTCGGCCCAAAGCCTCACCAGTCTTCTCCCTTTCGTGATACACTGCGGACGAGGTGGTCCGGCCACTTAGCTCTCGGATCCGAAGAAGAAGGGGGAGGAGAAGGTCCAGAGGTCTTAGGGAGCTCCCTGAAAGGAACGCGGGCTGAGGGCAGTTTGATGATATAAAAGGGATGGTAAAAACGGGCGAAAAGATAAGTCGAAAGAGGGAGAAAACACCAAGAGAACGATCCTGGGAGGCCTCAAGAAGTCCTCAGGCATGAGCTCGGTGAACCCAGCGCAGGAAGCCGGGCTTCAACTCCCTTTTTCCCACACTTCTTTCATTTACACCTCTTCTAAGCACGGGAATCCTTCGGGAACCCGTCTTAGGGGATATGTTCCATCTTGCCGCTCTCTAACTTGACCGTCGGAGTGCCCCGGCCGGAATCCCCGGTCCGGGTCTCTGACTTTGTTTTGCAGGTCCGGGAGCTTGGAGATCTCGAGATGAGAGAGTCCGAGATCGGTGCCAGCTCAAGAGCTACAGGCCACCGCAGTGATATCGCCAACAGTATTCTACTGTGATTAATGATGAAAATCCTCTCATGCATTTCATTTTAGTCTATTTGCTTTCATATTTTTAAGAGCCCACCATTTGGAACATGCCCTGATATTAAATTACATGCTGACAGTAGCAACCATTGTCTGATGGAATGGCAGTCGTTTTCACTGCAGTTTCTTGCTTAAGGCTGATCAGTTAAGACTCTACTAATTAACCTGTAGGTATTCTACTGTGATTAATGATGAAAATCCTCTCATGCATTTCAGTCTATCAATGTAACGGTATGCCAAGGGTAAGCTTTAGAGGATGTGTATATGATAAAACTCATGGATGTTATCATTCAATTGAACGAATGGAAAAAGAAATAATGAAAATATATCTGATTTAACATATGTTAGCAAACAACTAAAATAAGTTGAATGTGGTCATCATTAATTCATTAATTGCTTACATTCCAGTTACGATGCTACTATCAAATAATCTAGCAGCCTATGGTAAAGGCAATGTCTTCATGAATTTTTTTCGTAGTACTTTTCTATCTGATTGTTTGCTGGAATTTTGTTTGTTTTGTTCACATATTTGATTATGCATTATACCCAACATTTGTTTCCTTGTTGGTTCAAATATAGTGGATTAAATGGTAAAATTGATGGTTCATCTATGCTATGCTCGTAACATAAATTGTCAACTAGGATAATGTTTGCTTGCATTTACAAATTTCAAATATTTATTTATAGATTCCACGGGATTTGTTGCACGGCTGTACTAATGGTTTTTGTCATTGTGGATCAGGTTAAGCCATGGATCAAGACAAGTCTTGCTCCAGGTTCAGGAGTTGTGACCAGATACTTGGAAAAGAGGTATTTTTTGAAGATTGTAAAGCAATGAATTATATTTTAAGTTTTAATTTCTCAATTGTGCGTAGCCTTACATTCTGGTTCTTCCTTTGTAGTGGTTTGCAGAAGTATTTAAATCAGCTCGGTTTCAACATTGTTGGGTATGGATGCACAACCTGCATTGGGAATTCTGGTGACATTGATGAAACAGTATCGGCTGCTATATCTGAGAATGGTAATGTTCCTGTTTATTGATTGACATAGTTCATTGTCCTATCTCTGTTTAGTAGAACATGTTCATGTATATATAGTTCTGAAGTTGGTTGTGTATTTTCAGACATAGTTGCTGCAGCTGTCTTATCTGGGAATAGAAACTTCGAGGGACGTGTACATCCTTTAACTAGAGCAAATTATCTTGCTTCCCCTCCTTTGGTGGTAGCTTATGCTCTTGCTGGCACGGTATGTAATCATGGAAGCAGTTCTGCCATTTTGTGCTAGTGTGCTGATGGCCTAAATGCTTGCTCATTTTTGGCTGTGATTAATAATGTTTGGCTGGTTTTCTCCTTAATTTATGGAATTCTGATTATCTTACATTCTAGGTAGCCATTTAATTAGATGTATCATTTACTTGGCAGCTTATATTATTTCTGGATATGTCATCTACTGAGATCTATTTAAAGTGCCTTGGTTTCATATTTTATGCCCCATAGACATGGTACTGTTATTTATTTTGCTGATGATTACAGTTACAAAACATTCCTCTATAGAGGCACAATAGGAAGGAACTATGTATGAGCAATAAAAGTGGCAACCATCACAATTGGACCAATTATTTGTTCATTGATTGATAAAATCAGGACTTTAGATGACTAAATTTACTTACAGTTTTAGGATTTTATTCTTAACTTGTTGCAGTTTTCAGAATGGCTATCAGGCTTTCTCCTCTCTTTTAGTTGGTTTTTCTGTCCTAATATGCATAGAATTATTGTCTGTCTCAAATGCCTATTTTTGGTCTAGGTTGGGTTAGGAAAGCTTTTGGTCGTGATACTTGTTTTTCAAGTGATTTGAATGGCATTTCATCAGGGGCAGAATCAGGATTCATGTCCTTGTTGGGGGGGGGGGGTTGGGAGTTTCTTAACGATAATTTATCTATTTAATAATGTATGCCATATATAGTATATGATTTTTTTCATAATTGAATAGACTTTTCTATATCATGGTCAGCTAATTGATTCATTTTTTAAAAAATAAGGAATCAAATACTTTAGCAGGATTAAAGTGAAGGACAACAATTTTAAACATGGCATCATAGAAAACAATGTATTTCAAGAGATTATGAGATAGCTGTCAGTCTACTATTATATGTCCAAAGACTTGGCATGTATTCTAAAAATATGAAGGAACATAGGTACAAATAGATGCGTCAGCATTTGGTTAAAGTTATTAGAACTATGATTCTATAATGTAAAAGCAACAAAACTTGTTCCCACATAAGATAACATCACATAATCTAGCAAGATATTTTATAACATGTTCGGAAAAACTGATGCAGTTATTAAGGTAGTTGCAATCCTTAATAGTTATATCGAGGAACTTGGGCAAACAGAAGTAGGGGAGGCAACTTTTTGCACTCTATGGCTATGGGGAGGAATATTTGAGAGGAAACAGGTAGGAAGGGTGCCCCACAGAGAGATATCATGGTCTCCGTTACTACCTGACAAAGAAGATAGTCAGATTTTTTAGGGTTAAGCAAATTGTGGAGATTCTTTAAGAAGTTTTATTTTTTGGTCTCTTTATCTGGTTAGATATGGACAGGGAAATATCTAAAAGATAACATTTGACAGTTTTAGTGGAGTGGGGTGCAGGAAGTTCCCATATTTGGAAGGAACATAATTCTCCTTTGCATGAAAGAAGCATATGCCTGCCTTCATGCCTGGGTAATGTTGGATCGTCCACTGCACGGTTCTCAAAGTGCCCCATGCTATCATTCATCCATCTGCACAGCTCTTAAACCAAGGCATGACCTTTTGTGCGAAGGATACAATTGTGATCCTGTTTGGAAGCAGAGGATGTGTAGGGGGCCTGTGAGATTTAAAGTGACTGCCATTAAACAGAGTGATGCATAGGTTGAGGAACTGTTACAAGAAGGCCATCCCTGGAATGCGAATAGTCAGTCTCAAAGAGGAGTCTTCTCCCCCTTTTTTTGGCTTGCTTTTGTGTTTGCATGTGTTTTTTTTTTTTTGGCGGGTGGGGCGGGGGATCGGGGGATCTAGATACAACTGCGTCTCCTCCATCAATGATTCTTTATATATTGCCTTTCCCACCTCTTTCTCTCTCTCATGCGCACACATTTTTCTGATTGTCACAAAAGGATATTCAGATCCGTCCAGATGTGATAATCTATTTCAGCGTGTAACAATATTATTGGTGACCTCACAAAAAAGTGCATCTGCAATCTAGTAATATTTGAATTACTGCATTGTATGCGTGCTTTCATTTTCTATTATAATCACAATGCAATCTAAGTCTCAAAAGGAATCTTCTTATTGTGGTGGGTTTGGAGGGATTCAGATATATCTCCTCCACTGATGATCTTCTGTATATCCCCTCACCCATTTTTTACTCTCTTTCACACTTTCTCATGGGGAATATTCAGATCCATCCAGATGTCAAATCTATTTCAACATGAACAATAATATTCATGGTCCTAATGCTTAAGCGCTGCATCACCAAACCTGGTAATATTGAAATAACTGCATTATGTGTGTGTTACTTCCTTCTTGTTATAATCTTAATGCAATCAATTCTAGGAAAATGGTGACTAGCGGCCTTGTGTCCACATACCGTCAGTGCTGTAAATTGTACGAAGTAGCTGGTTCAATCACTATAATAACTTATTGTCTTTTTTTAGTACCTTATGGCTACAGGCACAGTTTGGAAGTACCTTATGACAATAATTGTACTTGTATTTCTTTCCCATAGACTGCATCATGAATTGCAATAATGAACTATGTGTTCGGAAACCATTAATTAGGTACTAAGCTTTATTTGATCACAAGCGCATGATGCAAATTCTGTAAGTGGGTAGGCATGCAGCAAGATGATGGACACATGAAATGTTATGCGCGAGCGAGCGAGCGAGCGAGCGAGAGAGAGAGAGAGAGAGAGAGAGAGAGAGAGAGAGAGAGAGAGAGAATAAACTTACTGGAACCACTTGAGAAGAGGAATCCACATTGAAACAAAATTCTAAATTTAGTCAGTGTCCAACTAAGTTGTTGATTTTGACTTGGTGGACACGTATCTAACGTGTATCCACATTGTATAGTGATGATTAGATAGTCATGTGATAGTATATTGAGTATGAGATATATGCTCCACATATGTTCTGGCACCTGTTTCTATCGCTGCATGAGATTTTCTGTTATAAAGAAGGACAAAATTTCCTTTATTGTGAATGTATCACAAAGTCAGTCCCCCTTCTACCTGAACGCACAAGCAAATCTTAGCCTGTAATTAATATAAGGTAAGACCACTATCTACACCCTAAATCATTTATAGCCTGAACATACATTAGTGTAGCTGTTAATCAATGTATATGTTTGTTTCTTGAACATATGATTTTACATGTAGGTTTCTGACGCTTCCAAAAACTTATGTTTGTCTGAGTAAGAAAAATGTCTTCTCTAACAATTATTTTTAGTTGCTCGCTTATAATTGTGGGCTTGATTTTCATAACCATTTGTCTATATCATGAATTCAATAGGCAGTACAACAGTTGTTCTTTGGCCAGTGGTAATCAATACATACAGGAATCATGAATCCTACCTGTGTTAATTGTCTAAACTTCTAGTTTGCCTGATGCTGCTCACTTTTCTTAGAAAGTACTATCCTCTTTTCCGATTCTAATTGAAGTTGGTAGTGGGATAGGGACTGTTAGGTTTTCAGGATCCTAAAATTCAGATATATATATATGCTTTGACCAAGAGTTACTTTGCAGGTCAATATTGATTTTGAAACAGAACCTATAGGTACCTCGAAAGATGGAAAGAAGGTTTACTTCAAGGATATTTGGCCATCCAATGAAGAGATAGCAAATGTAAGCTATTCAGCCATTTCTTTCTGTTTATGGTAAGATGATTCATCAGAAACTAACACAGGCTCTAAACTTTTGAGATTTGAATTTCTTCAGGTTGTGCAATCCAGTGTGCTTCGAGACATGTTTAAGGGTACATATGAAGCAATTACGAAAGGAAATCCCATGTGGAATCAGCTATCAGTGCCATCCAGCACACTCTACACATGGGACCCTTCGTCAACATACATTCACGAGC
Source organism: Areca catechu (assembly GCA_021397845.1). NCBI lineage: Eukaryota > Viridiplantae > Streptophyta > Magnoliopsida > Arecales > Arecaceae > Areca > Areca catechu. The sequence goes on along the minus strand of CM038049.1, from coordinate 151,970,785 downwards.
CTCCTTATTTCAAGGCCATGACCATGTCTCCTCCTGGTCCACATCCTGTGAAGGATGCATATTGCTTACTAAACTTTGGAGATAGTATCACAACGGACCACATTTCACCAGCTGGAAGCATTCACAAAGATAGCCCTGCTGCCAAGTTTTTGATGGATTGCAGTGTTGAAAGGAAAGACTTCAACTCATATGGTAGCCGCCGTGGTAATGATGAGGTGATGGCGAGGGGAACATTCGCCAACATTCGCCTTGTGAACAAGTTTTTGAAGGGAGAAGTGGGGCCTAGAACAATTCACGTTCCCACAGAGGAGAAACTCTCTGTGTTTGATGCTGCCATGGTAATTTATACAAAACCTCTCATATCTTAGTTTTTAGGATTTCATATGTTTTTGTTAAATTTTTGTATGTCATTGTTGCTCTAGTTCTAATATTTTCCAAAATGCATTATTTGATTAATTATGCCATTGTGAACAGAGGTACAAAAGTGAGGGGCATGACACGGTCATTTTGGCTGGTGCAGAATATGGAAGTGGAAGTTCTCGTGATTGGGCTGCAAAGGGGCCAATGCTTCTGGTAAATATCTATATATTCCTTTGTTTGTCAGCAGGAAAAAGCTGTCTTCTCTGGGTATTTGTCTTTACTGATCATCTATATCATTGGCATATTTTTAAATGGTTGGTTTCAGGGTGTGAAAGCAGTGATTGCCAAGAGCTTCGAGAGAATCCACCGTAGTAATCTTGTGGGCATGGGAATAATTCCACTATGTTTTAAGCCCGGTGAAGATGCAGAAACCCTCGGCTTAACAGGCCACGAACGTTACACCATTAACCTTCCAAGCAGTGTGAGTGACATCAAACCTGGTCAAGATGTCACAGTTGTGATGGATAATGGCAAGTCATTTACATGCACTGTCCGCTTTGATACGGAGGTATGAAGAGAATTTCTAGTGAAGTATGTGTTATGAACAATTTTTGCTAGTTACCTCCATGTTTGGAGGTTGTGCATCCATTCACAAAGCTTCTTGTTACTACAGGTTGAACTGGCATATTACAATCATGGTGGAATTCTGCCATTTGTCATTAGGAATCTGATCAATGCGAAGCATTAGTTCAGACGATGTCTGGACATGAAGGTAAAACGACGGATATGATCTTGTATGACAGTGTTATTCATTCAAGGTGCTTCAGTTTTGTGCCTTGAGGCATACAGTTTATGTTATGTTGTCTTGGGTTTTTTATTCAAACCTGCCCAAGAAATAAAAGTGCATGACGGGGAGGAAAAGGACATGCGAGATGTCTAAATATATTATGAGATGTTTCGTATTCACAGCACAAGGTGCATACGTTGTGTGCTTCATGAGATCGATGTTCATTATTGGCAGATAAAGTGCAGACCATTTTGATGTCATATGAGTGTTGTTTTTCTTGTTTTGGCATTATGTCTATATCCAGAAATTTTCCATGTGATTAGCAAATAGAGAATCATATTGGTACTAGTCGACCAAGCTTTGAATTTGGAGAGAAATTGGACTATTTAGTTGTTCAACCTTGGTTCTCCAGAGGTCATTAGCATCAGCACAGTCAAGAACTTGAATTGCTAGTCACAAAGTTGATAATTAAAAGTATTGTTCTTATGCATGCTAGTATGTTGTTTTATTTTAGTAATGAGTAAGGCCAATGGTGTTGCTGATTGGATGGCCTTCTATATGGTATGGTAGAGCATATCGGGAGGATTGTTTGGATCAATATGTTAGATTTATCTTTAGCTTTTTAGGATATTCTTCTTTTTGATTTCTTTGATTATATTTATATTAGAATTGTATGAGTGATTTGTCTTTATCAAAAAGAAAAAAGAAAATCTCCAGTGAAGCAGGTTTTCATTCATTTATCGTCTTTATTTTACTACATGTCAACCGGTTCTATCTGCTGTTTTGTTATTGAGGTTTATCAGAAGGATATGCTTACACAATTAAAAGGGCTGTATAACTTTTCCAGGACGCTAATTAGATTTGATTCTCCTACAGTTTCCGACCTGTGCTCAGAAAGTCGTGCTATTCGTTCCATACATAGAATGATTAGGGCACATACTATCACAACCTATATTTAGAAAAAAGGATTTTTGTGTATGTACATTGATAGATATCTGAAATTATGCGAATACTTTTGCAAATTTTCTATTAAAATAATAAAGACCTTTATAAATTATCCTTTTTTGGATGTATATTTTATATAATTCTAAAATTGCATCAATACTTATAAATTTAGTGTATGTATACACCCTTCTACAAGTTATTTCTTTTTATACACATTAAAAATTAATTCTTTTTATAAGCATATATTTATGAATTGTTTCTTTTTTCATGTATATTCTTATAAATTATTTTTTTTACATGTATATTCTTAACTCAACAAAAGTAAATGTGCAAAAAAGTACTCTATAATGATATGCATGCAAATCATAAATTTGCAAGGGTATATGTACACTTGTAGATATTTATAAATATATGCATGAAAAAACTACTTAAAAAAAAATATAATTTTATGTGGTAAAATTGAAAAAATGATTTGTACTTAACTGCTATATGCTGTGTAACCTTAAGTGCATTTCTATGGGCATTAACTTGTAGCTTTACATTACTCAGGTTGTACGCCTCTTCATATAGAAAAGGTTCTGAGATATGTAGCATCATTTTAGCATCACTTTGTTTTTAAAGAGAATTATATAGCTTATTGGCACTTCTTAGTATTGACAGTGGTTGGGTACGCACATTGGAGTGTAGTTTACTATTCTAAAATTTCTATTTTCACCTAGCTTCAAAAGTTTGAAATTTTGATTTGTACTAAAGCTAGAAATTGAATATTTTAATCTTTAAGTGGCTTGATTTATTTTGTTTTTATTTTTATTTATTTATTTATTTATTTATTTTTTTGGGGAGGGGGGGTTGTTACGATGGGGTCATTAGACCAAAACAAAACAGCTGAAACATGAAGAAACTAAAACCTGATAAAACAAACACCCCTGGCATCAGCAAGAAACGAATCTCGAAATGTTGAGGTAGATCAATGACAGAACGCAAATCTTTATTCTAAATCACCCCAAATCTGGCAAGAGAATCGGCTAGGTGGTTTGCTTGCCTATAAGCATGAGAAGCTGTAAAAAACTGCAAAGAAGTTGGACATTGAATTATATCTGATGATGAGGATAGAGTGAGAGACAATCGCTGAAACTCCTTCCTATGTGGCAGAGCACTTAGGTGGGATGCTGTGGACTGATTTTTCTCTGGGTTTCATTATTTTTCTTTGGGTTTCATAATTTTTTATTTTTTAACTTTATTGAATGTATTCATATTAAAAGGGTGCGAATTCTTCGTCACATTATATATATATACAGTGGCCATAAAAATTCCCTCCTAGGTTGCACGAAGCTCTATTTCTAACATTGAGTTAGCTTAGGTTCTTCTCACCCTAACTCTCATGACCAGTCTTATAATAAATCCAGCCCCTGTCTCATTGAGTTGCCGGTGCCCTATTTCTGCAGGTCAATAGTTGCTTCATGGCATAGCAAGGTGAGTGATTTGTACAACCGAGTTTTGTTTCTCATATCCCATATGAGCAGCACAGGTGTCAATAAGATTTTGAAGCGAGCTGGAAGGAGGTATTTCAGGATCTTGATTTCTAAGCTCCTCCCACGCCTGTTGAGCAAGGGAACAACTAATCAAACAATGATTAATATCTTCTATTTCATCATTGCAAAAATCTCAGCATACATTGTAATGAATTAAAAGTCCTCTCACTTCCAAAACCTCCTTGTAAGGCAGCCTTCTCCAATTAGTTTTCCACCAGAAGAATTTGACACGGGGAACTACTGCCATTCTCCAAAGCCATGTGAAATTGTTATGAGAAAGTCCTCCAGATCATTTAATATAGCCGAGTAAACATCCCTTGCTTTCTAATTAGATGATCTTGCTGCAGACCAAGCCAGCCTATCCACATATGGATATCTTGGAAATGCAATGGAAATAATTTGCATAACAAGATCCTCTGAAAATAATTGGTGCAACAGGTCATGGTTCCAAGATTTATCCATATTCATCAAATGGGAAACTTTCCAATCAACCTGAAAAGCTAATTATTTATAAGAATACATTGATTCTCATGCCATCACCAATTTGCTAGTTTACCGTTAGTTAAACCCATTTAGAAGCAGAAGAAATAACCTTCGTTATAATGTACCTTTCCTAGGTTGATATGCATTCCAACCAAAAAAATTATATTTTGCAGCTACCAAAGCGCCGTAAATAGAGTTTTCATTGAGAATGAAAGCCCTGGCAGCCTTGCCCATGAAAGCTTCTTTGCGAAGGTAAACTTCTACATGCTTTTTTCTAGATTGTTAGGTGGCACTTCTTAGCACCAGTTTCATATCCCCATAAAAGATTTAAAGACTTTTCCAGATCATTATATTAAAGTCAAAATTATTAAAAATCAGGTCATAAATTAGTCAGCAAAATCCTCTCCATCTCAGCATAGAAAAGATCACAAAAACAATTCATGCACAGGCTGATCTTGATTTGGTTTTTCATTTTATAATTATAAAAAGAGATATTCTGTAGATTCTTTTTTTTTGATTTAATCTTCCACTTCTAGAATTGTAGGAGGAGATATTATAGATATTGGTCTTCCATTCCATAATTGTAGAAAGAGATACTATAGAAAATTTCGCTCTTGATTTGCTCTCCTATTTCTAGAATTGTAGGAGATATGCTCTCTATTTTATCTCATATTCCATAATTGTAGGAAGAGATATTATAGAGAATTTCTCTCTTGATTTGGTCTTCCATTTCTAGAATTATAAGAGGAGATATTCTTTCAATTTTATTTCTCATTTCATAATTGTTGAAGGAGATATTCTCTCGATTTTGCCTTCTATTCCATAATTATAGAAAGAGATACTATAGAAAATTTTTCTTGATTTGATTTTTAAAAGTATAGAAGGAGATATTCTTAATTTTTCTTATATAAATTTTAAATATGAGATTAATGAAATGCAATGAATTCCCAAATAATTTCTGTACAATTTTTTTTTTATATTAAGCATAGATGAAGGAACTAAAGTATTAAGGAGATGAATATTAGTTGAAGCAAGAATAGATTGTAATAAAACCAACCTCCCTGCCTATGAAAGGTAATGCCACTTCCAACCCATCACATTTATGTAATCTATCAAATAAAAAATCATGGTCCTAGGCTACTTGATAAAGGAACACCAAGGTAGTTCCATATACCTTCTTTAATGGGAATACCCAGCATAAAAAGAAACTGCTACTTTTTAATAGGATCGATCTTTTAACTAAATTGCATTTAAGATTTTTGAATGTTCACCTTTGGTTGGATTGATAGCAATAATCATAAAGAGTTCTTTGTAATATAGCAACATTCCTTTTATTATTTTCGACCATAATAAGCAAACTATCAGTAAATATTAAATGAGTGAAGTAGGGGCCTATTGGCTTATGTTAATATCCAGTTAGTGTCTTGTAGTATACTACAATCTGCATTGATTTAGAGAGCATATTAGTACACATTATGAACCAAAAAAGGGAGAAAGTGGACATCCTTGCCTAAATGCCATTGATGAAGTAAAAGATGTTGAAGGGCTGCCATTAACAAGCATAAATAATGATGGATTAGTGATGCAAGCTATTATCCATCTTGTAAATTTTGAATAAAACTCATAATGGACTACAAGTATGAAGATATTTCTATGATAGCCTACCATACTCTTTTCTCATATATGCTTTGATCACCATTAAAGAATTCATATACAATTTCATAAAATTTTATAACTCATCAATCTTCAAAGGATAATCACATTAAAAAAATAAATAATACATAAAATTATAAGTAAAAGTTTAAAATGCAAAAAGAGTCATGGATCCTCAATGCATCACAATAGAAAATGAGAGATGTGAACATAATTTCCATCTACTCAATTCAACATTGAATCAAAATCCTACAAATTATTATCCAAAAGGAATGCTAAATTTTGATTGAAATTTAGAAAAACTCTATTGACCTCTCTTGATGATGATGGCAAGAAAGAAACTCAAAAGATCCATTGAATGGATGAAGGAGAAAATTATTTTCTCTCTCCTCTCTCTCTCTAACCCTCTTCTCGTTCCTCCTTGCCTTCCAAGTAGTAATTTTTAGATGAAGATTTAATAGGAGTTAGGAAAATTATGAAACAAAATTAAGAAAACTATCAAATTTGATAATTTACATTCTAGTCAACTCTAAAAGTCTCGTACAAATTAGAAAATGGCCGGTCAATCATAGCCGTCCTATCTATACATTACATGTTTCTTTTCTTGATATAGGGCTTATAATATTATCTATAGTGGAGAATAATAAAATAGTTGAGATAAGTTATTTTAGGCACTTCAATAGTTCTCTCAGACATATTTGTTAACTTAGTTCAACTTATTTGAAGATAATTTAGATCATCGAATATTGTGATTTCAGATAATAAGATGAATATGTGAATTAAAATTCTAAAACTCTCTTTTAATCATAATTTTTTCATATTTGATTTATTTTTTTTTTTCAAAGTTTAGACTTCGTTAGTTTTTTCTTTGGAATGTTGATTTTTTTTTCCATCCAAATATTTGACATGAAAGAGAAGCTTTACAACCATAATATACATATTTTAAAATTTTAATTTTATGTATTAAATATGGATAACTACCTATCATTGATTGCTTTTTTTCTTAATTAATCAACTCAATCTGGAAATTAACCCAGATGACAACATTCATGACTTGCTAGACATAGGAAGGCAAATTAGGCAAGAGAAAAAAAGAGAAAAAAATCTAACTTGCTAGCAATAAGGTTATCTTATTTGGAAGGAGTAGGAGTGTGAGATGAAGATGGTAGATAGTTGTATAGTGTAGTAGGGGGTAGATAGTTATAGGGTATAGTCTTTGTCAGATTAAAAAGAAACTTCTCTAGATTTTTTTAAAAAAAATCTTCCAAGATCAAGCTTGTCATCTCGAAATCTCCAATCTACTCCTTCCCTCTCCTCATAATGTATCGTCTTTTAGGTGGATCAATTTAGAAGTTCTTAAATAATAAATATTTTTTTTTCTAATTGACTTAATCAATATGCTGTATTTCTCTTCCAAATTTGTATTCAAGTAATTGCCTTGGTAGGGCCCATTGGTGTTACTAATCCATTAAACAAAAACTTTTACAAGTTATTTAGTTTAAAGTTTAAACTGCTTGAAATGATGTTGATGTTATATGGTCTTGGAAGATCGAGGCTCGCTCTCATGTAGCTCTCTTCTGGTGTAAGGTGGCCTAGGAAGATTACCATTCCATAAATCATGATATTGATGAAGCTTTAATATATCACTTAAAATTTGTTTGGGTATTTCTATAGGTATGGGACTTATTGGCCCATACAATTTGTAGCCTTCTAAAGGTATGAGAATTGCTTATCAATTTAATTGATAATCGATCAAGCAGATAGGCTTGGTCAAGCCAACTAAGAAGGATATCTCTTGTTACAATATGAATAGAGGCTTCCTTTTTATATGTGAAAATATAGATGTTGATGCCCTTATTGTAGTGCCCACCAACAACCACCTATCTTGGAGTATTCTAGTTGGGCCACCACCTTGGCAAGTCTGATTAGAGGGAGGGCAAGATGACTGCTCACTCTTTTTATTCATCTTTTCTTATTTAAACCACTGACCCACTCTTTCTTCATCCTCCGCTCTCCCACTTTCTGCTATGCTATCCTTTTTTTCTCTCTTTATGATGACTATTGTTGAGCTCTATTGTATACCACCACCTGGTCAATGGCTAAGTCTTTCCTATTATATCTTCTCCTTTCTAATTTCTCTTTCTCCCCACCGACCCTCTCTCTTCTTACAACTTTATTTCTCTCTCCCCTTCTCTTTCTCCCCTTATAGACAGGCCAAGTACCTCCACTCTCTTTCTATTCTCTCTCATCCTTTTCTTTTGATCATAAAGAGCAATGGACCAAGATCTACTTCCCCTTTTCCTCTCTTTATTTATCTTTCCCCTTCTTTCTTCCTGTCTATCTCTCTTCGTATCTCTTTCTCTTCTCTCTCTCTCCCCTAAGTTAGGCTAAATTTAGGTCACATACTCTCTCTTCTCTCTCATTCCTATTTTTGGCCCTTGTTATGGATCATTCTTCATCTCACTTCTCTACTTTCTCTCTCTTCACTCTCATTATATTTTATTTGGATTCTCTCTTTAACCAAACTATAAATATTCAAGACTTGGATCCTTAGATCATGATTGACATCCTTGATCTCTTCTTTCATTCTTGAGTAACTCCCTAAATAGAGTTAGTTTAATCTTGTATAGGTGGACAATAGTCTATGTTAGAGAGTACTAGCATAGGATTTTTTCTTGACCCACTAATTAAGGTAAATTCTGGTTCTTTGTTTCTTTAATTTAAATATTATGATTAAGTTGTACAAAATCTATGATTGTGGTTAGGGTTGAAAACTAGATTTTGGCAATCTAAAGAATTGAAAAATTAGTAAATAATGATTCAAATTAATGAGAAAGATAATTTCTAGAGTATTTACATTATATCTAGGTTAATGACTACTATACATATATTGATTAAGAACATGTCTTAGAAAAATATTTAATATAGACCTAGTAGTAGACCCTCAAAAGAGTGTGTCATGTAGGCTGATAAGGGATTCTAGCTTTAATTAAGTACAAGATATATATTAAGAACCTGATTAGTAGACTAAAGTACTTGGCCAGTAGGTTGAAGTTGTATTTCGCTAGTAGGCTGACATATATAGTAAACAAGCAGAGTATTATAAAAAAGATACGAGGACCTAGTATTTGGGATGTAGATCAAAGCACCAAGAGTGCTGTATGAAATAATAGGGATATAGGTCAATATTCCAAGGGTGAAGGCCATAACACCAAGGGTGTAGGTTGAATCATTAAGGATTAAACAAAGTTTCTAGGTTGCATATTTGGGGGACGGGGATGAGAGCTATCATCTTAGTATGAGATTTTTAGTAAAGTAGAATCTAAGAAGGATAGCTAGATTGCAATTACCATTATCTAGAATGTGAAAGTAATAGCACTAATCAAAATATAGTATAATAGAAAAAAGGTAAATATAATGTATAGCAATAGTGATACATATAGCATAAGCTAGCAAAGAGTAGTACACCTATCTTCCACAAGTAGAATGTGAGTAGACTTGTTCATTTAGCATGCTTGGTCAGGTTTAGGTTGGGCTTGGCTTAAGATATAACTAAACTTAGTTCTACGCTTGGTTTTTTTTTATTCGACTTTTGAGTCTATTTTCTAGGCCTAAGTCTAATACTTGAGCTTCAAGCTTTGGTCTATGATTTTGGACTTACTTTTTTATTTACAAAATATGGAGTGCAAAGGAAGGAGAGGAGAAAGGGAAGAGAGAGGATGACGACGAGGAGGAGACTGGAGAAGGATGGAGGATGATAAAGGAGGAAGAAGGGGGAGGAGAAGGATGGAGGATGATAGAGGAGGAAGAGGGGGAGGAGGAGGAGAATGGAGTAAGGAGGTGGAGGGAGGAGGATGAAGAGAGGACTAGGTGTGGACTGGACTGGACAAAATCTAAGTATGGCTCATTTAACAAACGTGCTCAAATTTTAGATCGAGCCTAATTCATCAAGCTTAAAATCTAGGTCCAGGACCATCCAAAATGCTTCATGCTTTAGTGGGCTGAGTGGATCATCTGGTCCACAAAGAGATCTAAATATAGGAAGAATAATAGCATTATCCAGAATATAGGAGCAGTGAAAGGGAGATAACTACTATGCATGGTAATAGTGGTCCACATGGAGCAAACTAGTAAGGATAAATATTAAAGCTATGTATTTACATATATCTCAGTGATTAATAGAAGCCTTAATAAGTATAAAGTTATAATTTTGAGAAGAGGTCTTGTACTAATCAAATAACTAGTAAGTTATTTTATTTTCTACTTATTTTCTTTATGTTTAATTAGTTTTTAGGTGGCATTCATTAGTATAGTGCTATAGTTATTGTGCACTTCCTCGAGAAAGTAGTAATCTAGTAGCAAAAGTCATTGAAGATCAAGGCAGTAGAATCCATTTCTATTCATCTTTTTTTTGTTCATATGCCAATGGCATGCCCTTGCATTGTTCTAGGTCTATGATCCTTCTCCATTCCATCTTGAAGGAGAAAAGAAGGAGCAATAAGTTCCCTGACATGCCTAATGAGACATGAGTAACTACTAAGATACAACTACAAAAGAAGATTTATGCTTAGTTAGGCTCGTTGGGAAGTCTAATCGATAATATTGTTGATGAATCCTAAGTACTCCAAATAGACTCCGCGAGCTCAACTAAACGTAGAAGTTCATGGCGAGTAGACTAGTTCTAGTCTTCTAAGGGTTCTTGGTTATGAAGGACAGATTTCTTAAGTAGGATTCTTGGTTTTAGATTCCATATGGAAGAAAGCTAGTATGATTTATTGAAGGAAATTACAAGCCAAGTGGTCACTTTGTTAAAGCCATTTATAGAATAGTAAAAGTCTTCCTTGACTTAATTTGATCATAAAACAAGTCAAGAGACTTGTTACTATACTCTCTAATATATCAATACAAAACATCGCAATATCCACTACTTAACTCTATTATGAATATGGCTAATGGTAGCCCTTATATGATGAATGAATTAACATACTCTCATCTACATTATGGAAGCATCAAGATTTGGTGAAGCTTGACCTCCAAAATTATATATTCTATAAGAAGGAAAAGGCCAAATACTTCATTTTTGAATCCTCAACGTCTAAGGATCAAGATGATGGAGATGATTTTTTGCTGATGAATATGGATCAAATAAGTCAAGCTGAACTAATGATTAGTGATGCTTTAGTTAATATCAAGCTAACTTTAGAACCTAGGATGAATTTTGACCATCCAAATCTTTGGCTAAGTGCATGGGAGAATAACATTGGCTTGGAAGTTATCTTAGGATATATTCCTATACTAGAGATGGATCATACTTCTAGTACAACGGCTAGGGCATAACCTGTCAAATAGCCAATGGCATATATTCCTTTGATATCAAGGACTAGGGGGCATTGGCCATATTGGGCACCTTTCCATCCAAATTAGCTATGCATGTTGAATCCTTGGATTGAAGGGCAAGCATGGCAATAGGTCTTGCCTCTACCAACTCCTCCATAGTAGTTACTGCTCAAGTTTACCTTTTCTAGAGGTAACATTATCAACTTCTTCAATAAGTGAAGTGAGTGATTGATATGTCTGTAAGATCATGATCTTTAATTGAATGATTGCCAAGTCTAAAATTTGACCATCGATTGGCAAGATAGGGAGGCAAAATATTATTCACACCATATCTAGACTGGTGATTGTAATTTATAGATCAACAACAAGTCTAGAAAGTCATGGTGTGGACTTGGTAGTAGTAGGTCTTCAAAAGGAACATCCTGTACAAGTTGAATAAGTGATTCTAGAGTGATGGCAACTTTGATTAAGTACCAAGGCATTTATTGTGAATTTGTTCAGTAAGTTGAAATGCTCAGCTAGTATGTCGAAGTTGTGCTCAACTAATAGGTGAATTTGTGCTCGATTAGTGGCAAAAGACTCAACTAGTAAATTGAGTACTAGTAGAATGATATGAACCTCAAAGTGAGTACCAAGATCATGCTGAAACACCAAGGGTTAGGCCAACATATTAGAGGTGTAGGCCAAAATATTAAGGGTGCAGACTAAAACATGAGGATGAAGACTGATTAAGTACCTAGGATGTTGACTAAGGAAGACAAACGTTATCAATCTAAGATAAAATCTAGTGGAGTGAAATCCAAGAGAGTGGCTAACGAGCAATTACCACTATTTATAATATGAGAGGAGTGGTAGCACGGTTCTAGAATGATGCCAACTTTGATTAAATACCAAAGCGCAGATTGAGAATTTGATCAGCAAGCTGAAATGTTCAGCCAATATGTTGAACTTGTACTCGACTAATAAATGAATTTGTGCTTGGTTAGTAGACAAAATACTTGACAGTAGGTAGAATACTAATAGAATAATGTGAACTTCAATGTGAGTACCAAGATCATGTATAAATACCAAGGGTGTAGGCTAAAACATCAGATATATGGGCCGAAATGCTAAGGGTGCAGATTGAAACATGAGGATGAAGATTGAGTACCTGGGACGCTGACCAAGGGAGGCAAAAGCTATCAATTTAAGACAAAGTCTAGTAGAGTAAAACCCAAGAGAGTAGTTGCGAGTAATTACCACTATCTATAATATCGGAAGAGTGGTAGCACTATATAAAACGTAGGAGTTGTGGAAGAGAGGTAACTATTACATGTAGTTATAGTGGCTTATGTGGTGCAAGCTGGAAAGGACAAGAGTCAAAATAGAATAATATATTTATCTTATTACTACCTAGAACATGGAAGGAGTGGTAGTACTACCCACAATATAAAAGTAATAGATAGAAAGTAACTACCATGCATGGTACAAGCTAATAAGATAAGTATTAAAACTAAGCCATGATACCTATCTTAATGATCAATTAGAGTCACTTATAAGTATTAAGTTGTACCTTTGAGAAGTGGCTCTTCATCAACCAAACAACTAGCAATTTATTTTATCCTATAGTTACTTTTCTTTATTTTTAGTTACATTTAACTCATAGTTGTTAATGTAGTGCCATAGTTATCACACCCTCCTTGAAGGAGGTGCTATCTCAGGAGTGAAAGTCTTTGAATGTTAATACAGTAGAGCCCACTACCATCCAACCTTTCTAGTTTTCCCTATCCTTTTTTGCAAGCCCATATTTCTCCTTCCCCATCCAATCCTGAGGGAGAGAAATATAGATTTTCTTATTTGGTTAATCGAATATCTTAGATATGATTGTAAGCCGAGTTGACATGTTTGATTGGTTGAATTACCGTAGAGGTAAGGATCTCTATGCATGATTATCTTTGCATTGGTGCCACCTTAGTTGACTCGCTTGTTGATCTCATGGATGCCTCCTTCAAAGTTGCCATCACCATTTATCGAGATTTGTCTCCACCACTACCTTGGATATACAACCCTGATGACTTGGAGATGTCGCCCAAGGGCCAACTAGAGATTGGCTCCTTTTCTCTGGCGATATTTGTGTTGGTTTCTTCCAAGTTCCATGTTGCTAGCCCCATATTGTTGGTTAAAACGAACATGGAAAGGTAAAAGAGGACCCCTGCTTAACTATACTTATGAGTAAGAAAGTCATTCCTTATAATTAGGACCAAGTTTGATGTCTGCAATGAAAGGATAACAAAAGTGCTATTTTTCAAATAAAAATAGATTCAATTGGCTTAGTTCCCAAATTGGCATAAGGTTGCATTTGGTGCATCATCAGGCAATCCTAGATTGTCGATAATATGAATTGTCAGTAATGTAGATTTTTAGTAATGTTGATTATTATATTTGGTACATGCAGATAATGTTATAGTAAAATTACTAGAAATTTTAATTGACCTATTTGGTACGACAATCATATTGCTGGCAATATGAAATCTAATTTTTAAAATATCCCTAAGTCAAATCTATTAAAAATTTATATATTTATCAGAAAATATCAATTTTATAATTCATATTATTACATAAAATAATATTTACTATTGGAAAAATTCTGCTTGGCTCAAGGATATAAGACCCAAGTCAATAAGCCTAGCTAGACAGCCCTGTTATGTACCTACCGACCATTCATCGGACTTGGTCTGCATGTTTGTTGACCATTCACTGGATTGAATCCTTATTTAGCTAATGATCCCCTCCCGGCTCCAATATTTTTGGACATCTCGATCGCATGCTTGATGCATGGACGGTCCTATTGTCTGACCAACCCCTCATCAGAGAAACTGGCGCCCTTCCTAACCAACTAGACTTAGCCAAGTACTGCTCGTTGATTGTCTTCGTCCCATCCATTCTCCGTAGCGATCGATATCTCCTCATCAATTAGTCCTTCAAAGGTATCGGCACATGTTCACTTTTGACCAGGATAATCTGATCAAGCATTTTCTGGCCGACCATCCCTCAGCTTCAATAGAAGTGCTCGAACCAATCCCTAGTCCTTGTATCTGATGGCGAGCAGGACTTCGAACAATATTCTTGCTTGAACCTTCTGAAAGTTAGCACAATAGAAGCTCGTCCACTCCTTAGATTGCATGACCATAAAGTTATATCACGCTCTATGATCAGTCACCGCTAGTACATCTTTGCAATCAAGGAAAGTATGAGCAGACTCATGTAGTAGTTAATATTATTATTAAGAAACATAGTTGATTCCTTACAAAGAACAAAGCTCCAATTAAAAAGAGCGGACATTCTGTATAGACAGGAAGATCCCCTAGCAGCCTGCATGATGGAATCTTTAGCCTTGTCACCTTTCACCAAATCCTTTAAGATATTTTCATTCCAAAAATGCCTTTATCCCTTGCCTACAAAAAAGACCCCCCTGGGAGTCTCCAAGGTATATAAAAACTCTTTCTCGCACTCCTTATACCGTTGTGCTGGAAATTTGACTTGAGCATTAGAGGGTCCTCGTTGGAATACCTACTGGCTGGGACATTTTTGCAGGTCCCATCTCCTGGAGATCCTCTCTTACTACCAGCTCCAGCACATCTGGCGCCCGATAAATTTTAGCACCAACATTAACTATCAAAAAGAGAGAGAAGTATAGTAAAAAAATTAAATATTACAAAAGTAATAAATCCATGAATTAAATGAATTTATTACTAAGTTAGCGGAGAGAATAACTAGCGTGAGAGGTGGAGTCACTTGTAGCTAGGATATGTTGGAGAGGGAATACGAAAGGGTAGCTCTTATCAAAAAAAAAGAAAGGATAGCTTATATATAATTTTCTGGAAGGATAATTTAGTCTAAAATTTTAATTGTAAAATTATTAACATCCAAAAAATTTTATCAAAGAGAATAATGTGATATAACTTTTAAATTGCTAGTAATTTGGATAGATTATGTTATACCCTACCGGCTCATCGCCGAACTGGACCGGCCCCTTGCTGCAGCCCGATCGGATCGTCCTTCTAAAGCTCCGACGGACACTCTCCCTTTGAAGTCCAACCCACTGAAGTTGATGCCCTGATGATCCACTTCAGCTGAGGTCCGACCCACTGCTCTCCCTCTGAAGTCCGATCCATTGAAGTAGAGGACCTGATGACCCACTTCAGCTGAGGTCCGACCCACTGCTCTCTCTCGGAAGTCCGACCCACTGAAGTAGAGGCCCTGATGACCTACTCAGTTGAGGTCCGACCCACTGCTTTCCTTCGAAAGTCCGACCCACTGAAGTAGAGGCCCTGATGACCTACTTCAGTTGAGGTCCGACCCACTGCTCTCCTTCGGAAGTCCGACCCACTAAAGTAGAGGCCCTGGTGATCTACTTCAGCTGAGGTCCGGACCACCTGCTCCTGCTGAAGTTCCGACGAACACTCCCTTCGGAGGACCGACTGGCCCTCCCAATCGGCGTTCGATCGATCTGCTTCAGGAGCCCAGAGAATTCTAGAAACCTCTTTCTGTTACAACGGAATCCTGCCACATCGACACCACTGCACCACTATCTCCACAATGCTGCCCTATTCGGGCGCCATATGGCCACTCTCCAGATTTTTCTAGGGGCAGATTAGTTTTTTCCGGCTCCTCCCCTAACAGATTTTGGACTGTTCCGTACCTATATAAGATAACCGGGGGACCTCGTTTTGGGCTAAGTACACTCTTCCCTCTCGATACGCTGCTTCTCTGATTCCTCCATTTTGTTACCTTCAAGCTCTTGCTTACTTAAGTATCGAAGTATCCCCGTCGGAACACCACCGGTACTTTGGAAACTTTGTTGCAGGTCGACCGGAAGAAAAGCGCTCCAGTCCAGCCGTCCGACCCCATTTCAGGAGAAATCGCGGTAACAGATTGCGACCTACCAAACACTCCCTAAAAATATTGTGCATGAAATATAAAAGAAAATTCTAATTTAATATTAATAATATATTTTAATTTATTGTTTTCTATTTTTTTAGGAGTATTTATTTATTATCCAATATTTCTTAATTTATTGTTTTATATAATATTTTGGGAATCTAGCTTGAGGTGCGAATCCGGTTAACGGGTCGGATCAAGGATTGACCGAATACGGCAGGAAACATCCTTCCCGGTTCCAACGCGCGACGAGATCTTCTTATTTGAAGGCACAAGCCCGCCGCCCTCCCCGGTCTTCTCCCGCCGCTCCTCCTCTCCGGTGACCTCGGCGACGAGCCCGCCGACGTCTTCATCGTCCTCCTCCTCCTCCTGCTCCTTCGCATCCATTCCTCGCCATGGCCGGCGGAAGAGGCTCGGGAGCGGCGGAGGAGGACGAAGTCGACCACTATGCCGTCCTCGGCCTTCCCTCCGGCGAGGAAGGCGCCTCACTAACCCTCAAGCAGATCGAGAAGGCATACCGCGAGCAGTCCCGCCTCCGCCACCCAGACAAGCGCCCCGACGACCCCAACGCCACCGCCGACTTCCAGCGCCTCAAGTCCTCCTTCGAGCTCCTCAAGGACGAGTCCAAGCGCCGCGAGTTCGACGCCCACCTCCGCGCTCGCCGCGACCGCGCCCTCCGCGAGTCCGCCCTCAGCGGCAAGCGTCGCAAGCTCGCCGCCGACCTGGAGGAGAGGGAGCGCGCCGCGGCGGCGGCGGGGGAGGGGAAGGAGGAGGTCCTCGATCCGGCTGAGCAGGCCAAGCGCCGGGAAAAGGAGATTGCTGCCGAGCTGAAGAGGGAAATGGAAGCGTTTCAAGCCAGGAAGGTCTCTGAGAAGGCCGCTTCCCCTCCCACTTCGGTAAGATTCGAGGGTCGCTCATATCAGGGTTTCTAGGGTTTTACTCTTGGAACGAATTATTGGCTTCTTTTTTGATGGCTAATAATTGTTGCTGCTCTTGGAGAAATTTAGCTTTTTCCTGTCTCTTTTTCTTGTTTTCCGCCCTCAAAATAACTTTTCTAATGCAGAAGACTTATGAATTCCAACAGTTTTAAGGTGAGTTGATTGTTAGGAACGGATTGGGCTAATGATTACCATCCTTGGAAATAAAAATAATAAAAAAACTTTTTTATGCTTATTTTTCGTTTTTTCCCGTCAAAACAACTTTTTAATTTAGAACATGTAGCCTCCTGATGGATATGATCTTTATGTTTTCCCCAGCTTCCTTTTCTTTTCTCGTCAAATTAAATGTGATGTAGGAATTCATATTTGGTGACTAATTTAGCGTTGCAAAAAACGTTTATCGTTTCCGCAGACGACACATGAGGTATTGTCCACCTTGGCCCCCGCCCCATGGTTTAGCCACGGCTATACGGTTTTGCCCCTCAAAAGACGTACCATGTGGGAAGGAATTCCTTCCCAATATAAGCTAGAGTTCCTTCTTGACTTATAACCGGGATTAATGATGCCCTTCTACAGAAAGCATTGGCTCTTTTTATTTTTTATGCTTTTGGATGCAGAAGCATACATATACAGGAGGAGATTTATGGTTAGACTTATTTCATAAATGAATAACTTTGTTTGTGTATATTTTCAGCAGACAATGGGGAAAGAGAAGGGAGAGGAGAATCGTGGGATGGCAATGCTAGATAAGGAGAGGATATTGAAGGTCTCTTGGGAGAGAGACTTGGGGGATTATAGTGCTGTCAAGCTGCGAGAGCTGTTTGAGAGGTTTGGGGCAGTTGAAGATGTTGTGATAAGGACAAAAGGATCAAAAAAGAGGGGTTCTGCCATTGTCGTCATGGCTTCCAAGGATGCTGCAGTAAGTTTCTGTTCCTTTTCTAGCATTCAGTATGTATGACTATGGATATGTGACAATTTTGCTACATTTTTTGCCTTGTGATGGATTTGTGAAAAGCATTGAAAACTAAAATACTGTCTATAAGAAAAACATAATTATGCAACAGCAACCGTACTCATATTGCAGATGTAATCCATTCCCTAAAATCTTTATGAATCTTCTGTCCTGAGATTATTTGAACTTTACACGTTGAATTAGTGAAGTTGTATTTGAGAATTTAGGGAAGGCAATTTTAGATATGCAGAATCACTGGCCTATTAGAACCTAAGAGTATAATGGATAATAATTGATAGTCCTGGTGGAAAAAATGACTGGCCATGAGAAGTTAGGAGAGTGGCTTTATAATTAGGGGTAAAGAAGAACATAGATTGACTTTGCCTCTATTACTTATCAGTTGTTGTATATTGCATTATATCACTATTTTAATTGAATAAAACAGTATCACTTAATACATCTTATACCTATATTGTCATGACAACAAATTCTAATATTTAGATGAAGGTTTTAGAGGTTCTTGGCTAAAATATGTATTCAAATCAATACAACCATTTCCTTTAATTAAAAAAGGAGAAAATAAATCACCACAATTTTTTTTGTTGTCACTTGCTAATTGCTAACATACTTTTGTGATTTTTTAATGCTTTCTTAAAGTATACAAACCATTTTCTAAAAGATTCTTTAAAATGTTATCAAATCTATGCAATAATTTTCTATCTTTTGTTCCTAAGAAAAAAATTTGTCTGTTTAAACTCCTTTTTAGCTCTTCTCACAATGTCCTATTACACATTCTTCTAATTTCTGCTTTGTATTTTTTCATGATATCTTGTTGCACAAGTTCTTATTTCTTGAGTCATGTCTTCCTAGCTCTCTTTATAATATCCGACATTATTTTACTTCGTTCTTCTTGTTTGGCTCTTGGGAGAGGCTGAACAAGACATTAAGAGAGAAAGCAATTGCACTTCCCTTTGGCTCTTGAAGTTGGAGGAAGGTGGGGAAATGCTTGAGACCAGGATTCAATTCCTCTTCTGCAAGCATTTAATTTTAGGGAAGGGTTAGAAGGCATAGCATTCACAAACCACATTGCATACAAAATTAGAAGAAAAGCGCATGTTACACATGTATTTCAAGCATGGAAATAAAATATTTTGTATGTTGAAACAGTAACCATTTGCATCCATCTCATCTTGTTTTTCTTTACTTTGTCTGCAGTTGATGCAACTCTTATAGCTCCTGCAATATTCTCATTCCTCAGTCTTTCCGTCCTAGTCTTCTCAACCACCTATTTCAACAGTCTCTACCCATTATATTTGGCTTGCACACACATACACACACACATATATAAACTTTTGTGAGGGAATATATGCTGTTCCATGTATATATATATATATATATATATATATATATATATATAGTTGTATAAACATGTAGATATGTGTATATTTTTGTTGGCATGCATATATATTTATGTGTACGTATTTATGTATGTTTACTCAACAAGGAGGTTAAAATTTTAAGTACTTGACAAAATCCTAGAAAGTGATGAGTTAGTAGATACTGGAGATTATTAGTCATGCATGCAACGAACATGTTTCATTGAAAAATCATTAAATGTCAAAGAGTATCTGTAATTATGATGTTAATTAATAGTAGGGATATCATAATTTTTGTATGAATACACAAACGAAGAAAATGGGGGCATTATAGTTATGGATTATCTCTAATGCAAGTTCAGTAGGTAGGTGGAACATCTTCAAGAGAAGTATGGGTTATGAGGTTATGTCTTCTTTGATATTTTGCCTAACAATTTCTTTCTACACCATCATGTTCGATGCTCATATGTATTATTAAACTGTTGCCTTAAATAATATTGTAGAATAATATAGAAAACTTATTCAGCACATCTTTTTTCTGAAATAGTAATATTAGAGACACTAGTAAGAGATCTTGTCCGACACTTCTGTCATGTTCAACAGGAGGACACTTTTACATGGAATGCATGGTACTTAACATTAATTGTTTTGGTTTCTTTTATTTGTAATCGAAGGTAGAAGAATGAATTCCAAAAGTTCGATAAAGATCCATGCCTTGGTTTAATTAATATTGTGGGGTAGGATTCTCACTGTTAAGAATCCTTCTGGAATATAATTTTTGTCAACGAAGATGTCACCCATGTTAATAAAAAATTAGTGTTTCGACTGATTATTTTTTAATGTGTTTTCCTGGTCAACTTGATGGTGCCTTGAAGAAAGCCAACTTTGCTCCCAGTTTTGGTTCATGCTATCTGATTCATCAAGCCTTATAGGCTGTGATAGTGTCTTTTAGATAGTCTGTCATATTCTGTTTCCTGAGTGCCTGGTCATAGTTTTCTTATGTAGTGAATGGTATGCATTAATTGTAAGAGTCTGCACTTCTTAGGTAAGTTTTCTTATGTAACTAGCACATAACTAGTGTTCAGTTTAGATCGAGTTTAGGATTATATGGTAGCTTTAATACTGGCCATTTGTATAAATATGGGTGTCTCCTTGTTCATTGATGAATGAGAATATAATGATGAATGCACTTCTTGCAAAGGTTATCTTCTAATTCAAACATAACTGATTAACAATTCAGATAAAGATCAGAATTATATAGTACTTTTGGTCTTGGCCAGTATGTAGATTTGAATATCTTTTTCTTTGTTCATGAAGCGGAATTTTGTGATAGAAGTGGTGTTCAATTATAACATGTGAACTTTGCAATTTAGATATGTATCAGGGTCTATATATGCAAATAGAGGTTTCTCTGTTTTTATATATGGATTAGAATATTCAATAAACTTTTAAAAATATGGAAACCATAAGCTTATGTAGAACTCATGTAGCTTCTACTTATCTAATTCTGTGTCTTTATAAATCAGTAATGATCTGTAACTTGATGTCAGTTTTCTGTGAAATTGGTACAATTAGTGGCCAAGGACACTTCAAGCATTAAAGGGGTCTTCCATGAAACCTATGAAACCATTTGGCATATCTAAATGGTTCACATAGTTTAGGTTTTTTCTAAGTGGGATTACTCTTCTGTAATTTCTCCATACCTCAACATAGAGAGAATGAAAGGCTTGATATTGAGAACTATGATTGTCTGTAAGGCACATGTCTTGAACCATAGATTAATGGAAAGAAATATAAGAAACATAGCTTTCTCCCTGCTTTCTCTATCTGTCATCTCTTCTGATCCTCTTTATCTTCTTTTACCCTCTTGGTGGCGTTCTTTTTTTTTTTTCCCTCCACTTTATTGTGGTGCCCCACTTTCCCTTTCAAGCTCCTTGATTGGTAGGCAGTATTCTAGCAGGCATCCAAGTTTAGTTTGTGGCATGCCTGGGTGGTCTTTTACTTTGGCTTGGGGTGCCCCATGGTCATGACTTGGCCTTTATGCTTTCATAGCTTTCTGCCATCGCTTTTATTAGATGCTTAATTCCCACTGTGTTTTATGTATTTGCTCATATTCTTTTGCTGTTTGGGTTTTGTTGTATGCTTCCTGTGTCTGGGAGGTTGATTTTTTCTGTCCAATTTGTTGATTCTGCTTCTTTTGTAATGACATAAAAAGTGTTTGGTACATTTGCCCACCTTTTCATATAATGATATATAATACCTAGGCAACACCACAAAAGCAAGTCTTTTTTTGTGCTAATTCTTAATTGAACTTTGATATGCCATTCAAGAAAAATGATTTCTAGATCTAAGCTACTGGGGTGTATTTGTATGTGAACATTCTCAATATACACTGTATATGCTCATATATTCTGGTTTTATCTCAGGTAGCGGCTACGCACAGTATGAGTGGCAGTCTCTCAAATCCTTTGTTAGTTCTTCCTCTTCAATCTGCTTCTAATAGCTCTCCTGCAGGATCTTCTGAACCAATCAACTTAAGACTTGGCAACATTGTGGGTTCTGGTTTTCAAGATTATGAGGCTTCAATCATGAAGAAACTTCAAAAGGTATGTATTAGTTTTTCAGACTAATTCCTATCCTCAACTTTTGTTGTTTGGTGTTATTTCATCATATTGATGGTAGCCTCCTTTCGTATGGTATATGAACACGATAATCATATAGAGTAAAATATAAAAAATAAATTACAAAGCACACAAGTCGCCAAGATGGAATTTGATATACCGATATAGCCAAAAAAACAAAAAACAAAAGTCAGGAGAATGCATGTATAATGATATTTTACCAATCCTGTAATCTCCAACCATGAATTTTTTATTATTATCGATATGGATGTGCATATATATTTGCACATTGCTGTATCCTGTATGTGCATGTTAGCATTTGTGTTTAGATGTCTGCACTCAGTACAAATCTACATGCATACATACATGCATATATGAAGCTTAAAGTACAACAACGACTGCCATATTAAAGAGGATTTCCTCAACACTAAGCAGTTTATGAGTAAAAAGGACTGCTGTAAGTACAAAAACATTTTAAATGGAATTAAATTTTCATACATGAAGCTTTTAACTAGCTAACATAGAGATGGCAACACGATATCGCAAAAAGGAAGAAAAGCAAATAAAAAGACTTCTATGCTAATGCTTGAGCCTGGCTAAATCTACATGGTGCTGGATGACTCAATCTATGTGCCACATGAATTATCCACCTCCTCAATCCTTTTTTTCCCTCTGCATTTTTCAACTACCTTTTGGTAGAGATTCAACATTGGATCTACAGAAAAGGGCAATATGTGGTCCATAGGTGTGTAAATGTGGCTTTGTTTGTCCCTTGTATGATGTGGTACTTATGTCAGGTTCCGTAACTTCAGTCCCAAAACTTCTGCATATAGTGTCGCACCTGCTCTGGAATTTCTCTGTTCTTGTGTGGTTCTTTATGCTGAATGTTTTAGAAGATCTCTGTTGCTTACACCCAGATCTGCTTCTACATCTACTCCTACTTTGGTTAACTAAGTGTTACTGTTTATTTTATTGTTTAACCATGGAGATCTATTGTTTTTAAGTTACTCATATGTTTCTTTGGCTGATTGGGCTGATTGGGTAACCTGCCATGAACCCTTCTCGAGGTGGACAAGATCAGCTTTGACCTAGATGTCTACATGAAGCCATGCTTGGGCTAAGTTGGGTTTGCAAGACCTAACCAATTGATTTGTTGAAGAGTGGAAAGGGTGGGGGATTAGTGTAAGGTTGGATTAGTGTCTTGGAGGTTTGTGTTAAGAGTGGTATTAGGTAGACAGTTGGCATCAACGTTTGCTGAACCAATATTGGGATGCGTATCATGGGCGACTGTTTTGGTATGATATGCTTTTATACTATGTCGTTTTGGGGCATATCAAAATAAGGAGGGAGGGGTAGAGGGAGGAAGGGAGGGAGGGAGGAAGGGGGAGAGGGGGCACTTACTACGAGGGCTTCGCATCAAAGAGGGGGGATCATCCAAGAGAGAGAGAGTCTCAAAGGTTATACCGGTGAGGGTTTGACATTAAAGAGGGTAACTGGTGAGGGTTTTTGTCAAAGAGGGTTATCTCGAAGGCTTAGCATCATTTGGCTGAAAGGTAGGGGAGGGAGAGGGGGATGGGAGGCTTATGGTTGAGGTTTCACATCAAAGAGGGGTAATCATTTGGTAGAGAGAGAGAGAGAGCCTCAGAGGTTCTCGAATAGTCAAATTTTGGGAGGGGGGAGGGTTATTTAGCGCGTTGAGTGATATGGCAAAATCGTTTTGACTTGGTATCGGTTCAGTTTGGTATGGACTAAATTGCTTGATTTGGATTGGTTCGGCAATCACTACTTGGCATAGGTGCCAAGTGTCTAAGTATCTGTTGGAAATGGCAGCCTCCAAAAATCTAGTCATGGGGACACAGTTATGCATGTACATATATATGTACATGTAATATGAATGCATCTATGTATATATGTATGTATGCTTATGTATATATCAATAACCTACATACATATGTATCTTATTTGTGTCTTTTAATACTTATCCAGAAAAAAAAACTTAGAATTATTGATGCTATTTGACAAATAAATTAATTGAATAGCTATGAGTTTGCAAGCTGTTTAATTTTATTCACTAGGTTCATTTAAAGTTATTTAAGATATTTGAGGCACTAATTTGATACTGATACGCTGATATTTAAAACATAATTGTATTTTTCTTAAAGTGTTCATATGGTTATGATAACTTCATATCAAAAACTTAGTGACACTTTGTTCAAAGTGTTGACAAAACATCAAGGACATCTTACTTAATGTATCCGACACTTAAAACTAAGAGTCCCTTACACAACATTCTACAAGAAAATGTGCCGTAGTGTTGGACATTTTTTGCTAATGTCAGCAGGGCACTTCAAAGTGAAGTCTTCAGCTGTGTCATGTCTGTGCTGTGTCTGAGTGACCAAAGTCTCAGCACTCTTAGGCAACTTAACAATGGAGTGTCCTGGTAACACTGAGAGCTAAGTTGGCTTGTAAAACCAACTAGTAAAACCAGTTAAACTACAAAGACACTTCTTCTAGTAAAACCAGTCAATCTACCTGCATTACTTAGTTCTTTGGCAAAACTAAATGTCAGAACTGATTAGTCAGCTATCTCATAAGAAAGTGTTAAAACAATGCCATGGAGGTTTTCTGGGGAAATTCTAGAAACCTTGTTGTGAGGTGTTTTGGGTAGTTCTGTAAGCGGTGCTTAAGTTACCTGGCAAGATATTAAGAAATAATTGATTTTGGACAATAGAACTAAACCAATAAGCTTATTTTGTTGGATTTTCTAAATAGCTGGATCTAAACTGACAGACTAATAGCTGAGGAGAGCCATGAATGAGGACAACATTTTCTAGAGATGTGTTGTACAGCAGTAAGACATGCTTTATGTAATTGCAAATCTCAATCAAAACCGATAAGAAAAACCTGAACTGGAATGTGAACCCAGTCAATCTCATTCTGATATGGGAGCCAATATTGGTACAATTAGTTGTGGCATGTAGAACTAGTTTGCATCGTCACTTAAATCCTTGGCTTGCACACTGATCACAGGCTACAAACAAACCAATTTGTTGACAAGTAACTCTGACTTGGCTCAATAAATAGCTTGATTGAGCTAATTTGATTAGGAGAGGAACCAAGCTAAAACATCATTGGAAGCTTGACTCAGATGAATGAAGTCTCAACACCTTGGGCTTGCAAAAACATATAGAAGATCCTTAGCTTGTATCGTTAACAAGCTTGTCAAATCTCAGGTTTGTCTACAAACTAGCTGAGCATTCTTATCTTTGGTCAAGCTCGGCTTGAGCTTGGTTCCATTTGACCACCCCTTGCATGAAGTGTAATTTTATGGGGCCAAATTGTAGTACAAAGAAAAAGCTATTTATGCAACATGTTTAAGTGGTTGGTGCAGCTTATGAGGTCATTGTGATGCATGATTGGTTATGGCATAAAGCATCAAGCCCCTATCAATCAGCACATGACAATGCAACCCCTTTTTTTTTAAGCAAAAAATTTAGAAAGCCGACTACAACCTGATGGGAAGGCTTCTCTTTCGATTATTGATGTTAGCTTCATCAATGCTGTTCGGGTTAATATTTTTTTCTCTCTGTCTAGAGATTTAATGCCATCAAAATATTCTAGCCAATAGTTGGAAGACGAAGCACTATTGTTGTAGGAAACAACTAGCTCTCTGAATATATCCACATTCATGAAGAAACTCCTGATGTATGATGACACTAAGGACTTAAAAGGGTTAATTATCAAGATGTCTACACCCTGTAGATGTGTAAGATGTAAAAGATAGAAGAAAAATAGTTCTACCATTGGATGAAATCTAGCAAAATTTAACAAGGCTTATGTTAACTTTGACTTTTTGAAAATTGAATCATTGAAGATTTGGCCTTAGCCATGAGTGAGAACATCTTATGTGATGAAGATTATGCAACAAACTAGGACATCATCTAAAATGAGGCTAGATAGGTTATTAATTAGGGTCCTTGGCCCTACTTAAGTATCAAGAGCTGCCCACTAGACACATGCCCATGTGGGTCCTTATTCACCCCTCCCGTTTAAGCTTTGCTGCCCTTGCCAAGGGAAGGGTCCAGTCTCAAACACTAGACTAGCTTGTTGTCTGTTGTAAAAGGGTCCGTGTTGTAGTACCCTCTACCCACATGGACAATGGGCTTCAGTGGCTCTGCTACCATCTGTGATGACCTAGAACCTCACCTAAGTAGAGGCAGTAGGAGATATTAAGTTGGGTTCTTGACCTTAAGTACCTAAGACCACCCTAAAACACAGCTAATATGGGAATTAAAATATGCTTGCAGGATCCTCATAGAGCAATTCATAAATACTCCGATTATTGAGCACATCCATATGGTGACAAACTTTAAAGTTTAAATTGTGAAATCATGATATAAAAGCTAGAGCTAGATCAAGACAAGAGCCGTCATCTCTTCTATATTGAAAAGCAAAATTTATTCTACCGCTATTAAGATCAGTACGAATCAAGCATACATTTCAAAAAGTGAAGCTCGATCCTTCTTCTCGAAATTTATTTATTTATTTTTGGTAAGCAAAAGGGAGACAAGAACACCCTTCTATGTGATGTTTATATATCTGTTCGAGTACAATCACTGAGTGTCATAGGGAAATTTCCCAACGACATAAAACCCTCTTGATCTTTCATTGCTTTCCAAATGAGCCAATCAGTAGCTTTGTTTCATTCCCTAAGTATATGACATGCCTTGAAAGTCCTCAAAAATGTGGAAATGTGCTAGATGTGATGCAGCACAAGATGCAGCCAGCATATGCTATGACCAGTTGGACCATGTCGAGCTTCATACAAGCTAGTGCACTCACGAGCAAAGACTTCGACAAGTAAATATTTGATTTTATTCCCATCCCATCAGCCAGCATGAGTGAATAGGACTCAGAGGTTTCTGTGGATTTTCTTATAAATTTTTCATTAGAGATAGTCTCAAATAGTGGTTAGGTTTCTATTTTGAGTACAATTTTGTAGCAGACTCAATGCTCTAATTAATCAGGTTTAATACTTAAATTGGGGTTAAGGGTCATGTCCTATATATGTGCATCTAATATATTGTATGGTGTAGCTTTTTGTCATATTAATAAAATTTCTTGGAGAGAACTTCCTTCACTATATGGAGGGTTCTATAATCCAACTTCAATTTGTGTGTTGATATTCAAAATTAAGTCCTAGTGGATGCAAGGAAGCAAGTGGATGCAATAAAGATTTGATGCCAAATGGAAGCTCTTATTCAACAGCTTCATGTAATCAAACCCCTCTCATGTGTTGAAGAGGTCAAGAAGGATGAGGACATATCCTGCCCTTTCCATGAGATTGCGTGAAGGCCATCAGAGGGGAGGCTGACCTTGGCAGGGGACCAAGGATGATGGGAGCATGGCCTTAAAATTGATGTGCTTGGATTCTCTGGGAGATCGACTGTGGAGGAGTTGCTGCATTGCCCCTATTTGGTTGAGGAGATCCTCGAGTTCAACCAGGTTTCGGAAGACAAGAAAGTGCTACAGGTTGCAACTTGGTTGCAAGGTAGGGCGGCTGCATGGTGGCCTCAATTGAAAATCATGCAGGAGCATAGAGGCTAGGCAAAAATTATTGACTGAGAAAAGATGAAGAAGATGCATTATGAGTTCCTTCCATATAATTTTGTTTGCTTTCTTTATTAGAGATTACAAAATCTAAGACTAGATATGCTCTATTTTGGAAAATTCTATGAATTGGTTATCGAAAATTTCAAGATCAATTAGTTTCTAGATATATTGGGGGTTTGTGCCAAAGAATTCAAGATGATTGTTGCTGAGGGATTGAGGGTTAATGTCAAAAGTGCATCAATATGTTTTGATGGTTGAAAAGAAGTTGAGAGAACTGGCAAGCATCGATGACTTGGGGTGCTAGAGCAGTAGGTAGGGCTGGAAATGGGCCAGCCCAAAGACTATATTTTAAAAATTTTTGGACCGAATCTGGGCATCCCTTTGGTCCAAAAATTAAATGGACTCTATTTTACAGCCCGAAGGCTAGTCAGATATGCTTAAAATTTTGTCCGAAGTCTGAACCAATTTCAGGTTGGCCCAAAGTTTATTGAGCTGGTCCAGCCCAGTTCCAGACAATGGGCTTTTGGGCCGGCCCATTTCCAGCCCTAGCAGTAGGATGGCATTGGATTCTGCAGCAGTTCAAATACCTAGGGTCGGATATGATGTTTCTAGTGTGGAGAATTAGGCCATAGAGCTGCAGACTGCAGGAAGTCAAATGGGAAAGAGGGGAAGCAATTATTGATTGTAGAATAAGAGGAGGAACCTGTAAGTCACAACGTCTTGCCTATTTTTGATGACTCTATGGATGAACTAGAAGAGATTGTTTGTGAAGATGTTGGAGATGCTCTGGTCGTATGACGGACTTAATTCGAACCATAGGGTGAGTCAGGAGATGATTGGTTGCAAAATGTCATCTTTCATACCACCTGCACTATTGGGGAAATGGTATACAAGATGATTATTGATAGTGGCAGCTGTGATAATTTGGTGTCAGAAAAGGCTATTATCAAGTTGAACATTGTAAAGCACCCTCAACCATATAAGCTTGCTTGGTTAAAGAAAGGTAGCAAGGTTGTAGTGTTGAAGAGGTGTTTGGTATCATTCTCCGTTGACATCAAATTATAAAGCTCAAGCATGCTGTGATGTTGTGGCAATGGATGCCTGTCACCTTGTACTAGGGCACTCTTGTCAATATGACAAAGGTGCAATGCATGATGGGACCAAAATTGTGTTAACACCATCTAAGGAAGTGATAGCTAAGCCACAACCAGGGAGAGTAGCAAATTTCTATGTCAAGTGCAACTTATTGAGACTGCTTCAAAGTGTGGTGAGGTATTGGTTCCATTGGGAAAGGAGATTGTGGAAAATAGTATTGTTTCGAAGATGACAACTCATTATTCAGGAGTTTGATGATGCCTTTTAGGAGGCGTTGCCATCTAGCTTGCCCCTGCTTCAAGATATTCAGCATTGCATTGACCAAGACTTGATTCATGGAGCTAGTCTTCTGAATCAAACCTATTATCAGATTAGCCCCATAGGGCATGCAGAGTTGTCCAGGCAAGTGACAGCTCTTAGAGTGAGGGTATATTTAGGAGAGCACAAGCCCTTTTGCAGTTCCAGCATCCCTTAACTCCCAACAAGGATAGAACCTATTGTTTGTGTGGGGACAACATGGCCATAAACATGATAATGGTGAAGTGTTGGTTCCCAATTCCAAGGCTGGATGACATGTTGGACCAGCTGTCTAGAATCAAGGTGTTTTCCAAGCTAGATCGGAGAATAATATCATCAGAAAGGATAAGGCTAGGGGATGAGTAGAAAGCAGCATTTAAATTGTGCTAGGGGTTGCATGAATGGCTGGTTATGCCATTTAAATTGTGATATAGTCATATATAGTCGAAGTGCAGATGAGCATGTGCAGCACTTGCTTGAGATAATATTGATACTACATAGGGAATTTATATGCCAACATAAGGAAGTGCATCATTATGGTTAATCAAGTATTATTTTTGGAATATGTTATATCTGGAGATGGTATTACTATGGACCAATGCAAAGTGCATACTATTTTTGATTGGCTAGAACCTAAGACTCTTTGTGAGGCATGGAGTTTTCATACATCGGCCTTGTTCTGTCATAGATTCATTTACAATTTCAGCACAATTATGGCCCCATACATAGCATGGAGGTGGGTCTGTTTTAGTTTGCTCCTAATGCTTGATAGAGTATTATGGGGATTAAGGCAAGGCTAGCTTTTGAGCAAGTTTTTAAAGGGGATTATGATGCCTCTAAGGTGGGTCTTGGGGTAGTCTTGAGCCAAATGGGGAGGCTAGTTACTACAGCTACAAGTTGGGTGGGTCCAAGCTTGACTACTCCACATAAGTTGTCAAGTTTTATGATGTGGTCTAGGCACTTAGGGTTTGGTGTTACTATCTTTTATATTGGAGTTCATATTATTTTCTGACCGTAAGGCTCACAAATGTCTTGGTAGCCAGGGCAAGCTCAGTTTATGTTACGCCAAGTGGTCAAGTTATCTACTGAAGTTCATTTTCGTTCTTTGGTGCAAAATTCGGTGCACAAAATCGGGTAGCTAATACTTTTGAGCCGTTGTACTTCTTTGCTTACCACCATGCATGCTACTATAGTTGGTTTCAATATACTTAGGAATATGCTGGCTGCTGATCCATGCTTTGCTAGTGTTCTTCATGAGGTGCAAGCTCAACAACAAGATGAATTTCAATTACAAGATGGGTTTTTGTTTAAAAGGACTCACCTATGTATTCCAGATTGTTCGTTGATCTATAAATTTCTACAAGAGCTGTATGGCAAGGGTCACTTCTGCACAAGAGGACATATTAGCTTGTGTCCATTCAATATTATTGGCTCAAGCTAAGGAGGGATGTAGAGAAATATGTCGAGTGATGCCATCCATGCTAGGTGTCAAAAGGGACAGTGACTTGTGCGGAAGTGTACATGCCATTGCTGGTACTAGATGCAGTATGGGCCTACATCAGCATGAACTTTGTATTGGGGTTTCCATGGGCTCAGCATGGCTTCGACTTGGTCTTTGTGGTGGACCATTTTCCAAAATTGCCTATTTCACTGCATGTAAGAAGACAATAGATGCATCTTTTATTGCAGGGCCATTCTTTTGAGAGGTGGTGCGACTACATGGTGTTCCAATTTTGATCACTTTAGATCAGAACACAAGTTTGTGTCACATTTTTTGAGGAGCTTATTGTGGAGATTGGAATGATTCTTCATTTACTAATGCTTACCACCCATAGACAGATGGGCAAACTGAGGTGGTGAACAGGAGCTTGGGCAACATACTGCTGGTAAGAATCCAAGGCAGTGGGATCAGATTCTCTGTCCAAGCAGAGTTTGCATTCAATAGATCCACCAATAGATTGGTAGGTTCCGTCTTTTCCATGTGTATGGTTGGAACCTAAGTTGTGCTCTGGACTTGGTGCAAATTCCACAACTAGGTCGAGCTAGCATGCAAGCTGAAGATTTGGTGCATTAGCTTCGAGATGTGCATGCTTAGGTGCAGGAGGAGATTGAAGACTCAAATAGGCATGATGAGCATAGGGACAGGGTGATATGCTAGGTTTGTGACTATGCGGGATGTCATTACTAGGGACCGTCTGCTAGCTGCAAAATAGGAAATATTCACTCCTTGCAAGGTTGAACCTTATGAGATCATAGAGAAAATTAATGATAATGCCTACCGTTTGAAGCTACTGAGTCATATTCACACCCATGATGTCATTAATGTCAAGCACTTCATGCCATATCGTGATGATAGATTTGATGAAGAAATTGAATTCGAGGACAAATACTCTCCAACCCAGGGAGGACGATGCAACATAGGGTGCGGTCATCAGGTATTATGACTAGTTGGACCATGCCAAACTTTATCGAAGCCAGCACATTCGTAATGAAGACTTTGACAAGCAAGTATTTAATTTTATTTCCATCCCATGAGCATGTGAGGGAATAGGATTTGGAGATTTTTATTAATTTTTCTTGTAAATTGTTCATTGGAGACAATATCGAATATGAACCAAGTTTCTATTCTTGTAGTAGAATAATTCTAGCATGTTTTCTTGTTGAGTTATATTTTGATTATGATTTTGTATTAGGTTTAACACCCGAGTTAGGATTAAGGGTTATATCCTATGTATATGTGTCAATATATTGCATGGGGCAGCCTTTTGATGTATTGACAAAATCTCACAGAGAGAACTTTCTTCACTATATGAAGGGTTTTTGTACTCCATCTTACTTCAATTTGTGTGTTGATCTTTGAAATTTAATTCCAACAATCAGATCCCCCTTCACCTTTGCACTGCATCAAGATGTCAACGGGACATGTATAATACGAAGTAGTTGCACTGTATGAGGCCTGTAACTTGGAGATCACTGTGGATGAATCACCTTCAATCTAAATATTTGAAACTTCTAAGAATTTAAGAAGTGGGCGACCATTATGATGCCTTCCTAAGCACCTCAAAGTTCAGCCATGGGAACCAAGACTTTATGAAAATGATACGCAGCTGTCACAAGCACAGAACATCTTAAATAGCTGATTGGAAAAACTTGCTTCAGTCTTATCATTTGCACTCCACCATTGAACTGATCATTTGTACTCAAGATTTACAGGGAACATCCTTTCTGCTTGCCCATTTAAAGATGAAATGCCAGAACCAATTGATTTGGTTTTATGGGTGACATCCTTATTTCTCCATTTAAAATATGGTAGTTTTATAAATGCACTTCTACCCTTGTATAGAAAGTATTACAAAATTAATATCTTATCACATTTCTTCTCATAGTTATTGGTGCGAGAGAGAGCTACATCAACACGCTTCTGACCTAAATTGCAACGTATGGGACAGTTCTTGAATCTGGACTCGTATCCGTAATATGTCTCTTTGGCTTTGGAAATCTGAATCCAACACAGAAGCACCCCATCCCAAAACATCTGGAGGTTGGGCCTGTGCTGTAAGATTCTGATTCTGCCCAACCTTATCCAAATCAGATCTAAGCAGAAGTGACCCTTAATGAAATGAGTTTAAATTAGAGACCAAACTGTAGACTGAATACCAATTCAGGTTCTGCATCCTATATTGATCCTTGGATCATGCTGGACCTGGACCAGGAATGATTTTCTTATATCAAATAAACATTTGATTGCAATCTTTTTCCTCCCCAAATTTGGTTGACTGCCATTTCAAAACTATTTTGTAATGCCAAGTCTCATTGTTTTGCTGACTAATTTGAATAACTAGCATTAAACTAGAGAACTTTATAAAAGCTAATTTTGCAACTGAAGAAAAGTAATACAAACAATCAATATGTAACACAGAACTAGTGCCAATCAGATCAAAGTATGGGGATTAATTGGATAAAGTCTAGTCCATTAGTTCTTTGCATCAGTATTATCCTGTTCAAGTATACAGTTGATTAAGAAATCCTAGTGAAATGCCAATTTCCATATGTGATGCAGGAAACATGTAGGTATGCTTCTGAAAGGATGATCTAACCTCCTGTTGGGTTGAAAATGAGATCAGTAGATTATTTGCAATGATTTCAGAATAATAAAGATACAAAGTTACCATTTGAAACTTGTCTTTGAACTTCGAAGGATATTATCACACGAACAATCTAAAATATGGCAAGAAATTTTGTACATTTGACATCATCTAATATTTTGTTCGTGCTGCTAACTGCTTTTTTTGTTCATATTCTGATATTCTGGAGCTTACCAACAAATTCATTTTTTGTATACAGGCCAATGAAAAGAAGAAAAACATGTAATAATGTCGAGCAAGCTTACTTCGGAGATCAAGAAGTGGTTTGGTTTTACTTTGATGACTTGTACATGAAGGTAACTTTCAGCAAGTTTCCACTCCAATCTTTGCATGTAGTATCAAGCTCGTGCTCCAGCAATTGATTTCGATTTAGTCTATCCTTCATGTAGTATATGTAGTAGAAGATCATCTGCTGGGCTGATGGTATTGTCTGTATGAACATCATACAGGGTGGGCGATACATTTTTCTCTCACAAATGGAAACAATTCTTACCCACGGATATTGCATTTGGAAGGAGTTTTGCCTTCTCGTAGAACTTGGACATTATCTGGAGTATCCTTTCTACGTTTTAAGTTCTATGTATTCGCTCATCTAAGGGTGTCTGGGCTTGAAAACATGATATGTCGTATTCTCTGATTATATTTTACTTTCGTGTACTCTCCAGCATCCATTTTTGAGCGCTGTTGAGGAATGGTGTCATGAATCCGCAACAAGTTACAGAATTTATACTATTAGGCAAAAATTAACCATGTATCGAGTGTTTGTTTTATAAGCTGTTCTTTTCTTCTATTTCTATCTCCTTGTGTTTTGTTTGATATGTGAATAGGGAATGTGGTGATTAGAATAATTGATTATATTGAGTGATGGAAGTATGGTGAGCGTGGCATCCCCTTCAACTAGCACAAGTGAAGCCATTTGCTAGCTTGCTGGTTGTATTTACTTTGTTGGACTGCAAATCTCTTGCTTCTGAAGTTATTTCTTTGTTCATCATGAAAATTAGGTTTTGGCTTCTGTATTTATGGTCTGTAGATTACTTGATGCGATTTATTATTGCATTCCAAATTACTTTCAACTTGTGGCTAAGTTTGGGACCGTTCCGGTGTCTGACATGGTGTAACTACCATCAGGAAAAATGCTGCTTGTATTTGCTGCGTTTTCCAGGCTAGACTTGCAATCTAGATCCGTATGCCGTTTTTGGAGACAAATGTATATATCTACTGGGGTAGATTGATGTGGATGTGAGCTAGCAGTAATTTTCTGAACTAAGATGGGTTCGAGCCTAGCTACAAG
The DNA here is from genome assembly GCA_021397845.1 of Areca catechu. Classification (NCBI taxonomy): domain Eukaryota; kingdom Viridiplantae; phylum Streptophyta; class Magnoliopsida; order Arecales; family Arecaceae; genus Areca; species Areca catechu. The sequence continues at coordinate 151,936,440 of CM038049.1, read as the reverse complement.
TTTGGGTTTGGATAGGAATAAATTTAGATCATTTACATCAACGCGAGAGAGTTGAGACTTTGTCAACCGTGTTAATTGAAGCCCGCTACTATTATTTCATTGTCACGAATTATTATTTATTATTGTGGTGACTTGTAATCATTAATTGTAGGGATGGCAATGGGATAGTATGAGTTTGGTTAGGCAATACTCATGCCCATCTTATAATTAAAAATTCCATATCCAAGTCCGTCTTCTACTTGTTTTGAGCCAGGTTGGATTGGATAAAATAGGTGGTGCCGGATAGGTCATGGTTAAGAAATATATTATATAAATATTTTAAAGTAATTATGATGTTGGAAAGGTGGATTTAAGTTAAGATCATACAGGATCAGGTTTGGAACAACGTATATTGCCATTTTAGATATTTTATTTAGAATTTATTGCTATTTAAGGATTTAAACAGGTTGGAAAAATTTTGGTCCATTTGAATTGTATCGGATCGGATATTTAATGAATCGTTTTATAATTAGCATCGTTAGTTAATTATTTATTTATTTTTTTTTAATTTGTTCTACCTATCCTATTAGATTTTCTTTTTTTTTTTTTATAGAAATCTCTATATGAAAAATAATTAGACATGCTCATACTTCTCTTGGTTCGGATCTAAATTTTAGATATCTATAATTTATAATTTTTTAATAAAATGGACAATATATAAAAACAATAGTTATTTAAAATATAAAAAGTTATTTTTTTTAATTTTTATGTACTAGCTAATAGTTTTTTTAATGTGAATAAGGATAAGGATTTCAAGACCTAGTCAATTTATCATTTTAACTAATTAGTACTCTCTCAGTAAAATACCAAAAGGTTACGAATTTTTTTAAATTATATTTTTTAATAAATATTTCTAAAAATAAAATATTTTAAATTATATTTATGAAATTAAGATAGTTTAGTTTACGTAGACGCTAACTTAGAAGTCGCAAGTTAAACCTATGGCTTCATTTTAAACGAAGATGCATGTTCAACCTACAACTTCAAATTTAATATATATATATATAATAAATAATATAATAAAATTAAAAATAAAAAAATCATTAAGCTTTACATATATTTTTTAAAATAAAAAATTTAAAAATACATTAAAAATTTAAAAAATTTTAAAAAATATATAAATAAAATCATAGATGAGTATCTTAATAATATTATAAAATAAAATTTATTATAATATATAATAATTAATATAAATATTATAATAAATGATGTGGCAGGATCGCTGACGTGGGGTAGCTGTCAGACGCCACGTCAAAGAGAGCCGCCGTGTCCGATGTCGCGTCAATCCCCCTGCTCGGACTCCTTCGCCGGGTTGAGCTCCCTCAAGACAACGGGACCGCCGTCGAAGTCGAGCTCCGTCCTCTGCCAGGTCGGACCCGCAAGCCCGGGATGCTTAGGTTGGAGCCGAGCGGCACCCTCCAGAGCAAGACCCTTGGAGATTGAGCCCCGTGGTCGGAGTCGAGCCCAGCCCTCCTCCGCCACGTGGAGCCTCTTCGAGGCCGAGCCATCTGGACCGGGCCCGCACTCTGCCCTCAAGAGCAAGACCCTCGGAGATTGAGCCCCGTAGTCGAAGTCGAGCTCAGCCCTTCTTTGCCATGTGGAGCCTCTTCGAGGCCGAGCCCTCTGGATCGGGCCCGCACTCTGCCCTCCAGAGTGAGACCCTCGGAGATTGAGCCCCGTGGTCGGAGTCGAGCTCAGCCCTTCTCCGCCACGTGGAGCCTCTTCGAGGCCGAGCCTTCTGGACCGAGCCTGCACTCTGCCCTCTGGAGCGAGACCCTCGGAGATCGAGCCCCATGGTCGGAGTCGAGCTCAGCCCTCCTCCGCCACGTGGAGCCTCTTCGAGGCCGAGCCCTCTAGACCGGGCCCGCACTCTGCCCTCCAGAGCGAGACCCTCAGAGATCAAGCCTTGTGGTCGGAGTCGAGCTCAGCCCTCCTCCACCACGTGGAGCCTCTTCGAGGCCGAGCCCTCTGGACCGGGCCCGCGCTCTGCCCTCCTCCACTGAGGCGACCCCACGAGCTCGGAATGCTTAGCTCGGAGTCGAGCCCTGCCTTCCAAGCTCAGCCCCTAGATCAGGCACAAGCATCGACGAACCAAGGGGCAGCACCGCCATCCCAGGACTCCGGCGGGCTACCCGAGGATTGCACTGAGGCATCCGCTAGACAGCAATGACCACCTGCAGTCACCGGTTACACCAGAAATGAGAGGCCCACTGTTCGAGGTGCCATGCTCCTCACCAACTACCTGAACCACCTAAGAGCGGAAGTCAACCAGGAGATTCGAATTCCAGGGACGGCGGCCCGTTGATCGAGGTACTGCCAGGTTTTCCGGAATGAGGTGACCAGAAGGAATATCAGAGCACATGACAGCTTTCCCTATCACGAATCGGGAAAGGCACCTCGGGACACCGCCGCACGTGCATGACAGCCCAACGGAGATCCCAAGACGAGCACCCAACGATAACCTAGGCTACAAAGCTCGAAGGTAACAGCAACAACACAGGATATACCACCAAAGTACAAGTGCAAGCTCAACCATAAGAGCACAGCACCACAAGCAAATCTAAGCAAGGGCGGGTGGAAAGGCCATACAGAGAATCCCTCTACACATGTCGTTCTTCCCCTTTGCATCCTACTCTCACACTACTCACTCCTCCTAGCGTGGAGTCCATCAAGAGGAGCTTGACCAGGAGGATCTGTTTCCCTGGATCGTCACTGACTTGACCATCAGAGTGCCCCTGCCGGAAATCCCGGTCCGGATCACTAATCCATGTTTTGCAGGTCCAGGACCACCGGATGGCGAGACAGCGAGGGGAGCGCACTCCGGTGCCGACAGCAGCTACGGGCCACGGTGATCTTGGCGGCAACAGATTGGCGCGCCAGGTAGGGGGAGGGCCCTGTGAATAGTCTTTGATCTAGTTCAAGTCAACCCCCTCTCTTCTACAAGCATGTTCCATGGAAGGATGGTGACAACGCAGGCGCGAGAGGCCTCCACCAGTTGTGCCGGGGACTCCCCCTTCCGGGAGAACCCGCACAACCCAGAGGCGGGGCCATCCACTCCGGTTCAACCACCTCCGACGGAGTCTCAGCTGCCTGTACTCGCCAAGCAAATGCATATTCTAGCCACAGCAGTGCACCAGCTCTAGCAGCAACACCGATCCTTGGCTACCCACCAATAGCCAGGGACTCCCGCAACCCATGCCGCGGCCCCCCGTGATAGCCTGCGTTCCTTCCAAGGAAGGCCTTCGCAGTCGCGGGCCGTTACTGACAATCAAGGTAGCCATCAAACTCCAGTGAAAAGACGAGCGAGATCTGCCTATAGGGAGAGCCGCTCACCAAACCTCGGGCAGGCAACATCCAAGCCCCACCGAGGTAGGAAAGGCAAGACCCCCCGCCACGGGTGCCGTGCACCCATGTCACCTTCTCCGTCTCCTTTAGCGGAGGGGTCCATTGATGAAGTCATCAGGCGTGCGGCAAAGAAGCGCCTGGAGGAGCATGATCGCAAGTTGGTGGAGTTAGTCCATCGATTCGCCAACCTGCCAGGCTCAACTAGCGAGCCAGCGGGCTACGATGCCCGTCCTCCTTTCTTCCAAGAAATCCAAGGGGAGCCGATTTTGAGTCAGTTCCATATGCTGCAGGTGGATCCTTACGATGGGACCACCGACCTCCTAAACCACTTGAAAAGCTACCGAGCCCTCATGAGGGTCCAAGGGGCCATCGATGCTCTTCTTTGCATCGCCTTTCCTGCTACTCTCCGGAAGGTAGCCCGGGTGTGGTTCACTTGCCTGGAGCCGGAGAGCATCAACTCTTTCACCCAGCTGGGACAGAAGTTCATGGCCCACTTCGACACCTGTCAGAAGTTGCCATGAGAGGCAGACAGCCTCTTCTCCATCCGGCAGCAGGACCGCGAGCCGCTGCGGGACACGTGGCCCGTTTCAAGGCTACCGCGTTGGAGATCTACAACCTTGAAGAGCCAGTTGCCATGCTGGCACTAAAGCGAGGGCTCAGGACCTCCCACCTGACCTACTCGCTCAACAAGAAGCCCCCCAAGACTTATTTCGAGCTCCTTCTCTGAGCCCAAAAGTATATCCGTGTCGAGGAGGCAGATCGTACGAGGCGGGAGCTCGATGGGAAGCCATTGAAGAAGCCGACCCCCACCAAGACTCCCGGAACCTGAAAGCCAATGCCCTAGGCTCCGAACTCCCGGAAGGGGCCAAGACCGAAAGGCGCTCCCATTCCCGAGGAGAATTACACCCCCCTCCTCACCTCGAGAACAAAAATTCTCATGGAGATCAAAGGCAAAGACTTCTTGAGATGCCCGCCTCCGATGAAGTCCTTCGCCAGTCATGATAAAATGAAATACTGTCGCTTTCACAATGACCACGGCCATGACATCGAAGAATGCCGCAACCTTAAGTGGGAAATCGAAGAACTCATCAAGAGGGGCTATCTCAAAAGGTTCGTGGGGGGCAGACCTTAGGTGGAATCCCATGCGCTCATTGCTCTCCCGCCAGCTCCAGCCATCGACAACAGCCCTATCGAGAAGCCGGTGGGCATGATCTCCTGGGGAGCTGCACGCGCGCCCAAGAAGGCCCGGGGGGCAGGGGATCCTGAGAATGTACTCCCCTTTATGAGGGAGGGAGAAGACGGGGGGAAGAATATAAATAATGATACCGTGGTCGTCGAGATGACGATCGCGAAGCATCCTGTAAAACGCATCATGGTTGATAGTGGAAGCTCCACAGATGTGCTTTTTTATGATGCCTTCTCCAAGATGAACCTTTCTCCTGATCAACTCAAACCTGTGCATACCCCCCTTGTTGGTTTCACAGGTGATTCTGTAAGGGTGGAGAGAGAGATCACTCTCCCGGTCATCACCGGGACCCCACCTCGGCAGAGCACCGTTATGATGACTTTGATGGTTGTCAGGCTTCCTTCCGCCTACAACGTGATTCTGGGTAGACCCGGGCTCAATCAGCTCGATGCTGTTGTCTCCACCAAGAGGCTACTTGTATAGTTCCCCACTCCCTACGGTATTGGAGAAATGAGGGGAGCACCCCAGCCGGTGCAACACTGCTTTCAAACCCTCCCTTGGGCCAAGGTCCTCGAGGATGATCCCAAGGCAGATGATCTCGACCAAAGGACCCAAGACCCTAGGGGAAGCCCGGTCGAGTGCCTGCTCTCTTATTTGCTCGGAGAACCCTACGAAGACGGTGCAGATTGGAGCCCAGCTATCCGAGGAGGAGAGGGCTCAACTACTGGAGTTCCTATGGACAAGCACGGATGTATTCGCCTGGACAGCAGCGGACATGCTAGGTATTCCTCCTGACATCATTACTCACAAATTGAGTGTTATCCCAAAGCACAGGCAAGTTCGACAGAAGAAGAGAAGCTTCGCCCCGAAGAGGCAAGCAGCTATCAAGGAGGAAGTTGACAAACTCCTAGCCGCCGATTTCATTCGGGAGGTCCGATATCTGAGCTAGCAGGCGAACGTGATGATGGTAAGAAAGAACAATGGCAAGTGGAGGATCTGTGTAGACTACATCGACCTCAACAAAGTATGTCCGAAGGATAGCTTCCCTCTACCGAAGATTGACCAGCTGGTGGACGCCACCTCTGGCCACAGGCTACTCTCCTTTATGGATGAATTCTCCGAATACAACCAGATCTGCATGCACCTGGAGGACAAGAAGCACACCGCCTTCATCACCGACCAGGGGACATACTGTTACAGGATGATGCCCTTTGGTCTGAAGAATGCAGGAGCCATGTACCAGCATCCGGTCAATAAGGTCTTCAAGGACCAAATTGGCTAGAACATGCAAGTGTATGTGGATGACATGCTCGTCATGAGCAAGCCGAGCTTGAGCCATGTCACCGACCTCGCCGAATCCTTCTACAACTTACGGCAGCATCAGATGAAGCTGAATCCAGCGAAGTGCGCCTTCTGAGTGGTAGCAGAAAGTTTCTCATCTTTATGGTTACTCGGAGAGGGATCGAAGCAAACCCACAGAAGGTCCAGGCAATCATCAACATGGAGCACCCGGCTTTCAAGAAGCAGGGCGCTGTGCAAGATGCACGACTTCACCTGGACGGAAGAGTGCAAGACATCCTTCGAGGAACTGAAGAAATTCCTCACCTCTCCCTCGTTGCTCTCCAGGCCGAAAGAGGGGGAGGAGCTCCTGCTCTATCTGGCGGTTACACCCGGAGCCATCAGCTCGGTCCTCGTCCATGCAGATGAGGACAAATCTTAAAATCCGGTATACTACACCAGCAAAATTCTCCACGATGCGGAGATCAGGTATACTCACTCTGAGAAACTCATTTTTGCACTAATAATGTCTGCTAAGTGCCTCAGGCCCTACTTCCAAGCACACCTGATAGTAGTCGTGACGGATCAGCCACTGAGGACTATACTCAGCCGTATTGAGACTTCCGGGAGATTGGCCAAGTGGTCTGTTGCCTAGAAATGGAGCCCAAGAGGGGGGTGAATTGGGTCTTTTAAAAATTTAACACAATAAAACAAAAGGTCTAGTGGTGCTTGTGAGTGACAAATAAATAGATGCAAGGTAATAGCACTTAATTAAAGAATGCAAAAAGAAAAGAGCAATCACACACAAACACAAGATATATAGTGATTCGGTGCAAACCCAGCACCTACATCCACTCCCCAAGCCACCCTTGGGAATTCCACTATAATCCACACCAGATTACAGTTGACTTGTTTTTACAAGGCTCACAAGTCAAAAACCTAAGTTGGTTTTATCACTTAGGCTTACCAACAAACCTAACTACTTGTTTTGTCTTCGGGCTCACAAGTTAACCCTAGTTGGTTTTAACACTTTGGCTCACCAACAAACCACAATAACCTTCTTTCAAGATACCCTTGAAAGCAAGGTTAAAGCACAACAAATCAGATATAAAATTTAAATGCTATAACAAACTCTCTTCAAGAGTGGATTGGAATCTTTGAAGCCCAAGGATTGCTTTGACTTCACTCTTCTTCAAGTTGCCTCCTTTTGGAATGTAGTAGATTTGAGCAAGTAGGCTTTTTCAGTGGAATCAAGCTTGAAGAGGCTTTTGATTTGAAGTTTGGAGAGAATAAAGGCTTTTTGGCTGTAGAGTGGACTTGAATGCTCTTGAATGGACTTCTCTCTTTTTCTTCTTGACTTCTTTTCACTTCCTTTTTTTTTAAAATGAGGTTGGTGGTGATTAAATACACCAAAAACCTTCTAAAAACGGTTTGTGACCATTGGAGCATTGGAAATAGCCGTTTAGAGCTTGAAATCCCGTTTCTGCAAGCCAGAAAAATAGATCCGTTAGAGCTGTCAGGCTGCAAGTGTCGACACTTGGCTGTCAGGTGTCGACACTTGGCTGTCAGGTGTCGACACTTGAATTCTGGGAGTCGACACTTGATCATTCAAGTGTCGACACTTGATGCACAGGTGTCGACACTTGACACAAAAATCCTCGAACCAACAAGTTCTGTATTTTCAAAATTCTCAGGCCTTGAGTCGACACTTGAAACCTAAGTGTCGACACTTGGTGTCGACACTTGAAGTCTAGGTGTCGACACTTGGCGTGCCAAGGATTTTTCTTCGTGCCAAATGCTGAAGTGTCGACACTTGTTTGTCCAGGTGTCGATACTTGAGACTGAAAACATCCAGAATCAAGCGTAAAAGCCTCGAAATCAAAAATAAAGTTCATGAAAGCATAAACACATAATAGTCAAGCAAATATTAGCCCTTTTTCAATGAAGAGAATGTCCAGATATGTGAGAATTGCTCCGTGCCATTGCATGCTATACACCATAAGTTTTTGGAATTTTGAGGTGCTTTCTTCCTGAAAACTTACAACTTGAAATTCACATTAGAATACAATATGTGCTCAATGTTTTGTTATTCATCAAAATCACTGGGTGGAGCCAACAATCTCTCCCTTTTTGATGATGACAAAACCTTGAGAAAAAGAGACAACATAGTTCAAACCATGAGTTTTCTAATTAATAGGAAACAATCTCCCCCTTAATTAGATACTTCTTATTAAGGTAAACTTCAAATCAATATAATGCATCTTTTTCTTTTAAACAAGATACATGTTCTCAAATTCTCAAAAACAATTAAACATCCATTATCACTTTTTTTTGTTATAACAATTACTTTTTAATATTACTTTTTCTCATTACTTTTTCTCTCCCCCTTTTTGTCAATCATAAAAAAAAATAACCTCCCCCTTTCAATTAGCATGTATACAAAAAGAGAGTATAGACAATATTATAGCTGAAATTGTGCTTGTGTCAGAGTTAAAATATTCCATTATATCAGAGCTACAATATAACAAACTGAAGTATAACAAACATATATATATGAGACAAGTTTTTAGTACAAACAAAACTGAAACGTTCATATATCAAACATAAAAAGAGATCTGAAACAGTCATCTGTGAGGCTAGTCCTCATCAGATGGAACATCAAGACTAAAAGGAGCACTAATCCTAGATCTGGTGGCTAAAGCCCTGGGAGGTGCTAAAGCTCTAAGACTCCTGGTACGGCCGGCAGGACCAAAAGCGGGTACAACCCTAGAAGATCTGGTAGAAGGAGGCGAAAGACGATCAGCTGGCTCAATAGGATCTGGAACGAAGTCAACTAGAGCAGTAGAAGGAGCAGGTGTAGTAGGAGGATCTCGACTGACCACCTCGTAAGCATCAGCTCTGCCTACACTGTCGCTGTCAGTGCCTACCACCTCAGTGGCTCGGTCAACATCCTGATCACCTCCATCAGCAATATCAGCATGGTCGCTCTGGTGATCGCCACCGTCATCATCATCATCATCATATGGAGCGGGAGCAGGTGCGGCAGGAGGTATAAGAGATCTCAGAAGATCCTCAAGACGTGTAAAACCCTCCTCCATAGATCTGCGGATCTCAGCGTGCTCTGAGGTAGTCTGTGCTCGTAGAAGCTCGACCTCGCTACGCAGCTGAGTCACCTCTCCTCTGATCTGTGTGAACTGGGCTCTGGCATGCTCCTCAAAGGATGATCCAGTAGATGGTGGTGGAGGAACTGAAGTATCAGGTGACAGGTGCTCTGCCTGTGTCGATGGTACATCCACTGGAGGAAGGACTGCTGGCTCAGATGGTCCAGCCTCAGCCTCTCGAATCTCATCCTCCTCATCTGGCTCCTGGCCAGACTCTCTCCGAACCCATCGACCTCCAACTATCCTGAAACCCATGCGGTGCAGTGACCTCTCATCATATACATCTGTGTGCAGTATCTCCTTGGGGATCTCCCCCTCCAATGATACTCCACAAGCTCTGAAAAGACGGGTCAGTGCCATCCCATATGGCAAACAGTGTCGGCATCGTGCATCTGTGACAGCATCAAGGCCGGTATGTCAACTGGTCTCCTCTCGATCAGACTGGTCATCAACATCAGCTCTCTCTCTGTGATGAAGTCAAATCTGCCAGTCTTCGGTAGAAGGATCCGTGCGGTAATGTGGTGCAGCAGTCGCATCTCTAAAGATAACTGGTTCGCGGTAACTACTGAGATACCGCGAACATCCTCTCGCTCAAGGATGCATCTGAAAGCTGCCTCTCTATCATCAACTGAGAACGCACTGACTCCTCTCCGGGGTATCTCCCATACTCGGCTCAGCAACTCGTCAGTCAATGAGATCTGTACACCTCTGACGGATGTCGTCCATAGGAGTCGTCGACAGTCCAGGGCACCGTAAAAACTCCCTCACCAGGTGAGGATAGTATCTCTCCTGCATGGTGCAGAAGGGTACTAACCCTGTATCTGAGAGTATCTCTCTAATGCCAAAATGGTGCCTGTCAAAACAGTGTAGATCTACTCTCCTCCCAGATGCTACTGACTTCCCTGCCATCCTCTCTGCAGGGGGGGAGCTCGGAGTGGCTGAACTGCTCTGCGGAGCGGGATCGAATCTGGCCTTCGACCTCCTCTCACTACCCTGACTAGGTCTTGCTCTAACTGCAAGTCTCTTCCTAGGACCCATATCAGCCAACTGACCTAGAAGAATGAAAAAGGTTCAGAACAAACGACTGGCCATAGGTTGAGATTTAGAGTTTAAATTGGTCGTAAAAACCAGAATTAATAAATTTTGATCAAGATGAGAAATTTTGAGTAAAAATTGTAGGTAAAATTCGTGTTGGGTGGAGCACATTTGAATCCCAAAAATTATCAAAAATCATGGGATTTAGGTTTTAAACATTTAGGGTTTTTGCAAATAGGCGAAAATATTCAAAATACAATACTAGAAATCCTTCCTAATCAACGATAAAAGGATTTACTACATTTAAATTAGATGAAAACCCATTTTATTTTGCCCAAAATTGATGAAATAGTGATTTTTGTGAAAAAGGGTTAAAAACACCAAAAATATGAGGGAAATTCGATGAAAATAAATCTAAAACAAGATTCCCTCAAATGGAGTTTTAGAAATTTACTAAAACACACAAAAATCCGGTTAGATTGAAGAAAAAAGTTCGGAAAACCTAAAACACGATTGTTTGGTTTAAAAACAATAAAGTTAAAAACATAGAGAAATAAAAACTAAATTAGAGAGGGAAAATACCTGATTTGAGATGGATTGAAGGGTGAAAAGACGGGTTTGGACAGAGGGGACCACTGTTCCAAGAAATTTGGGGAAGGAAAAATTTCAAAAAACCCTTCATTCGGCCTGTTTTAAAACTGTTCAGATTCGCAAGTGTCGACACTTCGGATTTGTCAAGTGTCGACACTTGGTCAGGTGTCGACACTTGACACTTTCCAAGTGTCGACACTTGGCCAAGAAAATTCGAGAAAATCCGAAAAAATTTGACAAATTTCTTGGGGTTTAAAACAATAAGTTTTGAGCTTTTTAGGACAAGGTAAAAAGGATACTAAGAGAATCCTAGGAGAATGGATCAATTACACCTAACTCTCCTCTAATCAGACAGAACCTATCCTCACTCAAAGGCTTTGTAAACACATCAGCTAATTGATCATTGGTACAGACAAAATCAAGAATTATGTTTGAGTTTTGTACATGATCTCTTATGAAATGATGTTTTATTTCAATGTGTTTACTTCTTGAATGTTGCACTGGATTTTTAGATAAGTTGATTGCACTAGTATTATCACATCTTATGGGTGTCTTAATTAGTTTTATGCCAAAGTCTTCGAGTTGTTGTTTGATCCAGAGGATTTGAGCACAACAGCTCCCAGCTGCTATATATTCGGCTTCTGCCGTAGATAGAGCAACAGAGTTCTGTTTCTTGCTACTCCAGGAGATCAAATTTACTCCAAGAAACTGACAGGTTCCACTAGTACTTTTACGATCAAGTTTACATCCAGCAAAATCAGTATCAGAATAAGCAATTAAATCACATGAAGAATCTCTAGAGTACCATAAACCAATTTTAATTGAGCCAGATAGATATCTAAATATGCGTTTAACAGCCAAAAGATGAGACTCTTTAGGATTGGACTGATATCTAGCACACATACAGACACTAAACATGATATCTGGCCTACTGGCAGTAAGATATAATAACGAACCAATCATGCCACGATATAATTTTTGATCAATTGATTTACCTGATTCATCCTTGTCAAGTCTACATGTAGAGCTCATAGGGGTATCTAATGGCTTAGTGTTCTCCATCCCAAACTTCTTGAGTATTTCTCTTGTGTATTTTGTTTGGTTGATGAAGATCCCCTCTTTGGTTTGCCTTATCTGGAGTCCGAGGAAGAAATTTAGTTCTCCCATCAAGCTCATCTCGAACTCACCCTGCATTAGACTTGCAAAATCTTGACAAAGAGATTCATTAGTAGCACCAAATATTATATCATCAACATAGATTTGTACTACTAAGAGATCATCATTCTTTTTCTTTAAAAATAATGTTTTATCTACATTTCCTCTAGTAAAATCATTTTTTAGCAGAAAAGAGCTTAAACGATCATACCAAGCTCTTGGAGCTTGTTTTAATCCATATAAAGCTTTATGAAGTTTATAAACATGATTTGGAAATTCAGAATTTTCAAAACCAGGGGGTTGTTCAACATAAACTTCTTCTTCAATTAATCCATTCAAGAAAGCATTTTTAACATCCATCTGATACAGTTTAAAGTTCATGAAACAGGAAAAAGCCAATAGTAGCCTAATTGCCTCAAGTCTAGCCACAGGAGCAAAGGTTTCATCAAAATCTATCCCTTCCTCCTGATTGTATCCTTTGGCAACTAGTCTAGCTTTATTTCTAATTACTATTCCATTTTCATCAAGTTTGTTTCGAAAAACCCATTTTGTGCCAATAATTGATGTGTTTGAGGGCCTATCTACTAGTGTCCAAACATTATTCCTTTTAAATTGATTAAGTTCATCTTGCATAGCATTTATCCAATTACTATCACATTCAGCTTCCTCAATAGTTTTAAGTTCAATTTGAGACACAAAAGCTAAGTAGTCACAAATATTTCTAAGTGATGATCGAGTACTTACACCTTTGGATGGATCACCTATAATTAGTTCTTTTGGGTGTCCATAAACATACCTCCATTCTTTTGGTAAAGGGTCAACAGTTGAGGTATCTACATCACCTTGTGCTTGATCTTTGTCGGTGTTCTGATCATCATTCTGTTCCTTGGTAAGTTCTTCATTGTTGTTTCCTTCTTCAGTCTTCTTGTTACCTGATTCATCAAAAAGTACATCTTCTTTTCTCGAAGATTTTTGGTTAGTTTCGTCAAATACTACATGAATGGATTCTTCAACAGCAAGTGTCCTTCTATTGAAGATCCTGTATGCCTTACTAGATGTGGAGTAGCCTAGAAAGACTCCCTCATCTGATTTGGCATCAAATTTACTTAGATTGTCTTTACCATTGTTTAAGATGAAACAACGGCAACCAAAAACATGAAAATAACGGATTGAAGGTTGTCTACCCTTCCAAAGCTCATAAGGAGTTTTCTTTAAAATCGGTCGAATTAAAACACGATTTAAGATATAGCATGCAGTATTTATGGCTTCCGCCCAAAAGTATCTAGGTAAATCATTTTCACAAAGCATGGTGCGTGACATTTCTTCTAGAGTTCTATTTTTTCTTTCTACTACCCCATTTTGTTGAGGTGTCCTAGGTGCAGAAAAATTATGATTAATTCCATTTTCAATACAGAATTTATTGAAATTGGCATTTTCAAATTCAGTTCCATGATCGCTTCTTAAGGAAATTACTGAAACCCCTTTTTCATTTAAAACTCTTTTGTGAAATCTTATGAATTCAGAAAATGTTTCATCTTTGTGTGCTAAAAACATGACCCATGTAAAACGTGAGAAATCATCTACAATGACTAGACCAAACTTCTTACCTCCCAAACTAGATGTTCTAGTAGGCCCAAAGAGGTCCATATGAAGCAATTCTAAAGGTCTAGATGTAGAGATTACTCCTTTAGGTTTGAAAGAAGATTTTGTTTGTTTTCCAAGTTGACATGCACTGCAAATCTTATTTTTTTCAAAATTCAGTTTAGGCAGATCTTTTACTAAATTCTTTTTGCTAAGTTTTGAAATTAAATGCATGCTAGCATGTCTTAGTCTACGATGCCAAAGTCAACTAGCTTCATCGATCTTGGCTTCCATTGCCACTAGACATTGACCTTTCTGAATAGGGAGATCATCAAGATCAACCATATAAATATTGCCATGCCTATGATCGATGAATTTAATGCCATTGTCATCTAGACTAGAAACAATGCACAAAGAAGATTTAAAAACAACTTTAAAATTTTTGTCACAAAATTGACTAATACTAAGCAAGTTATGTTTTAAACCATCAACATATAAAACATTATCAATATAAGAGGTAGGGGTGATATGGATTTTACCAATACCGATGATTTTTCCTTTTCCATTATCACCAAAAGTTACATTGCCACCATTTTGATATGAGAGTGATGAAAACTGCTCCACGTCTCCTGTCATATGCCTTGAGCAACCACTGTCAAGATACCACATTCTCTTCTTGTTGGTTGCAAGGCATACCTGCAATAAAGATCAAGTGGAGACTTTAGGTACCCAAGCCATCTTGGGTCCTTTTTGGTTAGTGGCATTGGTTCCTTTTGGAACCCAAACTTTCTTAGTTTTTCTTAATTTTCTTTTGTTGCACATGTAAGATTTATGTCCTATATCACCACAAGTATAGCATGTAATTGAAGAAGATGCAGGTACAAAGAAATTTTTAAGGAGTTTTTGTTTCTTATGAGTTATGAATCCTAAACCAGCTTTGTCAAATACTGCTCTTTGGTTATTTAACAGTAAATTCAATTTTTCAGAACTGTAAGTAAATTTTTTGACAAAAGGCTTTAGTTTATCGATTTCCTCTTTATATTTCTTGTTTTCCATTAAAATTTCTTTGTGTTGTCTTGACAATTTTTCATTTGAAACTAAGTTACTTTTCTTTTCAAGTATATTCTTTTCATTTTCAAGACCCATAATCTTATCATTTAGATTTTTATTTTGTATTAGAAGGTATTCATTCTCATTTGAAAGGTTGTTATTTATTTTAGCTAGTCCCAGATTTTGCTTCTTTAAGTTTTTATGTTTTGATTTTAATTTTGAAATTCTATTACTAGTTCATCAAAAATTTCATGAAGCTCATCAAAAGATAATTCATTTTCGGTTTCAGAACATACCTCTTCTTGATCGGCCATTAGATAGAAATTTGCCACTTCCTGTTGTTCTTCCTCGGAGCTGGAGTCTTCACTTTCGCTCCAGGTTGCCATCATGGCCTTTTTCCTTAACTTTCTCCTGCTTTTCTTTAGTAAGGGGCAATCTACCTTGAAATGCCCTGGCTTTTTGCACTCAAAACATGTGGGCTGCTCCTCCTTCTTCTCCTTATCTTTTCTTTACTGGGCTCACCCTTCAGAGGTTTCTTTTTGTAGTTGAACTTCTTTTTCCTCATAAACCTTCTGAACTTCCTTGCCAACATAGCAGTTTCATCTTCTTCGTCATCCTCTTCAGAGTCTTCGCTTGAGTCTTCTCTGGTAGTAGATTTGAATGCTATTGTCTTTTTCTTTTTGTCCACCTCTCCGTTCTTCTGCTTGATAGATAGTTCATATGTCATTAATGAGCCCAACAGTTGTTCCAGTGGGAGAGTGTTGACATCTTTTGCTTCTTCGATTGCAGTGACCTTTGCATCCCATGAAGCTGGTAGAGACCTGAGAAGTTTATTTACAAGTTCACCATTAGAAATTATTTTTCCTAAACTTCTCATGCCATTCACAATGTTTGTGAACCTAGTATACATTTCACTGATAGATTCAGTAGGTTCCATTTTAAACATTTCATAAGTGTGAATTAGCATGTTGACTTTGGTGGTCTTTACTTGGTGTGTACCCTCATGGGTAACCTCAAGTGTATCCCAAATCTTCTTTGCGGAGAGACAGTTGGATATTCTATTAAACTTACTAGGATCAAGAGAACAGAATAAAAGGTTCATTGCCTTTGCATTAAGCTCAATTTGCTTAATGTCACTCTCATCCCAATCATCTTCCATTTTAGGGATGAGAATGCCATTAATCATCATTGTAGGCTGATGAGGACCTTTTACTATTGTTCTCCACAAATTATAATCAAGAGCTTGTATAAATATGCGCATGCGTGTCTTCCAGTATGTGTAATTTGTACCATTAAATAGTGGGGATCGATTTGAGGCTTGACCTTCAACAATATCCATGCCTATTGGGGCTGCCATGATCTTTTACTCAAGATCCTTGGACCTACAAGAGAGTACTGGTGCTCTGATACCACTTGTTGCCCAGAAATGGAGCCCAAGAGGGGGGGTGAATTGGGTCTTTTAAAAATTTAACACAATAAAACAAAAGGTCTAGTGGTGCTTGTGAGTGACAAATAAATAGATGCAAGGTAATAGCACTTAATTAAAGAATGCAAAAAGAAAAGAGCAATCACACACAAACACAAGATATATAGTGGTTCGGTGCAAACCCAGCACCTACATCCACTCCCCAAGCCATCCTTGGGAATTCCACTATAATCCACACAAGATTACAGTTGACTTGTTTTTACAAGGCTCACAAGTCAAAAACCTAAGTTGGTTTTATCACTTAGGCTTACCAACAAACCTAACTACTTGTTTTATCTTCGGGCTCACAAGTTAACCCTAGTTGGTTTTAACACTTTGGCTCACCAACAAACCACAATAACCTTCTTTCAAGACACCCTTGAAAGCAAGGTTAAAGCACAATAAATCAGATATAAAATCTAAATGCTACAACAAACTCTCTTCAAGAGTGGATTGGAATCTTTGAAGCCCAAGGATTGCTTTGACTTCACTCTTCTTCAAGTTGCCTCCTTTTGGAATGTAGTAGATTTGAGCAAGTAGGCTTTTTCAGTGGAATCAAGCTTGAAGAGGCTTTTGATTTGAAGTTTGGAGAGAATAAAGGCTTTTTGGCTGTAGAGTGGACTTGAATGCTCTTGAATGGACTTCTCTCTTTTTCTTCTTGACTTCTTTTCACTTCCTTTTTTTTTAAAATGAGGTTGGTGGTGATTAAATACACCAAAACCTTCTAAAAATGGTTTGTGACCGTTGGAGCATTGGAAATAGCCGTTTGGAGCTTGAAATCACGTTTCTGCAAGCCAGAAAAATAGATCCGTTAGAGCTGTCAGGCTACAAGTGTCGACACTTGGCTGTCAGGTGTCGACACTTGGCTATCAGGTGTCGACACTTGAATTCTGGGAGTCGACACTTGATCATTCAAGTGTCGACACTTGATGCACAGGTGTCGACACTTGACACAAAAATCCTCGAACCAACAAGTTCTGTATTTTCAAAATTCTCAGGCCTTGAGTCGACACTTGAAATCTAAGTGTCGACACTTGGTGTCGACACTTGAAGTCTAGGTGTCGACACTTGGCGTGCCAAGGATTTTTCTTCGTGCCAAATGCTGAAGTGTCGACACTTGTTTGTCCAGGTGTCGACACTTGAGACTGAAAACATCCAGAATCAAGCATAAAAGCCTCGAAATCAAAAATAAAGTTCATGAAAGCATAAACACATAATAGTCAAGCAAATATTAGCCCTTTTTCAATGAAGAGAATGTCCGGATATGTGAGAATTGCTCCGTGCCATTGCATGCTATACACCATAAGTTTTTAGAATTTTGAGGTGCTTTCTTCCTGAAAACTTACAACTTGAAATTCACATTAGAATACAATATGTGCTCAATATTTTGTTATTCATCAAAATCACTGGATGGAGCCAACATGGTCCCTGCTACTCAGCGAGTTCGACATAGTGTACCGGCCGAGGTCCTCGTAGAAGGCCCAAGTCTTGGCTGACTTCGTAGTCGAGTGCACCGGATTCGTCGAGGAGCCAAAGCAGACAATAACGGAGCCCGGACCAGGGAAGGAACCTTGGATCCTCCATGTGGACGACGCATCCAATTTTGGCAGGAGCAGAGCAGGCCTCATCCTCATCAACAGCGATGGGGTTGTGACAGAATGTGCCCTCCGCTTCAAATTCACCGCGATAAACAACCAAGCGGAGTACGAGGCACTCCTCGCGGGTCTAAGAGTCTCCCGCGAGCTAGGTGTGCAGAATCTAAAAGTCTTCATCGACTCCTAGCTGGTTGTTGGACAAGTCTCCGGAAAGTATGAAGCCAGGGACACCCAGATGATGATCTACCTGGAGCAGGTCCGATCAAGCATGACAGGTTTTCGGTGCTTCAGCATCTTCCACATCCCCTATGGGCAGAATGCACGCACGGATGCACTGTCTAGACTCGCAACCCTACCGAACTCATCGCTGGGACGCGCCTAGATCGAGTACATCGAAAGTCCAAGCTACGAAGGCTTAGAGGAGGTACATCAAGTCACCCCCGAGCTGAGCTGGATGAACAAGTACATCAGGTACATCGTCGATGGCTCCCTACTCGAGGACCGTGTAAAAGCGGTCCTCGTCAAGAAGAAGGCCTCCCGGTTCATTCTGATGGAGGGCCAGCTCTACCGCCGATCTTACTCTTACCCGCTCCTGAAGTGCCTCAGGCCCGCAGAGGCAATCTTTGTGCTCCAAGAGATACACGAAGGCCTCTGCGGGAACCATGTGGGAGGGAGAACACTGGCTTATAAAGCCCTTCGCCAGGGATACTTCTGGGATACCATGAGGGAGGATGCCGCCGACTTTGTTAAAAGGTGCGATAAATGCCAGCGCCACGTGAACATACAGTGCCAGCCGGCGGCACCAATCTCCCAGCTCTCAGCCCCTTGACTTTTTGCCTAGTGGGGAATGGACATCTTGGGGCCGTTTCCCCCTGCACCAGGGCAGCGAAGATTCCTGCTAGTGGCAATCGACTACTTCACCAAGTGGGTCGAGGCAGAGCCACTTACCCGGATCGCAGAAGCCAATGCCCGCCAATTTCTTTGGAAGTCAATTATTTGCCGCTTCGGACTGTCCCATTGTATCATCACTGACAACGGGCGACAGTTCGACAACCGTGAGTTCGAAGGGTTCTGCACCGAACATGGCATCCAACACCGATTCACCTCGGTAGCTCACCCTCAAACAAACAGGAAAGCCAAGGTGACTAATCGGACCATCCTTCAAGGACTCAAAACTAGGCTGGACCAAGCCAAAGGCAGGTGGGCGAAAGAACTCCCAAGCATCCTGTGGGCCTACCATACAATGCCCATAATGGCAACCAACGAGACACCTTTCAACCTTGTTTTCAGCGCCGAGGTGGTCATCCCGGTTGAGCTCGGCGTGCCCACGCTACGAGTGCAGCAATATGACAAGGCGCGGAACTCGGCACACCTCCTGCTCAACCTGGATCTCCTTGAAGAAACAAGGGATAAAGCTCGACTACGAATGGTGGCATACCGGCAACGAGTAGCCTGGTACTACAACGCCCGGGTCAGGCCAAAAACTTTCAGACCCGGAGACCTGGTGCTATGCCTAGCAGAAGTATCTCAACCGCAGGAGTGCGGCAAGCTCTCGTTGAACTGTGAAGGCCCTTACAAGGTGGCTGAGGCCCTCTCACAGGGGGCCTATTACCTCGAGGATCTCGATGGAGTCAGGTTTCCTGGAACATGGAATGCCTGCAATCTACGAAAATACTATCAATAATGTAAGGTTTCCCACCAATAATAATAAT
This sequence comes from Areca catechu, assembly GCA_021397845.1. Classification (NCBI taxonomy): domain Eukaryota; kingdom Viridiplantae; phylum Streptophyta; class Magnoliopsida; order Arecales; family Arecaceae; genus Areca; species Areca catechu. The sequence goes on along the minus strand of CM038049.1, from coordinate 151,917,247 downwards.
GATGGTTTTTCCTTTGCACTAGTATCTATCTGCCTTGCAGGAGAATTTCCAAGACGTCTTCGAGCCCAGCTCCGAGATGCCAAGACCTGAGCCTAGCTCTCAGGCAACCCAAGACCGGGACCCAGCTCTTCGGCCAAGGGATCTTCGAGCCAAGCTGCTCTCAAGTCATCAACATCTTCAAGCCCAGCTCCGAGATGCCAAGACCTGAGCCCAGCTCTCAGGTAACCCAAGATCGGGGACCAGCACTCCGGCCAAGGGATCTTCGAGCCAAGCTACTCTCAATCATCAATGTCTTCGAGCCCAGCTTCGAGACACCAAGACCTGAGCCCAGCTCTCAGGCAACCCAAGACCGGGGCCCAGCTCTCCGGTCAAGGGATCTTCGAGTCAAGCTGCTCTCAAGTCATCAACGTCTTCGAGCCTAGCTCCGAGATGCCAAGACATAAGCCAGCTCTCAGGCAACCCAAGACTGGGGCCCAGCTCTCCGGCCAAGGGACCTTCGAGCCAAGCTGCTCTCAATCATCAACGTCTTCGAGCCCAGCTCCGAGACACCAAGACCTGAGCACAGCTCTCAGGCAACCCAAGACCAGGGCCCAGCTCTCTGGCCAAGGGATCTTCGAGCCAAGCTGCTCTCAATCATCAACATCTTCGAGCCCAGCTTCGAGATGCCAAGACCTGAGCCCAGCTCTCAAGCAACCCAAGACCGGGGCCCAGCTCTCCGGCCAAGGGATCTTCGAGCCAAGCTGCTCTCAATCATCAACGTCTTCGAGCCCAACTCTGAGATGCCAATACCTGAGCCCAGCTCTCAGGCAACCCAAGATCGGGGCCCAGCTCTCTGACCAAGGGACCTTCAAGCCAAGCTGCTCTCCATCATCAACATCTTCGAGCCCAGCTCCGAGATGCCAAGACCTGAGCCCAGCTCTCAGGCAACCCAAGACCGGGCCCAGCTCTCCGGCCAAGGGACCTTCGAGCCAAGCTGCTTTCAATCATCAACATCTTCGAGTCTAGCTCCGAGATGCCAAGACCTGAGCCCAGCTCTCAAGCAACCCAAGATCGAGGCCCAGCTCTCCGACCAAGGGACCTTCGAGCCAAGTTGCTCTTAATCATCAACGTCTTTGAGCCCAGCTCCGAGATGCTAAGACTTGAGCCTAGCTCTCAGGCAACCCAAGATCAGGGCCTAGCTCTCTGGCCAAGGGATCTTCGAACCAAGCTGCTCTCAAGTCATCAACGTCTTCAAGCCCAGCTCCGAGATGCCAAGACCTGAGCCCAGCTCTCAGGCAACCCAAGACCGGGGCCCAGCTCTCCGGCCAAGGGACCTTCGAGCCAAGCTACTCTCAATCATCAACGTCTTCGAGCCCAGCTCCGAGATGCAAAGACCTGAGCCTAGCTCTCAGGCAATCCAAGACCGGGGCCCAGCTCTCCGACCAAGGGATCTTCGAGTCAAGCTACTCTCCAATCATCAACATCTTCGAGCACAGCTCCGAGGCATTAAGACCTGAGCCCAACTCTTAGGTGACCAAGACCCGGGCCCAGCTCTCCAGAAGAAAAAGCCTCGAGCCTAGCTCCAAGGCACCAAAAACCTGAGCCCAGCTCTCAGGCAACCCTTAGACCGGGGCCCAGCTCTCCGACCAAGAAGGCCTCGAGCCTAGCTCCAAGGCATTCAAGCCCTGAGCCCAGCCCTCAGGCACCTTGGACCGGGGCCCAGCTCTCTGGCCAAGGAATCTTTAAGCCTAGTTGTTCACAACTACCAAAATCATGCACCCAACTTGCCGACACCAAAGCCTGGTAGCCAAATCCCAGGCAAGGTGAGACCCTCCTCGTTGATCTCCGCACTCATCTCAAAAATAAAAGGAAAAGAAAAAGGAAGAAGAAAGAGGGAGAGGGGAAGGAAAGAAAGAGAATAAGAGGGAAACATCAAGCAATGAACAGGTAACAGCAACATTCACATTTTATTGACAGAAGTAAATTACAAACGTCATTTTTCGGGTCCCCGACATGCCAGGTGACCCCAACCAAGTACAGAAAGAAAACAAAAAGAAAAGAAACTACTCTACTCTGGCTGACCCCCCGGCTGGGTTGTGAGGCTGAGAGGTCCCTCCTTCGGGAACCTCTAGCTGAACGGCTCCGGCTTCAGGTGGCCCAGTCTTGACCTCGACTGGCGGTGAAGGCTCGGAGGTCACAGCTTCTTCAACGACCGCCTCCTGGCCAGGCTCCGCGTCCGAGGCTAAAGGATACCTAAGGCGATGAGAGGTCCCTCCTTCGGGAACCTCTGGCTGAATGGCTCCGGCTTCGGGTGGCCCAGTCTCGACCTCGACTGGCAGTGAAGGCTCGGAGGCCACAGCTTCTTCAACGATCGCCTCCTAGCCAGGCTCCGCGTCCGAGGCTAAAGGATACCTAAGGCGATCGCGGCCCTCATCAGGAATGAACGCCTCGATCCGGCCATGCAGGAACATGAAGCTTTGTAGAAGGAGTCCGACGCTGTTTGGTGAATCTCGACGACGAACTCCTTAGAGACCTTGAACCTGGCGACGGCCTCTTCAGCATCCTTCCTGGACCCAACGGCCTCCTTCTTTGCCTCGATGGCCTCCATCCTGGCCGCCTCCGTCGACTTGGCCACCACCTCTGCCGCCCCCTAAGCTGCAGCCAACTTCTTCCTCTATGCCGCCAGCTCGACCTGAGCAGACGGGCGGTCTCCTTATGCCGATCAGTCTTGGCATTGTACCACCTCAGCTTCTTCTCAGCGATAGAGAGCTCGTCAGCACTCTTCCTCGAGCGGCTCCGCTCCAGGTCAAGACATTCCAGGAGCTTCTTCGCTCGCCCCTCAGCATCGGCAAGCTGCTTCTCCAAGTCCTTGACCTTTTACTCAAGTGCTCCATTCACCCCAGCCTTCTTCTTCAGATCGACGTTCAGAGCCTCGATCTCGGCCACCCACTGCTACTCACTGCATTCCCAGTTTCGATAGCAGCCCCTGATGAAGAGGGCCTCGGCACCGATCTGCACCATGTAAAAGGTCAGCCAAAAAAAAAAGAGAGAGAGAGAAAAGTAAAGCAACTTACCGAATAGAGCTGGGGGAAGATAGCGCTGAGCACATCGTCCAGCCATAGCCCGGACATCTCCTACCGATTGCATGGCTGGATCGAGAGATTCATCATGCGCTCGGCCAGTGAGGTGCTCCGGAGAAAAGAACTCTCCGGCCCCATCTTGAAAGGAAGTCGGCGCCGCGCCTCCTCCCTGCTACTCTCTCCAGGGACGGGTGGCCTTACCCCACCAGTAGCAGGGCCCCCGAGGGCAGGCTGAGGACCTGACACCCATGTAGGCGGTGCCTCGGTCACGGTCTCGGCCCTGACTCGAACCTCCTCATCCCCGACCTCGATCACAGCCGAACTCGGGGGACTGGGGATGCAGCGACAGCAGCTGCGGCCCTTGCCCGGGAAACTACCTCGGGCTCCGTGGTGGGGGTCGCTCCCTGACGATCGTGCTGCTTCGAGATCTTCTAGACTGCCTGCTGGACTGGCCCTGGCATCGCAGATGTCGCCCTCTCCATTGGTGCAGGAGCAGTTTCAGTTGCCATCGCACTCTGGCTAGCCGGCACGGCATGAGCAGCTCCAGTTGCCTGCCGACTCGGGTCAACCACCGCGGTGGGAGCGGCCATAGACGTGCTCTTGCCCCGGACCCGTCTCGACGGAGGCTCCTCGACCAGCTCGATTGGTGGCCTCTTCCAGGTGATCGCCAGCAGGTCGCTCTCCGTGAAGATCATGCCTGCATGCAAGCCACACAACAGTCAGAGCCCACAGAAAATAATGTAAGGAGTACAAAAAAAAAAAGGAGAAGAAGAAGATGAAAAGTTCAGGTCGAACTCACCCAACCCATTTGTTGGGTCAACCCTGGATTCGGAGAGGTTCTGCTCTGACAACAGAACCTCGAGAGGAGGGATCTGGGCGGTGCAGAGCTGCTCGTAGTCATCCCGGTCAGCCGCATCAACCACAGAGTTTCGGTTGGGGGACTGATCCGGGTCACTCCAGGCCCAATCGATCCCCTCAACCATAGCAAAAAGAACTTACTCTTCCATCCCTTGATAGAAGAGGGTAGCTCGAACCTAATGTCCTTATGGCGGGAAGACAAGGATCACTACCCGTCCTCAGTCGGGTGGCGCTTCAGTGCAAAGAAAGCCCTGAACAGAGAGAACCGGGCAACAAATCCGTGGAGGTGATAAAGTACAACAAAGGAGAAAATGACCCTAATGGCGTTTGGCACCAACTGAGCAGGGACCAAACGGTTGTTATTCAGGACGGACATGAAGAATGGATGGAAGGGAAAGCGGAGACCCCCAGAAAAGGCCTCCTCATAGAAAGCAATATGGCCCGGGCCACTAGAAGTGACCCGTTCCCCCGGGCGGGAGATCAAAAGCTGAACAGAGTGCGGGATGCCATAGACATCCCGAATGATCTCCAGTTCCTCGGCGATGATCATCGAGGCAACCCCGCCAGGACCTGTGGACCGGATGGACTCAGAAACAAGTTCAGAAGGAGGAGGAAGAGAAGGACCAGGCCCTGACTCCCTGATGAGCACTAGAACAGGAGGGTGCTTCCTGCTAAACTCGAAATGAGTCACATCCTCCTCCTTACCAGAAGAAGAAGGAGACGCCAGCCTCCGTTAAGAAGGACCAGCCTCGCCTTGGTTGGTGGAAGGGTGGAAGCCCGGGCCAAAACGAGACATCCCCAAAGAAAGAAGGGGCAAAGGACTCGAAGAAGAGGATGAAAGGACGGACTCGACCCGAGAGAAACCCTAGACTCGGAGGAAGGACCCTACTCTGGAGAAGGGGAGGAAAGAGCGAACTAACCTGGTTCCTTAGAAGATCTGAGGCAACTTGGAGGAAGAAGAAAGCTCGGATATTGCAGCGGGCGCAGAGAATTCAAAAGATCTGATATTTTGGGTAAGAACATCTTTTCATTTCAAAGTGACCCGGAGCATTCATACCGTTATGACCTCCCCGCCAACAAATTCAAGCCACGTGTCGGCCATCGATGGAAAAGGCATCCCGGCCGCTCTGAATTCTGCGCCAACATAAACTGCTCCTCGGACGTGGACACGTTGATGGGGACATCTCAAGCACGGATCTTGGAGCAAGCATAATTCTTGGAGTGGCACAGATCTTGAAGCATTTTTGGAATAAATTTATTTAGGATTTATCTTTTATTTAAAATTTGAATTAGGATTTGGTTGGTTAGGATTGATATATGGATAGGCTTATCTTATCCTATCTTATATTTGAATTTGATTTATTCTTATCTTTTTATCTTGTATTCAAATTCAAATGAGGGTTGAAAAATCTATAAATACCACCCTCAGCCTTTTGTAATAGGAGGATGGATGAATAAAATTTCTATTGTTCTGTGTGAAGGATCTGTGTGATCCTAGGGTATCTGTATGATCCCTTCTCCATCTTCCCAGGGTTTCTGTGTGATCCCTGATTTTGGGCATCTATGTGAGCCCAGGGCATCTATGTGAGCCCCTTTGCTATGTACTTGTTCTTCTAGGGCATCTGTGTGAGCCCCTTTGCTATGTGCTTGTTCTTCTTGGGGAATCTATGTGAACCCCAGTATTTTTTCTTAACCCTACACCCTCTTCTTTCCTCCTTCTTTGCAAATCCTAATCCCTGGTGACTTTCATGCTCACCAGCGATCCAGTCCAATCTCTGTCCCGCATCAAATGGTATCAGAGCTAAAGGATTAGGATTTTTCTGTTTCATCACCGGCCCACTGTTCTCTTTCTTCCCTGTTTCAAATCTCGTCCACGGATCCTTCCCCAACATCGACGTCGGACCACCCTCCCCCCAGCCGGTCACCCACCACCATTCCTCCCTTCCAACCCTCACCCCTGTTTTCTGCTTCGTCAATGCCAAGCTCTCCAAGAACTGTCTGCAGCCCATTTCAAAGCACAGATTTTAAAGCACACAGATCTCAAAGCTACACCATTTTCAAAGCAAAGTTGATTAAAAAAAAAATCATGGTTATGTCAAGCTAAAAGTTTGGAGTTCCCGGAGCTGAAGTCCAGTTGAAGCTGGAGCCTGACCCCAACTCGACAGAGTCGAGTTTTTTTTTTCCCCACCGTAGGAGAATGATGGGGACATCTCAAGCACGGATCTTGGAGCAAGCATAATTCTTGGAGTGGCACAGATCTTGAAGCATTTTTGGAATAAATTTATTTAGGATTTATCTTTTATTTAAAATTTGAATTAGGATTTGGTTGGTTAGGATTGATATATGGATAGGCTTATCTTATCCTATCTTATATTTGAATTTGATTTATTCTTATCTTTTTATCTTGTATTCAAATTCAAATGAGGGTTGAAAAATCTATAAATACCACCCTCAGCCTTTTGTAATAGGAGGATGGATGAATAAAATTTCTATTGTTCTGTGTGAAGGATCTGTGTGATCCTAGGGTATCTGTATGATCCCTTCTCCATCTTCCCAGGGTTTCTGTGTGATCCCTGATTTTGGGCATCTATGTGAGCCCAGGGCATCTATGTGAGCCCCTTTGCTATGTACTTGTTCTTCTAGGGCATCTGTGTGAGCCCCTTTGCTATGTGCTTGTTCTTCTTGGGGAATCTATGTGAACCCCAGTATTTTTTCTTAACCCTACACCCTCTTCTTTCCTCCTTCTTTGCAAATCCTAATCCCTGGTGACTTTCATGCTCACCAGCGATCCAGTCCAATCTCTGTCCCGCATCACACGTGGCACCCCGCACTGGCCTGCAGGACCATCCCATGGAGTGCCGGCAATCATGGCCATCATTATGCCAGATCCTCACCTTTCCATGTCAGCATCACAATTACTCCCTTCGGCCTGAGCACCGTGCATTAACGGGCCTCGGGAGTGGGGGGCAAATGATGTGGCAAGATCACTGACATGGGATAGCTGTCAAACGCCATGTCAAAGAGAGCCGCCGTGTCAGATGCCGCGTCAATCCCCCTGCTTGGACTCCTTCGCCGGGCTGAGCTCCCCCAGGACAACGGGATCACTGTCGAAGCCGAGCTCCGTCCTTCGCCAGTCGGACCTGCAAGCCCGGGATGCCTAGGCTGGAGCTGAGCGGCGCCCTCCAGAGTGAGACCCTCGGAGATCGAGTCCCGTGATCGGAGTCGAGCCCAGCCCTCCTCCGCCACGTGGAGCCTCTTCGAGGCCGAGCCCTCTGGATCGAGCCCGCACTCTGCCCTCCAGAGAGAGACCCTCAGAGATCGAGCCCCGTGGTCAGAGTCAAGCTCAGCCCTTCTCCGCCACGTGGAGCCTCTTCGAGGCCGAGCCCTCTGGACCGGGCCCGCACTCTGCCCTCCAGAGCAAGACTCTCGGAGATCGAGCCCCATGATCGGAGTTGAGCTCAGCCGTTCTCTGCCACGTGGAGCCTCTTCGAGGCCGAGCCCTCTGGACCGGGCCCAAACTCTGCCCTCCAGAGCGAGACCCTCAGAGATCGAGCCCCGTGGTCGGAGTCGAGCTCAGCCCTCCTTCGCCACGTGGAGCCTCTTCGAGGTCGAGCCCTTTGGACCGGGCCCGCACTCTGCCCTCCAGAGCGAGATCCTCGGAGATCGAGCCCCGTGGTCGGAGTCGAGCTCAGCCCTCCTCCATCATGTGGAGCCTCTTCGAGGCCGAGCCCTCTGGACCGGGCCCACACTCTGCCCTCCTCCGCCGAGGCGATCCCGCGAACTCGGGATGCTTAGCTCGGAGTCGAGCCCTGCCTTCCAAGCTCAGCCCCCAGCTCAGGCGCAAGCATCGGCGAACCAAGGGACAGCATCGCCATCCTAGGACTCCGGCGGGCTACCCGAGGATTGCACTGAGGCATCCGCTAGACCGCAATGATTGCCTGTAGCCATCGGTTACACTAGAAAGGGAAGAGGCCCACTGTTTGAGGCGCCACTCTCCTTACCAACCACCTGAACCACCCAAGAGCGAAAGTCAACCAGGAGATTCGAATCCTAGGGATGGTGGCCCGCTAATCGAGGTACTGCCAGGTTTCCCGGAATGAGATGACCAGAAGGAATGTCTAAGCACATGACATCTTCCCCTATCACGAATCGGGAAAGGCACCTCGGGACACTGCTGCACCTGCTTGACAGCCCAGCGGAGATCCTAAGACGAGCACCCAACGGTAACCTTGGCTACAAAGCTCGAAGGTAACAGCAACAACACAGGATATACCACCAAAGCACAAGTGTAAGCTCAACCAGAAGAGCACAACACCACAAGCAAATCTAAGCAAGGGCGGGCGAAAAGGCCACACAGAGAATCCCTCTACACAGGCCGTTCTTCCCCCTTGCACCCCACTCTCACACTACTCACTCCTCCTAGCGTGGAGTCCATCAAGAGGGGCTCGACCAGGAGAATCTGTTCCCTTGGATCGTCATTGACTTGACCGTCAGAGTGCCCCCGCTGGAAATCCCGGCCCGGGTCACTAACCCCTGTTTTGCAGGTCCAGGACCACCGGACGGCGAGACAGCGAGGGGAGCGCACTCCGGCACCGACAGCAGCTACGAGCCATGACGATCTTGGCGGCAACAATAAATATAATAAATAAATTATAATATATAAAATTATATAGTATATATTATATCATAAAATATAATATAAAAAATACTGAAATTGGCTTGGTAACTGCATTGGTGGCTAGATTGATATCTACCTGGCAATCAGACTGACGATTAGATCGACGGTTGGATCGATGATCAGACTGGTGATCAGATCGATGGCCGGACTGGTAGCTAGATTAGCTGTCGAGTTGGTGGCCGGATTGGTGACCGAATTGATGTGCGGACTGGCTGTCGGACTGGTGGCCGGATTCGCGACCGAATCGATGGGCGGACTGGCTATCAAACTGTTGACCGGACTGGCGATTCGATTGATGATCATATTGGCACCGACCTAGCAGCCGAACTGGCTATCGGATGAGGGACCGGATTGGTAGCCAGATCGATAGTCAGACTGGCATCGACCTGGCCACCAGACTAGCTATCGGACTGGTGGTCAAACTGGCAATAGGACCAGCAATTGAATTAGCATCGACTTGGCAACCGTACTGGCTGTCAGATTGATGGACAAACTGGCGACCAGATCAATGGTCAAATTGGTGATCGGATCGATGATCGGACTGATAGCCAGTCTAGTACCGGCCTGGCAGCCAGGCTAGTGGTCGGATTAGTGACTAGACTAGTGACCAGATCGACAGTCAGACTGGCAACAGGACTAGCACCAACCTAGCGACCGAACTGTCATTGACTTAAAGGTCGAACTGGTGAACGGACTAGCATCGGCTGATGGTTGGACTGGCGATCAAACTAGTGGCCACAATGCAGCTGCAGTTGGTGCCAGTCTGGTCGCCAGTATGACCACTAGTTTGATAGCAGTCCAACTGTTAGTTCGACTACTGGTCTGGCTGCTAGTCCGGACACCGATTCGATAGCTAATCTGGCTACCAGGTCGGTGCCAATCCGGTAATTGATCTGGCTACCAATCTGGCCCCTGGTTCAACAACCAGTTCGATTGGCATGTTTGTGCTAGTCCAATCACTGATCCGGCATCCAATCTGATTACCGATCCGATAGCCAGTCGATCGCCAAGTCGGTGCCCATCCAACCACCAATCTGATAGCTAGTCTGGCTCCTGGTCTGATAGCCAATCCGGCCCTTGGTCTAATAGCCAATCCAACTATCAGGTCGGTGCTAGTGCCGATCCATCCATCAGTCCGACCATCGATCCGATAACTAATTCGATCGCCATGTCAGTGCCAGTCTGGCCACCAATCTGGCCCCTGATTCAACAACCATTTCGGCTACCAGGTTGGTGCTAATTTGGCAGCCAGTCCCATCGCCAAGTTGGTGCTAGTCTGGCTATCAGTTCGATAGCTAATCCGATCCTTAGTTCGATAACTAGTCCAGCTGCAAGGTCAGTGCTAGTTTGACTACTGGTCCAGCCGCCAGTCTGGCCATCGGTCTGATAGCTAATACGGTCGCCAGGTTGGTGCAAGTCTGACCTTCAATCCGGCCTCTGGTCTGACAGCCAGTCTGGTTGCCAGGTCAATGCTAGTCTTATCATCGATCTGGTAGCCAGTCCGACCACCAGTCCGATAGCCAATTTGACCGCCAAGTCAGTGCTAGTCCAATCGCTGGTCTGATAACCAGTTCATCCCTCGATCCGATAGCCAGTCCGACTGCCAGGTTGGTACTAGTTCAATCACCAATCTAGCTAGCTAGCCTAGCTAGCTACCGGTATGATAGCTAGTCCAGTCGCTAGTCCGATCACCTTTTTAATAGCCAATCTAGTTGCTAGTCTGGCCACCGATCAGACAACCAGTCCGGCCATTGGTTCGACCGTCAGGTTGGTGCCGGTCCAACCATCAATTTGATAGCTAGTCTAGCCACTGGTCCGATCACCAATCTGATCACTAGGCCAATGCCGATCCGACCACCAGTTTGGCCACCGGTCCAGTCACCAGTATGGCCATCTGTCCGACCACCAGGTAGGTGCCAGTCCAGCTACCAATCCTATTACCAGGCAAATTTCAATAATTTTTATATTATATTTTATAATATATTTATTATATTATATATATTATTTATTTTTTATATATTATAATAAATGTTATTTTATAATATTAATATTTTATAATATTATTAAGATAACAATCTATGATTTTATTTATATTTTTTAATTTTTATGTATTTTAAATTTTTTGAAAAAGGAAGGTACAAGCGAAGCTGCATATATAGAATTTTTTTTAAAAAAAGACCACTAATTCGGCTATCGATCCGATCATCAATTCGGCTACCGATCCAGCCACCGCTATGTCCACCGATCCAATCGCCAGGCAGGTGCCAGTCCAGCCACCAGTCTGGTTGCCAGGCTAGTTTCAATATTTTTTATATTATATTTTATAATATAATATATACTATATAATTTAATATATTATAATATATTTGATGTAGCGGGATCGCTGACATGGGGGAGCTGACAGGCACCAAGTCAAAGAAAGCCGCTGCATCGAATGCCATGTCAATTCTCTTGCTCGGACTCCTTCGTCGAGCTGAGCTCCCTCGAGACAACGAGTCGAGCTCCGTCCTCCGCCAGGTTGGTCCCACGAGCTCAGGACGCCTAGGCCGGAGCCGCACTCTGCCCTCCAGAGCGAGACCCTTGGAGATCAAGCCCCGTGGTCGGAGTCGAGCTCAGCCCTCCTCTGCCACGTGGAGCCTCTTCGAGGCCGAGCCCTCTGGACCGGGCCCGCACTCTGCCCTCCAGAGCAAGACCCTCGGAGATCGAGTCTCATGGTCGGAGTCGAGCTTAGCCCTCCTCCACCACGTGGAGCCTCTTCGAGGCCGAGCCCTTTGGACAGGGCCCGCACTCTACCCTCCTCCACCGAGGCGACCCCGCAAGCTCGGGGTGTCTAGGTCGGAGCGAGCCCTACCATTCCAGCTCAGCCCCAGCTCAGACGCGAGCACCGCCATCCCAGGACATCGGCGAGCCACCCGGGGACTGCACTGGGACACCTGCCAGACCGCACTGACTGCCTGTAGCTGCCGGTTACACCAGAAAGGGGAGAGACCCACCAATCGAGGTACTGTTAGGTTTCTCGGAATGAGACGACCAAGGAAATGTCAGAGCACATGATAGCTTCCCTTATCATGGATCGGGAAAGTTTCCTCGGGACACTGCCGCACGCGCCTGACAGCCCGGTGGAGATCCTAAGACGAATGCCCAATGGTAACCTAGTCTACAAAACTCGGAGGTAACAACTACAAGAAAGGAGAGAGACATAAGCTAGAACACACCAACACAAGTGCAAGCTCAATCAAAAACAAAGCATGGCACCACCAGCATACCCAAGTAAGGGCAGGTGGAAGAGCCACATAGAGACTCCCTCTAGCCAGGCCACTCTTCCCCAGACACACTTGCACCCCACTCTCACACCACTCACTCCTCCTCGTGTGGAGTCCATCAAGAGGGGCTCGACCAAGAGGATCTGTTCCCCTGGGTCGTCACTGACTTGATCGTCAAAGTGCCCCCACCGGAAACCCCAGACCGGGTCACTAACCCCTGTTTTGCAGGTCCAAGACCACCGGACGGCGAGACAACGAAGGAGGTACGCTTCGACGTCAACAGCAGCTACAGGTCACAACGATCTTGGCGGCAACAGATTGGCATGCCAGGAAGGGGAAGTGAGCAGTCTTTGATTCAGATCAAGCCCTCCACCTCTTCTACAAGCAGTCTGACGGAAGGATGGTGACAACATGAGCAAGGGAGGCTTCCACCAGCCATGCGGGGGGCTCCCCGTCCCGGGGGAACCCACACCGCCAAGAGGTGGAACCACCCGTTCCGGTTCAACCATCTTCGCCGGAATCCCAACTGGCCGCACTCGCCCAGCAGATGCAAGTCCTCGCTACGACAGTGCGCCAGCTTCAGTAGCAACATCGGTCCCTGGCTACCCACCAACAGCCGGGGACACCCGCGGCCCATGCCGCGGCCCCCCGCGACAGTCTGCGTTCCTTCCAAGGAAGGCCTTCGCAGCCGCGGGCCACTACTGATAACCGGGGCAGCCATCAAACTCCGGCAAAAAGGCAACGAGCTGGCTCTGCCGACAGGGAGAGCCGCTCACCAAACCTCGGGCGGGCAGTGCCCAGACCCCACCGAGGCAGAAAGAGCAAGACCTCCCATCACGGAGACCGTGCACCCATGTCATGTTCTCCATCTCCCTCAGCGGAGGGGTCTACTGATGAAGCCGTCAGGCGCATGGCGGAGAAGCACCTGGAGGAGCATGAACGCAAGCTGGCGAAGTTTTCCCACCGGTTTGCCAACATGCAGGGCTCAGCTAGCGAGCCAGCGGGCTACGATGCCCGTCCCCCTTTCTCCCAGGAAATTCAAGTGGAGCCGATCCCGCACCGATTTCGGATGCTGCAGGTGGATCCCTACGATGGGACCACCAACCCCCTGGACCACTTGGAAAGCTATCGGACCCTCATGAGGATCTAGAGGGCCACCGATGCTCTCCTTTGCGTCGCCTTTCCTGCTACTTTTCGGAAGGCAGCTCGGGTGTGGTTCAGGTGTTTGGCGCCCGAAAGCATCAACTATTTCGCCCAACTAGGACAGAAGTTCGTGGCCCACTTCGATGCCTGTCGGAAGTTGCCACGAGAGGCAGACAGCCTCTTCTCCATCCGGTAGCAGGATCGCGAGCCCCTGCGAGACTACATGGCCCGCTTCAAGGCTGCCGCGTTGGAGATTTACAACCTTGATGAGCCAGTTGCCATGCTGGCACTGAAGCGAGGGCTCAGGACCTCCCGCCTGACCTATTCGCTGGACAAGAAGCCCTCCAAGACTTATTCCGAGCTCCTTCTCCGAGTCTAAAAGTACATCCGTGTCGAGGAGGCGCATCGTACGAGGTGGGAACTCGATGGGAAGCCACTGAAGAAGCCGGCCCCCACCGAGACGCCCAGAACCCGGAAGCCAGCACCCCAGGCTTCAAACTCCCGTAGGGACCGGCCAAGACCGAAAGGGGTTCCCATTCCCGAGGAGAGTTATACCCCCCTCCTCGTCCCGAGGACAAAAATCCTCATGAAAATCGAAGGGAGGACTACCTGAGATGCCCGCCTCCGATGAAGTCCTCCACCGATCGTGATAAAATGAAGTACTGTCACTTTCACCGCGACCACGGCCACGACATCGAGAAATGCCGCAATCTCAAGTGGAAAATCGAAGAACTCATCAAGAGGGGCTACCTCAAAAGGTTCGTGGGGAGCAAACCTCAAGTGGAGTCCTAGGCGCCCGTCTGTCTCCCACCGGCTCTAGCTATCGACAACCGCCCTACCGAGAAGCCGATGAGTATGATCTCCTGGGGAGCTGCATGCGAGCCCAAAAGAGCCCGGAGGGTAGGGGATCCTGAGAATGTACTCCCCTTTATAAGGGAAGGGGAAGATGGGGGAAAATGTAAATAATGATGTCGTGGTCGTCGAGATGATAATCGCGAGGCACCTTGTAAAATGCATCATGGTTGATAGTGGAAGCTCCATAGATGTGCTTTTTTACGATGCCTTCTCCAGGATGAACCTTTCTCCCGATCAATTCAAACCTGTGCATGCACCCCTTGTCGGTTTCACAGGTGATTCTATAAGGATAGAGGGAGAGATCACTCTCCCGGTCACTGCCGGGACCCTACCTCGGCAGAGCACCGTTATGATGACTTTCACGGTTGTCAGGCTTCCTTCCACCTATAACATGATCTTGGGCCAACTTGGGCTCAACTTGCTCGATGCCGTTGTCTCCACTAAGAGGCTACTTGTACAATAATCACTTCCTACGGTGTCGGGAAAATGAGGGGAGCACTCCAGCCGGTGCAGCATTGCTTCCAAACCCTCCCTGGGGCCAAGGTCACCAAGGACGATCCCAAGGTAGACGATCTCGACCAAAGGGCCTAAGATCCCAGGGGAGGCCTGGTCGAACTTCTACTCTCTTATCCACTCGGAGATGATCCCATGAAGATGGTGCAAATTAGAGCCAGCTATCCGAGGAGGAGAGGGCCCAACTACTAGAGTTTCTGCGGGCAAGCGCGGATGTGTTCACCTGGACAGCGGTGGACATGCTAGGTATTCCTCCTGACATCATTACTCATAAATTGAGTGTTGACCCAAAGCATAGGCCAGTTCGGCAAAAGAAGAGAAGCTTCGCCCCAGAGAGGCAAGCAGCTATCAAGGAGGAAGTTGACAAACTCCTAGTTGCCGGTTTCATTCGAGAAGTCCAGTATTCGAGCTGGCTGGCGAGTGTAGTCATAGTAAGGAAGAACAATAGCAAGTGGAGGATCTGTGTAGACTACACCGATCCCAACAAAGCTTGCCTGAAGGACAGCTTCCCTCTGTCGAAGATCGACCAGCTGGTGGATGCCACCTCTGGCCACAGGCTGCTCTCCTTCATGGATGCATTCTCTGGGTACAACCAGATCCGTATGCACCCAGAGGACGAGGAGCACACTGCCTTCATCACCGACCAGGGGACGTACTGTTATAGGATGATACCCTTCAGTCTGAAGAATGCAGGAGCTACATACCAGCATCTAGTCAATATGGTCTTCAAGGACCAAATTGGCCGGAACATGTAAGTATATGTGGATGACATGCTCGTCATGAGCAAGCCGAACTCGAGCCACATCGTTGACCTCACCGAATCCTTCCATAACCTGTAGCAACATCAGATGAAGCTGAATCCGGTGAAGTGCACTTTCGGGGTGGCGGCGGGAAAGTTCCTCGGCTTTATGGTCACCCAGAGAGGCATCGAAGCGAACCTGAAAAAGGTTCAGGCAATCATCAACATGGAGCACCTGACCTCTAAGAAGTAGGTCCAGCGCCTGACAGGGCGTGTCTCCGCCCTCAGCAGATTCATCTCGAGGTCGGCTGACCGTTGCCTTCCATTCTTCAAGGCACTGCGCAAGATGCACGACTTCACCTGGACAGAGGAGTGCAGAACATCCTTCGAGGAGCTGAAGAAATTCCTCGCCTCTCCCCCGTTGCTCTCCACGCCGGAGGAGGGGGAGGAGCTCCTGCTCTATCTGGCGGTTACACCAGGAGTCGTCAGCTCGGTTCTCGTCCGTGTAGATGAGGACAAATCTCAGAAGCCGGTATACTACACCAGCAAAATCCTCCATGATACAGAGATTAAGTATACTCGCTCCGAGAAATTCATTTTTGCACTAATAATGTATGTTAAGCGGCTCAGGCCCTATTTCTAAGCACATCCAATAGTGGTTGTGATGGACCAGCCACTGAGGACTATACTCAGCCGACCCGAAATTTCTAGGAGATTGGCCAAGTGGTCCCTGTTGCTCAGCGAGTTCGATATAGTGTATCGATCGAGACCCTCATAGAAGGTCCAAGTCCTAGCTAACTTCGTGGTCGAGTGCACCGGGTTCGTCGAGGAGCCGAAGCAGACAATAGCGGAGCTCAGACCAGGAGAGGAACCTTGGATCCTCCACGTGGACGGAGCATCCAATTCCGACGGGAGCGAAGTAGGCCTCATCCTCACCAATGGTGATGGGGTTGTGATGGAGTGCACCCTTCGCTTCAAATTCGCCGTAACAAACAACCAGGTGGAGTACGAGGCACTCCTCGTGGGTCTAAGAGTCTCTCGCGAGCTGGGTATGCAAAATCTAAAAGTCTTCATCGACTCCCAGCTGGTTGCCGGACAAGTCTCTGGAGAGTATGAAGCCAGGGACGCCTAGATGATGAAGTACATAGAGCGGGTCCGCTTGAGCATGGCAGGCTTCCGGCGCTTCAGCATCTTCCACATCCCTCGTGGGGAGAATGCGTGCGCGGATGCACTATCCAGGCTCGTGACCCTGCCGGACTCATTACTGGGATGCGCCTACATCAAGTATCTCGAAGGTCCCAGCTATGAAAGCTTAGAGGAGGTGCATCAAGTCGCCCCCGAGCTGAGCTGGATGGACAAATACATCAGGTACATCACCAATGGTTCCTTACCCGAGGACCAAGTAGAAGTAGCCCTCGTCAAGGAGAAGGCCCCCCGGTTCGTTCTGATGGAGGGCCAGCTCTACTGCCGATCCTTCTCCTATCCACTCCTGAGGTGCCTCAGGCCTGTCGAGGCAACTTTTGTACTCCAAGAGATAGACGAAGGCCTCTACGGAAACCATGTGGGAGGGAGAACACTGTCTTATAAAGCCCTTCGCCAGGGATACTTCTGGGAGATAATGAGGGAGGACGCCGCCGACTTCGTTAAAAGGTGCGACAAGTGCCAACGCCACGCGAACATACAGTGCCAGCCGGCGGCGCCGATCTCCTAGCTCTCAGCCCCTTGGCCTTTTGCCCAGTGGGGATGGACATCTTGGGGCCGTTTCCTCCTGCACCAGGGCAACAAAGATTTTTGCTGATGGCGATCGACTACTTCGCTAAGTGGGTCGAACCAGAGCCACTGGCCCGGATCGCGGAAGCCAACATCCACCAGTTCTTTTGGAAGTCAATTATTTGTCGCTTCGGACTCCCCTATATGTCATCACTGATAACAGGTGACAGTTCGACAACCGGGAGTTCGAAGGGTTCTGCACCGAGCACGGCATCCAATATCGATTCACCTCGGTAGCTCACCCTCAAACAAATAGGAAAGCCGAGGTGACCAATCAGACCATCCTCCAAGGACTCAGGACCAGGCTGGACCAAGCTAAGGGCAGGTGGGCGAAAGAACTCCCAAGCGTTCTGTGGGCCTACCACACAACGCCCAGAACGGCAACCGATGAGACGCCCTTCAACCTCGCTTTTGGTGCCGAGGCTATCATCCCGGTCGAGCTCGACGTGCCCATGCTATGAGTGCAACAGTATGATGAGGCGCGGAACTTGGCACACCTCCTGCTCAACCTGGATCTCCTCGAAGAAGCAAGGGATAAAGCCCAGCTACGAATGGCGGCATACTGGCAACGAGTAGCCCGGTACTACAATGCCCGAGTCAGGCCAAAAGCTTTCAAACTCGGAGACTTAGTGCTACGTCGGGCAGCAGCATCTCAACCTCGGGAGTGTGGCAAGCTCTCGCCAAACCGGGAAGGCCCCTACAAGGTGGCTGAGGCCCTCTCACAAGGGGCCTATTACCTCGAAGATCTCGACGGTGTCAGGTTCCCTCGAATGTGAAATGCCTGCAACCTGCGGAGATACTATCAATGATGTAAGGTTTCCCATCAATAATAATGATGATAGTTTTTCCTTGCGCGAGTATCTATCTGTCTTACAGGAAAACCTCCTCAACGCCTTCGAGCCCAGCTCCGAGGCGCCAAGACCTGAGCCCAGCTCTCAGGTAATCCAAGACCGGAGCTCAGATCTCCGACCAAGGAACCTTCAAGCCGAGCTGCTCTCAATCATCAACGTCTCCGAGCCCAGCTCCGAGACGCCAACCCAAGACCGGAGCCCAACTCTTCGGCCAAGGGACCTTCGAGCCAAGCTGCTCTCAATCATCAACACCTTCGAGCCCAACTCTGAGGTGCCAAGACTTGAGCCCAGCTCTCAAGCAACCCAAGATCGGAGCTCGGATCTCCGGCCAAGGGACCTTCGAGCCGCGCTGCTCTTAATCATCAACGTCTCCGAGCCCAGCTCCAAGACGCCAACCCAAGACCAGAGCCCAACTCTCCGGCCAAGGGACCTTCGAGCCAAGCTGCTCTCAATCATTAATGTCTCTGAGCCCAGCTCCAAGATGCCAACCCAAGACCGGAGCCCAACTTTCCGGCCAAGGGACCTTCGAGCCAAGCTGCTCTCAATCATCAACACCTTCGAGCCCAGCTCCGAGGCGCCAAGACCTGAGCCCAGCTCTCAGGCAACCCAAGACCGGAGCTCAGATCTCCGGCCAAGGGACCTTCGAGCCGCGCTGCTCTCAATCATCAACGTCTCTAATCCTAGCTCCGAGACGCCAACCCAAGATCGGAGCCCAACTCTCCGGCCAAGGGACCTTCGAGCCAAGCTGCTCTCAATCATCAACACCTTCGAGCCCAGCTCCGAGGTGCCAAGACCTGAGCTTAGATCTCAGGCAACCCAAGACCGGAGCTCAGATCTTCGGCCAAGGGACCTTCGAGCCATGCTGCTCTCAATCATCAACATCTCCGAGCCCAAGTCCGAGATGCCAACCCAAGATCGGAGCCTAACTCTCCAGCCAAGGGACCTTCGAGCCAAGCTGCTCTCAATCATTAACATTTCCGAGCCCAGCTCCGAGATGCCAACCCAAGACCGGAGCCCAACTCTCTAGCCAAGGGACCTTCGAGCCAAGCTGCTCTCAATCATCAACACCTTCGAGCCCAGCTCCGAGGTGCCAAGCCCTGAGCCCAACTCTCAGGCAACCCAGGACCGGAGCTCAGATCTCCGGCCAAGGGACCTTCGAGCCACGCTGCTTTCAATCATCAACATCTCCGAGCCCAGCTCTGAGACGCCAACCCAAGACCGGAGCCCAACCCTCCGGCCAAAAGATCTTCGAGCCAAGCAGCTCCTATCAATGCCTCGAGCCTAGCTCCAAGGCGCCAAAGACCTGAGCCCAGCTCTCAGGCAATCCTCGGACCGGGGCCCAATGCTCCGGCCAGGAAGGCCTCGAGCCTAGCTCCAAGGCATCCAAGACCTGAGCCCAGCCCTCAGGCACCTTGGACCGGGGCCCAGCTCTCCGGCCAAGGAACAATCGAGCCCAGCTGCTCACAACTGCCAGAACATTATGCCAGACTTGCCGACACCAAAGCCCGGTAATTAAGCCCCTGGCAAGGTGAGACCCTCTTCTCTGATCTCCCCACTCATCTTTAAAAAAAAAGAAGAAAAAGAGAAAGAACAAAGAAAGAGAGAGAGGGGAAGGAAAGAAAGAGAAAAAAGAGGGAAGAACCAGACAAAGGATGGGTTGCAAGAAAGTTCAAATTTTATTAACCAAGAACCAGTTACAAACATTTTACGGGCCCCCGACATGCCGGGTGACCCCGACCAAGTACAGAAAGAAAACAAAGTACAAAAGAAAGAAGAAAAGACTACTCTACACCGACCGGCTCCCCTGCTGAGTCTTAAGGCTGAGAGGTCCCGCCTTCAGGAACCTCCGGTGAACGGCTCCGACCTCGGATGGCTAGACCTCGGCTGGCATCGAAAGCTCATGGGCAACGACTTCCTCGATGACTGCCTCCTCATCAGGCTCCATGTCCGAGGCCGAGGGATACCTAAGGCGATCGTGGTTCTTACCGGGAATGAACGCCTTGATCCGGCCGCGCAAGAACATGAAGCCTTTATAGAAGGAGTCCGACACCGTCTGATAGATCTCAACGACGAACTCCTTCGAGGCCTTGAACTTGGCAACGGCCTCCTCAATGTCCTTCTTGGCCTCGGCGGCCCCCTTCCTTGCCTCGGCGGCTTCCAACCTGGTAGCCTCCACCGACTTGGCCACCACCTCCGCTGCCTTCTCAGCTGTGGCCAACCTCTCTTTCCCTGCCGCCAGCTCCGCCTGGGCAGTTTGGGAGGCCTCCTTGTGCCGATCAGCCTCAGCACTGTACCACTTCAGCTTCTTCTCGACAGAGGAGAGATCGTCAACAGCTTTCCTTGAGCGACTCCGCTCCAGGTCAAGGGCCTCTAGGAGTTTCCTCGCTCGCCCCTCAGCGTCGGCGAGCTGCTTCTCTAGGTCCTTGACCTTCTGCTCGGGCGCCCCGTTCACCCGGCCTTCTCCTTCAGATCAATCTTTAGAGACTCGATCTCGGCCGCTTGCTGCCGCTCAACACGCTCCCAGTTCTGACAGCAGCCCCTAATGAGAGAGCCTCGGTGCCGATCTGCACCATGAAAAAAGGTCAACCCAAAAAAAGAAGAAGAAGAAGAAGAAGAAGAAAGGAAAAAATAGAAGAAAGGGATAACTCACCGAGTAAAACTGGGGGAAGATGGTGCTGAGGACGTCGTTCAGCCGCAGTCCGACCATCTCCTGCCGGTCGCATGTCTGGATTGAAAAATCCATCATGCGCTCGGCCAGTGTGGGGCTCAGAAGGACAGAGCTCCCTGGCCCCATCTTGAAGGGGAGTCGACGTCGCGCCTCCTCTCTCCTACTCTCTCCTGGAGTAAGCGGCCTTGCCCCATTAGCTGCAGGGCCCCCGGAGGCAGGCTGAGGAGCTGATACCCGTGTAGGCGGCGCCTCAGTTGCAGCCTTAGTTGCGGCTCGAATCTCTTCATCCCCGATCTCGATCACGGACGGACTCAGCGGACTGGAGGATGCAGCGGCAGCAGCTGCGGCCCTTGCCCGGGCTACTACCTCGGGCTCCGTGGCGGGGGCCGCCCCCTGACGACCGAGCCACTCTGGGATCTTCTAGGCCTCCTACTGGACCGGCCCCAGCGCCGCAGATACCGCCCTCTCCACTGGTGCAGAGGCAGCTCAGGTCGCCCCTGAACTTTGACCGACCAGAGCAGTAGGGCTCGCCTTGATTAGTGGAGGGGTGGATGCCCGGGCCAAAGCGGGACATCCTCAAGAACGAGAGAAGTGAAGGACTCGAGGTAGAGGACGAAAGAGCGGACTCAACTCGAAGGAGACCCTAGACCCGGAGGAGGGACCCTACTCTGACGAAGGGGGAAGAAAGAGGGGACTAACCTGGTTCCTTAGAAGATCCGAGGCAACTGGGAGGAAGAAAAAAGCTTGAACACAGCAGCAAGCGCGGAGAATTCAAAAGAATGGATATTTCAAGCAAGGCCCTCTTTTCATTTCAAAATGACCTGATGGATCCGTACCGTTATGACCCCTCCGCCAACGGATCCACGCCACGTGTTGCCCATCGACGAAAACAGCATCCCGGCCACTCTGAATTCTGCGCCAATATTAACTACTCCTCGGACGTGGCCACGTGGCGCCCCTGCATTGGCCTACAAGACCGTCTCACGGAGCGCCAGCAATCATGGCCATCATTGTGCCAGATCTCCGCCTTTCCACGTCAGCATTACAATTACTTTCTTCGGCCCGAGCGCCATGCACTAACGAGCCTCGGGAGTAGGGGGCAAATGATGTGGCAGGATCGCTGACATGGGGGAGTTGACAGGCACCACGTCAAAGGAAGCCGCCGCGTTGGACGTCACGTCAATTCTCATGCTCGGACTCCTTCGCCGAGCTGAGCTCCCTCGAGACAACAAGCCGAGCTCTGTCCTCCGCCAGGTCGGTCCCGCGAGCTCGGGACATCTAGGCTGGAGCTGCACTCTGCCCTCTAGAGCGAGACCCTCGGAGATCGAGCCCCATGGTCGGAGTCGAGCTCAGCCGTCCTCCGCCACGTGGAGCCTCTTCGAGGCCGAGCCCTCTGGACCAAGCCTGCACTCTGCCCTCCAGAGCGAGACCCTTGGAGATCAAGCCCCGTGATCGGAGTCGAGCTCAGCCCTCCTCCATCGCGTGGAGCCTCTTTGAGGCTGAGCCCTCTAGACCGGGCCCGCACTCTGCCCTCCAGAGCGAGATCCTCGGAGATTGAGCCTCATGGTCGGAGTCGAGCTCAGCCCTCCTCCGCCACGTGGAGCCTCTTCGAGGCCGAGCCCTCTGGACCGGGCCCGCACTCTGCCCTCCTTCATCGAGGCGACCCCGCAAGCTCCGAGCATCTAGGTCGGAGCGAGCCCTACCATTCCAGCTCAGCCCCAGCTCAGACGTGAGCACCGCCATCCCAGGACATCGACGAGCCGCTCGGGGACTGCACTGGGACACCTGCCAGACCGCACTGACCGCCTACAACCGCCGGTTACACCAGAAAGGGGAGAGACCCACTGATCGAGGCGCCATGCTCCTCACCAACCACCTGAACCACCCGAGAAAGGAAGTCAACCAGGAGATTCGAATCCCAGGGACGGCGGCCCACCAATCGAGGTACTGCCAGGTTTCTCGGAATGCGCGACCAAGGGGAATGTCAGAGCACATGATAGCTTCCCTTATCATGGATCGGGAAAGGCTCCTCGGGACACCGCTGCACGCACCTGACAGCCCGGTAGAGATCCCAAGACGAATGCCCAATGGTAACCTAGTCTACAAAACTTAGAGGTAACAACTATAAGAAAGGAGAGAGACATAAGCTAGAACACACCAACACAAGTACAAGCTCAATCAAAAAAGAGCACGGCACCACTAGCATACTTAAGCAAGGGCGGATGGTAGAGCCACATAGAGACTCCCTTTAGCCAGGCCACTCTTCCCCCGACACACTTGCACCCCACTCTCACACCACTCATCCTCCTCGTGTGGAGTCCATCAAGAGGGGCTCGACCAGGAGGATCTGTTCCACTGGGTCGTCACTGACTTGATCGTTGGAGTGCCCCGCCAGAAATCCCGGTCCGGGTCACTAATCCCTGTTTTGCAGGTTCAGGACCACCGGACGGCAAGACAGCGAAGGAGGTGCACTCCGATGCCGATAGTAGCTACAGGCCATGACGATCTTGGCGACAACAATATTTATTATATGTATTATAATATTTATAATATTTATTATATATTAGAATAAATTTTATTTTATAATATTAATATTTTTAATATTATTAAGATAATCATCTATGATTTTATTTATATATTTTTTAATTTTTTAATATTTTTATTTAAAATTATAGATAAAGCTCTAAGTCTTTTTATATATATATTTTTTAAATATTTTTTTGAAATTTGAAGCCGTAATTCAACCCGTGGCTTCTGAGTTGGTGTCTACGTAAATGAAACTAGCTTAATTTCATAAATATAGTTTAAAATAATTTTTTTTAAAATATTTATTAAAAATATTATTGTAAAAAAATTAAAAAGTCGCTGCTTCGTTCATCATAGCTGATTTCATATAGGAATGGCAATGGACCAGATTCGAGTCAAATTTTTAATTATCCAAATCCAAATCCAAATATCCAATAAACTATCAAAACTCGTCTAAATATTATTGAGACTAGTTTTTTTTATCCAAACTCATCTTAATCAGATATCGAGTAATTCGGGTTTACCTGACATGAATCCATTGAATCATATTAAATATTTTTTTTATTTTTTCAACTTTGAAATCATTTACCGATCTATAAATTATACATATATTAAATAAATAAATTCAACTATAAAATAGCTGACAGCACTTAATATTATATTCAATAAAATAAAATATATTTAATATAAAATATATTAATTACATATATAAAAAATTAAAATAATTCGAATTAAAATTGGAACAGGATCGAATAGGATACCTTTGAGTTTGAATTTTGTTGCAATCTCTGATCTCAAGTCAGAGACTAATTATCTCCCTATTTTTTTGATAAGAAAAAAAGAGATAAGAGATAATCTCGATATAGCTATCCCGTAAGTTCCAACCTCATCAGATAATGTCCGATACAAAGACGTTCCGATTCATACAGTCCCGAAAACTTTCGAAAAATTTAAATTTAATTAAATCATCTATGAAATTATACCACAATATTAATATATTGATAATAAGATAAGGTTCCTGTCAACCGTGCTGCTGCGATAATTAATTAACCCTTCGGGACACAAACAGGTCCGCTCATGTACAGCGTTGGTTGTTTTCTTCGAGTCGGATGTCTTTGGTTTCTTTTTTTTTATTATTATTATTATATAGAGATGCCTTCGGTCTCACCAGGAGAAAACGATGTTTAATAACATATTGTTTTAATTGGAAACCACGCCTCCGCTCTCTGGAACGCTGCTTTTTCTTTGTACGCAAACTCCTGTCCTATCCAAGTTAGTGGATTTTTTTTATAAAAAAATCATTGCTATGAAACGCCACGAGCTTACCCGTCCCGTTATCTGTCCAATTCTTGGTTGCCAAGTTGTACCGGTCATCGTGAATGAGCCGTGTTGCCTGTAGCATTTCTCAGCAGCACAAAACGTCGTTATATATAGCAATAAAAATGAAACAACGGACACCACATAACAGTAATGGGTGTGCCATGTGCCATGGTGCACTTCATCCTGGTTCATGGGATGTGCCATGGTGCATGGTGCTGGTACCACCTCGCCACCTTGCTTCGGTCGGCCGGGCATCCAGTCACGGCGATAGATCTCGCTGCCAGTGGGATCAACCCCAAGCGTCTCGATGAGCTCCGGCGATTCGCCGACTACTCGGAGCCGTTGATGGAGGTGATGGCATCGATCCCATCCGACGAGAAGGTGGTCCTCGTTGGCCACAGCCTCGGTGGGTCAACCTCGCTCTTGCCATGGAAAAATTCCCTAAGAAGATTGCAGTCGCTGTCTTCGCCTCTGCATGGATGCCAAGCATCTCCACTCCCATGTCTGAATTCATGGAAGAGGTATGTTTTTTTTTTCTTTTTTTCTTTTTTTCTTTTTAATCAAAAGTAGGAGTTCAGGACGGAAGAAATTTCTGTTTAGAGGGGGAAAAAAAAACTGAATTTTTATGGCTGTTTGTTTGGTCCGTCAAACCGAAACCATTTGTCTTTATTTTTTTTCCTTTTTTTTTTCTTCTTTTGATTGATTCATTATTCGTGGGAAATTGAATTTGATTCAGTCTGTAGGCCGATTACCTACAAAATTTGACAAGAAGGAAAATCAAATCTTTTTCTAGAAAGGTAGCTTGATTTGGATCACTGGTCGATCCGAACATCCCAATCATTTGGACAAACAGCAATTCATGAATGGCATCATCGATTTGTATAAATTTTGTTGAAAGAATTACCATCTCTAACTATTTTTTGATTTGGTGAAACCAGTACTCAAGAAGAAATCCACAGGGACCCATGGATTCCTGAAAATATATTTACTTCATTTCTTTTCGGCCCCAAGTACATGGCAGCCACCATGTATCAGCTCAGCCCACCTGAGGTAACATGTGTAACAAATTTTGGACCTTCTTTTCCTCTTTTATCATAATTTCTTTTAAATCAATTCTTTGTAGTTCTCAAACAATACTAATAGTGTTTGTAGGATTTAACACTGGCTACCATGCTAGTAAGGCCAGGGAGACAATTCCTTGATGAAATAACAAGCGAAGACATGATCACAGAAAGGAACTATGGATCGGTGAGCCGAGTGTTCATTGTGAGCAAGGAGGACAGATCATTGATGGCGGACTTCGAGTATTGGATGACCGAGAGAAGCCCGGGGGTGGAGGTGAAGGAGATTGAAGGTGCCGATCATATGGTCATGCTTTCAAAGCCCAAGGAGCTATGCAATCTTCTCCTAGAGATTGCAAAGAAATATTGTATAATTTGCACTTGGGCTGATAATAACTAGGGATGTAGTTTCTCGGTTTGCCATTGAACAAAACTGAAGAAATAAAGGAATTCATTCTGGCCTGCATTGAGTTCATGTCAGGGGGTTGGGGTGCATATATGGCTAGGTTGGATACAGATTGCATCTTTCATGCTGAAAGAACGAGCAGGATTTTTCTTATCTTTTCTTTTCTTTTCCGAGGAAAAGGAAGGCCAGGCTCCCTCTACTTGTTAAGCTAAAGAAGGCGAGTACAAGGTTCAAAACAAAGGGAGGTGAGCAAAAATCTACCAGGTAGTGAAATCAAAGATGGTACATAAAGATTGATACATATATAGTCTTTTTGACCACTTCCTTGGGTGATGTCTCTATTCTTAGGAATATGCGTTTGTTTCTTTTAGACCAAATACTCCAGGAGATTACTAGAAGTAAGGAAGTGCTCAAAAGCCCTCTTCAACCTGAGGTCAACCACAAGGGGGAAATCAAATCAGCTGATATTCTCTATATTTCATTTTAACATTTTCAAACAATAAGGCAAAGGACTAGGAAACCATTCTAGTCAAGATCAGCTGAAAAGACTAGAATACTAGCTACTTTGTTTATAATCAGAAATTTTTGTGACGATTACCTCCTGAACTTCCCCTTGCCAATGTAATAATTGATTACAGGCAATGTGGATTCAAAATATACATCAAGTTGCTTAAGTATGGTCTCAAGGTTATCATCAACTCTTCCCTTCAAATGCCAATTAAAAAAAGGTATGCGAAATAGATAGAGCAACATAGAGATCAATTGACACATTTGAATTGATAATCCACAGAAAGAAATGATGCAACCAACCAACCTGATTTCTGTTCAAAAGATGCCGTGTCATCTCCTCTTTTGAACAATCAAAAAACAGAACAAAATCTGGCTCAATTTTCATCTGTAGCATATTTAAAAGTTCCTAGTTAGATGAGAGAGATTCAGAATTAATAAATGGCAAGGAATCATTAATATTATTAAAATATAATCTATGGTAAATCATGAGACTAAGAAGTGCAATCAGGGGTGAAGTATGCAGTGCGCTAGAGGTCACAACCCCCTCCACTCCTCGTATGAAGTACTGGATTCTGAGCACAGGCTATGCATCACAGAGTACATCTATATAAAGTCCTGGGTGGGTCTTCCCTCTCTTTCTAAAGAAAATAAAAACCATGAAAACTAAACTAAAAATGACAAAAACTGCAGTCTTACCATTCTTTCTGCTGCATCAAGGTTTTCTTTGATTCTGGGGAAGCCATCGATCAGAAATTTCTCAGTTTTGCTTGCTTGAATTGCCTGTTGCAGAAGTCTGATTACCACCTCAGGAGGAACGAGCTTTCCTGAGATTTTGCAAATTTGTCTTAACATACTAAAGCTCAGATTTAACCAGGCATAAAGTATGCAAAACATGCAAAAGTTTAAGGCAATTAGACAAGCAAGTTGCTAATGAAGCTTGTGTTTGGCTAGTGAACAAGCCAATAAACTTGAGGAGAGTTATGTAACAACCACCAAGTTATGAATCTAGTATAGATACTGCAACCATTGGAAGAAACCAGGCCATCCCCGTGCATGGGATTTAAAACCTTGGTTTCCACTATGCCCCATCCACATCTGCGAAACTTAATAGAACGAATAGTCTTCTTGCACACCTCCAGTGTTCTTATCCCTTAGACTCTTTCACAAACTTGCCAATCTCTGCCCTAATTTTCCAGCTCAGCCACTTGCCTTCCAAATACATTTCAAACCTCTCGACAAGAACTGACCTTGAATTTTCATCTACAAATGATCAAATCAATTATCTCCAAAATTGGTCGGATAGCTCTAAGTGAAATTCACCAAACCTTCCATCTTTCAATTTAATGGTTTCAAGAATATCTAGATTTCAAGGATATTAACATTTGAGCATCAAGATATCTAGTTCTTTCTTGTATTTCTGTACCAAGAAAGAGAAAAATATATTCATTAGTTAAATCTTGTGATCTCATCTATGTAAAATGGATTTCATGCCCATGAAGTTGGTTCAAACTTGTTATCAATAACTAGTGAGAGTGAGTCTCGTATACCAAGATCATTATTAAACAACCTCAAATGTTCATCTAGTTAGAACTAGTCTGACACATCTAGCGATAGCATTTGGTCAAAGATCATAAAACACACATAAGAAATGTGTAGGAAAGAAGCCAAGGACAAGTAAATGAGGTAAATGCTAACAAGAAAAAGTTACAACACAATTGATCACAAATTCATTTTGCACAGTCCAGTGTCGAGCTGTGTTTTTGTAACTTTTACCTATTTTCAAAAGTTAGGCGGTGAATTTGTGCACCAAGTAGGGCAAATGGGTTTATGGTTTTGCCCATAGCGTTGTATAATAATGGTGGCGAAAACAAGCGCAACATCCATTGATCCTAAAATGATATACCATAGAAACAAGGTGACAAAAAATCACCTAGTCCGTACTTAGTGCACTGCATTGTATTACTGTAATGTAAACATTATTTGTTACAAGGAGAAACAGCAGAACAACCTATGATAGCTAATGTGATATCTGACATGAACCTCCACTGACAGAAAGGGAAATACAAAAACAGACAAATGAGAAACAGAATTTCATCTCAAATGACTCATATAATAGTGTCTGACACTAAATATGTAAATAATACAAACACATTATCTTTTACAAATATAAACACCATAATAGGAAAGACAAATTAAGCAGATGCAAGTTAAAATAAACAAACACACTTGAAAAATCAAATGCTCAATACAGAAGAAGACACAAAATATGCCCTACCCCCCATGACACAAATATATATTATGCTCAACAAACAAACTAAGGACGTACAATTCAAGAAGGCCAAGGTTACAAACTAAAGAAGAGAGAAAACTAGAAGACCAAACAATGCCTTCAATATCTCTTGTTACCAGCCATATCAATATCAGCGACCACTAAAAATTCTACCGATAAAACAAATTACCATAACCTTAATCCAGTTTACATCAAACAAACACAACAATCAACAATTATTCGTTAAAAGTTCAATCCATCTATAACCCAAATATGGAAATAAATATTAACAATAATAAGAAAACACAGGAAACCCACCTTCATTTGCCTCGAAGACCATGCCCAAAAAAAAAGACCAGAAAAATGAGTCAGAACACCAACACCCAATAATCCACATCCAAATCACAGCAATTGAGAACAAATATCACACCATGTTTATGGACATAAAAAATCCTATCCTTTTCATCACCCACATCATAATTTTTTGCAATCATCAAAAAGCAAAGGACGCCCATATTCATTGAGCACAAATCCAGTAAAAGCGAAAAAATAATAGAATTATACATGTAACAGCACAATCTTTATTATTAAAAAAAAAAAAAAAAAAAAAAAAAAAAAAAAAAAAAAAAAAAAACTATCCATGCTATATAATATCACATACATACACAATAATCCCAGAACACACGCATAAAAATCGGATGCTTTCATTACCTGCAACATATAAATTATCAGTAATCACGGAGTACATGTATAAAAATCCGATCCGATGGTTTTATGAACCACATATAACATATATATGTTCACAATAACCGCAAAAGAGTCGACAATCCCATTCATCTCGCTCGAATCAAATTCGGAAAAAGCAACAAGAGATCATCGGGATCACCATCATCATCTAGAGGTAGTAGAACCAGCGAGGGCCTTGGTCTTGAAGCGGTACCTGGGGCACCGAGGGATGGCCTGGCTGGGGCCGAAGCCGAGCTGGCCGTTTCCGCGCATGAGGGGCGGGCCGTCGTCGTAGACGTAGCCGAGGAGGTGGCCGCAGGCGTCGCACTGGATGCGGGTGCGCTTCCTTTGGATGCCCCAATAGTTGACGGTCTCGAAGAAGGGGCGGATCTTGTCCTCCTTGGAGAATCGGAACTTGGAGTCGTCCACCCAGGAGAAGGAGAGCGTGCCCTTGTTCCCGGCCTCGAAGTAGGCGTCCGGCGGGAAGAGGTGGGCGGTGCTCAGATTCAGGTCCGTTCCGCACTCCGCGCATCTGCGAAACCGCACCCACATCAACACCCATCATCCGTGTGAGAGAGGGAGAGGAGAAGAGCACTTACCGGTAGACAGTGGCCATGGTGGTAAGATGAATTAGAGAGAAGGACAGGGAGGAGGAGATGGGGATGAAGATGGCGAGGGGTCTGGTTCGATCTGGAGGAGAGTTTCTCTCTGGAAACCTTGGTAATTTCGACGCACTGCCGCCGTGGAATTGACTGCGCCGCGTTCGAGAGAGACGCGGTCGAAACAGGAGTCGTGGCCATTGACAGTAGGGCTATAAATGGGCCGGCTGCCGGTCCAATTCAAAATTGGGTTAGGTTATAGGTTATATTTTAAAATTTTTGGGATCGAACCAGGATATTTTTAATCAAAAAATTATATAAATTTTATTTTATAGTTCGGAATGTAACCCGATATGTTTAAAATTTAGTCCGGCCAATCCAAATTTATTGAGCTGGTTTGGTCCAGTTTCAGATAATGAATTTTATGCCAGTCCAATTTCAGTCCTAATTAACAGACGGCTAAGTTTCTTTTAAAAAATATAATAATAAAAATAAAATAAATAAAAGAAGAAGCAGATAAAGAAAAGAGATCTATGTATAATCGATCCGAGTCCCGGATCTAATTCCATAAAATTTGTTTATTTGTTTGTCCAATAACCACATACAGATGTTATCCTACGCAAGCTAGTACTGTCTCGAAACTTTGTGTAGCATATTGTACGCATATATACAAATGAATAAGGTTACTCATCTTTTAAATGTAAATAGACAGTGGGACAAAGATATGCCTGATCAATTTATATCTACTAATTTAACAGCAAAAGTTAAATTAATACCAATCCTCCAAGGAAGGATAGTGGCATGGTCAATTATGTTAGGGGTTCAGTAGATTGCAGAGTGAAATTATTGGACATGAGGGACCGTGTTCAAAGTCCCCAACATATTGCTACTGGTCAACATTTGGAACCTGGGTGCACCAATAAGAATTAGAACTTTTTGGTGGCAACTCATCGGGAGAACGCTACCATGCAAAAAGCTCTCTGCTGCTGCTAATGATAACGCTGCTGTTGCCTTCATTATCAGGAGTTATCATGGTTGTCCGCTGAGAGTTGGTGGAAAATAGTTTCCTCCTTTCTATGTTCCTATTGCAGAGCTCTTTGCTATTTGAATGGAAATTAAGGTTGCTATGTATGAGATGGGCATAATGGAGTTTTGGATGGATGGTGATTATATCACTGTCATTCATTGGTTCACGAAACAGAATGCCCGTACATTTCCACATCCATCATTGCAAGACTTGCTTGCATGGAAGCATACCTTTCTTTCTTAAGTATTTCTCATGTTCAGCATGAGGGGAACAGGGCAGATAATTTTTAGCTAACCTGACTAGATTTGCTGCTTCTGATTTGCAGCCACAAGACCCCCTACCCCTAGAATTGAATGCTATTCTTATTGCTGATTTTTATGGTATTCTTTTTGAACAATGATGATACTGATACTATGTAAATCTTCTTTGTTGTTTCTGATTGGGAATACCTGGTCTTTTATTTTATTTTGTATCAGTGCTGAGTTCGTTCCCTTCTCCGACTACTTTGAGTTTCCGGTTCTAAATTATAGTTTTACTCTGAATATGGTATTCATGGAGACGCGGCCTCCATGAATTCAATCTACCCCCTACTCTTCTTTCATGCAATTATGTTTCTGAATGATAATGAGTTAGAGTTTCGGTATGGAAACCCTATTCTGTTCTGTTTCTTCAAGAGATATATTTTCAGGATTTTATACTTATTCTACCGGTTTTGGTTGGATTTCGTGTTGGCGCTATCCTTCGGTGGCCCTTATGTATCTCCATCGGTTACCTCTTTGTGATTTGCTATGCTCTATACTGTGGTATATGCTGCGGTATGTTTCTCATGGCAATGGTGTTCATCCTACTTCATACTACTTACGAGCTCCTTCTTTTGGACCCACTTACTCTATTTCTCATTTGCATTACCTTTACTACTATGGAATGAAGCTCTTGGTCTGACACTCCAGATTATAGAGTTAGTGCAGGTTCTTATTTTAGATGCTTTTTTTACAAAAACATTGATAAAATGGAGTATTTGATGGGATGCCATATTCACTCATCTCTCCTCTTCTGGCCTTTTTGCTACAATCTACTTCAGCTATATGGGGTAGTCTTAAATGAAAATATTTGCTCCAGGTTAGTGTTCATGGCTACTGATGTCACATGGTGCCAATGTGTCGAAGGGTATGGTATATTTTCTAAATTTTATTCAAAGTTCTCACCATCTGTGCAAGGAATTATAATAACTTGGTGTTTGCCGCAATATTTGCTGCCTCTTCACCAGCTACATCTTTTGTATGGAGGGACCGGGAACAAACTCATTCTGGGTTGCAGAATTAAATGATGAATTTTTGTTTTAGGTGCATGGGTGTTGGTGGTTTATAATTATTTTAGCAGGTGCAGGTTGGCAACTGGGTGCTGGTTATATGTATCTCAGTATTATACTCAGGAAGTTCTTAGCGAGTTTTCAAAGATGCTGTTATGTGGCTATGCTGCTGAGTTGCTATGTTGTTATGGTGCTGCTAGGTTGCTATGTTGTTGCTTTATGAATTTCATTCACCAGATCTGGATTTCTTTGATCAGAGTCTTCGGCTTCTCATATTGCTGCTGTGTGCATCATATAGCATCTATTGACAAGATTTGGATGTGGCTAGGTTGCTATGTTCATATCCTCCTCTGTTGCTGTCTAGCTGCCAGTTGCTATCTAGGCTTCATTAAACAGACTTTGGACATTGTTGTGTTACCATGTTCCTATTGCCCTATGCTGCTACCTGGATGCTATGTTGATAGGTTCTTGTTGCGTGCAAGTTGCTAATCAGATTTGGATTTCATTTACCAGGGTCCATAGCTTCTCATATAACTGCTATGTTGACAGGGTTATTTTATTGTGTTCATGTAGCAGTTATCTGGATCATCCTACAAATAATGACAGGGTTATCTTTTCATATTTTTGTATCAACTTGCTGACTTTTTATTTCTGGACTATGGTGTATCTTCATATCCAAGTTCTCAATCATGCTGGTTATATTTTTACTTTTCCCAGTTTATAGACTGTATCATTTTGGTTTGATATACCAGCTCATAGCCTGTATCTTTCTTTGCTGCTATTTTGCTTTATTACAGCAGCATTATTTTTGTTTTATACTATACTATTAACAGTTTATATTAATATATTTCTCTTTCTACCACCAAAAAAAAAAAACAGTTATTCAAGTTAAATATAAGATTAAATATAATTATAAATAGAATGAGATATTCGAATACATATTGAATAACTAATAAATCAAGTTAATACTATATTAATATAATTATTTATTTTTTCAAAAAATTTATAAATACTATATAAAATTAAATAAAACTATAAATAGAATCAAATATTTTGATACATATCGAATAGTTATCTATTCATATCCATATCTGCTTTTTTTTAATGGATATGAATATCGATACTAATATTAGTCGAACATTCAAATTTTTTATTTATATTCAAATAAATTCAAATACAAAAATGGATTTAGATATTATCTAATCCACTTTTATTCCAATAAAATAACTACATGTTACATAGCAAGCAAGCAACTACAACAGAAAAAGAATGATGAAAATTTAGAGTACCACCAACATGAATGATTTCTTCGTTTATGTTGCCATACAATAACCAATTTTTACGTGCATTTTGAATAATCTTTTCTTGCATGCAACGTGCATAAGCATTTCATGAAAATAATGCTTCAAACAAAAGCAAAACAACATATTTCATAGGATCATACACCCATTGATAATTCGGCCAAATATTCAAACATTAGCTTAAGCTTTTGGCATACTATTATTAAATGATAACATGCATCTTTAAATGGTGAAATAAATTAAAGAAATAAGTAGACAATACAAAGACTTCGAAAAAACTCAAACAAAAACTAGCAAAACATTGCTGTCAGAGAATGAAAATGATGGAAGAGACCTGGAAGAACAGTGTTCTAGAGTGGATAACAATAGATCTGTTTGTTTTCATGATTAACCTCATTCCAGGAAAAGGATATCAAATGATCATGACCATTCTGAAATACGTCCAATAGCTTTTCTTGAATTTTCCAAATGAACAAAAATTATAAGGGGTAAGCAGATGACAAAGCAAAAGCTGACAAATAGCAGCATCATCCACTGGTGTCAATTGGGCTTTGATTCCTCAAATTGCTGTTCTTCATGCAGGTTTCTTGGCACAACATGCTCAAGAGGCTCTATTGCAGCGCCTGACATCAGGAAATCCAAGTGGCTAAACAAGGAATGAACCAAACCAAGTTGGGGTATCTATCATCCTTGGCTGCCCATGAAAACATCAGGGATCTTGGAATCGTTAATTTTAAGAAACAATCACGAATGCGGAATAAGAAGGATGCTTCACCATCTACAAGCACCTCAGCTAACCATGACCCATCATATCAAGCATTTCATCAAGACCTTTCAGTCTCTGCAGTCCTTCACCAATAAAGAAGCGGATCTTCTGCCTATCCTCACAATGTCGATTCTTCTCCATCTCCTTCCTTATTGTCTGTCTCAGTTCATCTGCAGATGCCCTAGTGTCTCAGAAGCTGCAGATATTTTATTACCAACATAGGAAAGATTGGACTCAAAAGCTTAACCTCTTGCATGGATAGGGGCCCGTCGAGCAGTCCTTAGTGCTTGCCTATAGAGCTTCAGTACGCGAGCCCGGATAATGAAAGCCTGAAAGTCCAAGAAGTGGACCATGGCTTTATTCTCTGTGAAGAGATGAGAGTCCTGTTATTCCAGTCCCTTCAAAAACCAGAAGGCTATAATGCATCTCTAGACCTAAAAGGATATGTTCAATTGATTGCTAAGATTTTCTTTCTTCCAGAGGTTTTTGTGTTCCAAGACCAGATTGACTGTAATGTCTTGGACTTCCATGTTAACACATGATGGCCCAGCGAACTTTCAGAAACTGACAGACATATAAATATAACATAAATTATAAGAAAACTTGACATCCTAAAAGATGCCAGCTTGATACCGAAGCTAGAAGCAAAACATGGATATCTCAGCAATGTATTCTTGTTCTCCTTTGAAGTATGTTTTAGTTGACCTTTTTTGTTTCATTAGAAGAAAACAGAACTACAGGAGTCAATGAATGGGAAAATATAAAGGCTACCATACAAGAGCATTTGGAAGGCAAAAAAAGAGAGGATATTGATCTCAAGCAACTAAAAAAAACTTCCATTTTGAATCCTCAGAATGCATACTCTGAGCTACAGAATAATAAATTTGAATGGTGAAGTGAAAGCCATAGCACTTCCCAATATGCCACATTCTTCCTGATCATTTAAACTTGTTCATTTCCTTGGAGAAGTAG
Organism: Areca catechu; assembly: GCA_021397845.1. Lineage (NCBI taxonomy): Eukaryota > Viridiplantae > Streptophyta > Magnoliopsida > Arecales > Arecaceae > Areca > Areca catechu. The sequence goes on along the minus strand of CM038049.1, from coordinate 151,882,058 downwards.
GTAGCAGTGTGTCATAGTGGCAAGAACAGCATCTCAGGCCACCTTGTTGAACAGAGTTTGGCTATAAAGGTACATCAACAAACTATCCCTCAAAATAGGAAGAGGTCAGCAGAATGGTGATAAACCAAGACCAGCCATCCAATTGACTTGAGCTCAAATACAAATGGATGAAGCAAAAGACAAGCATTTCCTTTGAGCTCTTCTAAAGTGATGATGGTTTTGGAAATACCAGTCCTCGAATTTTATGGAGTTGAAGTTAATTATTTGTTAAAATAACAAAAGAGTGCCTGTATGCAAGAAGGAAACTTGTCCCTTGAATATAGATGAACAGCATGAAGGAATGTGCACCATCCAGCATGGCAAATGCAACTCCATCACCTTCTCTATATATAGGCATCCATATTAATTTCATTACAAGCCATCCTGCACTTTCTCCTACCCGGTCACCATTGGCTATCATGCTTCAGATTACAACTACTACTAATTTTATTACAGGCACATAAATGCTAAATGAAGATACACCAAATTATCAAATATTTGGTGCAAAAAGGATAAAAAAGACCCATTTTTTCTGTTATGTAGATTTTGCTTAAATAGTTAAAGTGTAGACATCTCTCTGTAGAAAAGAAACCACAGCCTAAACATGATGGGAGGAACCAAATTATATTTACCAATAAATTCACCAGCAACCTTCAATAATTTTGATTTTTAAGTTTAATATATGGATATAAGAAGAAATAAAGCTATATAACTACAGTCTCTGGTTTTAGTTCATTTACGTCCTTCAAATGTGACTCCCCTTGGCTAAGAAAGTTCCTTCAAGAAAAATTAGAAGTTCAAGGGGTGATCTTTAAATCTTGGCATACAAGTTGAAATAAAATCTCTATCAAGATTAGTCAATGCCCCTACTATCCTGATCTGGTATCCCCTTTTCACGCATCAGGTTATAATTTGATCTTAAAATATGCTCCCACAGTTGTATATGCAGCTTCCTGTACTAAAAACATGCATTGTTCTCTCATCTAACTCTTTCCAACTTTGAAGAGACCTGGGATGTTAGTTTCACAAGATTAACTAAGGATGCACTTGGCATCTGCTAACTGCCCTAATGTTCATTGGCAAGACCATCTATTGCATAAAGTTCTCTTGGCTAGAGGAATTCAATACTGATTCTGAGGATTCAAATTTACTAAATATCAATCCAGAACACTATCAAACTATGATGGACCATAACATGATACACATATAGTTTGGAAGATGTTTAAGAGTGCAGGTTTTATAACTTTGAATGATAAAGTTAGTTATGAAAACTAAATCACAGCTGTTAAATATAAAAGGATGAGAACATTAATTTTACCTCCATCCTCCCCATAGTTTTTCCTTCTTTTCCCTCTAGTTTCAAAGTTGCGCAGGTCATGTATGTAAGGAAACAAATTAGTTAGAATTCCAACAAGTTCAATGGTATGGTAAGTTGCATGAATGGCCGTTGATGATTGAAATGGTCACCTTCAAATTTTCCTGGTAAATAAATTCAGTATGTTGTCGAGCTATTTCTTAGCTTTGTGAGAAAGCACAAACGCACAAGTTTCAACCACAAAAGTAATGATTCCCATAGCAGTGATAGATTAAACTCCTTTATTTAAAAGCATTCAAAGTATAGTCTATATCAAACCAACAATATTATAAACTTCATCCCATTTCTACCAAAACCACACAATGGCATGGCAGCAGTTGCATTATAATCTCTAGGATTGTGCCGCACCTCATAAACTAGACAGATCACAATAATGAGCTCCTCGAATTCATGATCTCTAAAAAATTTTTTGCACAAGTCAGTCATCCATTTCTTACCCTCCCTGAATTAAAATCATCTATTGTCCTCCATTATAATTCATTGACAGACTAACAATATGTAATACCCGGTCTGAGAAAAAAAAAAAGGGCGGGGGGTGGGGGGAGTGGGGGAAACAGCTCGATTTCGTCGGGGGGAGGGAGGGAAGCCAATTCCTAGTAGGAGTTGACCTCCCTCCACCCTATTTCACTACCCCCATCACCAGAGAGATTAAGCCAAAAAACAAAAAAGGGAGAAAACCCTTACCTCGGTTCTCCGATGTCGCCGCCGTCGTTGGACGCCACCGCCATCATAGCGAGCACGGCCGGGAGAGGGACGAGGGGGAGAAACTTGCCTCCCGTGTCGGAGGCGGATGCGGCATCCTCTGCAGTATCGGAGCTTGGCGATGACGACGGGGAGGAGGGAGAGATCCTTGAAGAGGAGAGAGGGGAGGAAGGAGAGGAAGAAGAGAGGGAAGAGGAGAAGAAGGGAAGGGAAAAGAAAAGAAAAAAAAAGTGAGAGGGGGAGACCCTGATCGGTGGAGACGAAGGAGAGGAGAAGGGAAGGGAAAAAGAAAGAGGAGAAGAAGAGGAGGGAGGAAGAGAAAAGAAAAAGAGAAAAAGAAAAAGAAAAAAGAAAAAAGAAAAAGGAAGGAAAAAAAAAAAAAAAAGGAAGAGGAGAGAGGAGAGAGAAAGAGGAGGAGAGGATAGCGAAAGATGAGAGAGGAGAAGAGGAGAGAGAGGAGGAGAGGAGAGAGAAAAAGAAAAGATGAAGAGGTGAGAGAAAAAGAAAAGAGGAAGAGAGAGAGAGAGAGAGAGAGAAGAGAGGAGAGGAAGAGGAGAGAAGAGGAGGAGGAAGAAGAGGAAAATGAGAGAAAATGAGCAAGTTAAATAAATAAATATTGGAAAAATGATCCAAGAGTTTTTTTTCTAAAGTTATGAAGTTAGAATATCAGTGGATGAATCGTGGACAGAGTCCAGATAGGAAGTTTTGGATTTATAGTTGTTACACAATAAAATTATTCATATTAAAAATAAAATTATTATTGTAAAAGGATAATTTTCTGGACAGGACGGTATTAAACGAGTTCCGTAATACCTAGGTTGAAGATTCGGATGCAGACTGATATTAGACAGTTGGCATGAGTGAGAGGTCAAGGTTTCCTCCTTGTTCCCGTTCCACCAGCCGGCATCTTAGTGGTGTCAGGCGTACTTACCATTTGGTAGGGAGAGACTACAAAAATCTAAGCATCGGATCGAACATTCCTGTGTTAATTAAATTAAATTTTAATTTTGATAAATGATGAGAACCTTATGTACTTAGGCCTGACATGACCTCTAGGATGATACCTAGGGTTTGAGCAACCGGTCGCGTGGCCGATCCCGGTGCTGGGTTTGGGGCATGATAAAATGGTATTAGAGCTTAGGTTATCATCCTGTAGTAGTATGTCCCCTGGTCGGTGACGAAGGCAGTGTGCTCCTCGTCCTCCGGGTGCATACGGATTTGATTGTATCCTGAGAACGCATCCATGAAAGAGAGCAACCGGTGGCCCGAGGTGGCATCCACCAGCTGGTCGATCTTTGGAAGAGGAAAGATTTCCTTAAGGTAAGCCTTATTGAGGTCAGTGTAGTCTACACAGATCCTCAATTTGCCATTATTCTTCTTGACCATCACCACATTCGCCAGCCAGCTCGGATATCGGACCTCTCGAACAAAACCGGCAGCCAGGAGTTTATCTACCTCTTCTTTGATGGCCGCCTACCTCTTCGGGGCAAAACTTCTTTTCTTCTGCCGGACTGGTTTGTGCTTTGGGTTGATGCTCAATCTATGGGTAATGACGTCAGGGGGAATACCTGGCATGTCTGCCACCGTCCAAGCGAACACGTCCGCGTTCGCCTGCAGGAATCCCAGCAATCGGGACCTCTCCTCCTCGGGGCAGTTGGGCTCCGATCTGCACCGTCTTTGCTAGGTCATCTCCAAGCGGGTAGGAAAGTAGGCGCTCGACCGAGCCTCCTCTAGGGTCCTGGGCCCTTTGGTCGAGGTCATCCGCGTTGGGGTCGCCCCGAGGGACCTTGGCCCAAGGGAGGGTCTGAAAGCAATGTTGCACTGGCTGGGGCGCCCCTCTCATCTCCCCGACATCGTAGGGAGTTGGGAACTGTACAAGTAGCCTCTTAGTGGAGACAACGGCGTCAAGCAAGTTGAGCCCAGGTCGACCCAATATCACATTGTAGGCGGAAGGGAGCCTCACAATAGTGAAAGTCATCATGACAATGCTCTACCTAGGTGGGGTTCCGGCAGTGACCGGGAGAGTGATTTCTCCTTCTACTCTGACGGAATCACCCGTGAAACCGACAAGGGGTGTGTGCACGGGTTTAAGCTAATCGGGAGAAAGATTCATTCCGAAGAAGGCATCATAAAAAGCACGTCTGTGGAGCTTCCACTATAAACCATGATGCGCTTTACAGGGTGCTTCGCGATCGTCATTTCGATGACCATGGCATCATTGTTTACATTTTTCCTCCCGTTTTTCCCCTCCCTCATAAAGGGGAGTACATTTTCGGAGTCCCCTGCCCCCCGGGCCTTCTTGGACGCGCGCGCTGCTCCCCAGGAGATCATGCCCACCGGCTTCTCGGTGGGACGGTTGTCGATGGCTGGAGCTGGCGGGAGAGCGACGAGCGCTTGAGACTCCGCTTGAGGTCTGCCCCCCATGAATCTCTTGAGGTAGCCTCTCTTGATGAGTTCCTCAATCTCCCACAAGAGGTTGTGGCATTCTTCGATGTCGTGGCCGTAGTTGTGGTGGAAGCGGCAGTACTTCATCTTGTCATGGCCAGCGTAAGGCTTCAATGGAGGCGGATGCCTCAAGTAGTCCTTGCCCTCGATCTCCATAAGAATTTTTGTCCTCGGGACGAGGAGAGGGGTATAGTTTTCCTCAGGGACAGGGGTCCCTCTCAGTCTTGGCCGGTCCCTCCGGGAGCTCTGAGCCTGGGGTGCTGGCTTCCGGATCCCGGACACTTCAGCAGGGACCGACTTCTTCAGGGATCCTCCGTCGAGCTCCTGCCTTGTGCGGTCCGCCTCCTCGGCGCGGATGTACTTTTGGGCCCGAAGAAAGAGCTCGGCGTAGGTCTTGGGAGGCTTCTTATCCAGCAAGTAGGTCAGGCGGGAGGTCCTGAGCCCTCGCTTCAGTGCCAGCATGGCCACTGGCTCTTCAAGATTGTAGATCTCCAACGCGGTGGCCTTGAAGTGGGCCACGTAGTCCCGTAGGGGCTCGCGGTCCTGCTGCCAGATGGAGAAGAGGCTGTCTGCCTCCCGTGGTAACTTCCTGCAAGCATCGAAGTGAGCCACGAACTTCTACTCTAGCTGGGCAAAGGAGGTGATGCTCTCCGGCTCCAGACGGGTAAACCACACCCGAGCTGCCTTCCAGAGAGTAGCAGGAAAAGCGATACAGAGAAGAGCGTCGGTGGCTCCCTAGACTCTCATGAGAGTCCGGTAGCTTTCCAGGTGGTCCACGGGGTCGGTGGTCCCATCGTAAGGGTCCACTTGTGGCATCCGGAACTGGTGCGGGATCGGCTCCGCTTGGATTTCTTGGAAGAATGGGGGACGGGAGTCATAGCCCGCTCGCTCACTAGCGAAGCCCGGCATGCTGGCGAATCGACGATCAATCTCCGCTAGCTTGCAGTCATGTTCCTCCAGGCGCTTGCCCGTCACGCGCCTGGCGGCTTCATCAATGGACCCCTCCATCGAAGGAGACGGAGAAGGTGACATGGATGCATGGCACCCGTGGCGGAGGGTCTTGCTTTTCTTGCCTCGGTGGGGTCTGGGCACCTCCCGCCCGAGGTTTGGTGAGCGGCTTTCTCTGTCGGCAGAGCCGGCTCGTTGTCTTTTCGCCGAAGCTTGATGGCTGCCCTGGTTTTCAGTGGTGGCCTGCAACTGCGATGACCTTCCTTGGAAGGAGCGCAGGCTGTCGCGGGGAGCTGCGGCATGGGCCGCCGGGGTCCCTTGCTGCTGGTGGGTAGCCATGGACCAGTGCTGATGCTGAAGCTGACGCACTGCCTAGCGAGAACTTGCATCTGCTGGGCGAGTGCGGCCAGCTGAGCTTCTAGTGGAGGTGGCTGGACCGGAGCGGGCAGCTCCACTTCTTGGTGGTGCGGGTTTCCCCCAGAGGAGGAGTCCCCCGCACGACTGGTGGAAGCCTTCCTTGCCCTCGTCGTTACCATCCTTCCGCCTGGCTTGCTTGTAGAGAAATGGAGGGCTTACTCGATTGTCCCCTTCCTGGCACGTCAATCTGTTGCCGCCAAGACCGTCGTGGCCCGTAGCTGCCGCGCCGGAGTGCCTCCTCTCGCTGCCTGCCGGTCCTCTACTCCTGGACCTGCGAAACATGGATTAGTGACCCGGGCTGGGGTTTCCGGCGGGGCACTCCTATGGTCAAGTCAGTGACGATCCAGGGGAACAGATCCTCCTGGTCGAGCCCCTCTTGATGGACTCCGTACTAGGAGGAGTGAACAGGTGTGTCGATGAAGGAGAAAAGCAGCAGGGGGAAAGTGATAGCGGGGACAGAGGGGTTCCATGTTCCTCCGCTTCTCCTTGTTTTCCGGCGACTTTCCTTCTACCGTGGTGTTGGTGGTGGCGCTCTGCTCTCTCGGTTGAGCTTGTGCTTGTATTTTTTATTGTTGTTTTGTTGTTTATTTGTTACCTCCCCCCTTCTGAGGGTGCCAATCGTTCTTTGTAGTTAAAAACTGGCCGTTGAGAGCCTGTCTCGGGATCCTCGTTGGGTTGGCAAGCGCATGGGACAGGATTACGTGTCATGGACGGGACGTCTTTCCTGACATGTGGTAAGGGAAGCTTCCATTCCTTCTGACATCCTCTCTGGTTGCCCTATTTCGGGAAGTCTGGCAGAGTCACGATCCGGGGGCCGCCGCCCTAGGAGTGCATGCTCTCTGGCTGGCCCATCCCCTGGAAGTACGGTCGGACATGTAGTTATGGCAGCATGGGGGGCAACGTTCCGTGGTCCTCGGGCGGCTCGCCGGTGTCCTAGGACAGCAGGGTCTGCTTCGGTCTGGGCGCTCCGAGCTCGTGCGGTCACCTTGGTGGAGAAGGGAAGAGTGCGGGCCCGGTCCAGAGGGCACGTGCTCGGAGAGGCTCTACATCGGCGGGCGAGCTCTTGGCTCGACCTCGACCGCAGGGCACTAACCTCCGAGAGTCTCGCTCTGGAGGGCGGAGGACGGACCCGGTCCAAAGGGCGGACGCTCGGAGAGGCTCCACATCGGCGGGCGAGCTCTTGGCTCGACCTCGACCGTAAGGCACTAACCTCCGAGGGTCTCGCTCTGGGGGGCGGAGGACGGACCCGGTCCAGAGGGCGTGCGCTCGGAGAGGCTCCACATCGGCAGGCGAGCTCTCTGCTCGACCTCGATCGCAGGGCACTAACCTCCGAGGGTCTCGCTCTGGAGGGCGGAGGACGGCTCCGACCTAGGCGTCGAGCTCACGAGCTCGACCTAGCGGAGGACTGAGCTCGACTTGCTGTCCTGGGAGAACTCGACTCAGCTCGGCGAAGTGCCCTGAACTGAGGCGTCGCCTTGGTACCCGCCGTGGCGGTCTCCTTTAACATGGCGCTCGTCAGCTACCCACGTCAGCGATCTTGCCACATCTGAAAGGTCTATAAATACCACCCTCATTTCTTTGTAAATAATTGGTTAATAGAGATGAGTTTTCAAGGAAGAGTGATTCTTCGTTCTATCTACATAAAGGAGTGGACGTGAGACCCGTCTTGCCTTCACCTTCAGGCATCGAGAGGTGTGAGACCCTATGCCTTCGCTTTCTAGCATCAAGGGACATGAGGCCCTAGTTATCCCCTTCCCCGTCGAGTCCCCTCTATGGTCTTAAGGATTTTTCTTCACGGTCCCAGGTAGCGATTTGGATGGGATGCCCTAGGCTACATGTAGTGGGATAGGTGAGATGCCCTAGAGATGGGAGGTCTCTCCAAAATTGTACGTTCCAAGTCCATGAGAGTCCAATTTTCCTGCTTTCCATTTTCATTGTTCCTTCGCCACCCCCTAGAAAAAAAAAAAAAAAAAATAGTAGTACCCTAATCTTCGATGACTTTTCAGCTCACTGACGATCCTATCCCCAATCCCGTGCCCTATCAATAATCTGATGCGACTCAACATGACCCAACCCGTATATTAAATGGATTAAATGGATTAAATAGATTAGGCCTAAAAAATCTGAACCCGATCTGTTTATTAAATGGATTAAAAGAGTCGACCCGTTTATTCCAAATTCAAATCTATTTACGACGGATCGAATACGAGTTGGTGAATCGGATCATAAATTATTATCCCTAATTATAGAAAGCTGGCTTATAATGGATGGGATATCCTTTTGTGCATCATATGGAATAATCCTGTTCCCAATAAAGAAGGAATTTAGATCTCTCATTCAAACGTAGACTTGGGACCAACTTAAAATATGTCCATGTCCTGCCAACCTGCAAGCCCAGTTTGTAGCTTGACCTAAAATAAACCGCTATATTTCAAGATCCACCCAGTAAATTATCTTATTTAATAATAAATAATAAATACTTTTATTCTAAAATATTTTATGTGACCCTGATTATTCCTTGATGCATGATGGTACGTGCTTGTCAACATTATTCCAGATATATTTTAATCCCATGCTTGCCCCCAATTATGTGCTTCCAGCTTTGCAAGAGTCCAAATTCTATTTGAACCGGAGTATTCCATCTCATTCCAGCTCACAAATATCAAATCAAAGTCTCATATTTTAAACAAAGAAATAAACTTGACTAAGCCACCATAATTTATAAAATAAAGGATAGGTAAAAGTGAACCAGATGATATCTATCTAGTTCTATTTTTATTTTTAAATTAATTAATATTAAATATAAATAAAAAATTAAATATTTGATTAATATCTATGTCAATAATTATATTTATAAAAAATTAAATATACCTATGGATGGATAATTATCCGATTAATATCTAGTTTTATTTATAATCTTTTATATATATATATATATATATCTATACCTATATTTATTTTATTTAATAAATATAAAAATAAATATTAGTTAGATACAAAAATTTATATTCATATTTATTTTAAATAAATATATATACAAATTGGATATAAAAAATATTGCTATACATGTAGATATAAGTTTGATAATTAAATTTTATCACCATAGAATTAAAGATATTATTAGTTGAATAGTAAATTAAGTTAACAGTATACCATAATTAGATATTTTTTTTAAAAAAAATTATAAATACTATATAAAATTAAAATATATTATAAATAGAATCAGATATTTAAATATGGATTAGATACTTATCTATCCATATTCATATTTATTTTTTTATAAATATAAATTTGGATGTTGATGTTAGTCAAATGTTTATTTTTTTTTTAATATGTCTAAATAAATTTGGATATCAAAAGGGAATTCATATGGATATTAGTTCTACTAACCGGCGTCTTAGTGATGTCATCGTTGGTATGAGTGAAAGATCAGGATTTTTTTTTTATTCTATTTTACTAGTTGGGGTCTGTGAAGTAGCTATACCAGAATTTATCCATGTGACTTTCTAAAGATTAGAAGCTTGTGAAATAGTTATACCAGAATTTATTCCGTGGCTTTCCAAGTAGAGCTATAAATGTAAATGGTTGGACATGTACTGCTGCCTTCTCCCGTACGGACCACCATATTCAAAAGGGACGCTATATAATAAATACCCATCACTTTGTTGTTTTGCTTTTCGTCTACTGCAATAAGTTTGGGTTCTGAATCTTTTTCCTTCCCACGATCAAAAGCCAGCTTTTTTTAACGAAAAGCAAAAAAGAAAGCAAAGCCAGTTTTTTATTTTTTAATTTTTCCTTTCAACACTAATGAAAGTTCAACTTAAAGGTTATAAATAGATCAGGTTAACCCATGATCCAACCCAATATGATCTATTTAGATCAAATCCAATTCATTTTCAAGAATCCATGTATCCAAATCGGGTCTTAAAATTAGACTAATTTTATTTTTTAGATCAGGTCTGGATTTAATAAATTTAAACCCGACCCGACCCAAACATACTAATACTATTAGGATCAAACTTATTTGGACTTTTAAATTATAATTTAAAGCTTATATGGAACTTAGTTTTAACATAAAGATAGAGTTATAATTATTTTTATATCTTAATTTATTTTAAAAATAATACTATTTGTCATCTATTTTATAGTTAATAGTAATTAGTTGTATAATAATTAAAATATAATTATCTATATTTGATACATATTATATTTAGATCCAAATTTTTTAAATTAGAACCGGATATTCATGGATCCGATCTAATTCGAATGACCCATTAAATTGAAAACTTTGATGGTGGACCCGACCTGACCCAGCCTAATTTTCTAGTGAATTGGATCTGAGTCTAATATTAGGAACCAATCAAAAAATTGAGTTGGCTCAGGGTCATCCATGATCCAGTCCAACCCAACCCATTTTCATCCCTAATTCAACTTCAGCATTAACCCTTTATTCCATACAAAAATTGATCTGATCAAGGTCGGACTTTTAGTGGACTGCCTTAGAATCTCTGCCGATCGGGATTGGACTTTCGGTATGGGCTGCCTTAGAGCCTTTGTCGACCGGGGTCGGACTTTCGGTGGGCTGCCTTAGAGCCTCTACCAACCAGGGTCAGACTTTCAGTATGAGATGTCCTAGAGCCTTTGCCGAATGGGGTCGGACTTTCGGTGGGATGCCTTAGAGCCTCTGTCGATCGGGGTCAGACTTTTGGTGGGCTGCCTTAGAGTCTCTACCGACCGGGGTTGGACTTTCGGTATGGACTGCCCTACAGCCTTTGCCGACCGGGGTTGGACTTTCAGTGGGTTGCCTTAGAGCCTCTACTGACCGGGGTCGGACTTTCTTGTAGAATGAACTGTGGCCTTTATTGATAATACTTGCGGAGGTTGTCTACATTCCAAGGATGCGCTACTTGACATCCATCCAGGTACTCGAGTCGGTAAGTTCCAACCCGGATCGCTTCAATTACCCTATAGGGACCTTCCCAGTTGGGAGAGAGTTTTTTTTGTTCGGTCGGCTTGGATATCTCAGTTCTTCGCAGAACCAAGTCTCCGACCTAGAAGCTTTGAGCATTTACTTGAGTATTGTAATATCTGGCCATCCTTTGTCAATATGTTGCCATCTTCAGACTGGCTTGGAGTCGGGTTTCCTCGAGCAAGTCGAGGTCAATTCTTCTCCGTTCAGAGTTGGCTGGCTCGGCGAAATGATCGATCCGAAAGGATTGCAGGGAGATCCCATTAATTCATCCATCGATAGAATGTTCAAATCTTTAGCTTCCTAGATGGCAATGACTTTAGGATCCCATTTGTCAGGAAGTGATCTCAAGATTTTCTATACTAAATCAGCATTTGAGTACCCTACCAAGACTTTTCAAACCGTTAATAATATCTGTAAATCTAGTGTACATGGTAGAAATACTTTCATTAGGCTCCATTTTAAACAATTCATAATTATGCACTAAAAGATTTATCTTTGAAGTTTTCACTTATGAAGTTCCTTCGTGGGTCATTTCAAGTTTATCCCAAATTTTCTTTGCTGAAGAGCAAGTTGAAATTCGATTAAACTCATTTGAATCCAAAGAACAGTAAAGCAAGTTCATTGCTTTGGCATTCAATTCCTCTAATTTCATGTCATGTTCATCTCAGTCCTCTTCAGGCTTAGGGGCATCCACGCCATCAACTTTGATCATGGGAATACTTGGCCCTTTAAGAATGACCTTCCATAATTGAAAATCAACAGCTTGAATATAGATTTTCATTCGTGCTTTCCAGTATGCATAATTTGTGCCTGTGAACAGTGAAAGTCTATTAGTTGACTGGCCTTCCGCCAGATCTATACTCACGGGATGAACCATCAATCTTTACTCTAGTATAATCAGAGACACTGCTATGATACCAGTTGTTGCCCAGGTGGCTATCCAAGAGGAAGGTGAATTAGAAATTTAAAAATTTAAAGCAAGTAATGTGCAATTACAAATTCCTTAGAATGTGTTAGGTGTCGTGATAGAGTTATAAATTGCAGAAGCTAAAAAGGAGTAAAGAAGCACAACACAAATACACCAAATTTATAGTAGTTCGGAGCAACCCAGCTCCTACGTCCACTACCCAAGATACCACTTGAGATTTCTACTATATTCATACCCGAATACAGTAGGATTGTTTTACAGGATCACAATCCAAAATCTCTATACTTTGGTTTTACGGGATCACCAAAGAAAACCCAACACCCTTTGATTTTAACAGGTTCACCAAAGAAACCTAACTTGGTTTTACCATAATCACAAAGAACCCAACACTTGGTTTTTATCAAAGCTCACCAAGAACCTATTTGGTTTTTCAACCGGGCTCACCAATAATCCAACAATTCAAAAATGAATTGAAAGAAATGCAACAAAAATGACAAACTCAATTTGTCGGATAGTTGCCAGTGCAGCTTGATGGAAGTCCACTTGAATGCACTTGAATAAGCTTTAATTGTTTCAGTGGCCTCTTCCCAAAATTGCTTCAAACTTCAAATCAGAGTTGGTGAAGTCTTGAAGTCTAGCTTGAATGCTCTTATGCTCTTTTGCTATTGGTTGGTAGGATATTCAATGAAGCTCTCTTTTCTTTGAAAAACTTTCTAATTCATTACTTCAAGGAAGCTCAAATCCTTCAAATATAAAGTCTTCCATCACTCCAAGGCAGCTAGAGACATTTTTGACCGTTGGGATGTGACCTGTGACAGTTGGAGCACCTTTTGGCATTAAAAAATAAATTCTGGAACTAGCCATTAGATACCTGGAAACGACGTTCGAGTCAGCTTGGATTCCTTCGAGTCGGCTCGGATCTTTCGAGTCGACAGGTCGAGTCGCCAAATCTTCAGTGCAGTCAGCTCTTTGTCTCAGGACGCAAAATATTACTCTGGACGAGTCGGCTCTTGATTGCTCGGGTTAGCTCGAATTTCTTTCTTTGAAAAACTTGAACTCGATGAGTCGGCTCTTTTCAGCTTGGGTGGGCTCTTTTTCTCAGGTTCGGAAAACCTCACTCTGGAAGAGTCGACTTGATGCAGTTTGGGTCGGCTCGCTTTCTCAAGCTTTCAGAATTAGGTCCGGCAGAATCGGCTCTTTCTGGTTCGGGTCGGCTTGCCTCGCTGTTCTCAGAAATCTTCATAAATAGGACTCTGGAAGAGTTAGCTAGAACTGATTCTAGTCGACTCGGATTCATTGGAGTCAGCTCGGTTACCTTCGAGTCAGCTCGGATTGCTACGTTCCAGAATCCTTACTGCGTGCCAGTAAGCGAAGTCGGCTCTTCAATAAGTTGGGTCTGCTCGAGTATCTTCTTCAGGATTTTTACACTTGAACTTAAAGAAAAACTCTTACCAACTCTTTACATTTTCAAGCATACCAACTCAAAACTAATTTCAAGGCACACACACAGAAGTAACCCTTTTCACATGATTTTTTCTTAGCTTTTTCATTGGGTTCTTCTTTACAAAAACACATTACAACACAACTCAAACAAGAAAACGGAGGTGTAGGAGTTGAAGTTTGAACATTTAATCCATCCTGCAAAAACTTGTAAAATACTTGAAGAGTTGTCAGAAATAAATATACATGCTCCAATATTTGGTTATCATCAAAATCGCTTATCGCTTATGGGGTTAATAGATGCGCTTGAAAGTAAGGATGCAACCACTTGGCTGCTATGATCAGGGAGTAAGCAAGCTTCTATATCTTGGGATATCTTGTTTCGGCATCATGGAGAACTTTGCTAATATAGTAGACAGTTCTTTGCTAGTTGTTCTCTCCTGTCCAGATGAGAACGGAGCTCTGCCTCGTCCGACGCCCACAGATACAAGTATAGGGGACTCTCCCTTCACAGGCTTAGCAAGCAAGGGATGAGTCTTCACGTACTCCAATGCTTCAAAGGCTGACCGACACTCATCGGTCCATTGGAAGCGATCCGACTGCCACAGGGTTTTGAAGAAAGGGAGACACTTCTTGGCCGACTTGGAGATAAAATGGTTGAGAGAAGCTATTCGGCCTGTAAGTTCCTGCACTTGCTTCTTGTTGGTCGGATGCCCCATGTCGATGATGGCCTTGATTTTATCAGGGTTGACCTCGATTCCTCTTTGTATGATTAGAAAGCCAAGAAATTTTCTGGAGGTCACCCAAAAAGTACATTTGGCTGGGTTCAGTTTCATCCGGTAACGCCTTAAGGCATCGAAAGATTCTTGTAGATCTTTGATGTGGTTGGCTCTTCGGAGGCTCTTGACTATCATATCGTCAACATACGCCTCCATGTTTCTTCCAAGTTGCTCTTCAAAAACCTGGTTGATCAATCTTTGAAAAGTGGCTCCGACGTTCTTCAGACCGAAGGGCATCATTTTGTAGCAGTACAGCCCTTTATCAGTGATAAGGCCGTCTTCTCCTCATCCTCCGGGTGCATTCTAATTTGGTTATACCTGGAGAAGGCATTCATAAAGCTCAAAAGTTGGTGACCGGCAGTAGCGTCCACAAGCTGATCGATCTTCGATAAGGAAAAACTGTCCTTCGGACAAGCTTTGTTGAGGTCGGTGTAGTCCACACATATTCTCCACTTTCCATTGGCATTCCTCACCATTATAATATTTGCCGGCTAGTCAAGGTAATGGGCATCTCTGATGAAGCCAGCATCGGAGAGTTTCTTGACCTCCTCATCAATCGTCCTGTGCCTTTTAGGGGCGAAACTCCTCTTCTTTTGTCTGACAGGCTTGTAAGCTGGGTCCATCTTGAGCTGATAGGTTATGATCTCCGACAGGATGCCTAGCATGTCTGATGTCGACCTGGCGAAGATGTCGGCGTTATCCCATAAAAAGTTGACCAACTTTAGCTTGGCCTCTTCGCTGAGTGTGCTTCCAATCTGCAGGACCTTAGTGGGATCGTCTTCTCGAAGGGATACGAATAGGATCTTCTCGACCGGTTGTCCGCAGCAGTCAGCTTCGGCCCTGGGGTCAAGCTACATGTTCCAAGGTGGAACGGTCTTCTGACTGCCTGTCCTGGATGGTCAAACTTTGCCTGGCCATCCTACGGTTCCCCCTCATTACTCCAACTCGATTCTAGATCGAAAATTTTGCTAGCAAGTGGAAGGTAGACACGATGGCCCAAAATTTGTTAAGTGTTGGCTGTCCCAAGATGGCGTTGTAGGCTGAGGTCGTGCATACAACCACAAAGTTGATGGGGAGGGTCTTTTGAGAAGGCTCTGACCCGATTGTAACGGGCAGAGTTATTTCTCCTTCCACGCTGATGGAGTTTTCCCTGAACCCTGTCAACAGTATTGGGAATTCTTGCAGCCTGGCTCTAGGCAGGTTCATTCTGACAAAAGCATCATATAATAAAACCTCCATGGAGCTTCCATTATCTATGAGGATCTTTCTTACATCATAGTTGGTAATTACTGCCGATACAACCACAGGGTCATTCCCAGGGATCTGGGCCTCTAAGAGGTCTTCGTTGGAGAAAATAATTACATTAGTACTCCGGGGCCTCTTCATAATGTCTTGGTCTTCTTCATTCCTCCAGTCGAACCGACGGTGGAGCATACCCACATTTCCGTCGGTGGGGCACTGGTTGGGCAGCTCTTTTCCTCCGGGGGGGTCCGTGGTGGTTGAGGTTTAAGCCCGATTCTTCTGGGGTCGGACGTACTTGTACAGGTACCCCCACCTGATTAGATCTTCGATTGTGTCCTTCAGCTGGAGGCAGTCTTCAGTGCTGTGCCCATGGTCGCGATGGAACCGGCAATACTTGTCCCAGTTTCTCGATGCGGAGGGGCTCCTCATCAGGCGAGCCTTTGCAAGAAGGTCTCGTTCTCTATCTCCATAAGGATCTTCTCCCTCGGGAGGAAGAGAGGCGCATAAGTCTTGAACTTCCTGGGGAAGTCCTTCGACTTAGGGCTACGGCATCGGGCCGAGTTGATGCCATCATTGGGAGGTCGGACTTCGGGAGCCTTGTCACTCCGCTTCTTGGGGGCCGACCTCTCTTCAGCCTGGCATCAGCTTGCCGCTTGTTCTTCTGCCAGGACATATTTCTACACTCGGGCCAGCAATTCAGAGTAGCTTATCGAAAATTTTTTATCCAGGAAGAAGGCGAGCCTAGACGATCGCAACCCCTTCTTGAATGCCGACATAGCTATGTCTTCATTGAGGTCCGGGACCTCCATGGCCGCCGAATTGAATCGGGCCATGTAGCCCCGGAGGGTTTCTCCTTCCTTTTGCTGCACGAGGAAGAGGTAGTCCATGTTCCTCAGTGCCCGGCTGCAAGTCCTGAAATGGGATAAAAAGAGTTTTTTCGGTTGGAGAAAGAAGTGAATCATACCTGGTCGGATGGTGGAGAACCACATCCGAGCTGCCTTTTTAAGTATCATAGGGAAGGCAATGCAGTGGAGGGCGTCAGAGGCGCCCTATACCATCATGTGGGCCTTGTAAGTGCCCAAATGATCTTGCGGGTCGATGGTGCCATCGTAGGCATCCACCTGAGGAATCTTGAAGTGGCGGAGGATAGCCTCTCCCATAATTCTAGCGGCGAAAGGCGGGCGAGAGTCGTACGCCTGCGCCCCGTCGACCTTTTGCCGATCGACCAACTCAGCGATCTGCTCCTCCATGCACTGGAGCTTGCTGGTGTAGTCTCTCGGGTCCTCGCTGCGATGCTGATTGTCGTCGGGAACCGAGTCTGCGAAGGAAAGTGAGGCGGACCTCGCTCTCTTCCCATCAGCGTGAGCTCCCTGAGACCTTCGGGGCTCCGGGGCTAGATGGGAGCGGAGTTGAGGGGCTCCCTGCCATCGACTTCCCTCGGCAGCAGGCAGATGATTGGTTTGGGATGCCGCAAGGAGTTGCTGCCTGTCGTTGGCCGCATCTTGGAGGGTTCTGAACCGCGGCAGCAAGGGTGTCGATGCGGTTCAGAAGGGTTTGGAATTGATGTTGTCCTAGAGGGATGGTAGGTTGGGCGGCGTCGTTTTTCCTGGGAGGATCTTTCGATCTTGATGGTGAGTGGCCTTTTATGATGGAGGTATTATGGGCTCTTCCTTTCACCATTGCTTTACTTGGTCGTGGATTCCTCCTTTTAGAGAAGGGAAAAACAAGAACGGAGGTTTGTGGCCCCTTCCTCTAGCGCCAAACTGTTGCTACCGAATCTCCCGGACTGGGTTCTCTCGGCTTGGTTGGAGCGCTCCTTTCCCGGTTCCTGCAAAAGAAGTCCCACGGGTCGGGGGTGTTCCGGTGAGGGACACATCGATGGCTAAGTTAGCGAGAGCCTTAGAGCAATAGAATGAAGAAATCAAAGAGGAGTAGCTCGTAGAGAAGGAAAAGTACCCTTACCGTTCGGAGTCCCCCATTTACCTTATATAGGCACGGAACGTTACCAGAATCTGTTAGGGGCTTGGCTGGAAATGTCCGATCCGCCCCTAGTAGAATCAGGGTGGTGACCATGTGGCACCAGAACATCGCCACGTCGTGGGATTTGTTGTAATAGAATTTTGGTATCAGCTGGAAGGGGCTTATGGAGCCTTTTGATTAGTGTGGATCTGGCTGAAGTAGGTCAGTCGGACCTCAAGTGGGTCGACAGGACTTCAAGCGGGTCGATCGGACCACCGACAAAGTAGATCGGTCGGATCTCTGCTGAAATGGATCATCCGGATCACCGACAAAGTGGGTCGATCGGATCTCTACCGAAGCAGGTCATTCGAATCTCTGAAGAAATAGATCGATCGGACCTCTGCTGAAATGGGTTATGCAGACCTCCGCTGTAACGAGTCGGTCGGCCCTTAAGCCGGTCGATCGGATCTTTGGTCCGATTTAGAAAAAAGCTGACCGGGTATAACACGATGAAAACACAACTCAGAGCTTTTGCAAGGCTTCCTCAAAAAATGCAGACTCGAGGAGGAAGAGGGGAGAATGGAGAGCTGGATAAGGGGGATCAGAGGTGTAGCATATGAAATGGAAGATGTCATAGAAACCATCAACTACATGGGCAAGAGGCGACACCAAACGGGAGGCTGCATGGGTTCCATTTCAAGTTACTCTCACAGACCGGGTGAATTGATCACCCTCCATAAAATTAGTTCCAGAATCGAGATAATAAAGATCAAAATCCAGAGTATTTCCAAGAGCAAACATGCGTTGGGCATCGCTAATCCAGGCGATGGTAGTGCAGTGGATGAAACTTCGCAATCAGTTGGAATGACATCGATGTTATAGACCTGGAGAATGATAAGAAAGTATTAGCGAGCCAACTGCTTGATCAGAATGAGAAAACACGATGCATAATTTCCATGGTGGGTATGGGTGGGCTGGGCAAGACTACCCTGGCAAGAAAAGTTTGTGATGACCCTGAAATTAGAGAACATTTCAAAACCTTTGCTTGGGTCTCAGTTTCTCGGACCTATCAGGTGGTCGTTCTGGTGAAGGACATCATGAAACAAGTAATGAGAATCGAAGAGGAAGAATTAGAGAAGATGATCGAAGAAGAAGCAAGAAACATGCTCCATGATTTCCTGATAGACAAAACAGTATTTGGTGGTGATGAATGATGTATGGACGACCCAAGCGTGGGAACAGATGCAGCGAGTGTTTGTTTCCATACGAGAGGACAAAGGTTGCGGAATTCTGCTTACCACCCGTTCGATGGAAGTTGCAAACGGTGCCAGGCCATGCTTTCTTTACTCCATATGAACTAAGCTTTTTGAATGACACGCAGAGTTTGGAACTCTTGTGCAGGAAGGCATTTCCATCAGAACAGGATGTCCCCGCTGATTCGAAGGAATTGGCCCAGACGCTTGCAAAGAGATGCAGTGGACTTCCTCTTGCATTGGTGGCGTTGGGGGGCATTCTATCAGAGAGAGAGAGAGAGAGAGAGAGAGAGAGAGAGATGCATGGAGGAGTGTAGCTCGAAACATGAATTGGAAAGATGGTGGAGATGGGCGGGAGTGCCTCAATATATTGGGTTCGAGTTACGAGGATTCGCCATGCCTATTAAAACCATGCTTTCTATGCATCGCAGCATTTCCAGAGGACTCCACCATCTCTGCTTCCAAATTATTTAAGGTTGTGGGTTGCCGAGGGTTTCATACCAGAAGAGCAGACAAAGATGATGGAAAGAGGTTGCCATTGGATTGGTTGGATAAGTTGGTCCGAAGGGGGCATGATCCAGGTTATCCAGAGAAGCAAGGCTCGTGGATGGGTTAAGAGCATACTCATCCATGTTATGTTTCGTGAGTTTGGCCAATCAAAAGCCAGAACGGATGGATTTCTCCATGTTTGCAATGGTGGTGGCATGGCAGTATCTAATCGTATACCGAGTCATCGTGTAGCTTTTTATAGTCGCGTGGAAAGGTTTTTGAATTGATTAAACTTATTAAGGGTGCTGGATTTGGAGGGTGCAAGATATTT
Organism: Areca catechu; assembly: GCA_021397845.1. Lineage (NCBI taxonomy): Eukaryota > Viridiplantae > Streptophyta > Magnoliopsida > Arecales > Arecaceae > Areca > Areca catechu. The sequence continues at coordinate 151,862,739 of CM038049.1, read as the reverse complement.
GAAGAAGTTACCAGAAGAGATCGGTAATATGATTCATCTACGATACCTAGGATCGAAACACATCGATTTGGAGAGGCTACCATCCTCTGTGGAAGATCTCTTGAATTTGCAGACTCTGGATATGAGATGTACATGTATTACATGGCTTCCGAAATCATTTTTGTTGGGATATCCTGGTTTAGAAACGAATTAGGCTCCGGTTCGACTTATCGAAGTCCCGGTTCTCCGGACTACGGATTTCGAACCGAGCGAAAGCCAACCGCAAGCAACTCAAGGCTTCACACCGAACTACAACATCCGAAGGCCAGTCTTTCGGGTAGCACCTTCGGTCCCGGCCGAAGTCTGAACTACTCATCGACTTCCAAAGACACAAATTTCGATCCCCACCGTAAACATGATCTCCGACCTCGGGAAATACCAAGCCTTCGGCCCATGCAAGGGGAAACCCAAGGCTTGAACCATAATCTGTTCCAAAAATGAAACTATAACCAACGGTTACAATCGACACTCATCATGCCATGATCATGGCACGCAATTCCTGTAGCCACGCCTCCGATCTGACTGGAACCGTTCATTGACAACCCACGATCGCCGATCATGGAAGAGATTCGCTTCCCATGATCTCCGGGAAAAGAGCGGGCCACAGACCGGAGACCATCTTTTAAATATGGGTAAGAAAGATGGCTCGAGAGGTATGCATGAATAATCTCGCACACATACACTTTCAATCTTCAAGAACTCTTTTTCTCTTCCACTCTCGACATCTTTCCCATTCTGTGGCTGGAATCCATCATTGATTTAGGCATCGGAGTGTCCTCCGCCGGAACAATTCTGGCAAGGAACCTGTTTTGCAGGTGAACCAGGATGCGGTCCTGCGACGCAGCGGCTTCGACCGGCCGATCCAGGGATTCCATGCCAACAATTTTGAAAAATCTGGACACCGAGGCATGTATATATTGGTATAGATATGTTTCTAGGTGCACCAATAATTGCCTGCAATGGTTTGGAGATGCTTCCGGAGGGATTACAGTATGTCACCACCTTCAGGAATTGAAATTGATTGAAATGTTCCGTGAGTTCAATGACAGGGTCAGAAATGAGTTCCAAACACATCCCCTCTATTATTTTTGAGAACGAACGTAAGTCACTCCCTCTCTCCTCCATTTCCTTTGTTATTTCCATCTCCCAAGATTCCATAAATTATAGATTACTTTGTAATTACAAATATAATACAAGTTACTAATATATTGGTGGTACTTCATTTATAATCATTTAGAATCCACGATATGTGTAAAATGCATATCATTGAAAGAATTCTGGCTCTTGCTAGTTTTGAATTTTTTTCTTCGTTCAATGCTTCAAAAAATTTAATTCTAGTTTTTTTTCTAAAAGATCAGGTTTTTATCTATTTGCTAAATTTTTGATCATGCCGTAGGTTGCTCATATTTTATAAACTACCTGAAAAAAATTGAGCAATTAAGTGCATCATTTCCATCAAAGTAAATAACAATCACGGTATTTCTTGTCTTGCAGGGTGATCATTCTAATTGCTATTTGTTGAAGTGATGATCGAGCCAATAAAGTTCTCTAGTATCAAGCGACATTTCTAGCTATTTCTTATGGAACCATGAAACTCTCGATTGTGTATTTCTTATTTTTCATGTTTATATTATGTTTATTTAGATTTGCTGGAATTATAAGGGATATCAATCATGTAACTTATTATTCATTTCCTTCAAGATTTTATTGCCTTGCAGCTGCTCGGCCAACTAAGGATCTTATTTAAAAAGACTCAGTAGAAGATGTTATTTGGATTTTCTTTGGCGTTATATATATATATATATGTATGTATGTATGTATGTATACCTAAGATTTATCCACTATATAGTTGATGTGGGATTAAATAAAGAACCTACATGGATTCTAGCATATATTCATAGTTTAAGTTTTAGTATTCGTAAAGGATCTAAATCCATTCAAATTAAATAACAAATATTATCATTTTCGAACTAGAAACTTTTCTGGCCGATCATAAAAGAAGACATCTCTTTGATCATTTCCAAGATAGATACCAATTTATCATCCGATTTTTTTGCAGGACATAACCTGGTTCACCAAAGGGCCCTTATTCTAACTACCCCGTGAACCTGACTTCCATCTCTCGACATTCGTACATCTTTTATCGATCAGGAAAAGTACGTAGGGTAGCTCAACCAAAAGCTTTCGGGCAAGCAAAAATATACTATTAGCTACTGATCAATCCAAATGGACTTGTATTACAATATCTCTCGGACTACATGAGTTATGGATCATGTCCATCTTGGTACTATTTATAACAACTCAGAATATCACTTAGAAATTCTAGTGGAATGGTATTACTTGGATTCCTTAATTCTGTACCTTTAAGTATTCAATATCATAACTAATTAATGAGGGACCAAGGATCCTTGCATGAACTCTTCCAAGCCAAGGATAATATAAGTATGTTCTCATATTTGAGAAATCAAGGTGGCTTAGTCTCAGTTATTCTGTCCTCCATCCATTCTATACTGGAATGCTCCATCTCTGTGATATGGTGAAGATAAATTTTGATGGCTCGACATGGGATGATAAAATGAGTGCTGGTTTCAATATTTGCGAGCGTTGAGGTCATGTTCTCTTCTATGTTAGCACCCGATCTCTCATCATTTTCAATTCAACTTCAGTGGTGGAGTTGAGTGCAGCTTGGGAAGGTGTGGATTCTATTTAGCTCTCTTCACTTTCATGCTACACATTTTTACACGGAGACCAACAAAGGGAGACATTAGCTTATGATATAAAGCTTTGGAACCTTCCACCTATAGATTTTTAGTTAAGATCTTGCTGATAGTTCCAATTGTACCTTTTGGAGCCCATGCCAAAGTGGGATGGAGAAGGTTCCAAATCCACGTTACCAAAGAGTAGTCATATAGTCATGTTTTGGAGCAGGATTCTAATAAGATTGCATGGATGTTGGTAAGCAGATTAATATAAGATTTTCTAGAAATTAATAAGTACTTAGGATACAATTAGAAACATTATTGTACAAGGACAGTGAGAAATTTGTAGAGATTGAAGGAAAAGTATATTGATGAGAACAATTCATGAGGCTTGAGGAGGGAGAGAGACTTTTAACACGGAGGTATAACATTGTGAGAATGGTTGAAAATTTGAAAGTATAGGTGGAGAAAGCATCGGGTGCATTCTAAGAATAAAGAAAGTTTTTACCATTGCTTGAAGATGAAGACAAAAGAATGGAAGAGGAAAGATCTAGATCGAAGAAAAAGGTGTCTCTTTATAATGATATTCGATGGTCTGGATTAAATCATCTCACCATTAAGATTCTAGCCGCATTGCTCGATCTCTAGTTAAAAGCATAGGCCACTCATTCCATGCAATGTGGGTCACTTTTAGTGGCTGGGGGCATATCCCATAGATCGAGAGATCACTGTCTTTTCAAAAACTATCCACTACCAATTTAAAGATTTTTTAGTAAAAGATGCGTGGGATATTAAATGTCATGTGACAAAATGGTGGTGCGGCTAACTAAATATTTTTCTTACTAAAAGTTTTTGAAAACTTATCATGCTTTCGAGTTGAATTGAAGGAATTGCTTTGAATTTGAAAGTAGGGGACAAGTATTATAGGATAAATGACCTGTCTAAATCTCTTCTGATTTAGTTATGATCAATTATTGACGAGCAGAAAAATATTTGGCCAGGCTTCAATCACTTATTAAGGCCCAAAATGCCTAATGGCCAAAGATCAACCTCCTATCAAAATGTAAAGAATTTATTGACCAGGAGCCAATATCTTGCTGAGGCACGGGATGCCTGATGGCCAGGAGCAAATCTCCTATCGAGGTACAGGACATCTATCAATTAGGAGACGATCTCTCATTGAAGCACATGATGCATAATTATTCATCGGACTTACCTGAACTAAGTATAGAGTTCTATAACTTCTTTTAATATGAAGCATATTTTTTTAAGTCATTAGAATTATTACAAAAAGGTTAATAAATTGGTTATCAAAAAATATAACAGACCACTTAGTAAACCACTTCACAAATTGACATTTTAGTGGCTTAATCGATTTAATAACTTATTTAATAGCATAACTACCTCATGAATAATTACAACCGTTTAATCGACTTGGTCCTGAACTTTTATAAGTAGGGAGTCAAAGGAAACTCCATGGGAAGAAAAAGAAAAATTCTTACATTCCCTCTCTAACAACCAAACTTTTAAGCAACCATCAATACATCGTTAATATAAGTAGAAAAGTTTATATTTATTCTAGAAAGCTTATATTTATTTAGAAGTATTTTTGTTCATTTATGTTTGTATATATTCTTTACCATTAACTTTTTAGTTTTACTAGATCCATCCAAATCAGATAATGGAAAACTTGATCATATTTGACTCCAAATCCTTTTGAATATAGCCAATTCCAGCTTATATACATATATAATAAATAAATAATAAAAACTGATTATATAGTAAAACTATAATAATTAGTAATAAAATTTAATAACAAATGATTAATGATATATATTGATATGGGTAGCCAACCCCTTAGTATCCCGAGGCTGTGCAGATTGGATCTCACCTCTAGCAACCTAGACCCTTCATCATTCGGGCAAAGCAGAGCTACATCACGGATCTCTTAGCCTGACTGAGCCTCGACCTCGGTAAAGGTGCTTGGGCTGACCTTAGTTTCTTATCTAGTAGCAGACAGGAATTCAAGCAGCGCTCCCTTGAATAACTTAAAAGATGATCTGATCGATGCTTATCTCCACATACTCGATTGCATAATCGGGATGACACATTATATCCCATGATCACCAGCAAATCCTTGCAATTAAAGAGCATGAATGGTCATATACAGTGGTTAACATCAGAATTAAAAGGATACGGCTATTTTCATATAAAAGATAAAGATCCCATTTAAAGAAAGGTAGATATTCTATATAAAATAGAATGATATTTCGACAGTCCTATATGATAGAACTTTCAACTCCATCACTTCTCATTAATCCTCACTAAAGGCTTTTCATCTCAAAAATATCTGTTGCCCAGATATGGTGCCCAAGAGGGGGGGTGAATTGGGTATTTTAAAAATTAAAGCAATATATGTGCTATCAAGTTCAGATGTGAAGAGTGATAGTGCTCAAGAAATTGTGCAACGGAAGCAATGAAATAAAACAACAATTAAAGAGCAAAAGAAGATAAAGAGTAAAGCAATGCAAACACACAAGAAGTATAGTGGTTCGGTGCACCTAGCACCTACATCCACTCCCCAAGCTCCACTTGGGAATTTTCACTATAATCTTTAGATTACAGCCGACTTGTTTTACCAGGCTCACAAGTCAAAACCTTACACACTTGTTTTGGCTTCGGGCTTACAAGCAATCCTAGTTGGTTTTATCAATTGGCTCACCAACAAACCTCACACACTTGTTTTGGCTTCGAGCTTACAAGCAACCCTAGTTGGTTTTATCAATTGGCTCACCAACAAACCTCACACTAGTTTCAAATTTCCTTGAAACTAGCCTAAGACAAATATGAATACAATGAATAAAACAAGACAAACTCCTTTTGAGCAAAAAGTAATTCGATGTAGCTCTTGATGGAGACTCTTCAAGCCTTTCTCTTGGAATCTTTGGACCTCACTAAATGCCAAATACTTGAAAGTTTGATTCCTCAAAGATGGAAAGCTTTTGGCTAAGGAATCTCTTGGTTTTCTCACTCTTTTTGGCTTGGAATTGATTGAAGGCTTTGTACTTTCACTCTAAGCTTTTTCACTTTGTCTCCTTGTCTTTTTTGAAGTTTGGTGGAGGTTAAATACCTCATTCAAGCTGAAACAACTCCACAAGACCGTTAGAATCAAAAATATGACCGTTTATGGCCGTTAGAAATCAAATCAAAAGTTCAGAAAAACTAGCCGTTATGCCATGAGTCGACCTCATGAGTCGACCTCTAGATCAAGTGTCGACCTCATGAGTCGACCTCCAGTTTATTTTAGGCAAAAATTCAGAAAACCATAGTTCTGCCCAGTTTGAATTCTCAGGCTATGAGTCGACCTCTGGTGTCGACCTCTGGACAGGTGTTGACCTCTGGTGGTCGACCTCTGGAGCGTGCCACTGAAATCTTGCCGTGCTGGCCTTACTGAACTTTTCTTTTCTTCATGAGTCGACCTCTGATGGTCGACCTTTGACAAGGTGTCGACCTCTGGTGGTCGACCTCTGATCTGAAATTTTCTGAAACTCTAGAGAGGTGCGTGCCATGCTTGAGTTTCTCTAAGCCTTTGTTTCTTTTGTCAATTACTTCTTAACAGGAAGGTCCAATATGGAAATTTGATCTTGTTCAAGGTAGAAGAACTCTTTTCCAAAATCAGGCAAGCTTAGTTTCATCATTGTACTCTTAGTACTCTTTTTGAATAACCTAAGTCCTGAAACTTTATCTTGAGATGAAACATTAGTCCAAACATATACTCAACCTTTTGTTAATCATCAAAACTAAGGAGCCAAAGCCAACAATCTCCCCCTTTTTGATGATGACAAAACTTTGAGTATATATGCAATTAAGTCCAAAAGCAAAATATAGCACTAATAAAAATTTTAAAGAAACCTCACATGCATGAGTATATCATAAAAATTTTACTTTTCATCTATTTATTTATTTAATTTTTTTGTGAAAACATTCTCATGATTCAAAAAGTTAAGAACCATAATAGCTTTACTATACTATATGAAAGATTTTACTTTTCATTTACTTCTTTCTTTTTGTGAAAATATTCTTATGAGTAAAAAAAAGAACCATTATAGATTTACTCTACTCTATTCTATGAAAGAGTCATACTTTACCATATATACTTTACAAACTTTACTATACTCCCCCTTTTTGTCAAGAATCAAAAAGTGCATTCTTTGTAGTAAAAGATAAAAACAAATGATACCATTCCATTGCAATGAAATACTTAGTTGCATAAAATACATGCTCCCCCTCAATTTGTGCATTCGAGATAACAAAATCATTCTAACTTGAGGGTTTAAAAAGATAAATGCTAAGAGCTGGTATCAGACAGTAAAATATCACAATATAGATAAGTGTATAAATGTATTCAGTTACAAAATTGCTTACATAGTAAGCACAAAATACTGATACATCAGATCATACAAAGTAAACTAAGTACAACATACATCAAGTAAATCTATGAGGCTACTCCTTATCAGAAGGTATATCAAAAGAGATAGGAGCCGAGATCCTAGATGAGGATTTTGGAGTCCTATGAGTGAGACTCCGAGTCCTCAGAGAGGGACCAGACCTAGGGGTACTCCTACGAGATCTATAGGTCCGAGGAAAAGGCTCCACAGGTGTCCTAACAGAAGCAGTAGCAGAAGGAGTAAATGGATCAGTATGCTGAGTAGACTGAGCTGGAGTGTGCCTGCTGACTAGCTCATAAGCAGTGGGATCATCAATATCTGTCTCTGTATGCTCATATCTATTATCCGGAATCCCTGTAATAGTCTCAAAAAGTGACTCAGTAAACTCAGTATCTACTGGCACATCTGTAGCTGGAGGATCTGTACTGGGAAGATCAGTAGAAGGAGGATCAGTAGAAGGGGGAATCTCTGGAATCGGATCTGCAGGTGGAACATCAGAGCTACCTGCTCCAGGCTGATCTCCATCACTGTCACTGTATCCACTGGAGCCATCATCATCATCATCAGAATGTGGAGGAGATACTGTCGAATCTACAGTCCCTGGTGGCAGTGCTAATCTCAGTAGGCTGAGGATCTGTCGGAATCCTGCATCTACACTAGCTGAGGGAGCTCCAATGCGCATATCTGTGTGTATCCGCAGATCATGTAGCTCCTGTCGTACACCAGCAATCTCTGTCCGGACCTCTGAAATGTGATCAGTCACTCTCTGCTCAAAGTCCGATATCCTCGCTGTAGTCCTCCGTGGTGTAGCAGTAGCAGTAGGTGCTGGAGCTGATGAGGATGGTGGTGTGAATGGCTCAGGCTCCGTAGTCTCTGACTCTGGTGCTGGGCGAGGAGGTGTACCATGATCAGTAGGCTCTGAAGTACCTGCCTCAGCTGCTCGGATCTCATCCTCCTCATCTGGCTCCTGGCCAGACTCTCGTCGCACCCAACGGTCACCAATCAGTCGAAATCCCATCCTATGCAGGGATTTCTCTCCATATGTATCAGTATGCTGCAGCTGACTGAAGGGTATACCATCAAATGAAACACCATGCTTTCAGAATAGCTGTGTCAGCCCCATACCATATGGCTGAACTAGTCTCCTGTGAGATGCTGCCTCACATATCTGCTGAAGCATGATCCTGGGAAGGTTGATGGGAGTCCGCTGTCTCAGGGACACCATCAACACCAACTCACGCTCAGTGATAAAGTCGAATCTCCCGCTCTTCGGAATCAAGATACGGGCGATGATATGATGCAGCACTCTCATCTCCAGTGAAAGCTGGTTAGCGGCTACTGTGGAAATGCCGCTAACATCCTCACGCTCTAGAATACATCTGAAGGCATGCTCTCTGTCGCTGATCGAAGTGGCAGCAGTGCCATGAAGTGGAATCCTCCAAACGCGACTGATGACCTCGGTGTCACTGGAATCTCGATCCCACATACAGTAGCTGACCATCCAATGCCATCAGTGGCCATGGATCCATAGAACTCCCTGATGAGGTCTGGGTAGAATCTCTCAGTCATCGTGCAGAAGTGAACCAGACCTGCATCTCTCAGCACATCTCCTATAAAAAAGTGATGCTGATCCCAGAAAGGTATATCCACACGCCTCCCACTCGCAATGCTCTTCCGTACTAAGCTGGCTGGCACTGGTGCAGGTGGCTCTGGGGTCGCTCACGCTCATGTCTGACCTTTCTTCGTGCTCAGTGCTACCTTGGCCTTGTTCCAATCTCCTTTTCCTTACTGCCAAGTGCTTTCTTGGACCCATATGAAAGGAAGAGGGGTAAATTAGGGAGAAGTACGATAAAGCAAGGCTAAGAGGAAGGAACCAAGAGAAGAGAGAGAAAGAGAGGTTCACGGTTTGAGAAAAAGAGGAAATGGTGAAATGGTGAGATAGGGTTTGTGAAAATGGAGAAAATCGAGAGTAAATGGAGAAAATGTAAGAAACGGAGGAAGGAAATAAGTGATTTCAATTGAAAAACAACCGATATTTGAGGGTAGATAGATGCAAAAGCTTTCGGTTGTCCAAAACCAAGAACACGATCAAAAAATGGTTTGGTTCCAAGGAAAGCAAGAGGAGAGGAGAGGATTACCCAAAAAGATGAAGGAGAAGGTTGGAAATCCACTGTTTAGAGGTTTAGGGAAGTTGGAGGGGGACCACACGAAGGAGAAATGGAAAGAAATGGAGAAAAAGTGGCTTGCGGACGGGTTTTAAAAAAGGAGATTTCCGTTCAAGTGTCGATCTCTAAAAATTTTCAGGGGTCGACCTCAAGTGTCGACCTCCAAAAACCTTAGGGGTCGACCTCTAGTGTCGACCTCCGAAAATTAAAGTGTCGACCTCCAACAATAAATTATCCAAAATAAAATTCTGTAAAATTTAAAAAATTTGATAAAATTTTGAAAAATAACCTTTAAACATATTTGAGAATTTATAAATCATTTTTGAGGAATTTTTGATGAAAATTGAAGAGTTTCAAGCAAAAGGATCAATGACTCCCAGTTCTCTTCTGATCATACAAAATCTATCTTCATTCAATGGTTTTGTGAATATATCAGCCAATTGATAATCAGTACAAATAAATTCTAACAACACATTAGAGTTTTGAACGTGATCTCTTATGAAGTGATGTCTTATTTCAATATGTTTGCTTCTTGAATGTTGTACAGGATTTTTCGTTAAATTGATTGCACTAGTATTATCACATCTTATGGGTGTCTTAGTTAGTTTGATGCCAAGTCCTCGAGTTGTTGTTTGATCCATAGAATTTGAGCACAACAGCTTCCAGCTGCTATATATTCGCTTCCGCCGTAGATAGAGCAACCGAATTCTGTTTCTTACTGCTCCATGAAATCAAATTAACTCCTAGGAATTGACAAGTTCCACTAGTACTTTTACGATCAAGTTTACACCCAGCAAAATCAGCATCAGAATATGCAATTAATTCATATGATGACTCTCTAGAGTACCAAAGACCAATTTTGATTGACCCAGATAAGTATCTAAATATACGTTTTACAGCTAAGAGATGTGATTCTTTAGGAGCAGACTGAAAACGTGCACACATACAAACACTAAACATTATATCTGGTCTACTGGCAGTTAGATATAGTAGTGAACCAATCATGCCTCTATATAATTTTTGGTCTACTGATTTACCACATTCATCTTTGTCTAATTTACATGAAGAGCTCATAGGGGTACCTATTGGTTTGGTAGTCTCCATCCCAAACTTTTTCAATATTTCCCTTGTGTACTTGGCTTGGTTGATGGAGATCCCCTCTTTGGTTTGCTTAATTTGGAGTCCGAGGAAGAAGTTGAGTTCTCCCATCATGCTCATCTCGAACTCACTCTGCATTAACTTTGCAAATTCTTGACAAAGACATTCGTTAGTAGCACCAAAAATAATATCATCTACATAGATTTGTACTACTAAGAGATCATCATTTTTCCTTTTCAAAAATAATGTATTATCTACATTACCTCTAGAAAAATCATTCTTCATCAAAAATGAACTTAATCTATCATACCAAGCTCTAGGAGCTTGCTTTAAACCATACAATGCTTTATGCAATTTAAAAACATGGTTAGGAAATTCATGATTTTAAAACCAGGAGGTTGTTCAACATAAACTTCCTTTCAATAAATCCATTTAAAAAAGCACTCTTAACATCCATTTGAAATAACTTGAAATCCATAAAACATGCAAAAGCAAGTAAAAGTCTAATTGCTTCTAGCCTAGCAACAGGAGCAAAGGTTTCATCAAAGTCGATCCCTTCTTCCTGGTTGTAGCCTTTAGCAACAAGTCTAGCTTTGTTTCTAGTTACAATACCATGTTCATCAAGTTTATTTCTAAAAACCCATTTTGTGCCAATTACAGAAACATTGAGGGATCTTTCAGTTAAAGTCCAAACGTTATTTCTTTTAAATTGATTTAGTTCATCTTGCATAGCATTAATCCAGTTACAATCTTTTTCAGCTTCTTCAATTGACTTAGGTTCTATCTGAGATACAAAAGCTAAATAATCACAAACATTTCTAATAGAAGAGCGTATACTTACTCCCTTTGACGGATCACCAATTATTAGCTCTTTGGGGTGTCCGTGTGCATACCTCCACTCTTTAGGTAAAGGTTTTGGTGAAGTTGCATTGATCTCTTGAGTTTGATCTTCATTTTCTTGATCATCATCTCCTTTGGGCTCATCTTCATTGATTGTCAAATGTTCAAGCTTCTTTGTACCTGTTTCATCATCAATAGAATCTTCTTTTCTAGAAGATTTTCGTTAGATTCATCAAACACTACGTGAATTGATTCTTCAACCAGAAGAGTTCTTCTGTTGAAGACCCTGTATGCCTTGCTAGAAGTAAAGTATCCTAAGAAGATACCCTCATCTGACTTGGCATCAAATTTACTGATATTGTCTTTGCCATTGTTTAATATGAAACAGCGGCAACCAAATACACGAAAATACTTAAGATTTGGTTTTCGATTTTTTCAAAGCTCATATGGTGTTTTCTTCAAAATAGGCCGAATTAAAACGTGATTTAAAATGTAACAGGAAGTATTAATGGCTTCTGCCCAAAAATATCTGGGTAAATCGTTTTCGCAAAGCATTGTGCATGCCATTTCTTCAAGTGTCCTGTTCTTTCTTTCTACCACCCCATTTTGTTGAGGTGTCCTAGGTGCAGAAAAATTATGACTAATGCCATTTTCATTACAAAAAGCTTCAAAATCATGATTGTCAAATTCAGTTCCATGATCACTATGCAAAGAAACAACAGTGAGATCTTTTTCGTTTGAAACCCTTTTATGAAATTTAATAAAAACTAAAAACGTTTCATCTTTATGAGCTAAAAACATCATCCAAGTAAATCGTGAGTAATCATCTACAATTACTAGCCCATATTTTTTACCTCCCAAACTAGTTGTTCTGGTTGGTCCAAAGAGGTCCATATACAATAATTCAAGGGGTCTAGTAGTAGATACTACTCCTTTAGGTTTGAAAGTAGATTTAGTTTGTTTTCCAAATTGACATGCAGCACAAATCTTATCTTTTTCAAATATGAGTTTTGGCAATTCTTTTACAAGATTCTTTTTGCTTAATTTTAAAATCAACTGCATACTAGCATGCCCTAGCCTACGATGCCAAAGCCAACTAGTTTCACTTGCCTTGGCTTCCCTAGCCACTAGGCATTGACCACCTTCCATGGCTAGATCATCAAGATCAACCATGTAAATGTTTCCATGCCTATGACCAGTGAACTTGATGCCATCGACATCAAGACTAGATACTATGCACAAAGATGATTCAAAAACTACTTTAAAACCTTTATCACAAAACTGACTAATGCTAAAAAGATTATGCTTTAAGCCATCAACAAATAATACATTATCTACATAAGCATTCGGGGTGATATGGATTTTACCAATTCCGACAATTTTGCCTTTTCCATTTTCACCAAAAGTAACGTTTTCACCAGCAATAGCTGCTAGTGATGATAATTGCTTCACATCCCCAGTCATGTGCCTTGAGCAACCACTATCCAGATACCACATTCTTCTTTTATTTTTGGTTGCAAGATACACCTGCAAAAATTAATCAAGTTGAAACTTTAGGTACCCAAGTCATCTTGGGTCCTTTAGGGTTAGTCAAATTGGTTCCTTTTGGAACCCAAATCTTTTCAAAGGTATTTAATTTTCTTTTATTACAAATATATGATTTATGTCCTAACTTACCACATGCATAGCATGTAACATTAGAAGATGCAGGTATGAAAAAGTTTTTGTAAAGTTTTTGCTGATTGTGTGGCTTAAATCCAAGTCCAGCTTTGTTAAACACTGCATGTTGACTATTTAAAAGCATGCTTAATTTTTTTGAACTAAAAGTAAACTTTTCTACAAAATGTTTTACTTTTTCTAACTCTTCTTTATAATTCTTGTTTTGAAGCAATAGTTCTTTGTTTTGTTTTTCAATTTTCTCATTAGTTTTAAGACTTCTATTATTTTTCAAAGAATCATTTTCTTTTAAAAGATTATCCTTATCATTTTTCAAGGTCTTTACATGTTCAGTTAATATCTTGTTTTCTTGAATTAAATCTTCAATTTCAGTTGAAAACTTTTCTGAATTTTTGGTAAGCTCAAGATTTAGCATTCTTAATTTTTTATTTTTCAGTTTTAATTTTTCATATTCCATAACTAAATCATCAAAAGCATCATGCAATTCATTGAAAGTAAATTCAATTTCAGGTTCAGAATTTACCTCATTGTCTTCATTGGCCATGAAACACAGGTTGGCGACTACCTGCTGCTCTTCATCACTGCTGGAGTCCTCACTCTCACTCCAGGTAGCCATCATGGCTTTCTTTCTCAACATCCTTCGACTCTTTTTAAGCAAAGGGCAATCCGTTTTATAATGTCCAGGCTTCTTGCACTCGAAGCAGATGGGTGGATCCCTTTCTTTTTCTTTCTCTTTTTCTTTATTGTGATCACCTTTTTGTGGCCTTTTCTTGTTGAAGCCCTTCTTCTTTCTCATGAATCTTTTGAATTTCCTTGTAATGAGGGCTGTCTCATCATCATCAACTTCTTCTTCTGATTCATCACTTGACTCTTCCTTTATAGTGGACTTGAAGGCTATGGCTTTCTTTTTCTTGTCATTGTCCACTGTCTTCTGCTTTAGTGAAAGCTCGTAAGTCATCAGTGATCCAAGAAGCTGCTCAAGAGGTAGAGTATTGACATCCTTGGCTTCTTCTATGGCTATTACTTTCGCATCCCATGAAGCCGGAAGAGACCTGAGAAGTTTGTTAACCAGTTCACCATTAGATATAATTTTTCCCAAACTCCTCATACCATTTACTATATTTGTAAATCTAGTATACATTTCACTGATACTTTCAGTTGGTTCCATCCTGAACATCTCATATGTATGAATGAGCATGTTCACCTTTGTGGTCTTCACTTGGTGTGTACCCTCATGGGTAACCTCAAGTGTATCCCAAATTTTTTGGCAGAAATACGATTTGATATTCTATTGAATTCACTAGGGTCAAGTGCACAGAATAGCAAATTCATCGTCTTAGCATTTAACTCAGCTTGTTTGATATCATTGTCATCCCATTCTTCTTCAGAATTTGGGATGATAATGCCATTAACCAAGTGAGTGGGCTGATGAGGCCCTTTAGTAATTATTCTCCATATATGATAATCTACAGCTTGTAAATAAATACGCATACGAGTTTTCCAGTATGTGTAGTTTGTGCCATTAAAGAAAGGAGGGCGATTTGATGCTTGTCCTTCAACTACACCCATTCCAATTGGGGCGGCCATGATCTTTCACTCAAGATCGTTGGACCAACAAGAGAGTACCGGTGCTCTGATACCGCTTGTTGCCCAGATATGGTGCCCAAGAGGGGGGGTGAATTGGGTATTTTAAAAATTAAAGCAATATATGTGCTATCAAGTTCAGATGTGAAGAGTGATAGTGCTCAAGAAATTGTGCAACGGAAGCAATGAAATAAAACAACAATTAAAGAGCAAAAGAAGATAAAGAGTAAAGCAATGCAAACACACAAGAAGTATAGTGGTTCGATGCACCTAGCACCTACATCCACTCCCCAAGCTCCACTTGGAAATTTTCACTATAATCTTTAGATTACAGCCGACTTGTTTTACCAGGCTCACAAGTCAAAACCTTACACACTTGTTTTGGCTTTGGGCTTACAAGCAACCCTAGTTGGTTTTATCAATTGGCTCACCAACAAACCTCACACACTTGTTTTGGCTTCGGGCTTACAAGCAACCCTAGTTGGTTTTATCAATTGGCTCACCAACAAACCTCACACTAGTTTCAAATTCCCTTGAAACTAGCCTAAGACAAATATGAATACAATGAATAAAACAAGACAAACTCCTTTTGAGCAAAAAGTAATTCGATGTAGCTCTTGATGGAGACTCTTCAAGCCTTTCTCTTGGAATCTTTGGACCTCACTAAATGCCAAATACTTAAAAGTTGGATTCCTCAAAGATGGAAAGCTTTTGGCTAAGGAATCTCTTGGTTTTCTCACTCTTTTTGGCTTGGAATTGATTGAAGGCTTTGTACTTTCACTCTAAGCTTTTTCACTTTGTCTCCTTGTCTTTTTGAAGTTTGGTGGAGGTTAAATACCTCATTCAAGCTGAAACAACTCCACAAGACCGTTAGAATAAAAAATATGGCCATTTATGGCTGTTAGAAATCAAATCAAAAGTTCAGAAAAACTAGCCGTTATGCCATGAGTCGACCTCATGAGTCGACCTCTGGATCAAGTGTCGACCTCATGAGTCGACCTCCAGTTTATTTTAGGCAAAAATCCAGAAAATCATAGTTCTGCCCAGTTTGAATTCTCAGGCTATGAGTCGACCTCTGGTGTCGACCTCTGGACAGGTGTTGACCTCTGGTGGTCGACCTCTGGAGCGTGCCACTGAAATTTTGCCGTGCCGGCCTTGCAGAACTTTTCTTTTCTTCATGAGTCGACCTCTGGTGGTCGACCTTTGACAAGGTGTCGACCTCTGGTGGTTGACCTCTGATCTGAAATTTTCTGAAACTCTAGAGAGGTGCGTGCCATGCTTGAGTTTCTCTAAGCCTTTGTTTCTTTTGTCAATTACTTCTTAACAGGAAGGTCCAATATGAGAAATTTGATCTTGTTCAAGGTAGAAGAGCTCTTTTCCAAAATCAGGCAAGCTTGGTTTCATCATTGTACTCTTAGTACTCTTTTTGAATAACCTAAGTCCTGAAACTTTATCTTGAGATGAAACATTAGTCCAAACATATACTCAACCTTTTGTTAATCATCAAAACTAAGGAGCCAAAGCCAACAATATCCTTAAGGTCGCTCTTATAAGGGAGCTCCTTAGAGCTCCCCAGGTAAAGATAAGGCCAGAGAACAACGATACTTTTCTCTCTTCCAGCTCCTCTCTCCCTTTTTTCCTTCTATTTCTGATTTTGACTTGATCATTAGAGAGTCTATGCTAAAGCCACTTTTGACTGGATTTTTGCACGTACAATTTGTGAGTACCACCTCTCCAGTAGCCTCCAACATCCTATCGGGAACCAATGGCAAAATATATAATAGAGAGAGAACTAGGCTTTCCTATATTCAAAAGGATTTGGAGTCAAATTAGGTCAAGTCTCTTACTATCTGATTTACATAAATTTTCATGCGATAAAACTAAAAAGTTAATAGTATATTAATGATATAGAATAAATATAGATAGAAATAAACAAAATATTTCATAATAAATATAAATTTTTAAAAATAAATATAATTTTTTTTATTCACATTAATGATGTATTAATTATTAGCAGAACTTTCTAATAATCAAAATTTTAAGCAATCATCAATACACCGTTAATACGAGTAAAAAAGTTTATATTTATTCTAGAAAGCTTGTGTTTGTTTCGGAGTACTTTTATTTATTTTTGTTTGTATATATTCTATACCATTAATTACTTAGTTTTACTGCACAGAGATTTATGCAAATTAGATAATGAAGAACTTGACCTGATTTGATTCCAAATTCTTTTAAATATAATTAATTCCAGCTCATATACATGTATAATAAATAAATAATAAAAAATTAAAATTTTGTAAAATAATTTAATGAAAGATAATTTTATCAATACAAAAATTTATTTTGCTTCGCCCATCTTATTTTGTTTATTATTAAGAGTTCTTAAACTTGGAACAACGTTGACCATGACTTTTTCCTCTTTCTCTCTCCATCACGGATGTCAGCCGTCCAATGGATGCTAATCACGGTAAGGGGCTGCTTGGGAATTCCATCTCCACATTTGTTCCACGGTGTAGAGGAGCCACACCTTACATGAAGGTCGGAGGGTGGAAGCAGAGGAGGCACCGCTCGACGCGTGACAGTCACACGTGGCGGTGTCAGGAGACACGAGAATCAAAAAAAAAAAAAAAAAAGAAAAGAAAAAATTCTCAAAAAGAAAGACCTTTCCTCGCGGGCCCCACCTCGCGACTCCCATGCCCTCCTCCAAAGATCCGTTACACTCCGATCCCACCGATCCCACCGAGTTCAAAATATACTCCAAAAAGAAATTATACCAACAATGTTTGGCAGCTTAGATAACCCAATTGACACTCATCCGACGTGGCATAATATCATTCACCTATGGATTTGGTTCTTCCACTACTGGGATGCCACGTCGTCTCAACAGGGTTTGCTGGGTGTGTCGTCCTCCGCAAGATTTAATTTTTAGAAAGCGAGCAAAAAAATAGACAAATCTCCATACTATGCACGGCCGGAAAAGATATGCCCGATCTCCGTGTCGTACTCCGCCAGACCATCTTAAATTCCGCTCTCTCGAGGCCACGAGCGCCTGCCACGGTCGAGGGGGAGATGTGGAACGGTCAGCGGTTCTGCTGGGCAATTCTATGGTCCCGCCGGACCATCTTACCGCGGCAATATCCCCATAAGCAAATCCCAACGAAGCCTTGCGGTTCGCTTCTCACTGTTTCTTGGTGGGTCTCTTTCTGGATCGGTGGAGGAAAAGGAGAATTGAAAGAAAGGGGGAGAAAGAAGTGAGCGATTGCTGGCGGCAATGGAGACGGCGACGATGGTCTGGACGGCGGCGGTTGCGGCGGCGGGCCTGATCTATTGGTTCGTGTGGGTGATGGGGGCGGCGGAGGTGAAGGGAAAGCGGGCGGTGGATCTGAAGATGGGATCCATCACGCGGGACAAGGTCCAGGACAAGTACCGGCAGTACTGGTCCTTCTTCCGGCGCCCCAAGGAGACCGCCGAGGCATCGTCGGAGAACGTCCCCGTCTTCGTCGACACCTTCTATAATCTCGTGACGGATATCTACGAGTGGGGCTGGGGCCAGAGCTTCCACTTCTCGCCCTCCGTCGCCGGGCGCTCCCACCGCGACGCCACCCGTCTCCACGAGGAGCGCGTGGTCGATCTCGTCGGCGCTCGTCCCGGACACCGCGTCCTCGACGTCGGCTGCGGCGTTGGCGGGCCCATGCGCGCCATCGCCGCCCGCTCCGGCGCCAACGTCGTTGGCATCACCATCAACGAGTACCAGGTCGGCCGCGCCCGCGCCCACAACAAGAAGTCGGGCCTGGACTCCCTCTGCGAGGTCGTCTGCGGCAACTTCCTCGAGATGCCCTTCCCGGACTCGTCCTTCGACGGCGCCTACTCCATCGAGGCCACCTGCCACGCCCCGCGCCTCGAGGACGTCTACGCCGAGATCTTCCGCGTCCTCAAGCCGGGGGCTTTCTACGTCTCCTACGAGTGGGTCACCACGGCGCTGTACCGCGCCGACGACCCCGACCACGTCGAGACGATCCACGGGATCGAGAGGGGGGACGCTCTCCCAGGGCTTCGGGCCCACGACCAGATCGCGGCGATCGCGCGGAAGGTGGGTTTCGAGGTGCTCGACGAAAGGGATCTGGCGAGGCCCCCGGCGGGCCCGTGGTGGACGCGGCTCAAGATGGGGAGGATCGCTTACTGGCGGAACCACATCCTCGTCTCTGTGCTTACCCTCCTCCGAATCGCTCCCAAAGGCGTCGTCGAGGTCCACGAGATGCTCTACGAGACGGCGCGCCACCTCACGCGCGGCGGCGAGACCGGTATCTTCACCCCCATGCACATGATCCTCTGCCAGAAGCCTCCCGTCGCCGCCGGCCACCAAGAATCTTCTTCTTCTTAGTCCTACCGGCGAGGTAGACCCTGTACCCTAGTTTCATCCTTTCTTCTTTTGTTCTTCCTCTTTTTTAATTTTTTTTTTTCAAAAAAAAACTTTCTGGGGTTATCTATCTTATGCTATTAGAAGAAGAACCAGAAGCAAGTAGTAATTGAGAAGGAAATCAGAAATTGGACTTCAATTAAGTATGTTAAATTTATTTTTGGACGAGGTTAGAATGTCTGTTAATCCCTCTCTCTCTTCATCTGGAGCCAGGCTTTTTCTCCCCACCCCCCGAAAAAAAAAAAAAAAAACTAATCATCGTCTGGGATGAACTGGCCACCACTTGAAGTGCCCTTCTTTTTTCCGTTTGATTTGAATGCCATGAATGTCCTTTTCAAATTTTTTCTTGAGTTATAATTAATTATTACTGATTTATTATGTTATGATCCGATGGTGGTGTTTCATTGTTCTTCGAATCGGATGGTGGAGTGGTTGGGGGGGAATGCATGTATTATAAAATGAGAAAGATTGTGTGGATGTCAGGGGTGGTGAGTTGGCGCGGGTGTCGGGTTGCGTTGGATTCGAGCCGGCGGTGGCGTTGGGCGAGGCACGTGAAAGCAGCGGCGACAAAAGCCAGAAGTCACGGTCCCTCTCTCTCTCTCTCTCTCGCTCTCTCTCTGTGCTGGGAGTTGCTTGTCTTGTTGTTGTGGTGCATACAATTTAGAATCCGATCCAGCGATTTTGGGATAAATCCATTTAAATCATGAATAGATCATGATCATCATATTCTATTTATTAAATAGATTGAGTTTAAATTTAAATTTCTGATTCATTTAATCCGTATTTGACTGTTTAATAATTAAATCAGTATCCAATTCATTTAACTCGTTTAAACTTTATTTAATTTGTTTGTATTTTATTTGATTCGATTTGCTCAACATATTTAATCTGTTTAAATTTATTTACTCTATTACAAATTTATTTAACTGATTTTTTATTTAATTAATTTAATAAATAAATCATGTGGATCAGATTATTTGTTTAATAAATAAATCGGATATAGATCTGGATTTGGATTGATGAATATTTTAGTCGATCTGCGTCTGGTTTAATCCGATCGGGTTGCTACCCTATTATATTCATTTATTAGTCGCATCATCTGTGGGTGGGAATGGGTGACACTGAACTTGGACTTTGTGAGAGAATAATAATGTGAATCGTTCATTAAACAAACAAACAAGCGAGGACATTTGTCGAATGGCTTGTAGACAGAGAGGAAGGGCATCTATTTAATTAATGATAAATTCTTAGATAAGGTGAATCTACGCAAGGCTTGCCCATCCAATCATATATTAATGGTGGTTGCCGTTTAATATGGTTGGCATTAAATATGATACATAAATTATGATTAGATGGAAATATTTGCCTATGATAGGTTCATTCTATCAAGATTTTTTGTACTTAATGATTTGTCTTGTATGATTTAGATGGATCTTGTTGGACTGCTGATCCTGACTGCTGCGTTCTTTGGTTCAAATTATTATTGGTGGCGAAAATTTGTTGTATCCAGTCTTTCGTCGTACAAATACCTATCCAATTTAGATCTAGTTTTTCAGCCCAATGGATCAGATCATTCTACCAGATTGAGCTCATTTTTTAAATGTGCCATGCTATTTTTATATATATATATATATATATATATATATATTATATATATATATATATATATAGAGAGAGAGAGAGAGAGAGAGAGAGAGAGAGAGAGAGAGAGAGAGAGAGAGAGAGAGAGAGAGAGAGAGACTAGGCTTAGGTCTATTAAATTTGAAGTGAAGCCAAAATTGATTAACTTCTTCTCATCCAATCCGAGTAGATATCTGAGCAGTTTAGAAAAACTAACGGCCATTTTTTTCATCTCTGGATAAGAAACATTAAAAAAAACACATTACTTCGGACGAGATGGGAGGCCGCCCATGCACGGTAGTTGGCAATGGCAATTTGAAGTGGTTCATCGTATTAATGTGGTTTCATCATATTATTGTATTTGATACATTTTTTTTGATGATGATACAAATTATCAAGTAATTTGGATGGTCTTTGAAAGGGATGGTAATTTAAATTATCACCTTCCAAATATTTTTTTGGATAATATTATTCTTTTTTTTTTTCTTTTCTTTTGCCTTTTATGCGACTTCTAGGTGATCCCTTTATCACTCATTGATAGCGCTTTACTCGCTGCCTATCAATCGTCCTCCACCTTTTGTTGTTGCCCGTCGATCGATGGAGAGGGGCCAATGATAGAGGTGTAGGAGGCTTGCGGGAAGGAGGTCGCTGTCGCTGGGCTCACAGGGGAGGTGGTCATTATCGTTGAGGCTTGTGGGAGAGGAGAAGCCATCGTTAAGGCTTGCGAGAAAGGGATCGCCATCGTTGGAGCTCGTACGGGAGGGAAGCCATCATTGGATCATATTGAAGAAGGAGAAAAAGGGGAGGGTGCCCGATGGGGGGAGGGGGGCAATGCCGATAGGGGCAGGGGATGGTGAATCGAAGAAGGAGAAGGGGGACAGCGTCAGTGGGGATGGTAAATTGTAGAAGGAGAAGAAGGGGAGGGGGGGGGCACGGGCGAGAGGGTGAGGGGGTGTGTTGATGAACCAAAGATGGAGAATGGGGGTTGAAGAAGGAAAAAAAGGGGAGGGGGTGGTAGGGGTGAGGGTGGGGGGGGTGTGGTGAACCGAAGAAGGAGGAGAACGAAGAAGGAGAGGGGGACGGGAGAGGGGGTGGGTGATGCCGGTAGGGGCGGGGTGTAGAGGAAACGCAGAAGAAGAAGAAGATGATAAAGAAAAAAAAAAGAAGAGAAAAAAATATATTTTTTAATAAATATTAAAATATAAAAATTATTTTTTATAAATATAATATAGATTAAATTTATGAATAGTTTGAAAATTTGATTTTATATTATATAATATTACCTGCATGTATTAAATATAATAATTCGTATTATCTATAATCTACATTATTGGCAATTCATATTATTGGCAATCCATATTATTTTTCAAGATTATTTGGCAATATACTTGTTGCCGATCTTATCGCGGTGGCCCGTAGCTCGTGAGCTGGTGCCGGTTCTCGGACTCTCTCACCTCGAGATCTCCAAGCTTCCGGTCCTGCAAAACAAACTCAGAGATCCAGGCTGGGAATTCTGGCGGGGGCACTCCGACATCGAGTTAGAGAGCGGCAAGATGGAACAGGTCCTCTAAGACGGGTTCTCGAAGGATTCCCGTGCTTAGAGGAGGTGTAGATGAAAGAAGTGTGGGGAAGAGAGGGGTTGAAGCCCGGCTTCCTGTGCTGGGTTCACTGAGCTCACGTCTCAGGACTTCTTAGAGGTCCCAGGATCGTTCTCCCGATATTCTTTTTCCCTCTCTTCTTTTCGACTTACCTTTCCGTCAGCTTTTACTGTCCCTTTTATACCATTGGACCGTCTTTGGCCCACGTCCCCTCTCGGAGGCTCCCGGAGATCTCTGAATCTTCCCCTCCCCCTTCTCCTCCAAGTTCGGGAGTTAAGTGGCCGGCATGCCTTGTCCGCCGTGTGTCACGAAAGGGAAAAACTGGCGAGACCTCGAGCCAAGTGCGGTAGCTCTCCTTTCGGGGCATTGACGGGGGGCTTCTAGCGTTCCAGGCTCCTGTTCGCGAGGGTTTTATTCCTCGATCGCGGGGCCCTGCTTATTTAAAATAAACGAGGTTTCACGCACTGCTGCGGGCCGTACTGGCGTCCTGTACGGGACGCGACGCACACCGATTCTAGTGGCGACCTCGTGGCCCATGTCTCTGCCTTCTCGAGGCTTTGCATAGTAGGGCTGACTTCGGTCGAGGTGGACCCATCAGGGGATGCCACCTGGCGAAGGATCTGGAGAGCCCAGCTCGACCTCGGCAGAGGTAGACCCGTCTTGGGGTGCCACCTGGCGAGGGAGCAGGGGGCTGCCAGCTTCGGTCGAGGTGGACCCCTCCTGGGTGGACACCTGGCGAGGTGGCAGAGAGAGGCTCAACTTCAATCGAGGTGGACCCATCTTGGGGTCCATAATTGCCATGATCGTTGCTGCCGCTTCTGTTGTGCCTGAGACCTTGTGGGAGGCTGCCACGTGCGCGTGTCTGACGGGCCATTAATATGTCGTTTTGAAAACGAGGCAGTTTCCATCGGATCGAAGCATCGATGTCGGGCGTGCCTCCACATGGCGGTCATCCGATGGCCTGGGACGGAAAGAGGCGTACGGTTGCTGTTGATTGAGTTTGAAAAGAAGGGGGACTTTCCGGAAACGAGGTCTCTCGGCTTTCTCACACCTTGTCGGCAGGTGCAGCGGTCTCCCTTCATCTCCCAGGGGTTGCCATTCTTTCGGTTCAAAACATCCCGGTGAGTGCCTGTGACCTTTTCCCTTCTTCTTCTATCTCCAGTTTCCTCGCTACTTCGAGCTCCGTTTCCTTCTTGCTTCATCTTCCTTAATGGCACGTCGCCGTCATGTTTCTTCAAACCTGGATGAGGCCGACCTTTCCCGGTCGAGGACTCCATCGTCTTCCTCCTTAGAGGGGGAAGAGATTCCGATCGAGGTCCGGAGGCAGCTTCAGTCGGGGACTTTGACCATAGGCGTCTCTAGGGGTCCTAGGTCTCTTCCTGTAATCTCCGCACGTCCCATTTCTTCTCTTCCTCCTCCAGTGACGGAGGTCTCTTCTTCTGGTCCCTCCGGTTATGCCTCAACGATGACCGGAGACGATCTTTCCTGGATCCGGGATATCTATGGGGTTCCGGATTCAATCCGTTTCTCCCTCCCAGGACCTAGGGACCGAGTAACCTCGAGTGGCCCTGGGAGTGTCGCCTTCTACGAAGACTTCTTTGTTGGGGGTCTTCGTTTCCCCCTTAATTACTTCTTTCTTTCATTTCTCAGTCACTACCGTCTTGTCCCGGCCCAGTTGGCTCCCAATGCCATCCGGGTCATCTTTGCTTTCATCGTCTTCTGTCACTTTCACGGGTTCGTTGCCCGTTTCTTCCTTTTCAGGGCCCTCTTCATCCTGAAACGCTACTCTGCTGATGATGGCTGGTGGTATATTTCACCCCGGCCTAGGTGCCTTAGGTTCGATCTCCCTTCGTCGATCAAGGGCTGGAAGAACCGCTTTTTTTTCTCCTCGGTCAAGGACGTCGACTGGGCCTGGAGTGAGTTGGACCGGTCGCCGAACCGGAACTCCCAGGTTGAGCTGGCAGACCAAGAAGTCTACATTCAGATGCTGGGCGACATGGTCATGGCTCTCGATGTTCTGCTTTCAAAGCAGAATTTATTCGATACAGGGATCAGTTCCATCCGTGAACTGGGTGAGACCCCGGCTCTCCTTCTTTCGCCTTTACTTTTTGCTATGCACTTCTTTTCTTTTAAATTGGCCTAACTGTCTTTCTCCTTCAGGTATGAAGTTCTCCGTCGAAAGCCTGATGGAGGGCGCCGGAAGAGGGACGCTGCTGAAGGGACCCAGGAGGCCCCAGCGAAGAGGGCTCGTATTGATGCGAGCCAGGGGCCCGCGCCCACTTCTGCCGCCACCATCCCCGGGACAACGGGTCCTGCTCCTAGGCTGGCTCAGTCCCGTGCGCCTGATGTCCTTGTCGTCGAGCTCAACAGGGTAGGGGGAGAGAGGATGCTGGAACCCCCTCGGGCGATGCCTGCTCCAGTTGCTGTGTCGGTCATCTCCACGGTGGCCACCATGGTGACGATTGCCCCACCGACGACCGCATCACCCGGCAAAGGGACGGCCACCCAGCCTGCTGTCGATGCCCAAATTCCACCCCCAGGTCTTATTGCTAGCTCCTCTGTTATCCGCGACCAAGGGCTCGCAGAAAGGGTGATGGAGTTTGCGAGCACCTCCCGGGACCGCCGTTTGAGGGGCGGCCAGGACTATGCTGACGCGCTGCTAGGGATCCTCCTTCTACTCTTCACGGTAAGTCCCGAGCTCTCATCTTTTAAAGTTCCAGTTGGATCTTATTGACATCTCGTCTCTTCTTTGGCGCAGATCGGGACCGATGTTCTGCTGCTGAGGAACTTCCTCTCGGGCTATGCCAAGAAGGATGCCGAGAAGGAGAAGAAGCTCGGCAAACTCACGGCTGACGTGAAGGACCTCATAGAAAAGGGGGTCGAGCTGTGGGGGAGCAACCAGGCGCTGCGAGCGGACCTGGGTCGCACCAAGGGGTGCGTGAGGGAGCTCGAGACCTCTCTGTCGGAGGAGAGGATCTCGAACTAGTGCCGTGCTGAGGACGACGCGGCGGATATGTCACGCCTTAGAGCTCAATCTCGGTCTCTGGAGCGCCGGGTTGAGAAGGTCCTCAAGGAGCTCAGCGCAGCCATGGACAAGAACTCCTACATCAATGGGCTGCTGGAGGCGTCCAAGAAGGAGGCGCAGGAGGCCGTGCCGAGGTTCCGAGCCTCTGAAGAATTCAGGGCAGAGGTACATGAGGCGGTCGTCGACTCCTTCCTGAAGGGCTTTGAGGTGTGCCGAGAAAAGGTAAGTTCCTTTTTCCCCGAGCTCGACCTCAATGGAGTAGTTCTGGGCGGCCGGAGGGAGGAGTCCACCGAGGGAGCTCTGACTGCGGCGGTTGCTGAGGTGGCGGCTCCCGAATAGCCTTCAGACGATGCCGACGGTGGAGAGGGTGCCCCCCAGCCGGAAGAGGACGCGGCTGCAGCGAAGTAGCCCTGCGGCTCCATTTGCTTTCACTTTATTTTTGCATGAACATGTGTTCTTTTTCTTTCTTTGGGGTCACCCGGCCTGTCGGGGCCCCCCATTTATAAGGAATTTTTATCAGAAATGAAAATTCCTTTTCCGTTAACTTGTTCCTATATATATATATTTGTGCATCTTCCGGACTGAACCCCGGCGCCAGCCACCGGGACTAAGTCCCGTGGTGCGTTTCGGGCTGAAGTCCGGGATTGCGTGGGCGAACTGGGTTCTGCTCCACCTTGCAGACCGAGGTCCCGGACTTCGCATTGGAACCAGGTTCCTTGCGAACTTCCAGTCTGAACCCCGGGGCCGCAAGCTGGAATTGAGCCTTGCGCGACCTTCCGAGCTGTTCTCCGGGATTTTGTAGGACCGGGACCTAAGTCTCCGGACCTCTTTCGGACTGAACTCCGGGGTCGCACGTCGGAATTTAATTCCATGCGACGCTTCGGACTGAACTCCGGGATTTTTATCAGAGAAGACTTTGCGCCTTCGTGGAGCTTTCGCTGTGCCCATGCTCGTCGAACCCATAGCTGGATGGCTTTTATCCTACGAGACGAAAGTAGGCATTTGATGAAAAAGATTTTATTGCTGAAGTTTAAGGAGCCTTACACTATTGGTAGTACATCCTCAAGTTTGAGGCATTTCAGGTCCGAGGGAATCGGGATCTGCCTAGCTCCTCCAGGTAGTACGCCCCATGGGGGAGTTCCTCCGCCACCCTATAAGGGCCTTCCCAATTTGGGGAGAGCTTTCCACACTCCCGCGGCTGGGAAGCTTCAGCGTGGCATAGCACTAAGTCTCTCTGGCGGAAGGACTTTGGTCGCACCCTGGAGTTGTAGTATCTGGCCACTCGTTGCTGGTAAGCAGCCATCCGAACCCGGGCCCTGTCCCTCATTTCTTCAAGAGGGTCCAGGTTCAGTAGCAGCCGGGCCGGGTTCTTCGTCTCGTCATACTGCGCCACGCTCAGGGTTGGTAGGCTGAGCTCAATTGGAATAACCACTTCCGCCCCGAAGACGAGGTTGAATGGGGTCTCGTCTGTAGCCGTCCTTGGGGTAGTGTGGTACGTCCAAAGGACGCTCGGGTGCTCTTCTGCCCACCTCTCCTTGGCCTGGTCTAATCTTGTCCGGAGGCCTTGCAAGATGGTCCTGTTCGTTACCTCGGCTTCTCCATTTGTCTGAGGATGCGCCACCGAGGTGAAATGATGATGGATTCCGAGATCGTCGTAGAACTCCTTGAACTCCCGACAATCGAACTGGCATTCATTGTCGGTGATGATGGTGTGGGGCAAGCCGAAGCGGCAATTGATCAACTTCCAGAGGAACTTGGTGACATTTGCCTCCGTGATCCGGGCCAAGGGCTCGGTCTCGATCCACTTCGTGAAGTAGTCGATGACCACAATCAGGAATTTTCGCTGCCCGGATGCCAGAGGGAAAGGTCCTAGGAGATCCATGCCCCACTGGGCGAACGGCCATGGGGCTGAGAGCTGGGAGAGTGGAGCAGCACGCTGACGTTGCACGACAACGTGCCGTTGACATCGGTCGCACCTTTTTACGAAGTCAGCTGCATCTCTCATGGTCTTCCAGAAATAACCTTGACGGAGGGCCTTATACGCTAGCGTCCTGCCCCCCACATGGTTCTCGCAAATGCCCTCGTAGATCTCCTGGAGCACAAGTGCGGCTTCGGCGAGTCTCAGACACTTGAGGAGCGGGTAGGAGTAGGACCTCCGGTACAGTAGCCCGTCCATCAATACGAACCGTGTGACCTTCCTCTTAATGAGGCCAGCGGCCACACGATCCTCGGGCAAGGTGCCGTTGGTAATGTACTCGATGTACTTATCCATCCAGCTGGGCTCTGGGTTGACATGCTGGACCTCCATGGGCGTCTCGTAGCTCGGGGCTTTACGATGCTCGATGTAAGCGCGGCCCTGCGATGAGTCCGGCAGGGTTGCCAGGCGGGAGAGGGCGTCTGTGCGGGCTATTTCCTCGTGAGAAATATGGGAGACGCTGAAGTGCCTAAAACCTGTCGCGCTCGTTCGTACGAGCTCCAGGTACTTCGTCATTTGGAGGTCCCGCACCTCGTACTCCCCCGAGACCTGCCCGGCCACTAGCTGTGAGTCGGTGAAGACCCTGAGGCAGGCCACGCCCAGATCGCGGGATACTCTTAGTCCCGCGAGGAGCGCTTCGTACTCCGCTTGGTTATTGGTGGCGGCGAACTGGAAGCGGAGCGCACACTTGGCGACAACCTCTTTGCCGTTGGCAAGGATGAGTCCGGCTCCACTCCCACCGAAGTTCGAAGCTCCGTCCACATGAAGGATCTAGACGTCTTCCTCTGGTCCAGGCTCTGGCTGCCGGTCTTCGAGGCTCTCTTCCGGCCCCTCACCCAGGCTTACACACTCAACCAAGAAATCAGCGAGTACCTGGGCCTTCATGGTCGACCTCGGCTGGTAGGTAATGTCGAACTCGCTGAGCTTGAGCGCCCACTTTGCCAGGCGTCCAGACGTGTCAGGTCGGTTGAGCACCACCTTCAGTGGCTGATCCGTCAGGACCGCAATGGGGTGTGCTTAGAAGTAAGGCCTGAGACGCTGAGCGGACATGTTTAGCACAAAAATCAGTTTCTCAGACCGAGAATACCTGAGCTCCGCATCGCAGAGGAGTTTGCTCGTGTAATACACCGGCCTCTGTATCCCTTTGTCGTCCGTTCGAACCAGGATCGAGCTGATGGCCTCTAGTGTGACAGCTAGGTACAGTAGGAGCTCCTCTTCCTCCTCTGGTCGGGAGAGCAATGGCGGCGATGCCAATATCTTCTTCAGCTCTTCAAATGCCTCCTGGCACTCCTTCATCCAAGCGAAGTCGTGAATCTTCCTCGGCGCCTTGAAGAAAGGCTGGCAGCGGTCAGCGGACCTTTAAATAAACCGGCTCAGGGTGGCTATCCGGCCGGTGAGTCGCTGTACTTGCTTCTTGGAGGTGGGCTATTCTATGTCTAGGATCGCCTGAACCTTCTCTGGATTGGCCTTTATCCCTTTTTGGGTTATCATGAACCCCAGGAACTTCCTTGCGGATACGTCGAAAGCGCACTTCGCCAGATTCAACTTCATCTGGTGAAGCCGGAGGTTACTGAAGGTCTTCGCCAGGTCACGGACGTGGTCCGAAGTGGGCTTGCTCATCACCAGCATGTCATCCACGTATACCTGTATGTTGCAGCCAATTTAGTCTTTGAAGGCCTTGTTGACTAGGCGTTGGTACGTGGCACCTGCGTTCTTGAGGCCGAACGACATCACCTTATAACAGTAGGTCCCACGATCGGTGACGAAGGCGGTGTGTTCCTCGTCCTCCGGGTGCATTCGGATATGATTGTACCTGGAGAAAGCATCCATAAAACAGAGGAGGCGATGCCCCGAGGTAGTGTCCACGAGCTGGTCGATCTTTGGAAGAGGGAAATTGTCCTTCGGGCAAGCTCGGTTGAGGTCGGTGTAGTCCACGCAGATCCTCCACTTGCCGTTGCTCTTCTTCACCATTACCACGTTTGCCAGCCAGTTAGGATACTGTACTTCTCGTACAAAGCCGACGGCGAGAAGCTTTTCCACTTCCTCATCGATGACCTTTTGCCTTTCTGCAGTGAAACTTCTCTTCTTCTGGCGGACTGGGCGGCACCTTGGTTCAATCTTCAATTGGTGGGTGATGACCTCCGAGGGGATACCTGGCATGTCTGCAGCAGACCAGGCAAACACATCAGCGTTCGTCCGGAGGAAGTCCAGCAAGCGAGCCCGCTTTTCTTCCGGGAGTTGCGCTCCTATCTGCACGATTTTCTGAGGGTCCGAGCCAACGGGGAATGTCAATAAGCGCTCCATGGGACCTCTCCTGGGATCTTGCGCTCTTAGATCGAAGTCGTCGACGTCGGAACCGACCTCGGCACTCCGGGCCCATGGGACCGTCTGCAGGCAGTGCGGGACAGGTTGGGCCGTCCCCCTCATCACCCCCGTCCCAGAGGCTGTAGGGAACTGCACCAGCAACCTTTTGGTGGAAATGATCGTGTCCAGCTGGTTGAGCCCTGGACGACCCAGGATGGCATTATAGGGTGATGGGAGTCTGACGGCAATAAATGTCATCATGACCGTGCTCTGCCGAGGTGGCATGTCTTCTTCGACCCCCATAGAATCTCCAGTGAAGCCCATAAGAGGGGTGTGCACCGGCTTTAGCTGATCATGAGATAAATTCATACGGGAGAAAGCATCGTAAAAAAGTACGTCAGTAGAGCTCCCACTATCCACCATAATGCGATGTACAGGATGCTTTGCGATGGTCATCTTGACCACCACTGCATCATTGTTTACATTTTCATTTTCATTCTTCTTTTCAAAGGGGAGTACATTCTCCAGGTCTCCCGCCTCTGGGCTCTCTTCGAGGCACGCCCTATCCCCGACGAGATCATGCCCACCGGCTTCTCCGTTGGACGGTTGTCAATTGCAGGGACGGAGGGAAGGGCCGCGAGCGATTGGCCCTCCGTCGGGGCCTCGCTTCTCACAAACTTCCGGAGGTAGCCCCTCTTGATCAGCTCCTCGATCTTCCATTTTAGATTGCGGCACTTTTCTGTGTCGTGGCCGTGCTCACGGTGAAATTGACAATACTTTGTTTTGTCACGGATGTTCCTCGGGTTCTAAGGAGGTCGGTGGAGGTAGTTCTCACTCTCAATTTCTATGAGGATCTTCGTTCTAGGAGTGAGGAGTTGGGTTAAGGTCCGCTCCGGGGCAGCACCATTTTTCTGCTTTGAACCTGGACGGAAGTCCGCAGGTGGTCCAGGCCTCCGGGTCCTAGGGACATCCCTCGGGGCAGGCTTCTTCGAAGGCTTCTCATCTAGCTCTCGCCTGGTACAGTCGGCCTCCTCAGCTCGGATGTACTTGTGGACACAGAGGAGGAGCTCAGAATACGTCTTGGAGGGCTTCTTGTCTAGGGAATACGTTAGGCGGGAGGTCTTGAGCCTGCACTTCAATGCCAGCATGGCGACAGGCTCGTCCAGGCTATAAATCTCCAAGGCTGCGGTCTTGAAGCGGGTGACGTAGTCCCGCAGCAGCTCCTAGTCTTGCTGGCGGATAGAGAAGAGACTATCCACCTCCCGTGGCACCTTTCGGCAGGCGTCGAAGTGTGCCACAAACTTTCCTTCCAGCTGTTGGAAGGAGCTGATGGATTCTGGCTCGAGGCAGGTGAACCAAACTCGAGCAGCCTTCCGGAGGGTGGCTGGGAAGGCGATGCACAAAAGAGCGTCCGTCGCTCCTTGGACCTTCATGAGAGCCTTATAGCTCTCCAAGTGGTCCAGGGGGTCGGTGGTCCCATCGTAGGGATCCACCTGGGGCATGCGGAACCGATTCGGGATCGGTTCCTCTTGGATTTCCTGAGAGAATGGTGGCTGGGCGTTATAGCCCACTGGCTCAGCTTGGGAGCTTTGCATGTTGGCGAAACGGTGGGAGAACTCCGCCAACTTGTGCTCGTGCTCTTCCAAATGTCTCTCGGCCTGGCACCTGATGGCTTCATCGGTGGAACCTTCCACCGAGGTCGCTGGAGAAGTAGGTTCCGATCAGTCTCGGCGAGGGGCCTTGCCCCGATGGTGCCTGCTACGCCGTACTGCTTTAGCGTCGTTGGCCAGGGATTGACTCTCGTGATCCGCTGAACCGGAGTGGTTTCTCTTCGAGGGAGTTTAATGGCTCCCACTGGGATTGGTAAATGCCCGCGGATGGGAAGGCCTGCCTTGGATGGAGCGCAAGCTTCCGTGGGGACCCATGGCTTGGGCTGCGGGGGTCCCTGGCTGGGGCTGAGTGGCCAGGGAGCGCTGCTGGTGCTGCAGCTGCCGCATGGCCGTAGTCAGTGTTTGCAGCTTCTGGACGACAGCTGTGAAAGGACCGTCTATCGAGGACGGCTGAGGAGGTGGTGCAGGAAGTTTGCTCTCCGGGCTGCGCGGCCCTTGGGGAGAAGGAACCTCTCCTGCTTGGCTGGTGGATGCTTCGCACCCACGCATCAGCGCTCTTGCTCATGGAAAGCTTGTCTGTGCAGGGGTTGCTGTTTTGTCCCCTTCATGGCGTGCCAATTTATTGCTGATCTTACCGCGGTGGCCCGTAGCTCGTGAGCTGGCGCCGGTTCTCGGACTCTCTTACCTCGAGATCTCCAAGTCTCCGGTCTTGCAAAACAAAGTCAGAGATCCAGGTCGGGGATTCCGGCGGGGGCACTCTGACGGTCAAGGTTGAGAGCGGCAAGATGGAACAGGTCCTCTAAGGCGGGTTCCCGAAGGATTTCTGTGCTCAGAGGAGGTGTAGATGAAAGAAGTGTGGGGAAGAGAGGGGTTAAAGCCCGGCTTCCTGCACTGGGTTCACCGAGCTCACGCCTCAAGACTTCTTGTAGGTCCCAGGATCGTTCTCCCGATATTCTTTTTCCCTCTCTCCTTTTCGACTTACATTTCCGTCCGCTTTTACTGTCCCTTTTATATCACTGGACCGCCTTTGGCCCACGTCCCCTCCCGGAGGCTCCCGGAGATCTCTGAATCTTCCCCTCCCCCTTCTCCTCCAAGTCCGGGAGTTAAGTGGCCGGCACGTCTCGTCCGCCGTGTGTCACGAAAGGAGAAAACTGGCGAGACCTCGAGCCAAGTACGGGAGCTCTCCTTTCGGGGCATTGACGGGGGGCTTCTAGCATTCCAGGCTCTTGTCCGCGAGGATTTTATTCCTCGATCGCGGGGTCCTGCTTATTTGATATAAACGAGGTTTCGCGCACTGCTGCGGGCCGTACTGGCACCCTGTACGGGACGCGGCGCACGCCGATTCTAGTGGCGACCTCGTGGCTCGTGTCTTTGCCTCCTCGAGGCTTTGCAGAGTAGGGCTGACTTCGGCCGAGGTGGATCCATCAGGGGGTGCCACCTGGCGAAGGAGCAGAAGGGCTCGGCTCGACTTCGGCAGAGGTGGACTCGCCTTGGGGTGCCACCTGGCGAGAGAGCAGGGGGCTGCCAGCTTCAGTCGAGGTGGACCCCTCCTGGGTGGACACCTGGCGGGATGGCAGAGAGAGGCTCGACTTCAGCCGAGGTGGACCCGTCTTGGGGTGCCACCAGGCGAAGGAGCAGGAGGGCCCGGCTCGACCTCGGCAGAGGTGGACCCTTCTTGGGGTGCCACCTGGCGAGGGAGCAGGGGGCTGCCAGCTTCGGTCGAGGTGGACCCCTCCTGGGTGGACACCTGGCGAAGTGGCAGAGAGAGGCTCGACTTCGATCGAGGTGGACCCGTCTTGGGGTGCCACCTGGCAAAGGAGCGGAGAGCCCGGCTCGACCTCGGCCGAGGTGAATCCGTCTTGGGGTGCCACCTGGCGAGGGAGCAGGGAGCTGCCAGCTTCGGCCGAGATGGACCCCTCCTGGGTGGACACCTGGCGAAGTGGCAGAGAGAGGCTCGACTTCGATCGAGGTGGACCCGTCTTGGGGTGTCACATGGCGAAGGAGTAGGATAGCCTGGCTCGACCTCGACAGAGGTGGACCCGTCTTGGGGTGCCACCCGCCGATGGAGCAGGGGGCTGCCAGCTTCGGCCGTGGTGGACACCTCTTGGGTGGACACCTGGCATAGTGGCAGAGAGAGGCTCGACTTCGGTCGAGGTGGACCCGTCTTGGGGTGCTACCTGGCGAAGGAACAGGAGGGCCCGGCTCGACCTCGGCAGAGGTGGACCCGTCTTGGGATGCCACCTGGCGAGGGAGCAGGGGACTGCAAGCTTCGGCCGAGGTGGACTCTTCCTTGGTGGACACCTGGCGAAGTGGCAGAGAGAGGCTCGACTTCGATCGAGGTGGACCCATCTTGGGGTGCCACCTGGCGAAGGAGCAGGAGAGCCCGGCTCGACCTCGGTCGAGGTGGACCCGTCTTGGGGTGCCACCTGGCGAGGGAGCATGGGGTTACCAGCTTCGATCGAGGTGGACCCCTCCTGAGTGGACACCTGTCGAAGTGGCAGAGAAAGGCTCGACTTCGGTCGAGGTGGACCCGTCTTGGGGTGCCACATGGCGAAGGAATAGGAATTTTGAAAGAAAAAATCCACGTGGCACCGGAGGCATCCAGCTGGATCTGACACACGTTCCACGTCAGCGATGTAGCCATATCAGTACTAAACACAACCTAAATGTCTTTAGGATCCGTTTGGTTGGAGATAATCTGGTATGGAAAATAAATTTTATGTCAGATTATTATATTAGGTATAAAAAGTGGAGAGAGATGATAAAAAAATGGTAGGTTTCGTGCTAATTTTTATGAGAGAAGATAAAATAAATAACAAGGGATTGGTATTTTACAAATTTCTAAGTGATGATAATTTGGTATGAAAAAAAGTACTTTCAATAAAGTTTATTGAATTTATTTTGATATCTTTTCAAATTTGCTAAATAATTTTTTAATAAAATAATTAAAATATAAATAGCATTATACAAAGTACTTTATAATTATAATCATTATATAAAAATTAATTAAATACGATAATGCTATTTTAATATTAAATTTTTTTTTTATTGATGGGTATATTTGTAAATTTAATCATATTTCTATATAGAATTATTTCTAACTAATTGTAATAATATTTTTGTATTATTTTTAAAAAAAATTTTACTAGCCAAATATAGTAAAAATTATTTTTCTCTGTAATTATTTTCTAGATAAATTATTCTAAGAATTTATTAAATTATTCTATAATTATACGTACCCCAACCAAAGGATTCTTTACTGTTTTACAATATCACATTCACCCTAACATCCCAATTCTTCGACTAATTAGTGATTAAGGAAGGGGGCGGTAGTAACATGCCTCCTGTTTGTTACAATATTCATCCCTAATCTAATCAGCAAATTTCTAAATACACTACTTGGTGGCTTCAAGCCTCCCCCTTCTTCACCCTTGCCAAACTTTTTAAGTCCATTTTTGGGCTAAAACTAAATCGATATATCCATGTCCATATTTATTTCATTAGATGAATACGAATTAGGAATAAAAGTGGATCGAGCAATATCTATTTAGATTTGTTATCTATATCTATAAAAAAATGGATATGGATATAAATAGATAATTATATGATTAGTGTTTGAATATTTAATTTTATTTATAGTATGATTTAATTTTATATAGTGCTCATGAGTTTTTAGGATTTGTTTGGTTCACAGGAAATAGAGGAAGGAAGGCGGTTCATTAAAGGAAGGGGAGAGTCTCTTTGTTTGAAGATTTTAGGGATCCCTACTCCATCAAACTAGCCTTTGAGCATGTAGAGTTAGAGCTTCCAATGGCTCTTTTTTTGGTAAACCGAAATCGAAAAGGGATTGGTGGGAACCCGAACTCATCCAATCATCATGAATCTAGGACATAATTCCTGAATCTAATCGAGTCTTATGCAAAGTCATGTCTCGAATCCATGACCTGTTGGTTATGAGGCAAGATTTTAACTAGCTCGACTACCGCTCTGGCGATTCCAATGGCTCTTTTAATGGGCTAAAAAAAAAAAAAATCTACAAAATAGCAAAACAATGGATAATTAGAGGAAAAAGAAACAACTAAGAGGTTATGATGCTTTCTTATGCCCAATCCCTGGATCTCGGATGCAAATATGGAATTCAAGCCAATCATCTCACACGTGCTAGGAATTAATGGCTAGCCATGCCGCATCGCATACGTGCATGATATTTAAGCCAAAACCTATGAGTGCATCAAGTCCACCCTTGGTTGGAGATGGTATAAATACGAGTAGATTTGTATTAAAACATTCGATGCAGGACTAAATAAAAGATCAATAGACTCCCATGTTTGAGGTTTCTTCCAATTAGATCTATAGTTTTGCCCAAAAAAACAAAATGATTGAAAAAGACTTTAAAAATAGTAAAAAACCTAAGATAATTTAAAATTTTTTGAATAATTAATTATTTTGAACATTCCCCTGTACAACTTTAAATATTGAAGCCAAAGAGACTTGGTCAAATTATCTTTTTAAGTTAACTTATGTTATGCAGTATGCGAGATGCCATTTAGACTTAAACCTCATTTAATATTGTTTGTTTGTGGCCATGTATATAATATGTGTTCATGGTTCGGGTCGGGAGAGTGATGACAAAATCCTGTCCCTATATCTGCTGATCGTGTGGGCATGCAACTACCATCGATTAGCCAGAAAGAAATTTTTTTTTTTCATAAAAAAAAGGTGATAGTAATAATAGTGCATGACCAAATACTTTGATCTTCAAGAAATTTCACTGGATTATTGTTGGCGTAGAGTTTCTGGATCGGTCGGTCGGAGCCGCTGCATCACAGGATCGCTTCCTGGTTCACCTGCAAAATAGGTTTCTTGCCAGAGTTGTTCCGGCGGAGGACACTCCGATGTCTAAGTCAGTGGCGAATTCTAGCCACAGAATGGGGAAGATGTCGAGAGTGGAAGAAAAAAAGAGTTCTTGGAGATTGAAAATGCGTGTGTACGAGATTATTCACGCGTACCTCTCGAGCCATCATTCTTATCCATATTTAAAAGATGGCCTCCGGTCTGTGGTCCGCTCTTTTTCCGGAGATTATGGGGAGCCATTCACTTCCATGATAGTCGATCGTGGGTTGTCAATGAGCGGTTCCGGTCAGATCGGAGGCGTGGCTGCAGGAATTACGCGCTATGATCATGGCATGATGAGTGTCGATTATAACCATTGGTTACAGTTTCCTTTTTGGAACTGATTATGGTTCAAGCTTCGGGTTTCCCTTTGCGTGGGCCGAAGGCTTGATATTTTTCCGAGACCGGAGATCATGTCTACGGCAGGGACCGAAGTTTGTGTTTTCGGAAGTCAATGAATAGTTCAGACTTCGGCCGGGACCAAATGTGCTATCCGAAGGACTGGCCTTCGGATGTTGTAGTTCGGAGTGAAGCCTTGAGTTGCTTACAGTTGGCCTTCGTTTGATCCGAAGTCCGTAGTCCGGAGAACCGGAGCTTAGATAAGTCAAACCGGAGACTGGTTCATAGCTGAACCAGGATATCCCAACAATTATAAATTATGCACCACCCCTACCAAAATTGCTATGACTTTTTTGATACACTGATAGGCAATTGCAAGCAAGCCCACTAATGTCCAAATTCATCATTTAGATGGAACGTGAACATAAAAGGTAGTAAAATTATTGGACCAAGCATATGTTCAATGATCGAGGACATCATGTCATCAAAAAAAATGACTGAGGGCATCAATATATTCTTCAAGATATATAAGAGCTAAATTATGAATTGTGCATCACCACAACCACAATGAATTTTGCATTGTAAATTGTTAAGGGGTTGTGCTAATAGACAAACTATATCTCAATTTGACATTCAGATGGATAGATGGATCAGAATCAAACTAATGAATTTATAATAGCGGCCAGCTCTGTGATAATTAAGTGAGATAATATATTCTCCAAGACCGATGGGATCAAAGCTCAAAAGTGAGATAATATATTCTCCTTCTTTTTTACCTATCAAAAAAAGGAAGAATGAACTTTACACAACCACTATTGTCATGACTTTATGGTACACATGATAGTAAGTTGCAAAATAGATAGTATAAATTCATGATATTAGAATAATTTTATAGAAAAAAAAAAAAAAGCATAATAAAAATTAATTGTAAATTTTTTATAATTATTTTTGACAAGATTTTATATTTTGAAAGTATGGTAAGTCTTGTGGGAGAAGGGCCCTTTCTATTGGAATTTTGAATACAGATTTGCTCAGTTACCTTCAGTTTGCATGGGTCTTTTAGGATTGGGCCAGCCCGGGGCTTGGTTTGATTGGTTTCCATGCCTTCTTTCTTTCTTTTGTATATTTCTTGTCTCATTTCATTTCTCAAAGAATGTAAAGTGGCCACCGCTAAGACGGTAGCCTGGTTGGTAGAGATTTAAACTCATTTTCCATCGATCACGAGTTCGAGATATGATTCTGCGGATGACTCGATTAAATTCATGTATTTCCTGGGGCACATGATCGGGATGGTGAGAGAGCGCATTATTCCGACATCTTAGTTGTGTCATGCTGACGTACTCATCGATAGTGATGACGTACTCATCGATAGTGATGGGAAGAGTTCGCAAAAAAATTGCGGCATCGATAGTGATGGGAAGAGTTCGTAAAAAAATTGTGGCTTGAATTGAACATAGCCTGATGGGGTTGGGACCTGAAAGGGGATAACTACTTTGGAATTTATCCCTCCCTCTTCTCTTGTTAATCAAAAAAAAAAAGAAAAAAAAAGAAGAAGAAGAAGAAGAAAGCAAAAAAAAAAAGAATGTGAAGTGGCCTGAAAAGATCAAAAATTGGATTAGTCGTGCATGGTATATGAGTAATGGGACATAGTAATGATTAAGAAAGTGGACACCCAATATTGTGTCTGTATGTAGAGCGCTTACAGTAAAATAAGTTCTAATCCATCTTCCTCATCTCGTCATTACCTTCTCTTTTACCTTTTTGTTTCATCATCTAAAGTTAATTTCAGACTTATGGTTAGGAATTTGATGTCCTTGTTATCGAGACATGTATCAGTTTAATATATTTGACAAGGTATACCCAACCTGGCATGCTACACATCCTAATCAAAGGTGCACCACTCAAAGCATTCCATGCTGCAATTAGATTTATTGAATTAGCCCTTAAATTTGGCAACAAAAGACCACATACATATAGGAGTTGCAAATGGATAGGGTCGGATTGGATCATGATGAGTGTTTCGATCTGATCCATTTTCTTGATTAGATTTTAATATTGGATCTAGACCTATCTTAATAAAAAATGGAATCCATGATTAAAATTTTTGACTCAATAAATCATTTTGATCAGATCGGGTCCATGTATAACTTATTGGGTATGCCTCTGTTTGACCCATCCATGCACACGCTGCAATGAGTGCATGGTCTATGCACCATGATAAGCATTCTGTATGGTCCATGTGTGCGGATTACAATTTGCAAATCATTTTGCACGATTTTTGAACCAGTTCAAATGTTTCATATTAGATAATGTCTCAAGCCCGGTCCATAGGAGGAAGTCCAAACCCACACCCACAAGAAACCTAGGCACATGGCTCGCAACACATAGGCCCACATGTGCAACCCACGTATGGGGCACATGATACGGTCCATGAGATTGCATGTTGCACAACCATGGACCCCATTTCACACAGTGCAGGCATTTCTCGTGCCATTTTACATGGTCCATGCATGCATGGCATGAAGGGATAGACCCGGTTCATGTGTTGGTTTACGTTGGAGAGGGCTAGCATGGTCTGCAATGGTCCGAATATGTTTTTGACTTGGTCTGGAGTTCATTTTTAATTTGGTTTGAACGTCAAGAATCCTATCGAAGTCTTCTTTGATAAAAAGGATAGCACACATGTTGTACATGATCTCAGGGCCTTTAGAGAGGAGACAGAGGCTAAGTAGGGGTATATAGTAGTAGAAAGAGGCTAGAGAGTCTCCTTGAGGATTTCTTTGAGAGCTTTGTAAAGGATTTAGGCTTCTTGTTGAGGGATTCTTTTGTATAAGGGTTGAATGTATGTTTTCCTATTATAAATAATTTCTCTTATAGTGAAGCTTTTATACTCAATTAATGTGTTTGTGTCTTCTTTCTCTTCTCCTTTACTTTTGTAGTATCGACATCGTCAATGGAGTAGCAATCTTGGATGGGATCCATATTCCACATCATGAGGAATTCTCCAATAAGCGGTATCAAATCAAGGCTATCCATGTTATAGCAACTTTGATTGATGTTAAAGAAGATGGAGAAGATAAGCGCAACCAAGGTCTATGATTAACCGATATGATGGGAAGAGTAATTTTTTCCTGTGGTAAGCAAAGATAAAAGACTTGATCACCCAATAGGGGTTGATCAATGTTTTCTTATATGAGAAAAGGCTGGCTACCACATAGGATAAAAGTTAGAGACGATTTCAGATGCAGGTGAAGAGCACGATCTACTTGTATCTAGCAGATGATGTGATGATCCATATACTGAGCGAAACTTCTCTAACAGTGATGTGGATGAAGCTCAAGGAGATGTATATAATAAAATCGCTCACCAATACTTTCTTCTTCTAAAAATGATTTTACTAGCTATGGATGAGCAAGGAATAGAGTGTGCAGAGCATTTCAGCAACTTCCAGATGATCCTCATCAAACTTCTTAGTATTGACAAGAAAGTTAAAGAGAAAATTAGGGTGCTGGTCTTGCTATCGACGCATCATCCTTAGAGTTCTTGGTGATAGCTCTTTTAGTGAAGAAAAGCACCATCAATGAAAAAGGTCACTGTAGTGCTACACTAGAACGAGGTTTTCAGATGGAAGAACTAGGCTTCGAGTTTAGATGGCAACTCAACTTTGATGGCGACTGGAGGTGCAAGTGGCAAAGGATAGAGCGATAGATGATTGCAAGGTGGGCGGTCCAGGTCTAAGTCAAGGATGTGAACAAGATCAGATACTACCAGTGCGATAAGTTAGGACATCCTATTAAAGATTGCCTGTAACTCAAGGATCAAATAAATATTACTGTGGCGGTGGTCGATGATAGTGATAGTTATGTATATGATGATGTACTCATGGTATCTGACGAGGTATCTACTTCTTTCTTATAGTAGATTTTAGATTTTGTATATTTACATCATAACTATTACAAAGAGGAGCTATTTGACTTTCTAGAGAATAGAGAGGTTTATATCTGTTCGCCAAATGGATTAAGCTATATAATCAAGGATACCAGGAAAGTCAACTTGAGGGCACCTGATGAGATAATGAAGAAATTAGACGAGATCGGATACATACCCAGTTTTCACAAGAATCTGATTTCACTTAGCAGAATAGATTTAAGCAGCTACAGGTTAAAAGCTGGTGATGAAATTCTGAAGATTATATACGTCAATAGGGTTGTATTAAAGGAAAAGAAGTATAGAGGAAAAGAAGTATAGAGTACATTATTTCTTCACAGGAAGTATAGTACGAGATAGAGTCCTTGGTAAAAATGGAAGTCCAGTGTGAGGTGAAGCTCCATGATTAGATAGATCGAGCACAATATGCGAGGCTCAGGAGGATGATAGATGATGTCGTAAAGTAAAGTTCCTATTATTACAGGAGATTTTTTCAAGCAGGTCTTAGGTTATGTAGAGTATAATACACGATGAAGATAGGATCGAGTGGCCTGGCTATAGGGTTCGGTGGCAAGGCGGAAACATAGATTTCAAAATTTTTATCTTTATGAAATCTTCACCAAACACTTAACCCAAGATCTCCTTAAAAGAATTAAAACATATAACATGTATATATAAGAATTAAACTCATATTAAAGTACTAACCTGTATTGCTAAAATCCAAACTCTGAATCTCCACCAGGTGCCAAAATGTTCACCCTCCAATGGTGATCCACACAGAAAAAGATGAAGACAACAATTTTTTGTTCTTGGCTCCTCTTCTTGAATTCTTTTTCAAGAATTCAATTCTTGGACTTTTAGGCTGAAATTTTCTTTCTTGAAAATTTCTTTTCTTCCTTCTTTCCTCTTCTTGAATTCTTTTCTTGAATTCCCTTTCTTGAATTCCTTTTCTTGAATTGAATTGGAGGAAGAAATTAAGACAAGTAATGTCTTAATTCAAGAAAGAAAAGAAGAAGAACAGACC
Source organism: Areca catechu (assembly GCA_021397845.1). Lineage (NCBI taxonomy): Eukaryota > Viridiplantae > Streptophyta > Magnoliopsida > Arecales > Arecaceae > Areca > Areca catechu. Next base: position 151,821,454 of record CM038049.1, on the reverse strand, counting down.
CTTCATTTTCCTTTTCTTTACCGTTCAAGACCTTCCTCTTATTCTTGTTTAGGGTCAGAGTTTCGACAGAGATTATCTCTGTAAGGGAAACAATACCCAACAAGCATAAAGGGAAGGAGTATTCCGGAGAGGAGGAGAGGAATATGATCTCTGAATTTGATTATCAGAAAAAACCCCCGAGAACCCAAACCCTTTTATAGATTTCAGAGGGGCGTCTTCTCAAAACATCGCAACCCTCTGAAACCCCAGGAATCACGATCCCTCATTCCTCACGCGTCCCCTCAACCAAAAATCATGATTCTCCGATTTAATTTTTGTTTTTTCGCCGAGGAGGACTCTCGGAAAAACTTCAGGAATAATCATGACTTTTGGAGACGGACTTGCGACCGAAAAACGACGGATCTTTTTCCTTAATTTTTCTGGCCATCAGATCCAGATCCAAGGACGTCAGACAAGGATCGCCCCCTGCCTTGATTTTTCTCCGACATGATTTCCTTCCCACGCGCGTGAAGTGGAGTCCACATGCGCGTGGACTCTTCTTCTTGGCGCGCGCGGGTAAGAAAGGGAGTGGGCGGCTTGGAGAGAGGGTCTCAGTGCACTTGATTCACTTGGGTTCAGCCATGGGTTAGCCTAATATCCTAAAATTTAAATTAGACCTTAATCTGGTTCAATTAGAACCCAAGTAAGCCCAATTCGGAACCAAATTCGAATATGATTCGAATAGAAATTTGGTCTGCAACACATACTAGTGTGTTTATCCTGCAAACATGATTTAATTCCAAATTAAATCCTTCATCAATTTTCTTTTGTGTGTGACCTATTGGGTTCCACACCTAGCCAGCAGTAGGTCCGAGTGCTATTTGACTTAATTCGGTTAGATCTCAACTAAGCCGATTTAGGTCAACTCAAACTAGCTCGACTCGGTCAATTAGAATCTAATTCTAATTAACTGATTTGAATTACCATAATTCAATCATATACCTACAAGACAAGATTGACGTCTAGCAACATATCATGTCTACCCGGAAGATGTGGAATTTTGGTGGAATTACCAAAATACCCTTCAGTGGTGAGTTACCGGGCAATTCAGTCCTTTGATCAACTTGCATCCCGAATATGATTATGAATATGGATACTTGTCAAATCCAATTTCATATTCATCCCTAGCTCAATCTTTATAATGATGATTCATTAATGAACCATTAGAAATTAACTCTAATGTTCATACTTTGATCAAAGATTTCCTGAATCCATCATTTAATCGAAATTAGCTGGATGCAATTTCCTCTTACTAGGGCTGATCAATTCCTTGTTGACCTACTCACAACCTCCATATACAATCCACCATACCCAGTATCACCTCGTGCATGACTCAGTGTCATGATTGATTGTGATCCAAAGTATGGATTCATATATATAAGGTACCATGGTAGTCTCAGGTCAAAGGACCACATGCACTACTCCCACTATAAGAATTATCTATTGACAAACAGATAAGGTTCCATTAGATATTCTCAATCTGGATCAATTCAGTGAACTCATTCTCTAATGAACACTCACATCCTAGTATTAAGTATCAAACACAAGTGACTGTGAGATCAGTCACCCTCATCACAAAGCATATATAGGATGTGCTGGTCTTGCCGGAAACATTGATCCCCAACTCAATATCCCATCGACCAGGAATATTTTAGATTAGGATTTTAAGGCTTTAGGTCTCACTGGTATGATCTCATCATAACCCTAGAACCATAGCCCTAATCTATGGGGTTCATTATATAATCATAAAGACACGGCGTATGATGAAAATAATGCCTTTATTATAATAATGTCAATTCATTGATTTTGGGATCGAAATACAATATTTCAATTGGCTTTCAGGGCACAATCTTTCAATGGCTCAACTCCCATATTTGCTCATCCATGAGCAACAGGCGTTTGCTCTAGGATATGAGGTCAAGATCTTTCAAGAGCTCTTAAAAGTTATGTGAAAGCCAAACATCGAGTCGAGGTAGAGGTTATTGAGTATGCTTCTATTTGGCCCACCCATGCATGCATCGCAAGGAGAGCATAGTCCAAGGATCGCCAGGTACAGCAGGAGCTCCTTTCCTATCTCTGGCCTGGAGAGCAATGGTGGTGATGCCAGGAAGTCTTTAAGCACCTCGAAGGCCGCCTTATACTCCTATGTCCAGGTGAAGTCGCTCATCTTACGCAGCACCTTGAAGAAAGGAAGGTAGCGATCCATCGACCTCGAGATGAACTGGCTCAGTGCGACGATCCGACCTGTCAGGCATTGCACCTGCTTCTTTGAGGTCGGGTGCTTCATGTCGATGATCGCCCGGACCTTCTCCGAGTTTGCCTCGATTCCTCTTTGGGTCACCATGAAACCAAGAAATTTTTCGATGCTACACTGAAAGCGCATTTCACCGGGTTCAGCTTCATCTTGTGCTCTCGAAGATTATGGAAGGCTTCCGCGAGGTCGGCTACATGGTCTGACCTCGGCTTGCTCATAACGAGCATGTCGTCCACATAGACTTGCATGTTCCTTCCGATCTGGTCCTTGAAGACTCGATTAACCAGCCGCTGGTATGTGGCGCCATCATTCTTCAAGTCGAATGGCATCATCCGATAGTAGTACGTCCCTCAGTCGATGATGAAGGCGGTGTACTCCTCGTCCTCCGGATGTATCCGGATCTGATTATATCCGGATAATGCATCCATAAATGAGAGCAAGTGATGCCCCGAGGTGGCGTCCACTAACTGGTCAATTTTTGGTAGGGAGAAGCTGTCCTTAGGACAGGCTCGGTTGAGGTTGATGTAGTCTACACAGATCATCCACTTTCCATTATTCTTCTTCACCATAACCACATTTGCCAGCCAGCTCAGATACTGCACCTCCTGAATAAAGGTGGCTACGATGAGTTTATCTACCTCCTCGTTGATCGCCTTTTGCCTCTCCAATGCAAAACTTCTTTTCTTTTGCCGCATAGGATGATACTTCGGGTCGATGCTCAGCTTGTGGGTTATGATCTCTGGTGGGATCCTGGGCATGTCAGCCGCCGTCCAGGTGAACATGTCGGCATTCGCCCAGAGAAACTCTAGCAGGTGGGCTCGTTCATCATCTTGCAGCTGCGCTCCAATCTGCAATGTCTTTGCTAGGTCGGTTATGAGAGGATACGACAGCAGGCGCTCGACCGGGCCACCTCTGGGGTCCTGCGGCCTTTAGTCGAGATCGTCTGCGCTGAGTTTATCCTTGGCAACCTTGGTCCCGGGGACAGTTTAGAGGCAATGTTGGATTGGCTGAGGTGCCCCCCTCATCTCCCCAACACCGTAGGGAGTTGGAAACTGCACCAACAGCCACTTTGTGGAAATGACCACATCAAGCAGGTTGAGCCCGGGTCGGTCAAGGATCACATTGTAGGTTGAGGGAAGCCTAACAACCATAAAGGTCATCATGACGGTGCCCTGCCGTGGGGGCATCCCGGTAGTAATGGGGAGAGTGATCTCCCTCTTGACTCCTACGGAGTCACCTGTGAAACCAACGAGGGGTGTGTGCACAGGTATGAGTTGAGCAGAGAATAGATTCATCCTCGAGAAAGCATTATCAAAAAGTACGTCCGTGGAGCTCTCATTATCAATCATGATGCGTTTTACAAGATGCTTTGCGATCGTCATCTCGACGACCACAACATCACTGTTTACATTTTTATTTTCAACCCCCCTCCCATATTAAGGAAAGTACATCTTCAAAACTCCCCCCCGGGCCTTCTTGGAAGCATGCTCGACCTCCCAGCATATCATCCCCACTGGCTTCTCGGTAGGGTGGTTATCGATTGCAGGGACTGGAGGGAGAGCGGCGAGCGCCTGAGGTTCCGCTAGGGGCCTGCTCCCCATGAATCTCCCGAGGTAGCCCCTCTTTATGAGGTCTTTAATCTCCTTTTTGAGGTGCTAGCATTCCTCGGTGTCGTGGTCGTGGTGAAACTGGCAATATTTCATCCTGTCGCGACCGTTAGACGACTTTAGTGGAGGTGGGCACTTCAGGTAGCGCTCATGCTCGATCTCCATGAGGATCTTCGACCTCGGGACGAGAAGAGGCGTGAACCTTTCTTCCAGGATGGGGTCTCTCCTCGGCTTCGGCCTCGGCGGAAGTCCGGTGTGGCTGGTCTGGGCTTCCACGTCCCGGACGTCTCCCCGGGAGCTTGCTTCTTCATAGGCTTCCCGTCTAGCTCCCTTTTCGTGTGATCTGCCTCCTTGGCACGAACGTACTTCTGGATGCAGAGGAGGAGCTCGAAGTATGTCTTAGGGGATTTCTTGTCGAGAGAGTAGGTCAGGCGGAAAGTCCTGAGCCCTTTCTTCAGTGCTAGCATAGCAACTGGCTCATCAAGGTTATAGATCTCCAGCGCGTCAACTTTGAAGCGGGCCATATAGTCCCGTAGGAGCTTGTGGTCCTATTGCTTGATGGAGGAAAGGTTGTCTGCTTCCCGTGGCACCTTCCGGCATGCATCGAAGTGAGCCACAAACTTTCGCTCTAGCTGAGCGAAGCAACTGATGCTCTCCGGCTCGAGGTGGGTGAACCATACCCAAGCTGCCTTCTGAAGAGTGGTAGGAAAGGTGATGTAGAGGAGAGAATTCGTCGCGCCCTGGACTCTCATGAGGGCCTTGTAGCTCTCAAGATGATCCAGGGAGTTGGTGGTCCCATCGTAGGGATTCACCTGCGGCATGCGAAACCGGCTCGGAACCGGCTTCTCTTGGACTTCTCGAGAGAAAGGGGGATGGGTGTCGTAGCCCGCCGGCTCGCTGGTGGAGTCCTGCAAATTTGCAAACTGGCAGGATAGCTCCGTCAGGTTGCGCTCCTGCTCCTCCAGGCGCTTCTCTGCCATGCGCCTGATGGCCTCATCAGTTGAGCTCTTCGTGGAGGCCAACTAGAGTGGAGAAGGTGACATGTGAGGGGCGTCACAACGGGGAATCTTGCTTCTTCGACCTTGGTGGGGTTTGGCAGCGGCCTGATCTAAGGTCGGGGATTGGCTCTCCCGATCGGTAGATCCGGTTCGTTGCCTCTTCGCCGGTGTCTAGTGTCTTCCCTGGTGGTCAGTGGTGGCCCGCGGCTACGAAGGCCTTCCTTGGAAGGAACACAGGCTGTCACGGGGCACAGCAGCTTGGGCTGCGGGAGTCCCTGGCTGCTGGTGGGTAGCCAAGGACCGATGCTGATGCTGTAGCTGGCGCACCACTGCGGTAAGAATCTGCATCTGCTGGGCGAGTGCGGCCAGCTGAGCGTCCACCGGAGGTGGTTGAGCTGGAGCGGGGAGCTCCCCTTCTGGACTGTGCAGGTCCCCACGGGAAGGGGGATCTCCCGCACGGCTGGTAGAGACTTCTCTCGCTCGTGTCATCACCATCCTCTCAGTAGGCTGCTTGTAAGGGGACTGAGTTAAATCAAAATGCATCTTGCTTTCCTCTATCTGGTGTGCCAATCTGTTACCGCCAAGATCGCTGTGGCCTGTAGTTGAGGTCGAGCTTGGACTGCGCTCTTGTCGCTCGGGATCCTACTCGGATGCCTGGACCTGCAAAACAGAGTTAGAGACGCCGGTCGGGGATTCCGGTGGGGGCACTCCGACGCTCAAGTCAGTAACGATCTAGGGGAACAGTTCCTCCTGGTCGAGCCCCGAGGATGGACTCCACGCTAGGAGGAGAATTTGTGAGGTGAGTGAGTGCGAGTGGGCTGAGAACAAAGTGTGGGAGTGGCAGCAGAGGAGAGCTCGAGCTTAGTGGCTGTCTGTCTAGACCCCTCCTGGGAGTTTCGCGGTAGCCTCGAACGATGGTCTTCCTGTGTGCTGCCCCCCTCTTGCTCGTTCAACCTCACTCAACTGAATTTCTTGGATGAGTTTTTCGCTTGAACTTCTTACCTCGTTTGAATCTGGGAGACCCTTTTTAGCTGGGGGTCTTGCATGCCACTTACCTCGGGATCTTCTCCATGCTTACAGGCGCGTGCGGCGATGTTTCGTGCCGTGGATGGGTGGCCTTTCCATTTTGGTGGTATGGAAGCTACCGTTTACTCTGACATTCCTCCTGGTCGCTCCCTTTTGGGTAACTTAGCAGGGCCTCGATCGACGGGCCGCCGCTTCCTGGATCCAGATCTGCTGGTTGACTTCCTTTTTTGGAGGGTGCAGACGGTTGGTGGGGAATGCAGAGCCTTGATTGGGAGATTTCTTTCATTTTGATATAAGTGGCAGCTGGGACCATCATCGTGGCATGGCAGGCATCTTTTCGCGGTCCTCGGGCATCGGGCCGACATCCAGGAAGAGCGGCGACTTCCTTCGACTATAGATTTCTTCGTCCGAGGTGGAGCCGATCTGGGGAGGCAGAGTTCGACTTCGGTCTTGATGTCTAGACCCGGAGGGAGCGCGGCTGGGCGAAGGAGGGCGGAGCTCGACTACGGCCTCGGCGTCTCGACCCGAAGGGAGCGCGGCCAAGCGAAGGAGAGGCGGAGCTCGACTTCGGCCTCGGCGTCTCGACCTGGAGGGAGCGCGGCCGAGCAAAGGAGAGGCGGAGATCGACTTTGGCCTCAGCATCTCGATCCGAAGGGAGCGCGGCCGGGCGAAGGAGAGGCGGAGCTCGACTTCGGCCTCGGCGTCTCGATCTGGAGGGAGCGCGGCCAAGTGAAGGAGTCCGGGCAGAGGCATCCCACGTAGCAGCTTTGTCCGACATGTCATCTGACATGGGTCCCACGTCGGCGATCCCGCCACATCAGATCTAATTGTAGAACCCGATCCAGATATATGAATCATTAAAAATAGATTGGATCGAGATCTAAGCAGGTCGGATCGAATTGGGTCACGGATAACCCAACCCATTTATAGCCTTGCACGCATCATTTATAGAGTCCTTCTCAAAGTTGGAGTCCTTCTCAATAGGATTAATTTGTCACTTGCGATCTAGATAAAGAGTTGAGAGTATCCAATGGAAAAACAATCTCACTTCTGATTTAGCTAAATAGTTGGAGTGCACTGCAGGCCAATCCACTTATCCTAACGTACAAGCCACACCCCTTTCCCCATCAGACCATCACCATCTGTCCCTTTTATTGGTGAGCGAGCTCAAAGCACAAAATCGAAAGTTTGGCCAGGGACACACCACCCTTTAACCCAACTCACAGCCGGTCGAATCCAATATTCCCCCCAAGCGAAGGCAACCCTTCCTTTCTTATCTTCCTCCATCCTTTGGTAACATTCTTTTTCCTATATATTTCTTAGCAGCACCTCCACAGTGCCTCTCAAGTCTCAAACTTCCTAATCTCATCAAGTGCATGCATATATAGTGACAAGCTCACACAAAGAGAGAAAGAGAGAAAGAGAGAGAAAGAGAGAGAGATGAAGGAGCTGAGAGAGTTGGTTCACTTGTTTGCATGCGCCTTCCTCTTCTTCTTCGCTGATTTCATGGTGATTCCACCGATCACAGACATCACGATGGAGGCGTTGTGCCCCGGTAGGGATCAATGCTCACTGGCAGTCTATCTCAGTGGCTTCCAACAAGTGGTAAACTACTTCACTTTCTTAGCTCTCTTCTTAATTCCTCCAAGAGTTTTTTTTTTTTCCTCCATTTTTCTTCTTTCTTGCATGCTTTTCTTCGATACAATTCGAAAAGTTAAGAAAGCTTGCTCCAAAGCCATTGCAGGATGGCATCACAGATAAAAGGTAGCACCCAAGAAAATACTAAAAAATTTGGTTCGTTATATTAAAATACAATAGTGAGATGTTGCCGAAGATATATTAGCTACAGTGACAGCATTATATTTTAAATTTATATGATACTGTTCAGCATGTAATGATATTTACTCTTATTTTGCCTATAAACTTCATATTAATTGCCTCAAGAATTATCTTAATATCCTCCTTTTGAGAAACTGATATTTAAAAGTGCAAGATAAATAAAGGCATGAAAGTATATATATATATAGTGTTATCATTGGTGGTCTTAGACATGATACATGAAGTACAATTATTAGAGGTATATGTGCATTAATATTTAAGCCAAAGTAATTCTTCAAATTCCTCCAAACTCGAGGGAATCTACACAAAGTAATAAATAGGAGATTAAACCCAATAAATTTTGGCTGGATTCTCTATCACTTTTTTATTAAAACAGAAAAAAAAAAAAAGATAACTTTACCTTGGATGCCCCAGTATAAACCAAAGAGTCAGACAGGCCATTATCTCAAATAAAAACATGAATATGAATGTTAGTTAGATACAAGACATGAGTACGAATATTAGTTATATGAATGTTAGTTAGATACAAGACATGAGTACGAATATTAGTTAGATACAGTATATAGAGACAGACAGGCCATCATCTCAAATAAATGCATGGATACGAATGTTGGTTAGATACAGTATATATATATATATATATATATATATATATATATATATATATATATATATATATATATATTAAACAAATATATTATACAAATATCATAAAATAGATATAATTAGGATAATTAAACTTTATAATCATAGAATTAAATATGGATAAATAGAAGATAAATCAAATTAACAGTTTAAGATAATCGTTTATTTTTTTAAAACTCATAAATACTGCATAAAATTAAACAAAATGATAAATAAAATTAAATATTTGGATAAATATTTAATAATTATTTATTCATATCTATATTTTTTTTATAAATATAAATATATAAAAATAAATATTATTCAGATGATAGAATTTTCATCGCATAGATTCGGATATATATATATATATTAAACAAATATATTATACAAATATCATAAAATAGATATAATTAGGATAATTAAATTTTATAATCATAGAATTAAATATGGATAAATAGAAGATAAATCAAATTAACAGTTTAAGATAATCGTTTATTTTTTAAAACTCATAAATACTGCATAAAATTAAACAAAATGATAAATAAAATTAAATATTTGGATAAATATTTAATAATTATTTATTCATATCTATATATTTTTTATAAATTTAAATATATAAAAATAAATATTATTCAGATGATAGAATTTTCATCGCATAGATTCGGATAACGGATCGGGACTCATGATATTATTCCATCCACCTTCATCCCCATCTCAAACCTAAAGAAATGGTTTCTCTTCCAAAGTGGATGTCCATTGGACACGTCGCATTAATGGAGATTCCACAGGGAATGTTTCTTTTTGGGACAAGACCTGCAGGTAAGAATGGTAGCAGGCACAGAACCACCCCACCTAACTTTTGCTTGGAGATATTTTGCTTTTGATGTCCACAAGTTCTCCTACTCTTTTAGCACATTCTAAGCTTTACTTTTTTTTTTTTTTTTTGATAATCAAAAAAATTAGGAGACGGCCAGTGAAGACAATCAACTTAGCTATCTTCTCTGAGCATGACCATATAAATTTTTATTTTATCAAAAAATATCTGATGCATGACGAACTACCATCCTTCTGGTTAAGCTTTACCCTGGAACATCAAAGTCATGACCTGCCCCTTGAAAATGATTGTTGGAAAATGGGAAAGCTATGAAATTGACATCATTTATGTAGGTATGAAGATTACTTTCAGTTAATCCTCAGCAACAAATTAAAGCCTCCATTAAGTCTGAATATTTTCTATATTTATATAATGGAATAATAATAAATAGTGTCCTTATCTTGCAATTAATTAATAAAAATTTCTATCATAAAACAAATAATATGAAAAAAATAATAAATAATTTTTTTTATTATCCATTATTTACTGCTATAACAACTACTAATAGCCTTTAAAATTAACAACTAATATGCGATCCAATCAAATATGGAGGACTTGGTGTATCATGTATTGCACGAATCACAAAGCCCATGATTTAAGATCGGACTTCTCCGATCCAATCATGGAGGATCCCGATTTTTACATTCCATGGACACATGTTGCATGGAATCTTTTATCAATGGATGGCACACCACTCTAGCATATTAGGAACCAAGTAAATAGTGGATGATTAATTTGATGATCCAAAAAGTATGGCATGCACCATGATCTACTGCTGCATACATCCATGTTGAATGGCCAGGACTGCATTGGACCAATAAATTCATATTTCTTAAGAAAGCTAGAGATGAGCAACCATATAAAGACTTGTTTTTTTTTTTTTTTTTGTCACAATGATTGGACCTACAAAGGAGTTGTTGCTGATCTCCCCTTCTCCAATTATGGTCCATCACCTAGGCAAGTGGTCCTTCATTTCTAATATTTTATTTCTTAGGACCTAATATTGTTCCATGGCAATAATTCTTTAACTTGTTAGTATTTTTTATGGTACAAGCCTCTAAAATAACATGCCATGAGTAGTTTATGAGGTTGAAGGAATTATTTAGGAAAATAAGCCCCAAGACATGGGTTGTATTGGTTTAAGTGAATAGTATGAAATGAATAATTTACTTAAATAACATCCAGCAATCCAATTTTTTTTGCAGATAACAGGGCTGGGAACTCTCATAGTAACTCCTTTGATTGGAAATCTATCTGATATATATGGCCGGAAAGCCTTACTGACTCTTCCTATGACAACCGTTATTATTTCTTTAGGTATGTTATCATGCTCTATGCTTCGAGTAAAAACTAAAATAACTATATAGAATTTTTAAAAAAATATTGAAAAAATATTACTTTTGTCGAAAAGTAGATTTAATATAAAGTTTGTCTTGTAAACCATTGAAGTGCAGAGATTTGTTATACTGCTGACATGTAGTTGTTTCTAGGTGTAAAAAAAGAAAAAAATATTGCCCTATTATATCACTAAATATCTTTATAATTATCTTTCAAAATATATAGAAAACAATTATCTATAATAGTTGATGATGACAATAAAATTATATCACAGGTAATTACAATTTTGCTTATGAAAGCTGAAATTTGTCATCTAATTAATGTTATCAGTTTGATAGCAACAAAAATTGTATTTTTGAAATAATTTTGTCACTATGAATATGATACCAAAAATTGTAGTAACTGTAGTAGTCTAAAATTTAAATTTAAACTTGTATTGAGTCTAATTTAGCTAAGGTTCAGATCACTAACCTAGCCTGATTTGAATTAAAAATATATTAGAAATTGAAGTATTTAAAGTATTAATAGTTGTCTGTATTAAATACCATCTTTGCCTTTTAATTACAGCATGAATAAAAATGATCATAAATTATATATTTTAAAGAAATATTAAAGATATATATAAACATTGGAATATGTGAATTATTGATATTTCAAAATAATTTTAATTAAAAATTTTTGAAATTATAAAGAATAAAATAAAGTTAATCATTTTTTTGTCAAAAAGGAAGAGGATCGAACTTTGTCTTTGAAAATAACTAATTATTAAAATATCAATTACCATAATATATTTTATATGAGCATATTTTTATGATGCAAATAAGTTTGAATAAGTATAATAAACTATAATTATATATTAGAAGTCAATATTGCCATAGTGACTTAGTAGCATGCAATAAATATATAATTTTTTTAATATCAAGTTTATTACATCGTCAAAGATTAGTCTTTAGTGACGAACAATATCTTTTATTGATGAAATTACTTTACCATTTTTTATAAATACTATTGCCACAAAAATATAATCTCTTTGAAAATCTACGAGTTTGCTTACGTACTATAAATTAGTCTTTGGTGACGAAAAATATATCATATCATGATGAAATTATCAATTTCTTATGATAAAAATTAACATCACCAAATACTTTACCATTTAGTAACTAATATATTTTTTTATTATAACTAATATATATTTGTTGATGAAATACTTTTATAATCACTATATAACTTTAGTGCTGCATCTTTTTCAACAAGCTAGCATCATGAGAATTTTTTTGTTATAAAAAACTATTATGACAAAATTATTTTTTTATAAAATATATTATCTTTATTGTAGTGGGTGAACCATACCTAGTGATGGATACTATTTGTCATGGCACTTTCCAGCACCATGAGGTGGAGTACAGCAATTTTGAAAAGGAAAAGATAAGATGTTTGTAGTAGTAATGGGCTACACATGTTGAACCTACCAACTAGGAGTTTGGATAGAAGTGCTGGTATGACCATTAGGTATACAGTTAAAACACATATTGAAGTATTAGATGCATCTTTAAAAAATTATTAAGAAAGGGTACTACAACTGCTCCATTATATTTAGTGGTAAAGATTGTGGGGACATAACATCATCATATATTAATAATACTCTTTAAACAACTAAAATCAACTTTGATGGAAATTAAAAGGGAAAAAAAAAAACTTTAGTAGTGGTGGATAGAATAGACTTGGTATGAACTAATGATAATTTGAACAATTTATCTGCTGGAAAAATAATGGCAATTAGAAAAATGCTATGAAGTAATTATAATTTATAAATTTCTAAAGTGGTTGCTAACCCTAATTCTTTCTAGTATTTTTGAGATTATTATTTAGAATTTTAATTTAAAACTCTATGGAATGTCATGTAATTCTATGTCTTGTTATATTAATATTAATCTTCATGCTAGCATGAAAGCTAATGAAAGAGAAAAGGTGGTGGAGCCCCAAATGGACCTTTTGCTTTTCTTTTTTTTTTTTGACTTTGCTTACACCACACAACTTGGAAAAATGGTGGTTGTAGGACCTAGCTACTGTTTTTAGATGTCCAAAGTCCAAAGCAACATCACCACTGCCTAGACTTGAGATAGACAACAAGATCTTCCACATTTCTCCTTCCCTTTATTTCTTTGACCTAGTGACAAGCACAAAAACACAAAAAAAAAACAAAAAAAAATCAAAGGAAGATCTTCAAATATAATATATGCAAGTTATTTGAGCCACCACTTTCTCCCTTTATATCTTTACCTGTAGTTCCTTTTGCTTTGCTTGTTCTCTCTGCCGCTTTGGAATGCAACAAAGTTGTCATTTAGTTTGACAAAGTAAGATTCAAAGGAAGGCAAGGAGAGATGTTGATAGTGTGTTGTGGAAGCACAAAATTAATAAAGGCTTAATAATCTACATGTATGTGTTGAGCAAGGTTCGAATAAAGATCATATTCCCATTCCAACATTGCAACTTAATTATCAATAATAAATGAAACAATGGTCATTGTTTTGTCCTGATTTCCCTGGACTATGGAAATTTAGAAATAAAATGATGACTTGTATGACAAAAAAAACCCAGCCTCTTTGATTCAACCTAACCCAACTAGCCAATATTTAGAACCTGCTTCCTTAGTCCCCTAATCCAAACTATAATACATTCTCAAGTGCAAGCTTAATCAAGGTTAGGGTAAATTCAAAATAAGCTGGGATTTGTGCTATTATTGCTTCAACCCATGGATGTGGTCATGTGTATGGAAATGCTTCCATTAAAAAGCAACTACATGCAACAGAATTTATAAATGAACAAAGTGTTCAAGGATATCTTGGAGTCAGCTAAATAACCAATATTTTAAGATTGTTTGATAAGTAAATGACATCCAAATGTAAGGGTTTTTTTTTTTTTTTTTTTTTGTAAAGCATTATGATGGTAATGTGTTGTTAAGGTTTGAGACATCTACCAAAGATAAATCCTTAGGCAAATGAGGCCCACTAGTACTAGTAGAGCTAACAGCTATTGGCAGATCAAAAGTTGAGATGCTTCTCAAAACTTGGCTTATAAATGAGCTGAGTTTGGACATTAATTAGCTCAATAATTTACTTGTAATCAAGCTTGTTCAGGTGCCTAAGTTAAAGGCCTGTTAAGTTGCTCATAACTACAATTGGGCCTGCAAGAGCAAATGGGCTTTCTCACAGCCCACTTGCACCAAATTAAATGGACCCTAAACTTAGCCCAAACCTTACAGCCCACTTGCACCAAACTAAATAGACCCTAAACTTAGCCCAAACCTTGAGCTACTTGTTTGGCTTGGCTCTTTCTTTTATTTATTTATTTATTTTTTTTAAAAAAAGAGCCAAACAATGGATAAGCTTGGTCTAACTAGTTTTGCAGCCATAATTGATGCCTTCAATGAACAAGTCAAATGTCTTCTCACTCATGCTAGATGGAGGCAAACAAAATTTGTCCTGACATTGGTTGCAATATGTAAAAGGCCAATAGTTGTATTCAAAGATTTATAATTACTAAAATAATTCTAGTTTCATGGCCATCAAGTTAGGATTTGTCTTTGTCAAATACATGACAATGGCCCTTTCATCTTTTTAAGATGAAAATATATTATTTTTTGAGAAATCATGTAGTTGATGAGGACTCACTTCGATCCATCTCTACAGCTTTTACTTATATTGTCACAATTTTTTTTAAAAAAAGTGCAAAAATTAAAATTTATTCTTTTCATTTTTATTATCAAGAACTAATTACGAGGAAAGCTCCAATTAACTAAAGATTACAATTTTTATTATCAAGAACTAATATTCATTGTTTCATTATTTTTGCAGCTATATTGGCTTGTGGGCGGTCGCGAGCTTACTTCTACGCTTATTACGTCATCAAGATGCTTACTGGCATGTTTTGCGAAGGCAGCATGCAGTGCCTTTCACTTGCATATGTGGTAACTACCTGTAACAGTTTACTATTACTATAACAATACATTAATAAAAAATAAATTAGTTTCAATATATTATTATATTTTAATAATCGCATATATAAAATAATATATTATTATTAACAATATATTATCCTTGGAATCAATCAAGAAATCATTCATAATTTTAATTTCTAACAATTGAAGGTAGCCTGGTACATTATCAAAAAAATGGTCCCTTTACATCAATCGAAATATTTCTTGATTTATGACTAAAAAAGAATGGTCCCTTTGCATAAATCAAAATATATTTTGATTCATGACCAATATGGGACTAAAAAAGTTGCTGACCTTGTATCCACGGAATTAAATAAAAAAAGCGTAAGCCTGCCTGGTTTGTACCAAGAATGATGGACTCGTGTCCATCGATCTGATGATCTGAGACGCATCGTGGGTTATTGGCTTCTTGTCCCGCTTCAAAAATTTTAGAGGCGGCCCGGAACGGGCATGGCCATGTGATGCATCGTAGATCGTAACGCAACGGATTTCCAGCATCACTCTCAAAGTTGTCGATCCACCGTTCATGATTTTGAACACGAATTGCAAAGCCATCGGTGACATGCTCTTTGTCTCTCCGTGGCGCAGGCGGACAAGGTCGGCGAGCAGCGGCGAGCGACGGCGTTCGGCGTGTTCTCCGGCATATCCGCCGCCGGATTTGTTTCCGGCACCGTCGCCGCCCGCTTCCTCTCCACTTCCTCCACCTTCCAGGTCTCTCTCTCTCTCTCTCTCACTCTCTCTCTTCGCTTCTTCCTCTCCCTTTCCTTCTCTCCCCGTCGTGTCCCGTCTCTCCCTCACCCTCTCTCTTTCCCCTCCTCCTCTGCCTCTAGGTTGCCACCACCGTCGCCGTCATCGCGGTCGCCTACATGAGGCTCTTCCTGGTCGAGACGGTAAGCGGAGCGGCCGCCGGCGACGGCGAGGAGGAGGCCTCCCGGCCCCTCTGTTCCTGTTCGTCTTCGGACAGCGACTCGTCTCCAAGACTGCCGGCCCTGCGGAAGTTGCCGTCCCTGGAGGACATGATCGGCCTCCTGCGGAGCAGGTATTTCGATTCTTGTTTTGGTTTTGATTTGATTTTTGCTTTGTTTGCTGTTAGTTAAGGTCAATCCTCGGTACCGCATAATCCTCGGTACGACATTTGTTGATTCTTGATTCTACTTGCTTTGATTGATTTTTTTCTTTTTTCTTGGATGGGTTGGAACTGGGAACGGCATGGAGCAAATAATAAGCCGTTCGCCAATCTCAATCTCGACTCAATTGGTCGATGTCTGCTTCTTTATTTATATTTTTCATGGAATTGTCTCCGTCAAGTGCATGGTGATCGGTTAGCAACAGAATTAGCTGAGAGTTCTCATTTTGTCTGCAAGATATTTGTGTTTTTTCTTTTGATATGCTATGAGAAAGGTATCATTCTTAAACTAATAAAATGCTATCTGGTGATATTTTCGGTGCATACAGAAAATCTATCTACCCATCATGAGCTTCTGTCTCCATAAACTTGTTGTAGCTCATGGAAAAATTTAAACTTCTGGTGTATATTCTTACAATTGGGATTATTTGCTTTCACCTGATCTTGTTTACAAACTCCTCTTTACCTATGTCCTGAAGGTGTTGCACACATGCTGTTGTTTTCTTGTTGGGTACTAGCTTTCCATAATTTTGGAGGAAAAGAATTTATGTGAGACTGTCCTTGCAAATCTTATTTGTGCAGAGTTG
Source organism: Areca catechu (assembly GCA_021397845.1). Lineage (NCBI taxonomy): Eukaryota > Viridiplantae > Streptophyta > Magnoliopsida > Arecales > Arecaceae > Areca > Areca catechu. Next base: position 151,805,142 of record CM038049.1, on the reverse strand, counting down.
ACTTTATGCATGAAACTATGACAAGTTCCAGTTTGTGATCTTGAATTATCTTACTCTCAGTCCACCATTAACTCCTGCATTAAATTTATTACCAAGGCAATTGAGAACCGTACATGAAACATATAAGATTGGTTGGTGGCAAGGAAACCTACCATATTTCTTACACTGTCTAGATGAACAGAGAGGAGGGCGAGGTGTGATATGGTGAGTGTATTGGATTGAGGCACAATGTGTATGATAAAGAGAATTTATAACATGATCCCCATTATGGTAAGAAAAAGAATGGACTGGAAAAATAGTGTTGTTTTGAAATGTGATTTATTTTTCAATAAAAATATCTCTTTTTAGTCTTTTTCTCATGAAATTTAGCTTTGACTTTGACAACAAATGAGACCTCAAATTATGATGGCTAAGTATACAAGATGAAGTACCAAAAGGTGTCCTTACATGGTTTACCAAAAAAAAAAAAAGGTGTCCTTACATACATGTACTTTTCTCATTGTTTTTTTCACTCTTGTACAGTTAAGAGTATGTGATTTGTCTTATAGACCTTTATTCTGATAGAAAGGGGAAACCTATTATGGCAATTCTTTGTAAGCTTTTTAATAGAAAGGAAGTGGAGCATTGTGTTTTAATACATATGTCCTTCATTTGAAATACATATATCGATTCATTATTTCACAAGCTGAAACATGTGTGCATTTCCATACCAATTGACTCAACTTCTGACTGATGTTTTTACCGGATAATTCTTGAATTTGCTTGCTTATCATGCAGCTCGACCTTGTCAAGAGCAGCAGGTGTTATATTTTTCAACAGTTTTGCTGATAGTGGCCTTCAGTGTGCAATATTGGTACCTTTCATCCTCTACTAATTTGAGATTGTTTTCCTATTTGCTTTGCCTGCAATAAATTGTTGTTACTTAGAAATCTGCAATTGTCTTATTATTTTGTTAAACTTGTCTTATTCTTCTGTTAATTAAAAGTATGTAGATGGAAAGAAACAAAATGATCAATGTTTTAAAAAAAATTCAAGAAAGCTGGAAGCAAGTATCTATAGAGCAGAGTTTGATATAAAATACTTTTTTTGTTAAATATATTGATTTCTGGCTTTACCTCTCATGCAATTAAAGTGTATATTTCATAGTTATTGAATTGCCTATGCAACATTAGTGATAGACCTAGCCTATTGCTTGGGAGGTTTCCTAGGTCACCAAGATGATCACCAACATGCTATTCGTATGTGACCTATATGGCTGCACAACATTTATGTGATGTTTGAAGGTAATGTATTGGTGTTGATGTCTTCCTGTCTCTTGTTAGCAAGAAACTCATATATAGGATGTTGTGCCCAGCTGCCTGCTTTGGTATCTCTCAGGAAACTAGTTTGCACTCCAGCTTCTTATTGAGAATTTATGTTTGAGTGATCCACTTCTTCTCAGTTGCATCTAAATTAGCTTTTGGGAAATGTATACTAATTTACCTTGTTGTGCTAAACAACTATTCTGCTAAAAAAATTTTCGAATTGCATAGCACAAGAACCAAGAAGTCAGCAGTTTCTGATCACTGGCTATAACTCCTCAGCCTTTTTTATACAATTTGGTTCCTCCTAGGCTGTCCACTGAAGTTATGGGAAAACTTCAATTGCCTTTAACGATCACATGGTCAGCATGATAACTTCAAACTAAAAATGAAGACCATGGTTTGGAACTATGAAAAATCACATTCTTTCTTCATTAAGCTTATTACAACCAAAATCAAGCAAAACTAGTGCCCCTTCGGTCATTGAAGGTTTCTTAGATTTTAGTTGACTGATAATGAGATATTTGTGATTTGAAGCTTTAATTTAATGATGCAACTGCTCTGCACACTTTCTGAATAAGAGATTTTTAATGCTTATGTCAATGAGGAGTCTTTTTAAGGTTAAAGGTGTTCTTCAAACATGTGTATCCCCTCCAATGTTTCTCTTCCCTCTCTCTTTCCCTCCTTTTCCTCTCTCTCACAAAAGTTATCTTCATTACCACCCTGTAAGCTTCAGTTGGAGTGCACAATATGTTTGGGGCAGTTCCATGATTTCCTTGACCATAACTTTGTCAAATGACAGTACACCTTTGCTTATATACCCTCTTATAAATAAGTGGTAACCACTATAATGTTCCTCTCCAAAAGGAAAGGAGTTGGATATTGTTGCTTCCAAGTTCAAAGTTCTACTGTTCTGCTAATTATCCTCCAAATCACTCACTGCACCTCTTCCCAATCATGCAAAGTTACTTTATGTTGAAAGTCTTGGGTGCTTTAGTTCCCAACCCAATTAACTTGATACCATGAGAAAATCCTTTGGTTGTTTTCTGTTGAAGAAGCTTTTTTTTATTAAATAATCTCTGTTCTCTGAGTAAAGTGTCACAGCAGGACCTTCAACATCTTAAGGACACCCAGAATAAAATGATAGTCTGACTGCCTATTTTCCCATGACAAATTTAGTCAAGAAAATCTTTTGACATGTGAAAGGACAGTTCTTTTGAATAGGCAACATCTACTTTCTCTAAGAGTTTGCTAGTTAACAAGACCCGACTAAGAAAAATTACAAACTAGAACTTGAGAATGTAAGATAAATTGAAGGCCCCACCTTATCCCCTCATGACTATTTTTTTGGCAAGCTAACTGTTGATATTTAGTGGTTTGGCAAGTTGATAAGCATAATCTAAGCCTTGAGAAGAGTCTAAGACAGCAACTTCCAGAGTTAATTTAAAATTGTTCCTCAAGATAACCATATAGCATTTATGGTCAATTCATTATAAGTAGGTTTACCATCCTTAAATGTCACCTTTTTCCTATAGTATAATTGCAAGAGTAAATTGAGACTGAGCTTTGCTTTACTTTCAGCTCTTTAACTTTTTTGTATGTTGATGGCTGTAAAACCAAGCTTCTCATATGTATTTTACTGATTACTGTGTTAACTGCATGCCAACCAACTCATCAACTTGAGCAACTGAAGTGAAAGCCTAATGAACAAGCTTGTGGGCTTTCTGCAAATTAATGTTATGATCTATACGCCTTAAGGATAAATGGCCAACTTCTGATACTCTAACAAAAATTAATGCACAAGCTTGTGGGCTTTCTGCAAATTAATGTTATGATCTATACGCCTTAAGGATAAATGGCCAACTTCTGATACTCTAACAAAAATTTTGAACTATAATTTAAACCATATTTATGTAACTGATTTATAAAAGAATAAATATCCTGATAAACTTTAGTCTGCTTTTCAGCTTGATGGAAACAAAGTCTAAGCTTTTGGACAGCTCAAATTTCTAACAATTAAAATGAATGTATATTTGCATCTGCAGTTTTTTTCCCATATATTTTTCAATTTTGTTTTGAGAATATTTTTACAATTCAGGGACTTATGCATCTGCAGATTCCTTCATGTATAAACTTTAATTTCTGCATGCCTGTCTTGAAGGTTCTGATTACTTATCAGTTTTTACTTGACATCAACACAGTACTTTCTAAAAGCACAGTTTCAGTTCGGCAAAGATCAATTTGCTGATCTGTTGCTGATCATTGGGATTGCGGGAGCTTTCTCCCAGGTATAATTTTTCTGTGATAGTGCTTGACACTGTTTGCTTGTATGACTTTTGTAAACTTTCACAGTTACTCATGTGCATGCATGTCTCTGTGCATGTAAAAGCATGTAACTAGAAATAGTTTCATCTAAGAATTCTGGTCTTGCAGCTAGTCCTGATGCACTTACTAATTCCTACATTGGATGAGGAGAAACTCCTTAACATAGGGCTCCTAGCAAGCTGTGCACATGTAACTTCTTTTTGTTTTCATATTTGATTTTTTTTACTAATCAGCCTCTATTACTTAATTCTGACTTAATGAAATTTTCTCAAAATTCTGCAGTTTTTTATTTACAGCATTGCATGGTCATATTGGGTAAGTTTTTCTCTGAGCTGGTAATTTGCATAGGCATCTTTCTCTTAGATTGCTTGTCTAATCATGATGGTTATTTATATTTAAGTATTCATTTCTTCTAAAGTCTGTTAATGTATGTTTGGACCTATGCATTCGTTTTTGCGCACACACACTTAAATATATGTATGTGTGCGTTTAACTATCCATTAAAGTCTGAATCTATGTTTGGACCTATGCATTCATTTGCATGTGCGCGCATGCACACACACACACACACACACACACACACATATATATATATAGATACATAGATACATAAAAATGGTCATAGATATTTGTAACTTGTGTTTTTTCTTGTAATCCTGGATGTCCATCTATCAATATCTCTACTATAACTAAAACTTGTTTTCTCATTTCATTTTTATATGATAAACAGACAAAAGAAAGTCGGTGCTCTAATTAGTTATGCTTAGAGACAATTCATCCCATCTTTACCCTGCTTTAACATAGATGACTTTGAAATAACTTCATTGATAGTACATAAAGTTTATCATGGGCCTGACGGCCTGCCCAACCCACCAGCCCATCTGAAAATTTGGAGGGCTTGGACACTAAAAATAGGCATGTGGGATGGGCCTGGGCAAAAAAATAAGCCTGATCCAAAAATTGGGGCCGGCTTGAAATAATTATATATATTTAATATATATTTATATGTTAATTATATTAACTAATTGTATATTATAATAAAAAAATCTTGTGCTCTATGTTAATGAATATATCAATATCGGGTTTGTTGGGCAGGCCTAGTAGTGAACAACAAAGACCCGATGCCTGAGTTAGGCTAGGCCTAGGCATAAACATCGGGCCTATTTTCTACTATAGAGCCTGGCTTGGCTTGACATTTGATCAGCTCTAATAGTACATTTCATTTAAGGCAACACGGATTTTCTTTTGTAATACTGGCTATGGGGCACATGCAAGTGGTGCAAGCCACATTTGAAGGAAAAGAGAAGAGAGCTGTGAGGAATAGAATTGATAGATCTGTTTTAGAGAGAGTCCAATTTGTTTGTGAGTTTTAGGAGAGAGGTTGATCTGATTGGGAAAGGAGGCACACAAATTTGATAGTTAACATAGGGCAGAGAGTGAGTTAGATAATCAATGTACTACTTAAGAGAAGTGGGAGCGTAATCTTTGTATAAAAAGATTAGATAGAACCTGAAAGGAATGTTTCCTCATTCTAAAACCATCATTTTTGTATCTAGTATGGATAACATGGAGTCAAATTTACCTTGGGGAAAAGCTAACAAGGGTTTAAGATCCATTTGAACTTTTCCATCATTCAAACCTCAAGTATCAATCTAGCATTTTTAAAATTGTGCCTTGATTGGCTAGAGTCATTTTATCGTAGAGTTATTCAATTTCCAATGTACACACTAGATGAATTCCAATAGTGAATTAGATAAACACAGACCGGTATTAGCGCTTCAAAGTTGACTTGGGATATTAAAATCTGGGGAGATTGGATACTTCAAATCACATGCTTTATCCATATTATATCCATATCAAATACCTATAGTTGTTGGATTCTTCTTGGATACATGTTCGATACTTGTGCTAAATATCCTTTTTTTAAAAATTAAAAGACACTTCGGATACTTCTAGCATACACTTTATATACTTTCCCAATACCTCCAAAAATGAGGAGGGTCAATTTGTAGTCTATTAATGTTAGTATTAAGACAAATTATGGATTGTGGTCAAAGGGATTTTACTAATGATGAATTTGAAAAATTACTGCTACAATATAAAGTATGGACTATGTTATTTTGATAGCCTATTATGCTGTTATTTTGATAGCCTATTATACTTTGTCAATGTTCTATATATAGACACTTCTGTATTTGTCTATATTGATAAAATAAATGCATGCATACATATATACATTTTTGTGCATGTTTCGATATATTTCTTGATGTATTCTAGTCGTTCCATGTCCTACATTTGAAAGATTTGCTATATAGACATATCTATGTCCTATATTTGTGTTTGCGCTTCATAGGCTAAAATGTTGTGCATTTTTGTTTGGGCTTAAGATTCATTCATTACTTGTCTAAAATTCTATCTTTTCATTGAAGGGATATGAGGCTTCTTGTAATTTTTTAAAAATAATTCAATAATATATTTCAGAAATAGATGCATTGATTCTCCCTATCCCCCTCTCTCCTTACACCCTTCTCTCTCTCTCTTCTCCCCTCTCATTCCCTTTGTGTGTGGGGGTGCCTCCTTCCCCTCCAATTGTCCAAGTAAAATTGCCTAATAGATCCTAATCTATCTTTAAACCTGCAGTTTTGCATGCATGTATTATGTTTTACATTTCATATATTGTGGAACATGCTTAAAATAGTCATTTAACTCATATCATTATGCCATTTGATGGTTCATGTTAACTAACTATTAGACCCAAAAGCTTAAGCTATCAAGAAAGGGTTAAACAATGTATAATATATCAAGCAAGCTTTGCCATCTCGGTATTGGACCTCGTATTGGTGCCATCTTAATATTGTTTGGTATGCCCGTTATGGTACTCAATTCGGCATACCGACTATCATTACACCTTCCATACTGCATACCAGCTTGGTACCGATACGATATGGTATGGTTAGTATGCAACTAAATAGGATTTGAACTCCTAACCTTTTGTTCTAGCACCATGTTAACTAGCCATTAAACCTTGAATGTTTAAGCTGATGATAAAAGGGTCAATAACATGTAGAAGGCCTTAACTATTAGAGCATAATATATTCCTAATATAGCTCAATGATATTTGATGTGTATGCCAAATAATGTTTCAATAACATTACAAGGATGTAAGAAGTGTGAATTCAAAAATTGGTGGAACGGGATGACACTATTAGTATTGTACCCAACGTTTTAATTATTGGTAGGATGGGGGGCATCTTGGCTGTTCCGTATGAGAAAATAGGATCGGGATAAGGTTGGGACTCACACTATCCATGAGGGGAGAGAAGAAAAAAGAGGGAAGAAAGGAAGGAAGGAAGGCAACATAAATAAAAGGAAAAAGTGAAAGAAAATAATAAGAAGAAAAAAGGAAAGAAAGAAAGGAGGGGAGAAGCACAAGAAAGAAAGGAAAGAAGGAAAAGAGAGAGAGAGAGAGAAAGAAGAAGAAGAAGAATAAGAAAAAATAAATTAAGGGATTAGAAAAAGAAGTAAAAAGGAAAGGAAATAAAGGAAGGTCGAAGAAAAAAAAGGAAGGAAAGAAAGAAGAAAAATAAAAGAAAGGAAAGAAGGAAGGAAAAAAGAAGGGGAAAGAGATAGAGGATATCTATTAGGATGCATCATCGAGACCACCACCATAACAGGGCCATGGAAAAATCGGGACATCCTTAGATCCTATGAGATTTAAAATCTTAATTGTACCCTTCTGACATGAAATTGATACTAATATAGATGCCAGGGCACTATATCAACACAAGATCAAGATGTATTGGTGATCCAGATCTATATCGGTTAATATCAAGATTGGTATGCCAATACAAACCTATCTGGATCAAGAAGGCAAACTTTTTCTTTTTTTTTCAAAATGACAAGAATGGGGACAAAACCGCCACCTCAATATATTCCTACTAGTATGAGCCAATACCAAGATAGCAATTTTGTTTTTTAAAAAAAAGATGGAGGGCCATGTTGATGTAGCGTGAAATGTGAGAGATTAATCGAGCATTCAGCCTAGTTCCAAATCTTACTAGGAATAGAATTGTCTAACTCCATGATACAAGGAAATATGCTAAATTATTCAACCATATAAAAAATATAAAAAAATTAAATGAATAATAATGCCGACTCCAAAGAAAATGAAATTCATTAGACTTTTGGCCAAAAAGTTTTGAACCTTGCATCCATCTATCAAAAATGAGTGGTAAGGACTAGGAAACAAAAATTATTCATTATGCTAGAGGCAATTTAATCATATAGTCGGTTTTGCTATAAGACAAATCAAATCAATAAAATAGGTAGTCAAATAAACTTCAATTCAATTCATATCCTTATTGCTCATCGAAGAAAACAAAAGAAGGTCAACTTCGTATCTATATTACTTATCAAAATGCCCCACCAAAAAATAAGGAAAAACCCAAAGAAAAGCAAAACGAACCCTTCAAATTTGCATACCAGTGTGGTGCTAGTTTGCACCACCATCATGGGAGTTGGTATGGTACAGGTCAGTACCACATTGATGCCAGGAAAAAAGGTGTTGTCCTCATGCTGGTATTTCAGTCCTTGGTAAGAATGACTGTGATTGAAAACTTTTCATCAAAACTATTGCACTTTTGTTGTAGCAATAATTTCCTGGCAAAATATGCCTTATGGGCATTATATTGGAGAAGTTGGCAGTTTAATCATTATTCTATTCAAAATCTTTTCAATCATACACCAAGTTTAATGGCTTTGTACTATCCTACCAAAGGCATGAAGGAATTATTATAGCTTTTAGTTAATATTTAAGAATCTAGGATAATGAATCATGCGAGATATCTGAGTTAATTGCTATTTAAGATGTGCATGCATAGTCTCAAATCTCAAGTACCTTGCTAGACAAGATTCATGTACCCAAGATTCATGTATTCAAGATCTCTATGGAATATGAGCATAAAAGTAAGAAAATAGAAATTCGGTAGCTAGGTAAAGGGAGGGAAAAAAGTCAAAAGACAATTGAAGACTCACAAGAGGAGTATGATACAACATTCACTATAATCTCTCTCTCTCTCTCTCTCTCTCTCTCTCTCTCTCTCTCTCACTCACTCATGTTGGTGGGCATAAAAGAATTTCATTTCATGGTACAAGATGGAAGCATATTGGGGCTTGTTAACCGGAGGGATTAGCTTACTAGTAATAGAGAAAAACAGGATCCTACCAAAAAAAAAGGAAAAAAAAAAAAAAAGGAGAGAGGAAAGCTTAACTTGGATTATGTGCTGACTGCTGACCAACATATACAGTATGGCACGAGGCAATTGCAGAAGATTTCAAGAAAGGTTGGCAGGAAAAAGAACCCGGGGGGGGGAGATTGTGTTGCAACCTAATGTCTCCCTATTGACACTACTCATCTGAGAGTTTCATAGAATAAGTATTTCTCAATATATGAATATTTTGGTGTATGTTTGATTCCTAGAATAGGTGTCGAAAATTAAAGAATTCTGACAAATTGAGTTCTCTAGCTGTTTGGATGTTGGGAAAACTAAAATAGAATAGAAATAGATTTCTACATTTGACTAGACTTACCCTTTTTCCTGGAAAATGTTTTCCGTTTCCTTAGTTTTCCTGAAAACAAACATACCCTTAAGAAAAAACTAAATCTCAAAGTTGACTCTTGTCCATTGGAATTTATTTTACTTATACTTTGTTCCATCTTTATTGTTTCATTTAACAACCAATGAAGTTAATATTCTTCTATTCTGTAGGAAAATTAGCAAGAGTTTTGACCTAAATTTTCTATTGTATTAGTGCTTAGTTTTATTAAAGTAGCTTTTTTTACTTAGTTTTATTAAAGTAGCTTTTGCAACTTTTAAATCTACATTATAGCTTCTTGTTTACTGCTTTTAGAAGCCCATTGTGTAATCTATTGCAAGGATTTATTTATCAAATTAAGAACCTATACTGGTCACCCATTAGCAAGTACATACCTTGATATGGGGATGATAGAGGGTCAATGGGCCTTGATACAAATAAGCAAAAAGTAAAAAAGGCCTACCAAGCATTATGTGTTGATACCCCTTGATATGGTGCAGCATGGGTTGTAGCATTGACATGGTACAATATGGGATGGTTTGAGCCTGGCTCCCTAAAATTAGTTTTTATTTTGGTCCCCTAACCACTCCTTGGCTAAAAGCTATTAGCAGCATTTACTTGTGCTGCTAATTCCTTGAAAAGTTCTGCAAATATCTTCGCCGGAATTTCTTGTGGCACTTTCTTATGTACCAGTTTAGGATGGTGTCTGCAATTAATTGCCAGTTTTTTTTACAAATGCTGATAAAAATCTATTTATTAATGGCATATATAAGTGCTGTTATAGAATCAATTCCAGCATTTTTTTCACATTTTTGGTTGCACTTTTGTTTGCCTATAATGAACCATTTGTGACACTTGAGGAAATGTTGGTAGAAGCTGCATTTATAGGTGCCTAAATTATATATTTCAATAGCTATTATTTGTTGTCTTTTCTATGAAGTGCCACTAATATCATTTAAATTGCAGGTTCCTTATTTAGCTGCTATGCTTGTAGTTTTGGGTGTTTTCGTCCAACCATGTGTGAGTGCTTTCTATTGATTGCTCTAGATTTCTTTCCTTCTTTCTTTCTTTGCCTTTTTAAATTTTGTTGAGAATAACTTCTTGGTCGTTGAATGTCCACTCTTTGAGCAGATAAGGAGCATTGTATCCAAAAAAGTTGGACCAAGTGAGCAGGTACTAACTCATAATGTTGCGAGTTTATTTTGGTTTAGACACCAATGAATTTTGTTATAATCTAAGAATGCCACATTCAGATCACTGGTTTATCTGTTTGAGACAGTTTACTATTCTGGTTACATATTTTTTTTTGCATGTTTCTTGTTCTCTATTTACATTTATGGCCTGCTAGCAATTTGTATATTTCACCTGTCATCTTCCCTGTTTGTCTAGGCAATCTCCAACTGAAGAACTTAGGTGTTTGTTCCTTAGTCATATGTGCTTAGCCCACAAGGTAGATCTTCCTATCCACCAGCTAGGTTTCCAGATCCCATGGCAGGCCTCTTTCGTGCTGAAATATTCTTTGCCAAGTATTTGACAAATCAAAAACCATGCACATTTCCATAGCCTTCTTCACTTAGATTTGTACTCTATAGTCGAAGCCATCTTGATGGAAAAGACTTTGATGATTATCATGGCAAATTATGAATATTTATTTTCTTAGATTTGTGTATCGTATGCTTGAAGTAGTACTGGAGCAACCAGGTTTACGACTATAAAGTACCTACATGAATTGAAACTCTGGTCACTGCATTTGTTAGGGTACATTACTATAAGTCTACAATTAATTATAATTGAATTTACTGGTTATCACCGGATTACTGATCTTGGTTCCAATCATACTCTTACCAATATTTAACTGGTTTTGTCTGCAACGATTGCTTATCCTCACCAAAAGAAGGCCTTTTTAAGTTTTTACAGTGGTTTCAAATTTTGCCTGTATCAGCCAGTTACCAGTCTGTACATGTGTTGGACATGAGATGGCTGAACTAGCACCAATATGAATGCACCAAGCTACTGCATGTTACCACTTGGTATGAGTGTTTAAAGGCCTTTTCAGCAACGTGGGCATGAGTTGACTGAGATTCCAGGAGCTACTAAGCCAATTTCTGAAATTCAAATGATCATTCAATTTTTTAGACTTGAAAAATGTTCTACCTTAGTAGATAATCTCTCCCCCTTTTTAATTTCTTGAAAAATCTGAGGGTAAATTAGTGTTTAATTTGAAAACCTTGGGCTGATATGTTATTCTTGGACTTGATATTCTTTGTTCACTTGATTCATGTAAATTCAAAAATAATCTGAGCAAATGGTGTTTGTTTGATGCTTTTACCATATTTTGCACCAAATGAGGATTACAAAATTTTCAGCATATGTTGAACTCCATGACTGGGGATCACATTTTTTTTCCAAAACATAGAACTAAGACAATAATACATTAGAAAAATGCAAAAAGGAGGCCAAACAGGCCATACTAGCAAATATTGCTTGGACATGTGACAGATGTGAATTGTCCAAAAGAATCTGCCATGAGGACACATTTTTATGTACATATATGTACTAATAGCTTATAGTAAATACAAAGCTAGATCTATGCTATTGAACTTCATAAAATTTGATAAATTGTTTACTAATTGCTATGTTAGGCTTAAAAAACTTTAATATGGAAGTTGCCAAAAGTAGCTACATCATAATTTGACAGTAGATGTGTCAAGAATTGTCATGAAGTGACCCAAATATCCAAGTGCCAACATGTTAGAAAACCCAAAATTTAGAGTATCTGAGTAACACTATTATCAGAGGCATACCACCCTATCAAACCATATTTATGTATAATATATCTATTCCCTTTTATTGACATGGTTCACATGACCTGTGGTCTGTACAAGTTTAGTACTTGATATTTTGAACCTTGAAGCCAACCATGACCAAACTAATCTGGGCTTGTGATTCGGACAAACTCGAGTTTTGCATCTTGTTCCTTATGGAGGAAGAGATTTAGTTGATGTAGAGGAGATATGAAAGAAAACAAAACAAGGTGATACAGAGTAGAAGAGATATTATAAAATGCACCAAAGTAAAAGTAACAACAAAAAGCAGAAGGCGCTACTTAAGTTTATTCATAACAGAATAAAATTGTTTTTCCAAAATATTCATAATATGGCAAAGGCACATATTTCCTATTCCTGAACATCAACTCAATTTAGCTTGAGCCTATAACTACTGAAAAATTGTTTGACCTAAAAGCAACCTGTTAACCTGTTGATCAACCTAAATTTCACTACAGAAAAGGTTTGGAACCCTGCCATACACATGACCCTAAATGGCTTTGTATACAAGTGTACATTTTTCTTAGTTACATCAAAGAAAGAGCAGCCCAATTCATGAGTCTCTTGCCACTGTAAGGTCCGGGGAGGGGCAAATGTATACAGCCTTACCCCTACATGTGGAGAGATTGTTTCCATGTTTTGAAACAACCAGGTCATAGTGGAGCAACTTTAATGTTGTTCCAAGGCTCCCCATCTTTTTCCTAGTCGCATCACACACTTTACTAATTCCTGTGTGCATATTCATAAGTTATGCATCTGCATATTTATATTACTTTGCACTAATCAAATTATAACACTGCCTAAAATTAGCAAGGATGCACTGTGCATTATTTAGTTCTAAATCTAACTTAAGATAAATGGCCCCAAAACTAGATGAACTGTCATAATCAGGCAGTGGTCTACTTTGCATTAACATCTATCTTAGAAGACTGATATAATTTTAGCACAACTTTTTTATGTTATATCTGTTAATATTATCAGCAGTTCTACCTTTTGGTGTCCATTCTGGAGCTTCATTGTAATTAAATATTTAACCTGGTATCCAATTTTCACAAAATTCTGGTTTCTTACTGCTCAAACTGCTGTTAGGAATTCAAGAGATCTTTGCTCTATCTCAATGCATTCTTGGTTGTCTAATAAATCTTGCTTGTTTCAGGGAATGGCCCAAGGATGTATGAGTGGCATCAGTTCATTTGCTACAATTATAGCTCCATTAGTTTTCACTCCTCTAACAGGTAGTTTATTAATTGGTTATTCTTTAAAGCACTGTGGTTGTATGAAAAGTTCAAAAACCAAAGGACTGCCTTCTTTTTTTTTTAGCTTGGTTCCTGTCAGAGGATGCACCATTTAAGTTCAAAGGCTTCAGTCTCATGTGTGCCGGATTTGCATCGGTAAGCACTGAGCCACATCACATTTCCATTAATTCTTGTAGAGCTTTTGATATCATTAATCAAATGTTTGTGCAGTTGATAGCCTTCATGCTTAGTATTACGATGAGGGCTGCACCTCCAACTACAAGCCAGAAACTGGTGGATGCCATTTATGTACAGGCCTGATGCTCAAGAATGTGAATTCAACTCAGCATCTCCTTGAGTTTTTTATATTCTCACGATTGGCTGAATGTAAGCAAGTGGCATTTGAGAAGCAGAGATTTTGCAAACTGCTTATCCTAGGCACTTGCGGTATCATTCCATTTGTGTGGACTTCTCTGCTGCTCTTGACTATTGAGCATATAATCTGACGAATTAGAAGGCAGCCAGTCCTAAATTTGAGGCCACAGATAGGGAAGGCAAGATGCAGTCATTGCTTGTAATCATGTTCATTTAGATGGCTGTTTTTTTCTTTTTAGGCTTTTAGTCTCTTCCTGGTGTGTGACTGCTGCTTCTTCTATGACATATCCTAGAGTCCATACAGCGTTTCAACAGGCATGAAGCCCATCTTCTTTGTATTCTGTATAGATTATAAACCAAGCATCAAAAAATTAGTTTGTCTACAATGAAGCTTCTTTGTCATGGTCTGAGCGGAATGCAAGATCATAATAACTAGCAACATCAGCAACCAAAGATTGTTAGTAGATCATATTCATGGTTGTCTATCAGAAACTCTCGGCTCTCTATCAAATATTCCTTTCCCTTGAGTCATCATCCATTGTACTGCAACATTCTACTTCTGGTTAAAAATGAATAAAGATACAATTAAGAAGAATAATGTGAGAATAGATGGCTTGAATGGAAATGAGCATGACAAGTTGGTGTACATGATTTAACTGTGTACATTGTTGAATAGCTGACCTTTGATGCTTTGGTTAGTGTAGTGTTTGTGAAGTAGCTCTTCGTGTTTCTATGCTTGGTATAAAATCTAATAGGATAAGACTATTCCAATTTTTTCATGAAACAGGATGTGCTGCCATTCCATCCCGTCTCGATATTTGGGATAGGAGATGTTTCAACTTATCTTGATTGGAATACTGGGATACTAGTGGAATATCCTGTCCTGACACATACGATGGTACCCTATTTTGATGACATATCCAAATCCATGTTTCTAAGTGATGTCTCTTAATACGTATTATTTTTATGGTAGTATCTTAGAATGTCGTAATGTATTCATATAAGGGCATGCAAAAAAATCATATTATATCTATGCAAACCCCTACAATTAATCATCTTGTGAAGTGAGAAAATAGTGTGTTAAGTGCCCCTAAATCACTCCTATTAGAATTTGAGTGTTTGTTCCCTCTCCAAATTTGTTCTTTTTGCTATTTTTGCAAAGAGAAGGGTCAGAAAGTTGGTGGATTGGTTCTTGTTGCCATGGGGGGACTCCCATAGTAGTGGTTTAAACCAGTATGGAGCAGGCAAGATGGACAGCACCAACTGTGTATTGGATGCTGGGCATGGAGACGTACATAAAAGGACAAGGGCATTATTTAGGAGTTTTAGAAAGATGCTTGTCAAAGATGTTTCGAAAAGCCCTCAAAGCGGAAGCCCAGTTGGTTGAGATCTTATCTCACAATCAATAAAACAAGAATTCGAGACGTAGTCCAGTTGGTTGAGATCTTATCTCACAATCAATAAAACAAGAATTCGAGACGTGAATCTGTGGAAGACTTAGATTAAATTTAGAGATCATCTCTTGAGACTCGTGATGATTGGATGGTGAGAGATCATGATCTTTTTTCTTCCCCGTTCTGACCAGTTGGTATCTTGGTGGTGTCGGGTTGACGTACTTATCCTTGAAAAAATATTGCGAAAATCCTATACCTTGAATCAAACATTTTCTAGTGGGGTAGGGGCTTACGGGGTTGAGATCTTATCTCACAATCAATAAAAATATTGCGAGAAGCTCTCAAAGCGGAAGCCCAGTTGGTTGAGATCTTATCTCACAATCAATAAAACAAGAATTCGAGACGTGAATCTGTGGAAGACTTAGATTAAATTTAGGGATCATCTCTCGAGACTCGTGATGATTGGATGAGTGAGAGGTCAGGATCTTTTTTCTTCCCCGTTCTGACCAGTTGGTATCTTGGTGGTGTCGGGTTGACGTACTTATCCTTGAAAAAATATTGCGAAAATTCTATACCTTGAATCAAACATTTTCTAGTGGGGTAGGGGCTTACGGGGTTATTATACCGGATTTATCCTCCTATCCTTCTTTTTGAATAAAAAAAAATTCAAGAATGGAATAAAATGCTTTGAGAATATTGTAAATCGCGGTGCACCAAGAATTTGGAAGCATATTTGAACACACGAAGTCCTCAAAAAAGGTACGAGGAAATATTGATTTTATTTCTTTTTGTCACGAGAATAAAATAGTTCCAATATAATATTGGATTGAAATTCTACTAAAACGATTTTTCGGGAAAAAAAATTGGATAACAGTGAAATAAAAAAAATGTTAACAATATTGAAATTGGAGTAACAGATATGGTAGAAGGAAGGAGAATAAAGTTGTCGAAGAAGTTGAAATTACTAAAGGTGAACAAGTTGAAGAGCCGAAAGGTCTACAAATTAAAGATTAGGTTGAGATGTATATATGCATATCTTTTTGGTACAACAAGGTGTGTGGATTCATGGAATATAGTCAAAAAAAAAAAAAAAAAAAAAAGAATGGCAGTGCATGGATCGAGAGGCTTATCAAGTTCTCACTTTTAAGGATGTTATCTTTGATATCATGACTTTTTGTTACATTGTAGATCTGAGCAATGGGCAGGCTTGGATAGACTTGATAGCTTTTTTTTTAATCTAGGACCGGCCTAGCCTGACCATCGGGTCCTATCCTAGATTTCTAAACCTCTACTTACTTGTCTAGTCGGATTGGACTGGACTAATTATTTGCATATATTTTCATTTCCGAGACCCAACAGTAAAAGTAAGTAGGCCTCTCGGGCCAGGCTAGGTCTCATATAAATTTTTATATCCAAGCCTATCCAAATCATGAGCTGGTCTATCGGACTTGGTCATGTTGCCCGGCCCATGCTCAGGTCTAAGTGCATGCATCCTTCACTAACTCCTTTGCAACTCCTTGAGTGATGAAAGTAGGGAAATGCACAAAGTGAAAATAACTGAAAAAATGAGAGCTCCATTGCTATATTTTTTGAGTAGAAATATCTTCACTAACACAGGTTGAATTAAGATGGAAGCCTTCTTTGATTGTGAGGAGCAAACTCATGCAGAATTTAAAATGTATTAGAAAAAAATGGTTCTCATGGAGAATATGGAAGGTTAAGCATGTCCTCATGAACATATGGTGCAAGCTATGATCTTTTTTCACCAGAGAATAATGGCATTCCATCAGCCTTTCACATCAGTCGAGATTGCCATAAGTGCTGTTCCATTTAAAAGCAAAGGATCTTCTAAATAGCATCATGTTTGGAACCCCTCAAGTATTTCAAGAATTAATATAGAACCTCCAAGTAATTTTCTACATTGTGCCATGGAGTTGCAGAACATTATTCTTAATGAAAAGGGATATGTCACTAGTTACAATCTAACAATGTTCTTCACTTAGAAAACAGAAGTCCCATTATAAGCCTGATTTCTATCATGGAGATATGTAAAACTTTTTATGAATAAAGAAATCATAGTTACTTGTTGAACTAATTATTTGTTGGAAAATCCACAATGTATAGTTATTAAACTCGGACAGAGATTCAATTTAGCAAAGAGTCGGATCATCAAGTCATTAGTGCAATCACCAAGTCAATTATTCAATTTGATTAAAATTAAAATATATTCCAAGTAGTATACTATAAAAGTTAGATATAATTAAACATACATAATTATCTAAAAGTGATATGTGTATACCTTTTACACCACTCTTTAATTGCAACATAAAATAATCTTTAATTTATCTAGCTCTTTTAAGAAATATTATATACTGGAAAATATAAAATTTATTATTTATTTAATATTTTAAATAATGAAGTTAAAAATACCGAAAGGATCAACAAATTTTATATTAATATATTTTATGTTTCCTATATTCTATCAAATGGCACACATATATAATTTGTAAAAATAAAAAGCCGATGCAAGAGTAAGTATTATTGCACTACTTATTTATGCATTTCTATAAGTACTTTTACAATCTAATAGAATTGTGTTTTACATTGTGGAAGACAAATTAGGCCACTTTAGATTCTAGAATTTAGGTTCTTAAAGGTAATTCAAACAAAGTTATGATCGAAACTTTAGAATAATTATATTTTATTGCATAAATACTACATTTTAATAATTTATTTTATGGTTTAGTGGCCCAATCAGAGAGAAGGAATTTTTTTTGGCTTAATTCAAATATACTAGAATAAAATATAGAGAATATATATTTTCTTGATCATACGATTCTAAGCCTTTTAATTGGATCGAGTAGATTGACAGCCCCTTGAGAAGGGTGATCACCATCTTACTTCCTCCTCTTATTCCTCAGAAAGACATCAATCCCCTAGTGGATGTGGAACAGCAAGATCTTTAGGACTGATGGTTGCAACTTAGACCAGAACCTGGGTTAGGGTTTGGGCATTCATTTTAGATTGAAAATTTACTGATATTATCTTTGCCATCGTTTAATATGAAACAGCGGCAACCAAATACACGAAAATATTTGAGATTAGGTTTTCGATTTTTCCAAAGCTCATATGGTGTTTTCTTCAAAATAGGTCGAATTAAAATACGATTTAAAATGTAACAGGAAGTACAAAAATATCTAGGTAAATCGTTTTCGCAAAGCATTGTGCGTGCCATTTCTTCAAGTGTCCTGTTCTTTCTTTCTACCATCCCATTTTGTTGAGGTGTCCTAGGTGCAGAAAAATTATGACTAATGCCATTTTCATTACAAAAAGCTTCAAAATCATGATTGTCAAATTCAGTTCCATGATCACTACGCAAAGAAACAATAGTGGGATCTTTTTCATTTGAAACCCTTTTATGAAATTTAACAAAAGCTGAAAACGTTTTATCTTTATGAGCTAAAAACATTACCCAAGTAAATCGTGAGTAATCATCTACAATTACTAGCCCATATTTTTTACCTCCCAAACTAGTTGTTCTGGTTGGTCCAAAGAGGTCCATATGCAATAATTCAAGGGGTCTAGTAGTAGATACTACTCCTTTAGGTTTGAAAGTAGATTTAGTTTGTTTTTCAAATTGACATGCAGCACAAATCTTATCTTTTTAAAATGTAAGTTTTGGTAATTCTTTTACAAGATTCTTTTTGCTTAATTTTGAAATCAACTGCATACTAGCATGCCCTAGCCTACGATGCCAAAGCCAACTAGTTTCACTTGCCTTGGCTTCCCTAGCCACTAGGCATTGACCACTTTCCATGGCTAGATCATCAAGATCAACCATGTAAATGTTTCCATGCCTATGACCAGTGAACTTGATGCCATCGACATTTAGACTAGATACCATGCACAAAGATGATTCAAAAATTACTTTAAAACCCTTATTACAAAACTGACTAATGCTAAAAAGATTATACTTCAAGCCATCAACAAATAATACATTATCTACATAAGCATTAGGGGTGATATGGATTTTACCAATTCCGACGATTTTGCCTTTTCCATTATCACCAAAAGTAACGTTTCCACCATCAATAGCTGCTAGTGATGAGAATTGCTTTACATCCCCAGTCATGTGCCTTGAGCAACCACTATCCATATACCACATTCTTCTTTTATTTTTGGTTGCAAGGCACACCTGCAAAAATTAATCAAGTTGAAACTTTAGGTACCCAAGTCATCTTGGATCCTTTAGGGTTAGTCAAATTGGTTCCTTTTGAAACCCAAATCTTTCCAAAGATATTTAATTTTCTTCTATTACAAATATATGATTTATGTCCTAACTTACCACATGCATAGCAGGTAATATTAGAAGATGCAGGTATGAAAAAGTTTTTGTAAAGTTTTTGCTGATTGTGTGGCTTAAATCCAAGTCCAGCTTTGTTAAACACTGCATGTTGACTATTTAAAAGCATACTTAATTTTTCTGAACTAAAAGTAAACTTTTCTACAAAAGGTTTTACTTTTTCTAACTCTTCTTTGTAATTCTTGTTTTGAAGCAATAGTTCTTTGTTTTGTTTTTCAATTTTCTCATTAGTTTTAAGACTTCTATTATTTTTCAAAGAATCATTTTCTTTTAAAAGATTATCCTTATCATTTTTCAAGGTCTTTACATGTTCAGTTAATTTCTTGTTTTCTTGAATTAAATCTTCAATTTCAGTTGAAAACTTTTCTGAATTTTTGGTAGGCTCAAGATTTAGCTTTCTTAATTTCTTATTTTTTAGTTTTAATTTTTCATATTCCATAACTAAATCATCAAAAGCATCATGCAATTCATTGTAAGTAAATTCAATTTCAGGTTCAGAATTTACCTCATTATCTTCATTGGCCATGAAACACAGGTTGGCGACTACCTGCTGCTCTTCATCACTGCTGGAGTCCTCACTCTCACTCCAGGTAGCCATCATGGCTTTCTTTCTCAACATCCTTCGACTCTTTTTAAGCAAAGGGCAATCCGTTTTATAATGTCCAGGCTTCTTGCACTCAAAGCAGATGGGTGGATCCCTTTCTTTTTCTTTCTCTTTATCTTTATTGTGATCACCTTTTTGTGGCTTTTTCTTGTAGAAGCCCTTCTTCTTTCTCATGAATCTTTTGAATTTTCTTGTAATGAGGGCTGTCTCATCATCATCAGCTTCTTCTTCTGATTCATCACTTGACTCTTCCTTTGTAGTGGACTTGAAGGCTATGGCTTTCTTTTTCTTGTCATTGTCCACTGTCTTCTGCTTTAGTGAAAGCTCGTAAGTCATCAGTGATCCAAGAAGCTGCTCAAGAGGTAGAGTATTGACATCCTTGGCTTCTTCTATGGCTGTTACTTTCGCATCCCATGAAGCCGGAAGAGACCTGAGAAGTTTGTTAACCAGTTCACCATTAGATATAATTTTTTCCAAACTCCTCATACCATTTACTATATTGGTAAATCTAGTATACATTTCACTTATACTTTCAGTTGGTTCCATCCTGAACATCTCATACGTATGAATGAGCATGTTCACCTTTGTGGTCTTCACTTGGTATGTACCCTCATGGATAACCTCAAGTGTATCCCAAATTTCTTTGGCGGAAATACAATTTGATATTCTGTTAAATTTACTAGGGTCAAGTGCACAGAATAGCAAATTCATCGCCTTAGCATTTAACTCAGCTTGTTTGATGCCATTGTCATCCCATTCTTCTTCAGATTTTGGGGTGATAATGCCATTAACCAAGTGAGTGGGCTGATGAGGCCCTTTAGTAATTACTCTCCATATATGATAATCTACAGCTTATAAATAAATACGCATACGAGTTTTCCAGTATGTGGAGTTTGTGCCATTAAAGAAAGGAGGGCGATTTGATGCTTGTCCTTCAACTACACCCATTCCAATTGGGGCGGCCATGATCTTTCACTCAAGATCGTTGGACCTACAAGAGAGTACCGGTGCTCTGATACCACTTGTTGCCCAGATATGGTACCCAAGAGGGGGGGTGAATTGGGTATTTTAAAAAATTAAAGCAATATATGTGCTATCAAGTTCAAGGTGAAGAGTGATAGTGCTCAAGTAATTGTGCAACGGAAGCAATGAAATATAACAACAATTAAAGAGCAAAAGAAGATAGAGAGTAAAGCAATGCAAACACACAAGAAGTATAGTGGTTCGGTGCACCTAGCACCTACATCCACTCCCCAAGCTCCACTTGGGAATTTCCACTATAATCTTTTCTAGATTACAGCCAACTTGTTTTACCAGGCTCACAAGTCAAAACCTTACACACTTGTTTTGGCTTCGGGCTTACAAGCAACCCTAGTTGGTTTTATCAATTGGCTCACCAACAAACCTCACTCACTTGTTTTGGCTTCGGGCTTACAAGCAACCCTAGTTGGTTTTGTCAATTGGCTCACCAACAAACCTCACACTAGTTTCAAATTCCCTTGAAACTAGCCTAAGACAAAAAGAATATGAATACAATGAATAAATCAAGACAAACTCCTTTTGAGCAAAAGTAATTCGATGTAGCTCTTGATGGAGACTCTTCAAGCCTTTCTCTTGGAATCTTGGACCTCACTAAATGCCAAACACTTGAAAGTTGGATTCCTCAAAGATGGAAAGCTTTTGGCTAAGGAATCTCTTGGTTTTCTCACTCTTTTTGGCTTGGAATTGATTGAAGGCTTTGTACTTTCACTCTAATCCTTTTCACTTTGTCTCCTTGTCTTTTTTGAAGTTAGGTGGAGGTTAAATACCTCATTCAAGCTGAAACAACTCCACAAGACCGTTAGAATAAAAAATATGGCCGTTTATGGCCGTTAGAAATCAAATCAAAAGTTTAGAAAAACTAGCTGTTATGCCATGAGTCGACCTCTGGATCAAGTGTCGACCTTATGAGTCGACCTCCAGTTTATCTTAGGCAAAAATCCAGAAAACCATAGTTCTGCCCAGTTTGAAATCTCAGGGGATGAGTCGACCTCATGAGTTGACCTCTGGTGGTCGACCTTTGGCAAGGTGTCGACCTCTGGTGGTCGACCTCTGGAGCGTGCCACTGAAATTTTGCCGTGCCGGCCTTGCTGAACTTTTCTTTTCTTCATGAGTCGACCTCTGGTGGTCGGCCTTTGGCAAGGTGTCGACCTCTGGTGGTCGACCTCTGGTCTGAAATTTTCTGAAACTCTAGAGAGGTGCGTGCCATGCTTGAGTTTCTCTAAGCCTTTGTTTCTTTTGTCAATTACTTCTTAACAAGAAGGTCCAATATGAGAAATTTGATCTTGTTCAAGGTAGAAGAGCTCTTTCCCAAATCAAGCAAGCTTAGTTTCATCATTGTACTCTTGATACTCTTTTTGAATAACCTAAGTCCTGAAACTTTATCTTGAGATGAAACATTAGTCCAAACATATACTCAACCTTTTGTTAATCATCAAAATTAAGGAGCCAAAGCCAACAAGTTTCCATCGAACCGAAGCATCGATGTCGGGCGTGTCTCCACGTGGCAGTCATCTGATGGCTAGGGCCAAAAAGAGACGTACGGCCACTGTCGATTGAGTTTGAAAAGGAGGGGGACTTTCCGGAAATGAGGTCTCTTGGCTTTCTCACACATCGCCGGCGGTTGCAGCGATCTTTCTTCATCTCTATGGGTCGCCATTCCTCCGGTACAAAACATCCTGGTGAGTGCCTGCGACTCCTTTCCTTCCTCTTCTACCTTCCGATTCTGTGTCACCTCGAACCCATCTCTTTCTCGTTTCTTCCTCGCTGATGGCCCATCGTCGTCATTCCTCTTCCAACCCAGATGAGGCCGGTCCTTCCCGGCTGAGGACTTCATCGCCTTCCTCCTCGGAGGGGAAAGAGATTCCAGTTGAGGTCCTGAGGCAACTGCGGCCAGGGACTGTGACCATAGGCGTTCCTAGGGGTCCTAGGTCTCGCCCCCTTGTTTTCGCACGTCCCATCTCTGCCCTTCCTCCTCTGGTGGTAGAGACCACTTCTGGTCCCTCTGGTTATGTCTTGACGATGACCGGAGATGATCTCTCTTGGATTCAGGATACGTATGGGATCCCGGATTCGATCCAGCTTTTGCTCCCAGGTCCGAGGGACCGAGTAACCTCGAGCGGCCCAGGGAGGGTTGCTTTCTCTGAGGACTTCCTTGTCGGGGGTCTTCGTTTTCCTCTTCATCCATTCTTCCTCTCCTTTCTCAGCCACTTCCGTCTAGTCCCAGCCCAGTTGGCCCCCAATGCCATCCGGGTCATCTTCGCCTTCATTGTTTTCTGCCATTTTCATGGGTTTGTTGCATGCTTTTCGCTGTTCAGGGCCCTTTTTACCCTGAAGCGTTACTCTACCGATGATGGCTGGTGGTATCTTTCTTCCCGGCCTAGGTGCCTTTGGTTCGACCTCCCCACGTTGATCAAGGGATGGAAGAACCGTTTCTTCTTTGCCTCGGTTTAGGATGTCAACTGGGCCTGGAGCGAGCCAGACCGGTCCCCGAACCGGAACTCCCAGGTCGAGCCGGCAGACTAGGAGGCTTATGCTCAGATACTGGGTGACATGGTCCCGACCCTTGAGGTCCTGCTCTCAGAGCAGAATCTGTTCGAGGCAGGAATCAATCCAATCCGGGCGTTGGGTGAGACCCCAGGTCTTCTTCCTTCACCTTTACTTTCTTTCCACTTTCTGCTTCTTTCTTTTTGAAATGGCCTGATCATTTTCTTTCTCCAGGGATGAAGTTCTCCGTCGAGAGCTTGATGGAGGGCATCCGAAAGAGAGGTGCTGCTGAAGGGGCCCAAGAGGTTCCACCGAAGAAGGCTCGCACCAAGGTGAGCTAGGGGCCCAGGCCTACCCCTGCTCCTACTAGCCCCGGGGCAACGGGCCCTGCCCCTAGACCGTCCCAGTCTCATGCGCCTGACGTGCTTGTCATCGAGCTCGATAGGGCTGAGGGAGAGGGGAGGCCGGAGCCCTCCCGGGCGGCGTCTGCACCAGCCACCACGCCGATCATCCCCGTGATGGCCACCAAGATGACAGCGGCCCCACCGACGACTGCGCCACCCAGTGGAGGGACAGCCACTCTGCCTACCCCTGACGTTCACCCTCCACCGTCGGGGCTCAATGCCAGCTCCTCCATCATCCGTGATCAAGGGCTCGTGGAAAGAATGATGGAGTTCGCCTGCATGCCCCGGGACCGTTGCCTGAGGGGCGGCTGGGACTACGCTGATGTACTGCTCAGGATCCTCACATTGCTCTTCACGGTAAACTCCGAGCTCTTTTCTTTTTAATGTTCTAGTTGGGTCTTTCTAACATCCCGCTCTCTCTCTGACGTAGATCGGGACTGATGTACTGCTGCTGAGAAACTTTCTTTCCAGCTCGGCAAACAAGGACGCCGAGAAGGAGAAGAGGCTCGGCAAGCTTGCGGCCGATGTGAAGGACCTCATGAAGAAGGGACACGAGCTGCGGGGGAGCAACCAGGCCCTGCGAGAGGACCTGGGCCGCACCGAGTGGCGCGTGAGGGAGCTCGAGACCTCTCTGTTCGAGGAGAGGATCTTGAGCCAACACCGTGCCGAGAACGACGCGGCAGAGGTTCATGCCTTAGGGCTCAGTCCCGGTCACTAGAGCGCCAGGTCAAGGAGGTCCTCAAGGAGCTCAGCGCGGCCAAGGAGAAGAACTCCTATGTCAACGGGCTGCTGGAGGCTTCCCGGAAGGAGGCACAGGAGGCCGTGCCGAAGTTTCGAGCGTCTGAGGAATTCAAGGGGGAGTTGCACGAGGCGGCGGTCGACTCCTTCCTCAAGGGCTTCGAGATATGCCGGGAGAAGGTGGGCTCCTTCCTCGAGCTCGATCTCAGCGGGGTCATCTTGGGTGGCATAAGAGAGGAGCCCGACGAGGGAGTTCCAGTTGCAGAGGGTGCCGACGTGGTGGATTCCGTGCGGCCTTCTGATGACGCCGGCGGTGACGATGGTGCCCCCCAGCCGAAGGAGGACGCAGCTGCGGCGAAGTGACCTTGGGGCCTCTTCTATTTCGTTTCTAGTATAGGTTTCTCTTTCTGTTTCTTTGGGTCTCCCGGTCTATCGGGGCCCTCTATTTGTAAGAAACCTTTTAATAGAAATAAAGATCTTTTTTAATCATTTCGCTTTGTCTCCAACTTTTTCCTTTCTCTTTTTTTTTTTTTTTCGTGTTTGCAATCTGAATTGTCGATTCGAGACTAGGCCCCGGAGACCTCCTAGTTTCCAGTAGGGGCCCCCTAAGTCTTGTAGTTTACATACCAAACGAGCAGGAGACTTAGGTTTTTCTCTCTCTCTCTCTTTTTTTTTAGCATCCTCCGGACTGAACCTCGGGGCCAACCATCGGATATGAGTCCCGTGGGGCATTCCGGGCTGAACTCCGGGATCTTGTGGGGAAACTGGGTTCTGCTCCACCTTCCAGATCGAGGTCCGAGACTTCGCTTTGGAATTAGGTTTCGTGCGAACTTCCGGACTGAACCTCGAGGCCGCAGGTGGGAGTCAAGCCTTGCACAACCTTCTGAGCTGAACTCCGGGATTAGTAGGACTGGGACTTAAGTCTCCGAAACTTTCTCCGGACTGAACTCCGAGGCCGCACACTGGAATTTAATTCCGTGTGGCACTCCAGACTGAACTCCAGGATTTCTGCGGAAGGGCCGGCTTCCGCGAGATCTCTCAGGCCTAGGACTTCGCATCTTCAAAGGCTTCTCGCCTTGCCCTCGCTCGCCAAACTTAAAATTGGATGGCGATGGTCCTATGAGACGAGAACATGCATTTCATATAAAAGGATCTGATTATTAAAGTTTGAAAGGTCTTACACTATTGGTAATACATTCTCAAGTTCGAGACATTCCAAGTCCGCGGGAACTGGGATCCGTCGAGCTCCTCCAGGTAATAAGCTCCGTGGTGGAGTGCTTCGGGCACCCTATAAGGGTCCTTCCAATTTGGGGAGAGCTTGCCACACTCCTGCGGCTGGGAAGTCTCAGTACGGCGCAGCACCAAATCTCCAGGGCGGAAGGATTTCGGCCGCACCCTGGAATTGTATTATCTGGCCACTCGTTGCTGGTAGGCCGCCATCCGAACTCGGGCCCTGTCCCTTGTTTCCTCAAGGAGATCCAGGTTCAGCAACAGCCACGTCAGGTTCTCAGCCTCGTCGTACTGCTCTATACACAAGGTCGGCAAGCTGAGCTCTACTGGGATAACCGCTTTTGCACCGAAGATAAGGTTGAAGGGGATCTCGTCTGTGGCCATCCTTGGGATGGTATGGTACGCCCATAAGATGCTTGGAAGCTCCTCCGTCCACCTTCCCTTAGCCTGGTCCAATCTTGTTCGAAGACCTTGCAGGATGGTTCTATTTGTCACCTCGGCTTCTCCATTGGTCTAAGGATGTGCCACCGAGGTGAAGCAATGATGAATCCCGAGGTCGTTACAAAACTCCTCGAACTCCCGATAGTCGAACTGGCATCCGTTGTCGATTTGGTGTGGGACAAGCCAAAGCGGCAGATAATCGACTTCCAGAGAAACTTGGTGACATTTGCCTCTATGATCCGGGCTAACGGCTCAGCCTCGACCCACTTCGTGAAGTAGTCAATAGCCACAATCAAGAACTTTCGTTGCCCGGACGCAGGGGGAAAGGGTCTGAGGAGATCCATGCCCCACTGAGCAAATGGCCAGGGGGCAGAGAGTTGGGAGAGTGGCACGGCAGGCTGGTGCTGTATGACAGCATGCCACTGACATCGATCACACTTCTTCACAAAGTTAGCCGCATCTTCTCTCATCATCTCCCAGAAGTAGCCTTGATGGAGGGCCTTGTATGCCAGCATCCTGCCCCCCACATGGTTCCCACAGATGCCCTCGTGGATCTCCTGGAGCACGAGTGCGGCTTCGATGGGCCTTAGGCAATTGAGGAGCGGGTAGGAGTAGGACCTCCAGTATAGTAGCCCGTCTATCAACACGAATCGTGCGGCCTTCCTCTTAATGAGGCCGGCCACCGTGCGATTCTCCGGCAAGGTGCCGTTGGTGATGTACTCGATGTACTTGTCCATCCAGCTGGGCTCCGAGGTGACCTGATGGACCTCCATGGGTGTCTCATAGCTCGGGGCTTTAAGATGCTTGATATAAGCATGGCCCCGCGACGAGTCCGGTAGGGTTGCCAGGCGGGAGAGGGCATTTGTGCGAGCATTTTCCCCGCGCGGGATGTGGGAGACGCTGAAGTGCCTAAAACCCGTCGCGCTCGCTCGCACGAGCTCCAGGTACTTCGCCATTTGGGGGTCCCGTGCCTCGTACTCTCCCGAGACCTACCCGGCCACCAGCTGCGAGTCGGTGAAGACCCTGAGGAAGGCCACACCCAGCTCGCGGGAGACTCTCAGCCCCGCGAGGAGCGCTTCATACTCTGCCTGGTTATTGGTGTCGATGAACTGGAAGCAGAGTGCACATTCGATGACAACCCCTTCACTGTTGGCGAGGATGAGTCCGGCTCCACTCTCGCCGGAGTTTGAGGCTCCATCCACACGAAGGATCCAGATGTCCTCCTCCGGTCCAGGCTCTGGCTGTCGGTCTTGGGGGCTCTCTTCCGGCCCCTTGCCCAGGCCTACACACTCAACCAAAAAATCAGCGAGTAGTTGTGCCTTCATGGCCGACCTCGGCCGGTAGGCAATGCCGAACTTGCTGAGCTTGAGCGCCCACTTCACCAGGCATCCAGACGTGTCAGGTCGGCTGAGCACCACTTTCAGTGGTTGATCCATCAGGACCGCGATGGGGTGCACTTGGAAATAAGGCCTGAGGTGCTGGGCGGACACGATTAGTGCAAAAATTAGTTTCTCAGACCAATAATACCCGAGCTCCGCGTCGCGAAGAAGTTTGCTCGTGTAATACACCGGTCTCTGGATCCCTTTGTCATCCATCCAGACTAGGACCGAGCTGATAGCCTCCGGAGTGACCGCTAGGTATAGAAGGAGCTCCTCTCCTTCTTCTGGCTGGGTGAGCAGTGGCGGCGATGCCAACATCTTCTTCAGTTCTTCAAATGCCTCCTGGCACTCCTTCATCCAAGTGAAGTCATGCATCTTCCTCAGCGCCTTGAAGAAGGGTTTGCAGCGGTCAGCGGACCATGAGATAAAACAGCTCAGGGCAGCTATCCAGCCGGTGAGTCACTGCACTTGCTTCTTGGAGGTGGGCTGCTCCATGTCTAAGATCGCCTGAACCTTCTCCGGGTTGGCTTCTATCCCTCTTTGGGTCTCCATGAAGCCCAGGAACTTTCCCGCTGATACGCCGAAAGCGCACTTCACCGGGTTCAACTTCATTTGGTGAAGACGAAGGTTATTGAAGGTCTCTACCAGGTCATCGACGTGGTCTGAGATCAGCTTGCTTATCACTAGCATGTCGTCCACGTACACCTGCATGTTGCGGCCAATTTGGTCTTTAAAGACCTTGTTGACCCAACATTGGTACGTGGCACCTGCGTTCTTGAGGCCGAACGGCATCATCTTATAGCAGTAGGTCCCATGATCCGTGATGAAGCGATGTGCTCCTCATCCTTCGAGTGCATTCGGATCTGATTGTACCTGGAGAAAGCATCCATGAAAGAGAGGAGGTGATGTCCCAAGGTGGTATCCACGAGCTGGTCAATCTTAGGAAGCGGGAAGCTATCCTTCGGGCACGCTCGATTGAGGTCAGTGTAGTACACACAGATCCTCCACTTGCCATTATTCTTCTTCACCATTACCTCATTCGCCAGCCAACTAGGATACTGCACTTCTCGTACAAAGCCGACAGTGAGGAGCTTTTTCACTTCTTCATTGATTGCCTTCTGCCTCTCTGCAGCGAAACTTCTTTTCTTCTGGCGGACCGGGCGACACCTCGGATCAATCTTCAGTTGGTGGGTGATAACTTCCAAGGGAATACCTGGCATATTTGCAGCAGACCAGGAGAACACATTTGTGTTTGCCTAGAGGAAATCCAGCAGGCGAGCTCATTCATCCTCCGGGAGTTGGGCTCTTACCTGCATTGTCTTCAGAGGATCCGAGCTGAGGGAGTACATCAATAAGCGCTCTATGGGGCCTCCTCTGGGGTCTTGCACCCTTTGGTCAAGGTCATCGATGTCAGAGCCGAGCTCGGCACTCCGGGCCCCCGGGATAGCCTGTAAGCAATGCGGGACAGGTTGGGCCATCCCTCTCATTACTCCCATTCCAAAGGCGGTAGGGAACTGCATTAGCAACCTTTTGGTGGAGATGACCGTGTCCAGTTGGTTGAGCCCTGGACGGCCCAGGATAGCATTGTAAGGTGATGGAAGTCGAACGACGGTGAAGGTCATCATGACCGTGCTCTGCCGGTGTGGGGATCTGGCGGTAACAGGGAAAGTGATCTCCCCTTCGACCCCCACAGAATCTTCGGTGAAGCCCATAAGAGGGGTGTGCACTGGCTTTAGCCGATCATCAGATAAATTCATCTGGGAGAAGGCATCATAAAAAAGTACGTCGGTAGAGCTCCCACTATCCACCATAATACGATGTACAGGATGATTAGTAATGGTTATCTCGACCACCACTGCATTATTATTTACATTTTCATTTTCATTCCCCTTTTTAGAGGGGAGTACATTTTCCAGGTCTCCCATCTCCCGGGCTCTCTTCGACGTGCGCCATATCCCCCAAGAAATCATGCCCACAGGTTTCTCCGTAGGGCGGTTGTCAACTGCAGGGATGGGGGGAAGGGCCGCGAGTGGCTGGTCCTCCGTCGATGCCTCGCTCCTCATGAACTTTCTGAGATAGCCCCTCTTGATCAGCTCCTCAATCTCCCGCTTCACATTACGGTATTCCTCCGTGTCATGACCGTGGTCATGATGAAATTGGCAGTACTTCATCTTGTCGCGACTGTTTCTTGGGTTCTGAGGAGGAGGTAGGCGGAGGTAGCATTCGCCCTCGATCTCCATGAGGATCTTCATTCTCGGAGCAAGGAGAGGGATGAAGGTTCGCTCCGGAGCAGGACCATTCTTCGACTTCGAGCCCGGTCGGAAGTCTGCAGGAGATCCAAGCCTCCGGGTCCCAGGGACATCCTTTGGGGCAGGCTTCTTCGAAGGCTTCCCATCCAGCTCTCGCTTGGTACAGTCGGCCTCCTCAGCGCAGATGTACTTGTGGATGTGGAGGAGGAGCTCAGAATACGTCTTGGGGGGCTTCTTGTCCAGGGAATACGTCAGGCGGGAGGTCTTGAGCCATCGCTTTAACACCAGCATGGCGACAGGTTCGTCCAGGCTATAAATCTCTAGGACTGCAGTCTTGAAGCGGGTGACGTAGTCCCGTAGCGGCTCCTGGTCTTGCTGGCGGATAAAGAAGAGGCTATCCACCTCCCTTGGAACCTTCCGGCAAGCATCAAAGTGTGCCACAAACTTTTCTTCCAGCTGATGGAAGGAGCTGATAGACTCTGGCTCGAGGCAGGTGAACCAAACTCGAGCAGCCTTTCAGAGGATGGCTGGGAAGCAATGCATAGGAGAGCATCTGTCACCCCTTGGACCCTCATGAGAGCCTTATAGCTCTCCAGGTGGTCCAAGGAGTTGGTGGTCCCCTCGTAGGGATCCACCTGAGGCATGCGGAACTGATTCGGGATCAGTTCCTCTTGGATTTTCCAGGAGAAGGGTGGTTGGGCATTATAGCCCACTGGCTCGCTAGGGGAGCTCTGCATGTTGGCGAAGCGACGGGAGAACTCTGCTAACTTGCATTCATGCTCCTCCAAGCATCTCTTGGCCAGGAGCCTGATGGCCTCATCAGTGGAACCTTCCACCGAGGTCGCTGGAGAAGGAGGTGCCGACTGATCGCGACGAGGGGCCTTGCCCTGGTGGTGCCTGCTATGCCGAACTGCTTCAGGATCATCGGCCAGGGATCGACTCTCATGATCCGTCAACCCAGTGTGGTTTCTCTTCACGGGAGTCTGATGGCTCCCGCGGGGGTTGGTTGCTGCTCGCGGACGGGATGGCCTGCCTTGAATAGAACGCAGGCTTCTGCGGGGGTCCTTGGCTGGGGCTGAGTGGCCAGGGAGCGCTGTTGGTGCTGCAGCTGCCCTACAGCTGTAGTCAGCATCTGCAGCTGCTGGGCAATGGCTACGATAGGACCGTCCACCGAGGATAGCTGAGGAGGAGGAGGAGGAGTGGGAAGCTCTCTCTCCAGGCTGCGCGGGCTCGGAGGAGAGGGAACTTCTCCCGCCCGACTGGTGGAAGCTTCACATCCGCGTGTCACCACCATGCTCACGGTTGGGCTATTCTCTTGCTCACGCAGGGGTTACTGTCCTGTGCCCCCCTACCTGGCGCGCCAATCTGTTGCCGATTTTATCGCTGTGGCCTGTAGCTTATGAGCTGGCACCGGATTTTGGGATCCTTCACCTCGGGATCTCCAAGCCTCCGGACCTGCAAAACCAGGTCAGAGACCCGAGCCAGGGGTTCTGGCGGG
Source organism: Areca catechu (assembly GCA_021397845.1). NCBI lineage: Eukaryota > Viridiplantae > Streptophyta > Magnoliopsida > Arecales > Arecaceae > Areca > Areca catechu. The sequence goes on along the minus strand of CM038049.1, from coordinate 151,773,661 downwards.
GGCACTCCGATGGTCAAGTTAGCGAGCGGCAAGATGGAACAGATCCACTAAGACGGGTCTCCGTTGGCCTCTCGTGCTTAGAGGAGGTTTTTTATGAAAGAAGTGTGGGAACGAGAGGGATTGACACCTAGTTTACTGCACTGGACTCGTCGGGCTTGCATCTGGGAACTTCCAGGAACCTCAGAATCGTTATCCCTCTCTCCCGATGCTCTTCCCTCTTAGTGGCTTACCTTTTTGTCCGCTCTCCCTGTCCTCTTTATACTGTCGGACCACCTTTAGCTTTTGTTTCCTCTCTCCCTGGAGGCTTCCGGCGGTCTCTGGCTCCTTCTTTTTGTTCCCCCCTCTTCTTCGATCCTAGGAGTTAAGTAGTGAGCTTGCCTCGTCCGTCGTGCTATCACGAAAGGGGGAACCTGGCAGGATCTCGAGCCAAGCACGGGAGCTCTCATCTTGGAGCGTTGACTGTGGGCTTCCTGGGTTCCAGGCCCCTGACCGCAAGGATCCGATGCCTCGATTGCAGGGCCCTTCTTAACTGATGTAAACGAGGTTTCGCGCACCGTTGCAAGCCATACTGGGCACCATGTACGGGACGCGCCGCACGCCGACTCTAGCGACCTCGTGGCTCGTTCCTTAGACCTTCCGAGGCTTTGCAGAGTAGGGCTAACTTCGATCGAGGTGGACCCACCTTGGGGTGCCACCTGGCGAAGGAGTAGAGGCCTCCAGCTTTTGTCGAGATGGATCCCTCCTGGGCTGACACCTAGTGAAGTGGCAGAGGAAGGCTCGACTTTGATCGAGGTGGACCCATCGTAGGGTGCCACCTGGCGAAGGAGCAGGAGCGCCTGGCTTGACTTTAGCGAAGGTGGACCCATCGTGGGGCGCAACCTAGCAAGGGAGCAGAGGCCGCCAGCTTCGGCCGAGGTGGACCCCTCCTAGGTAGACACCTGGCAAAGTGGCAGAGGAAGGCTCGACTTCGATCGAGGTGTACCCATCATGGGGTGCCACCTGGCGGAGGAGCAGGAGCGCCTGGCTCAACTTCGACGAAGGTGGATATGTCTTGGGGTACCACCTGATGAGGGAGCAGAGGCTGCCAACTTTGGCCGAGGTGGACCCCTCCTGGGTGGACACCTGGTGAAGTGGCAGAGGAAGGCTCGACTTCGATCGAGGTGGACCCATATTAGGGTGCCACTTGGCGAAGGAGCAGGAGAGCCTGGCTCGACCTCAGTGGAGGTAGACCCATCTTGGGGCGCCACCTGGCGAGGGAGCAGAGGTCGCCAGCTTCGATCGAGGTGGAACCCTCCTAGGTGGACACCTGGCGAAGTGGCAGAGGAATACTCGACTTCGGTCGAGGTGGACCCATCTTGGGGTGCCACCTGGCGAAGGAGCAGGAGAGCCTGGCTTGACCTCGGCGGAGGTGGACCTGTCTTGGGGCGCCACCTAGCGAGGGAGTAGAGGTCGCCAGCTTCAACCGAGGTGGACCCCTCCTGAGTGGATACCTGGTGAAGTGGCAGAGGAAGGCTCGACTTCGGCCGAGGTCGACCCACCTTGGGGTGCCACCTGGCGAAGGAGCAGGAGAGCCTGGCTTGACCTCAGTGGAGGTGGACCCGTCTTGGGGCACCGCCTAGCGAGGGAGCAAAGCCCGGCAGCTTCGGTCGAGGTGGACCCATCCTGGGTGGACACTTGGCAAAGTGGCAGAGGAAGGCTCGACTTCGGTCGAGGTGGACCCATCTTGGGGTGCCACCTGGCGAAGGAGCAGGAGAGCCTGACTCGACCTCGATGGAGGTGGACCCATCTTGGGGCACCACCTGGCGAGAGAGCAGAGACCGCCAGTCTTCGACCGAGGTGGACCCTTCCTTGGTGGACACCTGGCGAAGTGGCAGAGGAAGGCTCGACTTCGACCGAGATGGACCCATCTTGGAGTGCCACCTAGCGAAGGAGCAGGAGTGCCTGTCTCGACCTCGACGGAGGTGGACCCGTCTTGGGGTGCCATCTGGCAAGGGAGCAGAGGCTGCCAGCTTCGACCGAGGTGGACCCCTCCTAGGTAGACACCTGGCGAAGTGGCAGAGGAAGGCTCGACTTCGACCGAGGTGGACCCATCTTGGGGTGCCACCTTGCGAAGAAGCAGGAGAGCCTGGCTCAACCTCGACGGAGGTGGACCCGTCTTGGGGCGCCACCTGGTGAGGGAGCAGAGGTCGCCAGTTTCGACCAAGGTGGACCCCTCCTGTGTGGACACCTGGCGAAGTGGTAGAGGAAGGGTCAACTTCGGTCGAGGTGGACCCATCTTGGGGTGCCACCTGGCGAAGGAGCAGGAAAGCCTAGCTTGACCTCGACGGAGGTGGACCCGTCTTGGGGCACCACTTGGCGAGGGAGCAGAGGCCGCCAGCTTCGACCGAGGTGGACCCTTCCTGGGTGGACACCTGACGAAGTGGCAGAGGAAGGCTCGACTTCAGCCGAGGTGGACCCATCTTGGGGTGCCACTTGGCGAAGGAGCAGGAGAGCCTCATCCCGGGTGATGACGATCGCAGGTCAAGCCACTCCGAGAGAATTTTGAATGAAAAACCCACGTGGCATCGCTGACACCCAGCTGGATCTGACATGTATTCCACATCAGCGGTGTTGCCATATCAATAATAAATAGAGAAAATATGTTTTCATGCAATAAAGTTTAGGTATCCTAGCAATCGAGTAACTAAATTTTTAAATATATTAATTTGGTCAATGAAATAGTCAAATTGAGCAATTTCAAGAAAACAGACAGATGAAGCTCAATGTCATTCGCCCTTTTTGTCACGAGACCCCACATGTACCCTAATCACTGATGACATGGCCAAATGGAAGTTAAAACTTGCTCACATGGTTTCTAATGTACCATGGATTTTATAAATAGCAAGGAATAGCTGGAAGCCCTCTTTTTTGCCCATCTTATCATTGTCCTTGTCTAGGGCTTGAAGGAGCAAGAAAGGGGAATGGACATGGAAAGGGAAAAGCAAAGGAAAAGCTATTTTTTGCAAATGTAAATCTAAAATTTTCTAATTTTTCCTTCTTTAATCTCTTCTAATCCATGGATATAGTCTTGTAGCTGTAGTTTGACCTCTTCATCAACAAGCAAGCTTTCACCTCCAATCCAATACTCCGCTCCATCTAAGAAGAACAATGTTTATCCAAAAAATGTAATTGCGATGTGTTTATTTAATAGTGGATATCATAGACTAAAGAAAATTCTGGTAGAAAGTTTGTAGGCTGTCATAACTGTCATATAAGCATGTTTTAATAACCAGATATCCTGTTTCTTAAATATTCATTATTTTTTATTAATCGGATGGTTTGATTATATAGGATGAGGAGTTATATTATGGATACTTCGAATGGATTGGCCCTCTTATGTATAATCAATTAATGGTGGTAATTGATGAATTACATGATTAAATTCAAATTTTAAGAAAAGAAAATAAAAATTTATGGACTTCTGCTAATTAAACAAGGCTTGTCGTAGCTGAGAATAAAATAAATAGGCTTTATGAACTTGAGGTGCAGCTAATTAAAAAGTTGCATAAACAAAAGGCATGGCTTGAGAGATTTAGAAAAAATATGGCGCTTTACATTATTTATATCAGTAGCTATATTTTTATGGGTGATAAATATCTAACGGTATAATTTATAAAATTATAAATATGCAAGGGTAGTTGTCAATTAGGTTTTTCATGTTTTTGTTTTGTTTAAAATGTTTGTTATGATGCCATATTAACCGAATTAATGGAAGACGAGGCATTTTGATCCATTTAGATTACGTACCTTGCAACTTTGAGAAAAATGAAATTCGTCAGATATAGGCTAACCAGATAATCATAGATGCCAACAATTCTCTTATGTGAGCTAGATGAGACTAATTCAGACCTATGTAGATATGATATTCTTTGTATGAATAGAAGCATTCATGAAAAAGTAAAAAATAAAAGTAAATGGTAATAGTGTTATAAAGATCTATTAAGATCTCTAATCTTTAGCTTGTGCATATTTATTTATAGTTTTGTGAGATGTAATCTTCGGTCTATTGAGATCTGTAATCTATTGAGATCTATAATCTTAAGAACCAAAATTTATCTATATATAGATCTATATATAAATATATTGGTGATAGGTTTCTACTCTGTATACCACAGTCAACTTGCAATTTTACTTACTAGTACTAGTATACATTTTGCTCTTGAAAATGATATTCTTATGATAGTAGAATGGATAGCATGGATTTCTGGTTATTTTGTTTATCAAGGTGCTAATTGACGGTGTCCTATTCTTGGTGGTCTTTGATGTAATCGAGTCATTTCTTCACGTCATTTCATCATTTTAGATAGTTCATTTAATAGAAAACCATAAGTGAACAATATAGGAATTAGACAATGCAGCGATCTATAGTTACATTGATTCAACATTGCAAAATATATTATAAGCCAAAAAGAAGCATGCTCATCACATAATTGAAGAACCTTCTTTAGAGTCAAATGGCCTGCCATTAATGCCATAAATAGTTAACATTAAATAATTTTCTAATCATTGTCATTGAGAACCAACTTATCTTTGTATGGTCTCAAATAGCATAAAAGTAGTATGATGCTCATCAATAGAAAATAGTACCTATAATCATAACTAGCCCTATAAATATATTCTACATTTGAAAACCCAAAACATGTTGTATGATATACAAAGTTTATCGTAGGATAATTCAAGTACTCAAGGGTCGATAATTGATAAGCAGAACAATAAAAATTATAAAACTTTTATGGCAAAATCTTATACAAAATAATGACCACTAAATAGAAATAACCCAAAGCACCATACATCAATAGAGATATAATTAAGTATTTTAACATTTACTACAGTTGAACTTTTGGTTTAAGAGCCTTTTGGCACCGGATCCGCTAGTCAATGCACCAAATATTTGATGTCTCAAAAGTTTTTAGTCATAACCAAGGAGTATAAAAGATCTTGGAGAGGTAACTTACAAATGTTGGCACATACAGATTTAAACAAGAGGTTTTCATAGCTAGGTTTGCCTGAATATAGTTTAATTAATTGAACATTCATCAAGCTAAAACACTTCCAAATTAACAACAAAAACAAGAACAACTATTAACATTCTTAGAATTAATACAACAATTTTTCTAGGCTCCATCCAGAACTTATCTATATATCCAACACTTATAACATGCATCCAACACTAACAATTTTTAGGAATTCCATGATCAGCAAACATACAAAGTTAACAAAACATTCAACCAAGACCCAAAAAATAGGAGAGAGTTCATCATTGCTATGATGTTTAGTTTGACTGATTGGAAGTACTTGACTCCATCCTTGATGTCTAACTACTGATAACTGTTTTGCTTTGCCTATTTCTCCCTATGGTAGTATCCCTTGTGTTGCAGTCCCTTGAAGTACAATATTTGTTAGAGTCTTATAAAGCAAAATGCAAAGAGATTTGGCTGTTGATTAATTAAAATAATACCAAATTCATCATAGCCTTTGTCTCACATGTGTCATGATATTAGGTATAGAATTCACATTCATCTTGCACCTCTTAGTCATATAAAAAATTTTACTTTGATCTGAAACATATATCCCATAACTAATAGGGATAGTTGAGGCCTATATTACATATTTAATATTTTTTGTTAGCATGTTTTAAAGGTATTTTCAAAATGAAATTAATCAATCAATCCATTATCTTCGCTTTTTACTTCTTTTTTGATGATCATTTGCTACTGATTTTTGCTTAACACTGCTACCCTGCACCAAAAATTTGAAAGAAGTTTTCGAGGCAAGAAGTCAATTAGATAGTATATACTGTACTCTAATAAAGTAAATATGTCCAAACATATTTAGCTGCATTGTCTCTTGAGAGCTGTGGACTAATGCACTACCTCTTTTATTACCTGTAGCTTGTCTCTTCCTTCCTTGGCTACTGGTAGAGCTACAGATAGATCCTTATATGTTCTTTTATTATGTCCAACCATATGACACTTGAAGCAAGTCACTGTTCCCCCTTCTTAAATAGCCTATATGGATTCTTAGACTCTTCTAAGTCTCTTCTTCTTTACTTTTTTGGTTTACCAAGGGGTCTTCTAAGTATTGGTGATTCTAGTAGTTCATACCCAGACTTTGCCCATAGTTTTGGTCCATTGACTAGGTCTATGGCATAGTCGTATATCTTCTCATAAGTTTCAATTTTAAACCAATGAGCTACATAATCTTCTATAGTTTGTCTATTAAACCATATCACTGTCACTGCATAGGGGCATGGGATTCCACTAAGCTGCAATGCCCTACAGTTGTACATTCCTTCTTCAGGATCAACAATCTAACTATTATTCCCATGCCTCATTTCATAACTACTCTTTTCATAATAAATTAAAAGTATAATGTCTGCCATCAACCTTGTATTTCTTTACCATTACTTGGAGAATAGGACATATAGAACCACTAAAATTTTTTAGCTCCTTTTCTATCTTAACCTGATCATCATAAGGATGCTAATCTCTTCTAGTATTATGATAATGGGCCTATTTCTGCTCTTCAAAATATCTGAATTAAAATACTTTGTTTTGTTATTTTGCACATCACTACAAGCTCTCTCTGTAAAAAAAGCTCTAGCCCAAGTCTGAAGATGAGCATCCCTGTTATTTATAACATCCGTATAAGCCTCTTCACTTATATTTTTTAAGTTGTTCAGTATAGCCTTATGCTCTTGTAATTGTAAACAAGTATCACCTCTCATAGTGCATTTTTAAGAACCTTACCTCTATACTTTTTTTAAAAAAAATTATTTTGTATATATCTCGTACAAAACCTATGCTCAAACCCTTTCAAAAGAGATTGAAAGTAAAGAACCAGACCTTGCATTGCAAGATGATAATAAGAACATGCTAAAAATATTGTATAATTGTAATAAGAAATGATATTAAAAAAATGAAAGAAATATGAAAATTACTTTTTGTTGGCCTCGCATAAAACTCTAACATTTCTCTTGTACAAAGCCAATATCCATCTAAAGTAGATTTAGAAACCATTTTCAGGACTCTTGTTTTTGCCTTTACTACTGCCAAAGCTATAAGAAACATTCCCTTATTAGCATCTCTCTCAACTTTTGCCAGCAAATATCCTTAGCAAACTAATTTAAGGAAACAACCATCTAAATAAATTATAGGCCTACAACCAATAAGAAATCACTTCTTATATACATCAAAGCATACATAAAATCTTTGAAAAATAAGCTTTACCTTAACTTGTGTCTCTAAACATAAATAATAACTGTACTATTAGGGTTTGACCTTTTCAATTCATGGGCATAGTTATATAGTCTTGCATACTGCACCTTATAAGATCCTTAAATTTTTTTAAGTGCCATCTTTTTTGCCCTATGATACTGATATATTAAAATATTGACAACCAGGTTCTTAAGAACATCTTCTTATAACTCCTTGACTTTAAAATTATGATTACTTCTAAACTTATCTAGGTAATTCTAGCAAGCCATGATAACTTTATCTAATAATTTTTATAGCTTCTATTGTATTTATATTCAAGATAATAATATACTTAACTTGGAATGACTTTTCTATACTCATCCAAGAGGCATATATTCTTCATAGGCAGCCATTAGCACACAGAACATCAATGTAATAACTAGCATTCCTTTTAAACTTAATATTATATCCATTCAATATCACGTATATCCTTGCAATATCCTTAAACTCCCTATGATTATCAAATTTCATTTCATTTGAGAATTTTGGGTCCTTCAAATTCGTCTTAACATTAAACTCTTCAAAGTATTGATCATTTTTGTTTATACCATCCCCATCACCATTAGAATCAGAATAATCAAACTAAGACATTTTTCTTCATCAACATCCTTCAAGAGTCGATTGGATGAACCTAAATCTTTAAAAATATGCATTTCTACCTCATCATTACTTTCAAAATCAGTTGTATCACCTACTTTCTCTATATAAATATCTACAAAATCACTATCATAGTCATCATTAGTATCACCATCAGTATCACAATCATTATTACTATCATTATGAACACTAGTCTGAGCATCATTTTCAGTGCTATCTGCAACATTATCAGCATTTTTATCAATATTGTTGGTAACAGTATCAATAAAATTCAGAGTAGCATCATCCATATCATCATTTCAGGTATAACTAATTGATATTCAACATAATGATGTATTGTATCTCCATTGTTGACTTGATTAAATATCTCAAAAACTTGTTAGTCACAGTATAAAAGTCTAAGACTATGCTTGAAATCCCTCATTTAATTTATCAATGATATAAGTATAACCCATGGTGCACTTTATCTATATTATGGTAACCGAACTCATTTAACTTATTAATAATACTAATGTATGATACTTTATCTACATCAATATTATCTACCTCTACCACTGATCTACCAACATAATCAAATATAGGATAGTTGACAAATGACCCACCATGATGAATAATAACTATAACTACATCTATGCTGTAAATCATTTAAAATATATATATAATCATTCAGCAATTGATATAATTATATAAAAAAGATAGAGAAGTAATTGAGCACCTCTCTGTGCACATAATAAATAAAGTATTGAATTGAGTTAATCAACGAAATTAGATTTGTTTAGATTTCAATTCAAAAAAGAGATGTTGTGCTAAGTACATGAATGAAATAGAAATGCTTGAATGGTGCCTAGTGGAAGGTAACAGAGTTAACCATTCAAAAAAGTTTATGAATAATTTTGTCGGATTAAAAACATAGAAGTTCTTAATCTAGATAATTTCATTTAAGAAGAAGGATAAGATAAAGTTAACAATCAAGCTTTATTTCTTCCTTTATTTTTTTATTTTTTTCATAAAATTATTTGATAATTATAGGACCATCAACTAAATGGCAAATAATTTTAGTGGTTGAAAGATGGGTACATGGATGACATAATCTTGAACAATAGATAGTGCAATGTAAAACTATGAAAATTTTATGCACTTCTTTGAACAAAGAATTTTTTTTTAATTAAATAAATTTAGAATTTTCTTGTGATGATTATATGGATTGTAACATGAGAGTCCTCCAATCTGATATTACCCGACCTCAAAACAATTAACTATGAAATGCTTATTGATGAGTATATTAGAGTGGATAAATAACTTAATTATTCAAAATTAATTTTAAAATAAATATTTATTATTAGATGCTTGCTGGAAATAAAAACAAGGAAAAAAATATGTTTTTGTAGAATCAAAGTCAAATAAAGAAATGAAAATTCATGATGCATGGCACTAGATTGGATGCCATTTAACTATATAAAATAAATAGAAAAAATAGTAGGAGTAATTGTTATACATTTAATCATAAAGAATAGATGGTAGGAATCTATTTAACTATAAAGAACAAACAATAGGGATCATTGTTGGTATTTAATGGACACAAACAGACATTAAGTGCCCTAATGCGAGTGGAAGCAGACAAAAGATGATATTAAGGATCCACTATTCTAATAACTAAAGATATATACCAGGAGACCACTCGCAAATCACATAGAGAAATAACTATTCCTAAATAATATATACAATCCTACAAACAAATATCCATGCAATCTTCCTAATGCCCTTATTAAAAAAATCTATATTTTTTAATCCATACCACCCAACTTGTAAAAGAATCTTCGATTTGGATTTTTTATATGTTTCTTTCCATGCAACGATGGTTGAATTTTAAAAGAAAACAAAAATATTACTGTTTTTACTGGCAAAGAATCAAACTTATCTGATCAAGATGAGATTAGCACCATAAAGAAAAAAAAGATCTTCGAATATAAACGATGAGGGATCGAAGATTTTAAATGAAAGTCATCGAATGTAAGGTAAGTTTTTAACCTCCATTTAGCCACTTCATCAATAATTAGAATGCACGTGAGATCACATGATAAAATGAACAAATGATGTTAATTTTGTCTATCTATTTTTCTGAAATTAATCATTTTGGTCATGTTATTAACCAAATTGACAAGTTAAAAATTCAACCACTTGATTACTAGTATATCCAAACTTTACTGTACAAAAACATATTTTTCTAATAAATATATAAATTATAGATTATCAATATACAAAAGTAATACTATAAGATAATATTATTATGATATTATCCTATAATAATAATAATAATAATATCACATTCATATATTACGATAACATTATGCTATATAATAATATTTAATACGTAATAACAATAATTATAATACTTTATATCAAAATATTATATTATAATTATTAAATAATAATTATAATACAAATGTATCATATCATATTGTATTATAATAATATAACAATATACTACATTATCATACTATATTATACAATAGTATATTATATGACATTATAATATATTATATTGTATTATAGTACACAATAATATATCATAATAATATTTTGCCAATACCATCATACAATTATTAACATATTATAAATCTTTTATTATTTTTATAGATATTAAAATTTTATAATAGTTTGCCAAATATATTACTAAATAGCTAATATGATGGGGACATCAGAGGCTCCAGACTTTGGCAGAGGCATTTCAACCCTCTGTGGTTATCAAATTAGAGTTTAGGATGTGAGTCCAAGTTTTGTTCAATTTGTAATTAGGGTTTAGTCAATTTGAGTGAGTTCATTTGAGTTTTATGAGTAAGTCCATTAGAGTCCTGTCCATACTTGAGTCCTGTATTTAGAATGCCAAGTCAGTTGAGTCTGGTCAAGTTTTTAGTCCTGTAAGTTTTGAAGTTTATTAGTCAAGTCAGCTCATGTTAAGCTAGTCATTTTCTGAGCCCTCTAAATTTTATAGTGAGTCCAGTCAAATTTTGCAAGTAGAAGATTCAAGATAATCGAAGATCCAGCCAGCTTAAAGTCATGGAGTCATACTTAAAGACCATGGAAGATCCAGCAAGAGAATTTGAAGGCCTTGGAACCCTGGACCGCAGCCTGGAGCATATTAGGCCACCCAAGGCCCATGAGGAGCATCAAGAGGGGCGCCAACCCTTATGGTCACTTCCCTTGGTCGGCCTCCCTTAGAGTCACCCCTTTTTGGTCCCTTGGTCGGCCTCCCTTAGAGTCACCCCTTTTTGGCCGACCAAGAGAAGGAGAGTGAGAGAGAGAGGCTCGGTCAAAAGTGGAGAGCCCTAGTCTATGTCTTTGTATGGGTTTAAGACTAATGTAATTTCTCATGAATACCTTTACTTGAGCACTAAGTTTGTAAGCCTATTTAAAGGCCTCCCCTCCTCATGTAATTTCAGAATATTGATAAATTAAATTTAAGTTTTCTCTCTTTGCTGTATGCCCTTGCTGTGTGCGTGCTATGTGCGAGCTGTGTACGAGCTCTTCTTGTTCCTGTGCCCTGCCTCCATCTACAACATCAAAATCCTAGCTGCCCCTTCCTTCCAACCCTTGGTTGCCATCATCCAAGAGCCTTTCTTTACCTTCTTTCAATTATTCAGTCTTCATACTCTTAATTTTCTAACATCAGATGGTGATTTATAGGTCCCTCAGTTCCTACAAGTCTGAGGATACCTTCTGATCAACCGTCAGATCACGGAGCAGAAAGTCATGAATCCGCAAGGTTAGAAGCTTGTTCTTCCAGGCCGTATCCGGGAGCATGAGCGATCTCTTCATGGAACGATCTTCAGCATGCACTTCTACCATTGCCAGGTATACCCCCTTGATTCATCTGTAGTGGTATTGTAGGAAAGCTAGCCTGACCGGGTTTCTCAACCTTAGCGATACTGCTTATCTATTACTTTAGGGTTTATTTCTGCATGCATGACTTCTAGAATTTTCATAGAATTCTATACTTTGAATCTTGGCTTGAAATTCGGGATCTAAAACCTTAACTTCATGCTTAATCACGGAAAAATATTTTGCATGCATATTTTATCCCGCATCAGTTGGTATCATTTGAGTCGACCCATTCTATTTGGGCTCCAGGTCTAGGTACCCGTAGTCTATTTGTTTGAGTCTTGCATGTGCACTAGATCAGGAGCTTCATATCATCCACCACCTCCACAACCGGCTAAACCCATGGAATCCCACCTTGATGCTGTCCTAAAGGCCTTGAATGACCAGATGGCCCGATTGAACACCCGATTGACCAAATGGATAATCAGATGACCCAATCGAATGCCCAATTGACTCATAGATTTGACCAAGTAGATGTTCGGCTAGGAACCCTAGAGGAGACACATAGGTCCCATTCTGAACCAAATCTTGAGTCACCTCCCCATCATTAGAGAACCCCACGTCGAGATCCTAACTATGAGGCTGACCTTAGGAGAAACCCAAACCCTAATCCATACTTTGAGGTTGAACCTAGGAGAGCCCATCGTCATGACCCAGTTCTAGCGGTTCACCCAAGGAGACCCAATCAGGATTTCATAGACCAGGAAGACAGGGCCTATAGAAATATTAGATTTGATGCACCCACTTTTGATGGCTATCTTGACCCAAAGGTTTATATAGATTGGGAGGGAGAAGTTGACCGGTATTTTGAGTGGTACGATATGTCTGAGGAACATAAGTTTAGGTTTGCCAAGCTTAAGCTAGTCCACTAGGCCAGGTTATATTGGGCTACTATTGAAAGAACACTTAGGCTAGGAGGCCATGAACCCATAGTCACTTAGAGGGCTATGAAGGCCAAGCTTATACGGAAATACGTTCCATCCTCATATCACCAGGGTTTGTTAGATCAGTGGCAAAGATTGAGTCAGGGTAGCAAGAGTGTAGATGGGTACATCACGAAATTTGATGAGTATTCCATGCGATGTGACTTAGATGAAGATGAAGATGTTGTCCTGTCTAGGTTTAGGGCTGGCCTTAGAAATGACATTAAGAGGGAGCTTTACCTAAGAGAGGTCAGAGACATAGAGCAGGCCTACCATATTGCTAGGAACGTTGAGCATTTTCTGAAAGGGCCCATCTTTCGTAAACATGAGCCCATTAGAAACCCTAGCCCATACTTAGGATCTAGTCAAGCCTATCCTAGTCGACCTGACCCAAATCGACCCAACCTGAGTCGGCCCAGTCTAAGTCGCCTTGAACCGAGTTGACCTCAACCTAGTATGTCCATGACCCATAGAGAAGATAAAGGCAAAGTTGTAGAGGGTCAGAGGGAACTCATCTCCCAGAAGGTGTGCTATAGATGCCGTAAATTAGGTCACTTTGCTAGCCAGTGCCCTACACATAGGTGAGCTAGGGAGGATGAGCCTGAGTTCATAGTTGAGCCTGAGGGAGAAGTTTATGAAGCTGATGAACAATTGATAAATGAGTATGAGGGAGAGGAGGAAGTACCTGAGTTTGAAAACCTGTTAGGAGTGGTTAGGTGCATCTTGACCCAAACCCAAATTAAGGAAGACCGGCGTATGACCAACATCCTACAAACCTTTGTTAAGATAGGAGGTAAGGTGTTCAAGATCATAATAGATAATAGGAGTTGTGTCAATACCATCTCTGCTAGTACAATAAAATCTTTATGATTGACCCCAGTTCCCCATCCTAGCCCCTATAAGGTTTCTTAGGTAGATTCCACATCCATCCCAATAAAATCTAGATGCCAAATCCTGATCAAATTGCAAACATATGAGGAGAAGATTTGGTGTGATGTCCTTCCCATGGGAGTTAGTAGTATTATCCTAGGTCGACCATGGCTTTATGATCATGATGCAATCTTGTTTGGTCGAACCAATACCTGTACATTTAATTACCATGGGGAGAAGTTTATGATCCACCCGACTCAACCTAAAGACCCATTTAGGGGAGCTTCTAGTAGCCTTAAGGAGAAGAAAACCAGAGTTAATTTAATTAAGGCTAAGGAATTAGAGAAAGAAACCCCTGAGCCCATTGATTTTGAAGAGTTGAGTCCAGTATAAGAGAAGCTAGAGAGTGAACCCCTTGAGGAATCAAAGGAAAAGGATCCTGAACCCACTGCAAAAAATTTGAAAAGAAGTGACTGAGATAGGATCAAACATAATAGAGAGTTCAAGAGAGTTGTCCATAGAGGAGGTCCAGGAACAAGTTTCTAAGGAACAACCCTAGGAGGTAGACATTAGTTTAGGAGACTTTCTTTCCAAAGATCTTGATGACCTTCCAACTAGTGCTATGCCTGATAAGTCCATAAACCCAGTTCAACTATCCACACCTACACTAAACACCACACAACATATGCATCAAGATATTAGCCATAAGAGTAATTTAAGTAATGAAATATCTAACAAATTGGCTAATTCCCGAATAAGAGCCAATGGATTCAATGTAGGGAATTCTATCTTGGTTAGGCTTAGGCCTAAAAAGAAGTTTCATGCTCGCAGAGCTGGATCCTTAAAAGTGATAGAGAAGGTAGGACCCCATGTGCACAATTTGCCCTTGGAGTTTGGTTTTAGCTCTATCTTCAATACTACATACCTGATTGAGTCTAGGAAACCGGCAGCGATTCCTAGTGAGGCCTTTGAACCTACCCCATCCATTGAGAGTGAGCCTAACCGTGAGTGTTCACCTATAATTTGGCCTAAGAGAGAAATACGGATCGAGCGTGTCCTGGATGATTGAGCTTCCATGACCTGGGATAGCAATTTTCAACGCCATCTAGTCCATTGGCAAGGTCTACCAAGGCCCGACGCTTCGTGGGATACTCGAGAGGACTTACTGCGCCTCCACTCAGACCTTCTTGAGAGGCACCAGGTCCAGTGTGATCCTTACTCGATGGGATCGAGTTTCTCCCACCCCGGGAGAATTGATGGGGACATCAGAGGCCCCAGACTTTGGCAAAGGCATTTCAACCCTCCGTGGTTATCAAATTAGAGTTTAGGATATGAGTTCAAGTTTTGTTAAATTTGTAATTATGATTTAGTCAATTTAAATGAGTTCATTTGAGTTTTGTGAGTAAGTCTATTAGAGTCCTGTCCACACTTGAGTCCTATATTTAGAATGCCAAGTCAGTTGAGTCAGGTCAAGTTTTTAATTCTGTAAGTTTTGAAGTTTATCAGTTAAGCCAACTCATGTTGAGTTAGTCATTTTCTGAATCCTGTAAATTTTATATTGAGTCCAATCAAATTTTGCAAGTAGAAGACTCAAGATAATCGAAGATCCAGTCAGCTTAAAATCATGGAACCACACTTAAAAATCATGGAAGACCTAGCAAGAGAATTTGAAGGCCTTAGCACCCTGGACCTCAACCTGAAGTATGCTAGGCCGCCCAATGCCCATGAGGAGCATCAAGAGGGGCGTCAACCCTTATGGTCACCCCCCTTGGTCGGCCTTCCTTAAAGTCACCCCTCTTTGGCCGACCAAGAGGAGAGAGAGAGAGGCTCAGTCAAAAGTAGAGAGCCCTAATCTATATCTTTGTATAGGTTTAGGACTAATGTAATTTCTTATGAATATCTTTATTTGAGCCCCAAATTTGCAAGCCTATTTAAAAGCCCCCCCTCATGTAATTTTATAATATTGATAAATTAAATTTGAGTTTTCTCATTTTGCTGTGTACGAGTTCTTCTTGTTCTTGTGCCATGCCTCCATCTACAACATTAAAACCCTAGCCGCCCCTTCCTTCCAACCCATCTTTCTTTTTCCTTCTTTCAATTATTCAATCTTCATACTCTTAATTTTTTAATCTCGGATGATGATTTGTAGGTCCCTCTGTTCCCACCCATGAGTCTGAGGATACCTTCTGATCAGCTATCGGATCATCAAGCAAAAAGCTGCGAATCAGTAGGACCAAAAACTTGTTCTTTCATGCCGCATCCAGGAACGCGAACAATCTCTTCATGAAACGATCTTCAACGAGCGCTTCTACCGTTGCCAGATACATCCTCTTGATTCATCAGTAGGGATATTGTAGGAAAGCTAGTCTGACTAGGATTTCTCAACCTTGACGATCCAGATTATCTATTACTTTAGGATTTATTTCTGTATACATGAATTGCAGAATATAATTCTTTATTTTGAATCTTAATTTAAAATTCGAGATCTAAAACCTTAACTTTATATTTAATCATGAAAAAATACTTTATATAAATCATCCCGTATCATAATAGTTTTTTATCAAAAACTCCACTTTCAAAAAGCTCAAAAAACAACAGCAATCCAAGGGCCTAAGTCAACCAAAGGTAGATGAGCCTCAACCAATCAAAACCATCACAAAAGCAGCAGATACAATGCTTACCATTGACAATTAACAAAACAAATGATAAAAGAAAGATGGGGCCCACAGCATAGAACAGAACCCAATGTTTTTCTTCTTGGGCATTGCAGTTTTCAATCTCTAGCCTGTTTCAACATCTTTACTCCAGAAAACATTTGACAAAAACTGTGTAAAAACTTAGTAATATATGTTACAATTGGTATCACATCCCACATATACTATACAGGGGCATCAACCTGTCCTCTTTTTCACCAAAAATAAAAACCTTCCCTCCTTTTTCTCATTAAATTGTCCTACATAACAAAATAGATAAATGGCAACTATAGGAATTGCTACCATTATAAGATATAATTGGCATATGGGTATACTAACTCTAGATCTAAAACATCATCCAACAAATAAATGAGAATAGAGATGCATTAAATCAGCAAGCTATATTATCAACTCTAGCTAGAATATTAGAATTTATTCGTATGCAGACAAATTTTCAGGTTACATAAATTGTGAATGCATGTTATTTTTTTATTTGGATGCTAATTCCAGAAGAATAGACTCATTTCATCGATGTAAGGATAAAATAACTATTAAATAAACAAAAGTTAAAATAGTCTCAAAGCAAAAAGTATAATTTATTCAATATGTACAATTTTCTTAGAGTTTGGTTCATGGTAAATGCATCATTCAATTGACTATACAGTCCCCAGGATTTCCAGATGAATCTCCATTCTCATCGGAAGAACTATTTCCATCTGTCAAATGCATTATAAGATCCACCAGGTCAGCATTACCTGGCCAGTCTTCACTGCTATGTCTCGAGTTAGATCGTCGCCTCTGCATTGTCAACACCTGTGCTAACACATCTTCTGGAAATGAAAGCCGGTAAAATCTGTTTCTTCTCTTATGCCGCTTTAACTGGTAATGCCGCAGGAGCCGTCAATGCCATCATCACAAATGTCACCAACATTTCCATCATCATGATCATCAAGGTCATCATCATAACAAGCAGGACCAACATCATCGTCATAATAACCATCAACATAGAAATCATCATCATTACATAAATGTCATAGCATCAAGTGTAAAGAAATCAATTTGAACAGCCATCAATACCTTTGTCACACATAGAACAGCAGAGAAATTGGCACTTCCTCTGCTGCCCCATCTAGCCTTGAAAATCAAATCAATTTTTCCAGTAGGGAGGGGGAGAATTTCAGCTAGAAAATCTAATATAGGGCTCAAATGCTTAAACTTTACTTTGAGAATGATCGGATACGTGATGCACTAAGTAGTTCATGGTAATGGATGGCTGGTCAGATGAAGGTGCGAAAAAACAAGTTTACACACTAATAGACATTGCCAAATTCAGAAACAGTGGCCGAAATGAAAATATAAACACCCGGACATTGATCTACAAGATCTGAATCCTACAAGCATCTTGGAATTTCTACAACCAGAAAAGCACATTCGCTGGAGACAATATGAATAGCAGCAAAATAAGTTGATTATATACAATTAATTATTCTAAAAATACATTCGGTACTTTTCCATGTATGTCCTTTAAAAAGTGTTCATTTGATAATTTACCTCTCAAAAGAGCAACACAAATATACCCCTTCAATTTCAAAAAGTCTAAAACTCATATACATACTCCAAAAATATGAAACCTGCATGTTTCCCTCTCAAAATTTACAACTCACATAACCCTTCTAAAAATTTGAAACTTGCATACAAGCCCCTGCAGTTTGCTTAAATCCCCCAAATGACAAGCCCCTGCAGTTTGCTTAAATCCCCCAAATGATAAGTAACAACATTATTTTCCTCAAAAAAAAAAGAAAAAAGAAACAATATGATTCATTTTTCTTTTTTCGGGGGAGGGGGGGGGGGGGGACTGTTTACATGTCCCTGAAAGTATGAAAAGTACAAATGTATAATTGGTTTAAATTTGATGCATTCTCCTCAAAAAGTTTTCAAAATTTAAGAATAACGACAGGAAAACAGTTAATGTCCAAGTTAACTTTAACCTAGACAAACTAAGAGTAGAATGAAGTGACCGCAACATGATTGAGTACACATGTAAATTTTGTACTTTTAGAAGGGGCATAAGTGCACATTTGATATTTTGAAGGGTAAATAAGAAACTGTAGACAAAAATCCTGAAAATACAAACATCAAAAGAAGATAATTGATACCAATTATACTAAAAAAGAACCAATAGTGAAATAGAAAAAAGCAACTGAAATGCAAGCAGAAAGCAGCAGAATACATACCTCATCCATGTTTACTGGCGGGGCTGGTTCCAGGGCATTGGGAGTCCAAATCTTAACATCATGCTCAATGCCACTACTCGCAATAACGGTGGCATATGGATGAGGTTCAATACAATTCACCACATCCTTGTCTCCTTCCATGACACGCAGCAATTCCCCATCTCTCTTCCTCCAAATGAAGATTCGGCCACAGTCTGATCCACTAGTGACGTACTCACAGTTGGGACCAAAAAAGCTCACACCCTTCACTGTCTGAGAGTTACGGTGTCCCTTGTATACTTGAGGTTGAGGGAGATTTGCATCAGCAAGGGATGATGATGAAAATGATTTGGACCCATCTCCGGTCTCAGTGTCCTTGGTGGTAGATTTTGGGGATTTAGAGACTGGGTTGGGTCCCAAACCTTGATCTCTAGTGAAAAGATAAATCAGCTCATCATTGTATGAGGTCAGCAGCTCACTCTGGTCTGAAAATGCCAAACCGGTTATTCCAACATGTCCATCACCAATAAGATGTGGTGGGCAGAAACAATCGGTTGGATAACCACAATCAGTTGATCCATCCCATTTGTACTTGCGGATGTCATAAAGTCGAGCATATTCATCTGTTCCTGCAATTGCAAAAAAATTGGGGTTCCTTTGATCTATTGCAATAGCATTTAGTTGAACACTTGGTTGAAACTCTGATCTATCCGGAAAAGATTTGCATGTAAATAGCTGTGTAGCAGATTTTGTTCTCAAATCAAACTGCATAAATGGTGACTTTGTTAGGCTTATGTAAAGGTGACTCATGCTTACAAAGGAACTGGAGAAAATGTAGAGCTTATAAAGAACTCACATGTTGAACTAGGCCATCCTCACCACAGGAATAAAATATGTAAGGGCTTCCAGGCTCAATAGCTAACTTATGAGCCCGAAATTCATGTTGGGCTAGCAATGAAGTCAACACCTTTCCACCTTCACGTATCTCAGCATGTCTCACCTAGTGATATGAAGGAAATATATGCATTCCTCGCATGCTCACAATACATAACAGCCAAGGTTAAAGGAATGGAGGGAGAAAGGGAATAGCACGTACCTCCCCATCTGCAGCACAGGTAACAATGATTCGATCCTCCATGTATGGCATGAATTTTGCTTGAAAAACATTGTTTGAATGGCCTGAGTGGAAGGACAATTTAACAAGACCAGCATCCCAACTCCACAAAATTACCATTCTGTCATCAGAACCAGACACAAGAATATCGCCATCTGCATTGAAGCTAACAGTATTCACACAGCCTCTATGTTTCTCCAGTTTTTTATGGATTCCAAAGCGCAGAATAAGGTCCTGTTAAAAAAATATATAAGATAAAATTATGTATAGAACACAAGATTCAAGAAAGGAGAATATCCTAGGTAGCCCCAATTATACATGTTAACAAGGTGGTCATTCAAACAAGGGAAACATGAAGTCATCATATGTACCACCTTATATATAAAACCAAATCAGAAAAATGACTATGCATAGAAATATTTTAGATTCATCAAGGATTTAGAGAAGAAATTTGGGGAAAGGTGCATATCATGCAAAATTTTAGGACCCTCAATGATAACTAAATCAAGAAATCCATCCAAGAATATTCCCAAATGTGATAAATGCATGAATCAAAAGCAAAAAGAAAATTAATTGGTATTTTACGTCTTTAGAAGTTCCAGAAGGACATATAAATCTGTTCTTTCCCCACACCTGATGTGATGAGGCCTGCAATCGTCTTAGCACCTTCTTGATCAAAGAGAGAAGTTGAAGGGAAGCTGAGGCTCCCAGGTAGTCCCTCAGCACAAGAAAATTAATTTAGATTTTCAATATAGAAAGTTTAATCAATAATTTAGATAATCCGTTAGAGTGTGGAACTGATTCCTTGAGATAGGATCCAGGATGCATATTCAGCACCTGGTCCATCCTTCCCCCTACACCACCCTCAGCCTACACATGCCTGTGCATATTGTACCGAAAGAAAATGAATTTTATATGGTATGCAGTGCCATACTCCTTTGTTGACCGGTCAGGAGTTGCATTCTGGCAGCCAATCCAATTGATGATAGAATACTTAATTGCAAGACTCTAGAGTAGGAAGCAAGTGCACATATGGATACAGGTAAGTGGATATTTTAGAAAAACTTAAAGCATTCACAAAGTAGGAGAGGCTTCGAGATTCTAGGAGATTCCAAAGTGGGCATGTTACCCTAGTTAAAAGATTTCAGCTACAAAGAAAGATTATATAGGAAACTGTGGCCCTGCGCATATAGATGTAATCCAGCAATTTATCCAACCATGAACTGCTTGCCATATAAATCACTTAAAAGGCAAGTGGAGTTCCCCTGCCAATTTTACAGAGAAGATTCCTTATTTTTAAGCTAGCAAGTGCTAACGAATAAGCATATCTAATCAAAAAAAAAGGTTGTCCTCAATATATTTGCATCTTCCCTAATCATAGTCATGCAAAATCATCACTGACATCACAAACTCCTTCCCTATATCATAGCAGATCTGTCCACTCTAAGTATCATGATGCTCTTGGCAGCTCCCACAGGCAGAGGCAGATCCCTAGGTTGTAACTTGTAAAGGGGCTATGACAACTAAAACTTGGACAACCAAAATTATCTGACAATTTTCAATTTATCTGCTGCAGCATTTTATCACAGACAGAGTTGGATAGCTTTCTGCCAAGCAAGCCTATGTTATTCTCACTTTTGTTTCTGCCACAGAAAAAGGACATCTTCTGGCAATGGGTTAGACTTCAACAACAAAGATAGGATTCTATGAATGCTAAGAAGCAAAACGCACTAAATGACACCATGACATGATATATGCAGCTATAATAGAGAATGAATTTTTTTTAAAAAAGAAAAGAAACCTAAGATCCCAAAGTCAGACCTATGAGGAGGGAAAACAAAAATTGTCCTAGAACGATCTATGGAACTATGAAGCTGAGACACAAATATCTATTTATGTGTGTATGTTGAATATGGATTCGTTGATATGAAAATTTTGAAAAAGTAGGATACAATATGGTTGGGGTCAAGAATTGCCAAACCAACCCGAACCTAGCGATTCAGCCCATATTGAACCTACACCAACCTAAGATGGTTCGGTCTATTTCAACAGTCTGAGTTATAATTTTTTTATGAAAAAAAAACCATCTCCCCAAGAGCTTTGAGAGCCTTCGATGGCTCTCTCACCATTGCTCTCTCTATCTCGAGCTCAAAGTAAGCTCCCCCTTTCTCTCTCTCTCCCCACTTCTCCCCATTGCAATGCCTCAGCCCCTTTCTCTCGACGGATCTGGATGCCCTCACGATCCGAACATTGATCACAAAGCCTCAAGCAGCTTTGAGCCCTTGCGAAGCCATCCTCATCATTGCAAGGCCATCACACGGCCATCCGCATCAATATCGAACCCTCAAGTCAATCTGCAGGCCTCAGCCTCTCTCTCTCCCCCATTCGTCTCTCTCCCTCTTCCTCTCTTGCTCCCTCTCTCTTTTTCTCTCTCCTCCCTCTCCCCTTCTCTCTCCTGCTCTCCCTGTGTCAATACATATTGGAATGGCACGCCCGCATCATGTTGAACTAGTTGCCGGCTGATCCTGCCTCCGATACTGATTCAACAAGCCTTGGCTAGGATACATCAATGAATATATATATATATATAAGTGTGTGTATGTGTATGTGTATGTGTGTTTATACATAAATATATGCATGCATACATGTATAAATGGATGTACATGTGTGTGCGTGTATGCAAAAGCATTTATAAAGCAAAATAAATTATTGAAAATATGTATTGGATATTTTATGCAATATCAACTCTTTTAGTTATCATTCAAATCCATATACCCTAATCCATGCTTCATATTTTAATATTAAAGCTATAGACTAAACTGACATTAGAAGATTAACATTAATAAAGGAACCCAAACGGCTTTCCCCACATACTCGGAGGTATCAAAGAAGTATCTCTGTGTGTATAAGAAAATTATCGATAGTTTTTTTAAAAATTTTAAAAATAAGATACTCAACAGATATATCAAACATGTATCTTAGAAAAATCTGGCAAATATCAGTATTCGATATGTATATGATACAGATATGGTATGTGATTTAGTATCCTTGATTCATATATTGAACATCAGAACAACAATTAGAAACCCTAAGGCCCTAATGCAGAAGGCTAATTCAAATATTTTTTGAAAAGAAAAAAAAAGGTGCAATCTGAACTAAAATCAAACTTTTGATATATGCAATAATTGCCTTAGAATTAACTTGATCTTATACCAAACATAACAAAGCCTAAGGTTATAGGATGGCTGAGGAACAATTGGTCAAAGACAATAGGATCCTGCGCACCAGTAGAATAAAAGAAACAAAGCAGGGATTAACAGATCAGTCTTTCCACTATACATTTCTGTCCCACCAACAAAAATAAAACAGGAGGAAAAGGCCAGAGCAAACCTAGACCTAAATTATGACTAATCACTAAAATAAAGACTGGTGTCTATGCCACACAATTTACACTAACAATCACAAGCAAAGCATAAAGTCAACATGAACTAATTATTCTATATAGAAGAATGATGGCAAGATATATTAGGGACGAAGAGATGGAGAGAGAATCAAATAGGAAGGATTTAAACAAAGCTGCAAATTGAGGAACTCAACAAGCCAATCAGTGGCCATTTTACCAAGTTTCTTGCATTGTTGTGCACCATGTGATGAATGATCACAAATTGAATCTCAAAATTACAATTAGCAAAAGCTGATTTCTCCCCAATAACAGCTGATTTAAGCAAATAAAAAGTATATAAGAAAATTCTAACAAATAATTTCAGCACCTAGCTATCTATTTCATTTTATAAACTCCCCAGCTTATACATGAATTGGCTGATGATTCTGCAAGAACAGCAAAGGAACATGTTTTATTCAGTTAAATTCCCATCATTTTCCTTAGAGATAGTCTACGTAGCAGAAGGAAGACTTCTTTAAAGGTAAAGGAAGGATCACGTATTACTCCAAAATCAATTACAGAAAACTAAGCTTCTTGCTAAGTTTCTAACGTAAATCTGCAGTTTGATTTCACCACTTAAACAGAATCTATGGCTTCTGGCCATCAGCATTAAAAAGTTTCATTTCTCTTTTGCATATATATTTCCATCCTTGTAGGTCAATCCTTCTAATATGGCTCCACATTCCTTATCCTGGTACTAACATCAATGTCAAGATAACAGTTTCCATAATTTCAGAAAGTGACATAGTTCCTGAAATAGGAGTTGTAGTCCTAATCAAAACAGTATAAGAATTAAATAAAAAGAGAATACTACAAGAGAAATGAAAATATAAGCTTCTGAGCCTCTTCATCCTCTTCATCCAAGTTTACAAAAGAATCCTCCTTGAAGTGGCCAGCTGAGAGAAAAGAGAGTCATTTTGGTTGTTCCATCTATTCCACATTTTGGTTGTTCCATCTATTCGCATCCTTGTCATTTCATATCTTTTGATTGCCACTTGCAAAAGGAATCAAATGAAGCATCAAGCCATTTTCATGATATCTAACCTAAAATCAACGTGCCTTGTTTCATCTCTTTGATTGCAACCCGCAAAAGGAATTATATGAAGCATCAAGCGATTTTCATAATATCTAACCTAAAATAAAGGCCCCCTATTCCACTCATGGAGGTTCCACAAAACATAGGAGCCTTTGAAGTACTTGGTCACTACTGCAGACCCTTCCATAACTTACAGCATAGCAAAGATCTAGACTGTTTCAAACATAATCTAAAGACTTGTAAGGTACCAAAATGACCACCATACCATATTCTATTCACCATGTTCTGGTAAATGTAAAATGCAAACCTTGATCACAGTAAGAGAACGAAAGAGAAGCAAAAACTTCAAGCTTCCCTCTTTACAGAAGGTAGAAGAATAGCAATACAGAAGAGGAAGAGAAACAAAGAGAAGTGAGAGGAAGGGAAGGGAGAGGGAGTGCCAAGGACCAAGCCTTCTTTTATGGAGGACAAAACCAAATGTTATCTTCAATTACAAGGTGGATAACAAGAGGTAAATGACAGAAAGATAGAGATGTAACAAGATGACAGGGATATGTTCAAGGTATGACACATTAAGCATCGTTTAAAACGCATTTAAAACTTAAATCATCATTTCATTTAATCATTGCAGACTTTCCTGATATCTATTTTTTTTTTATTTTGAAGCATATAGTGGACACCCCTTAAATGTCAAGTTATAGAATATAACCACTGACGTGAAGGGATGTTTTCATCCTCAACATTGTAAGTTTATAATCATCTCCTAATAAAATTTTCTAATATGACAATGAAAAAAAATTTAAAAAAAAAGAAAAAGAAATGAAACTAATTATAATGTCTATATCACAAGCATAACCTATGCATGTGTAAAGAACCTGCTGGTCAGATGCTCATCTAGATGCTAGAAAATAAGCTGCCAACAAATATTTGCTAACTTTCCTAGTATTTTTAAAAGGCACAAAGAAAATAGAGAATTTAAAATGCATTCACCTTTAAGAAACAAAAATCAATTAGTATTTTCAAGATTTTGCTAGTTTGATCAGGGAAAACCAAATGAAAGAGAAGAATTTTAAAGTTGCAGACAAAGATTTGAAAAGCAATTATATACATGATATTATTATAAACATTATGAAATTGTATTTGACAATAAACTATTTAACATGACCATTGTTGCCAAAGGAGTAATGTTTATTACTCAATTAAAGGTCATGATATCATTGATGACAAATCATGTTGTTTCTAAAGATGGTGGATGAATCAATTCACAAACTATGTTTTCCAACTTCTACCACTCACTTGTCAGTGAAACCCTCAAAAATTTTACAGTAGATTGCAATGAGTTCCACACAAGGACACCAAGTGGGACAAAAAACCTGATGATTAAGGTAGGGGCTAAGGCACAGTAGACTAGGTTTCAGGATAACAAGGGGGTTTATCACCACTTAATATTAGTTTCAAGGATGATGGGCTTTCCAGTTTAGCCTACTTTCTAATCAGATACACATGGGTTTTGGTCATTACAAAATGAAACAAAAGTGGAGAATAAAAAGAGGAAGGAAAGTGAACATAAATAAGGAAAGGACAACATGGTGGGATGTTGCTTGTACTTGTAGTTGGCTTTTTTCCCCTTCTTCCCTTTCCCTTAAAACAAATAAATTGATATCTTTTGGGCCTTAGCCAAAAGAGGAGAACAAAGAGAGGAAGGAATGAGTAGGAAGGAGAGTGAACATAATTAAGGACAACATGGAGGGATGTTGCTTGTACTTGTAGTTGGTTTTTTTTTTTCCTTCTTCCCTTTCCCTTAAAACAGATAAATCAATATCATTTGGGCCTTAGCCAAAGTCATGCCCAACTCTACAAGTTAGAATGTCCGTAATCTACATACAAAGAAGACAGGGAAACAAAACAAACAAATACAATAAAACACATGCTCTACCAATGTCCAAAAAAGTTAAAACAAATAAAAAATCTAGCCAGCTGTTCCTCCCAAAAATTACTCTAAAATATTCCTTAAACACCCCTAACATCCCCCTAAGGACTAATTTGCTGAAACAATAACACCAAATCATCCATTTGATGAACTCATAATCTTCAAAAATAGCTCAATTATGTACATGCAATAACATCCTTCTTTCCAAGTTTTGCACTATTTTTTTTCTAAAGTGACCTCGAATATTTTTGCAAAAGTTGATTGCCCACAGAGATTCTCGTTCGAGGATTTCCATGCCAAACTAACTAGCAATCTAGAGAGAAACCAAATCAAGCAAACAGACAGAGGAAACTAGTTTACAAGATGCCTTTGAAAATTAATCACTTGCAATCATATGATGATATGAAGAATAATTCAGAAGAGCATGACTCAAACTTCATGTAGTTCAGTTATATTTGAGTTCTGATGGAATATATATACTGCAGAGATATGTAATAGTTTTCTTGCGGTTAAAGACTGTCGGTGGCAGATTGGTGGCCAAGGAATCACTTAGCGCCTAGGTACTAGGCAGGCACCTAGAGGTCAAGACGGACCAAACATTAAAGAGAAGCCTATAAAAGAAACTATAAACAAATGACATATAACATTCTCCATATTCAAACATAATTAAGCTGAGCACCTAGTCTTGATGTCTATACCGCCAACATAGCCTCCATCTATAATATTCATTAAATTAACTACATGTCGAATTCATCCACATGCATATATACATATACTCTTTTTTTTTTTTTTTTTTGCTACCTAAATGTTCTAGGGTTTATGATGTCATCAAAGGGCTACAGCTACATCTGAAGCATAAAGCTATTTCCTCGAATACTTTACTCTTCAGTGTCAAAAACTTCAATCCAATTTCAAGTAACTCCTCAAAGAAGCTAACGGTTGCCAATTTCAGTAAATACAGAAATCTTGAAAAGGTTCTTATTGCAATGAAAAAATGAAATTTTCACTTCAATTCCACCATAACAAAATCGCTCGATCGTATAAATCCTCTTAATTAGCAGTAAAACGATCAAGGAGTGTGTTTTGAAAAAAAAAGATCGCATAATTCTCCATGTACAAAATCTTTCCCCTCACTTACAAATTCGGTGTGGTATAGCTTCGAATCACGCTAAAAATCATTCCTTTTTCAAGCCGCAAAATAGCCCCCCGAATAAGACTCGAATATTTGTGGGGAAAAAGGGGAAAGAAAGACGATTTGAGATCAAACCTCGGAAGCCGCGACGCGATGGGCGAAGGATCTCGGGGAGACGTCGCCCACCTCCCGATCCCAGAGCTGGACGATCCTGCGGCCGAAGACCCGGCCTCTCTTGCAAATCCTTCTCATCTCCTCTCTCTTCTTCTCTCACTCCCACCCAATGTTCGACGAAAAGCCAGAGAAAGCGACCGGCGAAACTGCTCGCGCCGGAGATCGAATCGACGGGATGATCGGATCGGATCGGATCGACCGGCCGAGGCCCTGGGCAGCGGTGGGACGATAAGAAAGAGGTGGCTCTCGGGTGATTAAAAGTAGATGCTCCCCTCCCTCTCTCTCCTCTCTGCAACGTGTTGCGTGCTGACTGTTTGCATACGTGTGCGAAGGTGGATGGATGGCTCTATGCATGTACGTTCAGAACAGGCAACACTTTTGTGGGGTCAGGCTGGTGCGGTTAATCCGGGGGCTGCGTTCCCCCGGTAAATGACTTTGCTATTAGAGCCTACGAATGACAAGTGTGATATAACTTCTTCTTCTTCTCTTTTTTTTTTTTTTTTATTTTTTTTATTTTTTTAATAAGGAGAATAATTTTTGGTATAGCTCGTTCATCAGATTCCCAGTCTGTTAAATCATTGTTAAATCATTATTCGATGCGGGCTGCAAATAACCCCCGTAATTTTTTTTTGATAAACAAAAATGTGATATAACATTGAAAAAAAATCAAGAACGCTGTTAGGATACGACAAGTCAGGACTGTTTTTATTGATTCGGTGAAGACTTGAATCTGGCTGATCAACATCCAAGAGACGTGAAGCCGATCAATGCCCAATAGGCATAAGTTCGATTAATGTTCAAGAGGCATAAGGCTAAACAACGTCAAAGAGGCGTGAAGCCGATCAATGCTCAACAAGCACAAGTTCGATCAATGCCCAACAGGCACAAGTTCGATCAATGTCCAAGAGGCATGAAGCTGATCAACGCCCAAGAAACGTAAAGCCGATCGATGCCCAATAGGTACAAGTTTGATCAATGCCCAAGAGTAGGGTTGGAAATGGACCGGTCCAAAGCCCATTGGGTCGTCCCAAAGACTATATTTTAAAAAATTTTGGACCAAATCCGGGCATCTTTTTGGCCCAAAAATTAAATGGACTCTATTTTACAGCCCTAAGATTAGTCCAATATGCTTAAAATTTCGTCCGCGGCCTAAACCAATTTCAGGTCAGCTCGAAGTTTATTGAGCTGGCCCAACCCAGTTTCAAATAATGGGCTTTTGGGCCGGCCCATTTTCAGCCCTACCCAAGAGGCATAAGGCTGAACAACGCCCAAGAGGCGTGAAGCCGATCAATGCCTAACAGGCACAAGTTCGATCAACGTCCAAGAGATGTGAAGCCGATCAGCGCCCAAGAGGCGTGAAGCCGATCAATGCCTAACAGGCACAAGTTCGATCAACGTCCAAGAGGTATGAAGCCGATCAGCGCCCAAGAGGCGTGAAGCCGATCAACGCCCAAGAGGTGTGAAGCCGATCAATGCCCAACAGGCATAAGTTCGATCAATGCCCAAGAGGTATAAGGTTGAACAACGCCCAAGAGGCGTGAAGCTGATCAATGCTCAACAGGCACAAGTTCGATCAATGCCCAAGAGGCATAAGGCTGATCAATTATGGATGGATTTTTGTTGCACGTGCTCATGTCCTAGATTAACTGTTTAACAGCTAGATGCCAGCGGTAAGCGGTTAGGTTTGTGGCCTATAAATACTCCCGAGTATGATGGAGATGGGGATTTTTTTTCCGGAACTTCTTTCATCTAACCTTTCTTCAGATCTCATCTGTTCACTTCAGATGCTATTGGCGGAGCTTGAGAGCAGTCCCAGCATACCAATCCTCCAAGAATTTGATGAAGAGATAGATCCATTAGTTCCACTCGATTCTCTTCAACTTGATTCAAGCTCAAGCTTCTTCAAAGTTTGTCTGGACGCAACAAATGCATTGCAATTCATTCACATTTGATAAGGCTACATCGCTGATGTGGGGTGCGTGTCAGGTCCAGCTAGACACGGTCAGTACCACGTGGATTTTTTTTCTTTCAAAAGATCCCCCGTTCGGGAAGAAGTGCTCCTGGTCCTTCGCCAGGTGGCACCTGAAGACGGGTCCATCTCGCCGAAGTCGAGCCTCTCACTGCCACTCCGCCAGGTGTCCGCCCAGGAGGGGTCCACCTCGGCCGAAGCTGGCGGCCCCTCACTGCCTCGCTAGGTGGCACCCCAAGACGGGTCCACCTCTGCCGAGGTCGAGCCGGGTCCTCCTGCTCCTTCGCCAGGTGGCACCCGAAGACGGGTCCACCTCGGTCGAAGTCGAGCCTCTCTCTGCCACTATGCCAGGTGTCCACCCAAGAGGAGTCCACCTCGGTCGAAGCTGGCGGCCCCTCGCTCCCTCGCCAAGTGGCACCCCAAGATGGGTCCACCTCGGTCGAGGTCGAGCCAGGCCCTCCTGCTCCTTCGCTAGGTGGCACCCGAAGACGGGTCCACCTCGGTCAAAGTCGAGCACCTCCCTGCCACTCTGCTAGGTGTCCACCCAGGAGGGATCCACTTCGGTCGAAGCTGGCGGCCCCCTCGCTCCCTCGCCAGGTGGCAAACCAAGACGGGTCCATCTCTGCCGAGGTCGAGCCGGGCCCTCCTGCTCCATCGCCAGGTGGCACCCGAAGACGGGTCCACCTCGACCGAAGTCGAGCCTCTCTTTGCCACTTCGCCAGGTGTCCACCCAGGAGGGGTCCACCTCGGCCGAAGCTGGCGGCCGCTCGCTCCCTCGCCAGGTGGCACCCCAAGACGGGTCCACCTCGATCGAGGTCAAGCCGGGCCCTCCTGCTCCTTCGCCAGGTGGCACCCGAAGACGGGTCCACCTCGACCGAAGTCGAGCACCTCCCTGCCACTCCGCCAAGTATCCACCCAGGAGGGGTCCACCTCGGCCGAAGCTGGCGGCCCCTCGCTCCCTCGACAAGTGGCATCCCAAAACGGGTCCACCTCGACCGAGGTCGAGCCGGGCCCTCCTGCTCCTTCGCCAAGTGGCACCCGAAGACGGGTCCACCTCGGTCGAAGTAGAGCCTCTCTTTGCTAGGTGTCCACCCAGGAGGGATCCACCTCGGCCGAAGCTGGAGGCCCCTCGCTCCCTTGCCAGGTGGCACCCCAAGATGGGTCCACCTCTGCCGAGGTCGAGCCAGGCCCTCCTGCTCCTTCGCCAGGTGGCACCCGAAGATGGGTCCACCTCGATCGAAGTCGAGCATCTCCCTGCCACTCTGCTAGGTGTCCACCCAGAGAGATCCACCTCGTCCGAAGCTGGCGGCCCCTCGCTCCCTCGCCAGGTGGCACCCCAAGACGGGTCCACCTCTGCCGAGGTCGAGCGGGGCCCTCCTGCTCCTTCGCCAAGTGGCACTCGAAGACAGGTCCACCTCGGCCGAAGTCGAGCCTCTCTCTGCCACTCCGCCAGGTGTCCACCCAGGAGGGGTCCATCTCGGTCGAAGCTGGCGGCCCCTCGCTCCCTCGCCAGGTGGCACCCCAAGACGGGTCCACCTCGGCCGAGGTCGAGCCGAGCCCTCCTGCTCCTTCGCCAGGTGACACCCGAAGACGGGTCCACCTCGGCCGAAGTCGAGCACCTCCCTGCCACTCCGCCAGGTGTCCACCCAGGAGGGGTCCACCTCGGTTGAAGCTTGCGGTCCCTCGCTCCCTCGCCAGGTGGCTGTTGGGAAATGTGTCCCAAAGCCAATTTCTACTGTAGACAGTTGTACGTTTGATGTAATTGTATATGAATTATATTATTGAATAAAATGTTTATTCTGGCAATTCATCACTATTTCATCTTTCTGTAATGAGTTCTTGAGTGATGAAGTCTTTAGGACTATTTGTATGTGATATAGAGAGGATATATCATATAGTCCTAAAATTGTTCGTGACCAAATGATACACTTATTTCAGGATGATAGTATATCAAGTATAGGTCGTTGTGTGCCATAGTCGTTGGTTGTCCTCTTAACCAAGGAGTGTGGAGACACTGGTATGGCATGCAGATGTTGTGTTTGACATTTCATCGAACGTGACCCGTCTGTATTTTTTTTTCTACCTAGAGTTTTGATATGGACATAGTTATCCCTCAGACATGAGATCGTCATGGTAGCTTGCGAGCAACTCACTGTACTTTGGTACTGGACTATCTGGATTTCTAATCCAGGGACGGAAGGTTTCTGGGTACAGTTAAGTACTCGTGTAGCGGTGATCGGATCAAGATGGGATTGACCCCTCCAAAGTGTTTGGAGCAGATATATTGCTGTGTTTCAGTTTAGCAAAACCTTGGCCAAGGTAGTCTCTGTAAAGTATTACAAGACTTGTGAGATTGAGACACATTGTTGATGGACTTTATGGGTTGGGCAGTTTAACCCTAAGTCTTCATGAGCATTGAGGTCAAAGGGATTAATTACAAGGTTTCTATATCTAATGGTTCTTGATTGTTGCTCTGCAACTTTGACCTATCCGGACATCGGGTGTCATTGCTAGATGGCGACTTTGACTGGTATTGAAAATGTTCCAGTGCTACCGGCTTAGTGTTCGAACCTATAGGGTCACACACCATAGGGGTTTCTACTTGATCTAGTGATCGGAGAACGATTGGAAATCGTTCGTGGACTCATAGAGAAAAATGGTTTTTTTTTATCCAAGTGTCGATACTTGATATTCTTGAAAGTGTCGATACTTGATGATTTCGCAAGTGTAGACACTCGATGTCACAAAAGGTTATGATATAAAATTTTTACTAATAGTTGGTGATGCATAGAGGTGAATTAAGTAATGTGATTACTTGATAGCCCAATTTGATTGAGCTATAAAAATATGGAACGAATCAAATAGGATTTGGTTCAAAATTAGGTTTGGGTTGAACCCAATGTATGCACACTTGACCCAATTGATTTCAGTTATGAACTGAAATCAATTAACACTTTAATCTGAATTTAAATAAGTCTAAATTCAGTTTTGGGGAGTTATGTAACTTCCCATCACCATTATCACCCATAACTACCCATTAACACTCCATAACTCCCCATTTTCCCTCTCCCTCACCATCTACTTAATGGGCTGAAATGGGAGGACGAAAATCAAAAAAAATCAGCAAAGAAATGCTGGAAAAATCAAAAGGGAAGAAAGGAAGAAACTAGGAAAGGTTCTAGTTTTAGGGGTGTGAAGTTTTTGAAGAAAAGTGTGCATATTTGTACCTAGTGATCTAGGTCTTGGGATAGAGTGTTTGGGAAGGGTTTCAACCACTCATTCTCCACATCTTGGTTTTCTTCTTTCATTCGAAGAGTCCGGCATCAAAAGAAGAAAAGATCAAATCGTTCCACAACAAGCTAGCACTTGGAGTGGAAGCAGATTTTGAAAGAGCCCTGGTGTGAACCACCTGTAGAGGCTGGACACGTGTGCGGCTAATCAGAGTTCTTCTTCCTCCTCCTGGATCTTTCGCAGCGGAGAACGTCTCCACATCATACGAGGTATGGATTTACATATATATATGTTGCTTTGAAATGTTCATGGTAAGAATTCATGATTTCATTGTTTATATTAATCATTCATGCAAGATCTTGGGACAAGTAGCATAGAAAAGTTTTAAAACCATGCTTAGATTAAATGTTAATCCTTTTATCATGCTTCCACTGCATGTTATTTTGAAAAAGTTTTAAAATACAAAGCATGCTCGCTACTAGTTTTCCTTTCAGTGGCACCCCAAGACGGGTCCACCTCTGCCGAGGTCAAGCCGGGCCCTCCTGCTCCTTCGCCAGGTGGCACCCGAAGATGGGTCCACCTCAGCCGAAGTCGAGCCTCTCTCTGCCACTCCGCCAGGTGTCCACCCATGAGGGATCCACCTTGGCTGAAGCTAGTGGCCCCCTCACTCCCTCGCCAGGTAGCATACCAAGACGGGTCCACCTCTGTCGAGGTCGAGCCGGGCCCTTCTGCTCCTTCGCTAGGTGGCCCCCGAAGACGGGTCCACCTCGGCAAAAGTCGAGCCTCTCTCTGCCACTCCGCCAGGTGTCTACCCAGGAGGGGTCCACCTCGGTCAAAGCTGGCAGCCCCTCGCTCCCTCTCCAGGTGGCTCCCCAAGACGGGTCCACCTCAGTCGAGGTCGAGCTGGGCCCTCCTTCTCCTTAGCCAGGTGGCACCCGAAGACGGGTCCACCTCAGCCGAAGTCGAGCACCTCCCTGCCACTCCGCTAGGTGTCCACCCAGGAGGGGTCCACCTCGGACGAAGCTGGCGGCCCCTCGCTCCCTTGCCAGGTGGCATCCTAAGACGGGTCCACCTCGGCCGAGGTCGAGCCGGGCCCTCCTGCTCCTTCGCCAGGTGGCACCCGAAGACAGGTCCACCTCGGTCGAAGTCGAGCCTCTCTTTGCCACTCCGCCAGGTGTCCACTCAGGAGGGGTCCACCTCAGCCGAAGCTGGCGGCCCCTCGCTCCCTCGCCAGGTGGCACCCCAAGACGGATCCACCTCTGCCGAGGTCAAGCCGGGCCCTCCTGCACCTTCGTCAGGTGGCACCCGAAGACAGGTCCACTTCGGCCGAAATTGAGCATCTCCCTGCCACTCCGCCAGGTGTCCCCCTAGGAGGGGTCCACCTCGACCGAAGCTGGCGGCCCCTTCGCTCCCTCGCCAAGTGGCACCCCAAGATGGGTCCACCTCTGCCGAGGTCGAGCCGGGCCCTCCTACTCCTTCACCAGGTGGCACCCGAAGACGGGTCCACCTCGGCCGAAGTCGAGCCTCTCTCTGCCACTCCGCCAGGTGTCCACCTAGGAGGGGTCCACCTCGGCCGAAGCTGGCGGCCCCTCGCTCCCTCGCCAGGTGGCACCCCAAGACGGGTCCACCTTGGTCGAGGTCGAGCCGGGCCCTCCTGCTCCTTCGCCAGGTGACACCCGAAGACGGGTCCACCTCGGCCAAAGTCGAGCACCTCCCTGCCACTCCGCCAGGTGTCCACCCAGGAGGGGTCCACCTCGGTCGAAGCTGGTGGCCCCTCGCTCCCTCTCTAGATGGCATCCCAAGATGGGTCCACATCTGCCGAGGTTGAGCCGGGCCCTCCTGCTCTTTCGCCAGGTGGCACCCGAAGACAGGTCCACCTCGGTCGAAGTCGAGCCTCTCTCTGCCACTCCGCCAGGTGTCCACCCAGGAGTGGTCCATCTCGGCCGAAGCTGGCGGCCCCTCGCTCCCTCGCCAGGTGGCACCCCAAGACGGGTCCACCTCGGCCGAGGTCGAGCCGGGCCCTCCTGCTCCTTCGCTAGGTGGCACCCGAAGACGGGTCCATCTCGGTCGAAGTCGAGCATCTCCCTGCCACTCCGCCAGGTGTCCACCCAGAAGGGATCCACCTCGGTCGTAGCTGGTAGCCCCTTGCTCTCTCGCCAGGTGGCACCCCAAGACGGGTCCACCTTGGCCGAGGTCAAGCCGGGCCCTCCTGTTCCTTCGCCAGGTGGCACCCGAAGATGGGTCCATCTCGGCCGAAGTCGAGCATCTCTCTGCCACTCCACCAGGTGTCCACCTAGGAGGGGTCCACCTCGGCCAAAGCTGGCAACCCCTCGCTACCTTGCAGGGTGGCACCCCAAGATGGGTCCACCTCTGCCGAGGTCGAGTCGGGTCCTCCTGCTCCTTCGCCAGGTGGCACCCGAAGATGGGTCCACCTTTACCAAAGTCGAGCATCTCTCTGCCACTCCGCTAGGTGTCCACCCAGGAGGGGTCTACCTTGGCCGAAGCTGGCGGCCCCCTCGCTCCCTCGCCAGGTGGCACCCCAAGACAGGTCCACCTCGACCGAGGTCGAGCCGGGCCCTCATGCTCCTTCGCTAGGTGACACCCGAAGACGGGTCCACATCGGCCGAAGTCGAGCACCTCCCTGCCACTCCGCTAGGTGTCCACCCAAGAGGGGTCCACCTCGGCCGAAGCTGGCGGCCCCTCGCTCCCTCGCCAGGTGGCACCCCAAGACGGGTCCACCTCTGCTGAGGTCGAGTCGGGCCCTCCCGCTCTTTCGCCAGGTGGCACCTGAAGACGGGTCCACCTCAGTCGAAGTCGAGCCTCTCTCTGTCGCTCCGCCAGGTGTCCACCCATGAGGGGTCCACCTCGGCCGAAGCTGGCAACCCCTGCTCCACCGCCAGGTGGTGCCCCCTGACGGGTCCACCTCGGCCGAAATCAGCCCTACTGTGCAAAGCCTCGGGAAAGCAGAGACACGGGTTGCAAGGTCGCCACTAGAGCCGGTGCGCACCGCGCCCCGTAGGGGGCACCAGTATGGCCTGCAGTGACACGCGAAACATCGTTTACACCAGTCAGACGGGACCCCGCAACCGAGGAGTGGAATCCTTGCGGGCAGGAGCCTGAAACAGCTGGAAGCCCACCGTCAACGCCTCGAAAGGAGAGCTCCCGTGCTCGGCCCAAAGCCTCACCAGTCTTTCCCCTTTCGTGACACACTGCGGACGAGGCGGTCCGGCCACTTAACTCCCGGACCCAAAGAAGAAGGGAGAGGAGAAGGTCCAGAGATCTCAGGGAGCCCCCTGGAAGGAACGTGGGCTGAGGGCAGTTCAATGGTATAAAAGGAACGGTAAAAACGGGTGGAAAGATAAGTCAAAAGAGGGAGAAAATACCAAGAGAACGATCCTGGGAGGCCTCAAGAAGTCCTCAAGCGTGAGCTCGGTGAACCCAGCGCAGGAAGCCAGGCTTCAACTCCCCTCTTCCCCACACTTCTTTCGTTTACATCTCCTCTAAGCACGGGAATCCTTCGGGAACCTGTCTTAGGATATCTGTTCCATCTTGCCGCTCTCTAACTTGACCGTCGGAGTGCCCCCGCCGGAATCCCCGGCCCGGGTCTCTGACTTTGTTTTGCAGGTCCGGGAGCTTGGAGATCTCGAGATAAGAGAGTCCGAGACCGGTGCCAGCTCAAGAGCTACAGGCCACCACGGTGAGATCAGCAACAACATTATTAATAATTTAATAATTTTATTATATTATTATATTTAATATATTTTTTAAATGATAATCTAGATTATTAAATTATCTTTTTTTCTTCTTCTTTCCTTCCATATAATATAATATATATTTTATTATATAGTATAATAAATTATATTATATTATATTATATTAATATATAATATAATATGATATTTAAATTAATATAATATATTATTTTATATTTTATAATATAAAATATATCATATTATATTATATTTAATATTATGATGTATAAATTTAATATATTATTTAATATATTTAAGTAATATATTAAATATATCATCTATTTAATATATAAAATTTTATATTAAATTTATTTAGCATAAAAATATTTTTTATTTTTATATAAAAATATAAAATATAATTATAAAAATTAATATAAAATATAAAAATTATATTTTTAATAAATGGATAAAATATAAAAATCTATATTTTATAAATAAAATATAGATTTGATTTAGGGGTATTTTAAAACTTTGATTTTATATTATGCAACATTACCAGCATGTATCAAATATAAGAATCTATATTACCTGTAATCAACATTGTTGACAATCCATATTATTGGCAATCCATATTACCTTTTAAGATTGCTTGGTAATGCACCAAACGTAATCCAAATGATTGATGGTTGGTGTTTCACATTGATCTTTAATTATTTATAAATGCTCTAAAGAAGGGCAAGTTGTACCTAACATATAGAATGCATAGAGTTTATGTACAGGGATACTTCGAAAGTCTCGAATATATTTTTGAGATGTGACTTCAGAGATAGATGCATGGCTTACCAACCCATATGTCTACCTATCTGTTGATCAGATCCTATTTTCGAGATATCATCATGGCCTAGTAGTTAGATGTCGAGATTCAGTCTACCAACCTATCTATAGGCCTATCAGCTGGGCCGAGCCCTGTACCAAGGCATGCAATACTTAACTATTAACAGGTGCGACCCTTTGACATGCCCCTCCTTACATGACCAACCTTTAAGATTTTAAATAGCCGATCATCCAAATCACGGGAATAGCTGCACCATTCTAGTGATGTCGTAGGAAATAGTGGCCTCCATGATTTCTGAGAGAGAATCATGGCTATAACACCACAACGATGCGATCGTGGCCTAATACTCTTGGAGTTGCCTACTTTGCTTAGCCATCTTCTATAAATAACAAAGGTCCCGAGGACCTCGTTAAAGCAACTCTTTTCCATGCTCGCTTCTTTCTTTCTATTATAGATTTTTGACTTGAGCATCAAAGGATCCTCATCGGAGCCAACTCCAATCGAGGACTTTATTTTGCAAGTCACTCCAGCAGCGATCTCCGCTAGCCAACACCTCCTCCGATCTTGAGCCAAAATCTGCCGCAATATATTAGCATTAAAGAAAGGGCCCAGGCCCATTTTAGGGAAGAAAAGTAAGCAAAGCATATATGATGCTATCCAAAAACACAACATCAAAGAATACTAGAGCCCGCTCGAACAGGAAGGCTCCCACAACTACATCGCCACTGGTGAAGCCGCCGGTGTAGCAACCTCCACCTGCTGCAAGATAACTCCAAACCAGTTTAATGGCCTAGTCCAACTGGTATGCAACCTTGCTTCCACAGTCCAGGAAATGTAGTAGAATAATACTGCCCAACCAAAGGTGCAACCTGCTCCTCTATAATAGCAGTCACCTGCCATGGCCCAACCGTCTTAGCCACCTCCTACAGTATGTCATCCTCCACCGCTACAGCTAGAGCCAAAGAGGTGGATGAGACAAAGCCACTCCCTAGAATCTGGCTCAGGAATGGAGACAGTCACCTACTCCCCACTCCGAGAGGGACTCCACCCCAAGGAGACCACCACCATAGTATTCGATGGCCCAAAATGCCAGAGATACAGATGTGAAGCAGCATCTATAAGAAATGCACCAATAGATCGAGGCACTACAGAACCAAGTCTCGATCCATGGTAAAGGACCTGGCCTTAACATTAGCTCGTTCTTCACCGCCATAATCATTCAGGAGTCTATTCCTATAAATTTTAAGGTCCCCCATCTAGAATCTTATCACAAGTTAGGGGACCCACTAGATCATCTTGAAAGCTTCCAAACTCTAGTGCTTCTTTACTAAGCCACTGATGTGGTTCTCTACTAAGCCTTTCCCTCGAGCCTTAAGGGATGGCAAGGCATTGGTATTCCAGTTGCAAGCCTAGCTCTATTGATTACTTCAAAGAGCTGAGCTAGCAATTTGCCTCTCACTTTGCCAACAGTCAATGGCATCATCAAGGGTTAGACTATGTAATGACCGTCTGATAGAGGAAAGGATAATCCCTCCTTGCATACCTCAGCCACTTCAATGTGGCCACCTTGGAGGTATATAATCTGAACAATCCATAGCCATGACAGCCTTGAAGAGCAGATTGTAGAAAATGCCTTCCTCTTCTCCTTGGACAAGACCTATCCAAAAAGCTTCGTTAAGATATTAACAAGGGCAAAGAAGTACATAATGCCGAGGAGGCATACGACTCACATCTGGTTTCCTCCGAGGCTAAGGTGGACTAGAAATCAAAAAGTTTGATGCATGCCCCGACCAAGTGAGGCAACCGGAGAAACGAGTAGAGATCTCGCAATCTACTTTGTGGCCGATCCAGGACTCCATTGAGAAATTAGTAGAAACAGTCTCCACCTAGAAGACATGATTTTTCATCTCTCTGAGACATTACACCAACTACACATCTCTAAATGCACCTTGGGGATCAATACTAATTATTGCCGCTAGGATCGTCATGGCCCGTAGCTGTTGATGGCATCGATGATCACCCGTCCGCCTCTTTGGGATGCCTCCTGCGCCTCAGGACCTGTAAGAAACAATGTCAGTAACCCGAGCCGGGGATTCTGGCAGGGGCACTTCGACGGTCAAGTCAATGACGATCCAGGGGAACATATCCTCCTAGTTGAGCCCCTCAGGATGAGCTCTACGCTAGGAGAAGTGAGTGTGGTGTGAATGAAAATGAGAGCGGGCTGGGAGAGGTGATGGCCGAGGTGGAAGAGTCCTCTTGTGTGGCCTTTCTCCCTTTTTTCTGTCGTCCATCTCAGTGGTCTCTCTTCTTCTTTTTCTTTTGCTTACTTCTTCTTTTGGCATACCCTGGCTGGGTTTTTTACTCTGGCTTGCCTCGGGATCTCCCCGTGTCGTCAGACATGTGCGATGAGGTATCGTGCTGTAGACAGGATGCCTTTTCTGACAGATGACTGAGGAAGCTTCCATGCGCTCTGACATTCCCTCTGTTTGCTCCATTCCAGGAAGCCTGGTGGGACCTCGATCGATGGGCTGCTGCCCTCGAGACTCGTGTCCTCTGGTTGGGTCCTTCCCTTGGTGGTACGGCAGGTTGGCGAAGAGCATGGCACCTTGGTCAAGGGGTTTCCTTCCCTTCTGGTGTGAGTGACGGCTGTGGGTATTAATTGCGACATGGCAGGCACTGTTGTACGGCCCTCGGGAAGCCCACCATCATCCTTGGAGGGGAGGTGCCGCTTCCTTGGTGGTTGCTGCCTCTGCCCGAGTTGGGGACCGAGTTGGAGAGATGGGACCCAACTCCGAGGGGCTTCGCCTCGAGGTGGCTCAGCTGGGTGGAGGATGGCTGAGCTCGACTCCGGACCAGCTGAACTCGGCTTCGGGCAAGCTTGACCTGACAAAGATGGGTGGGGCGCAGCCCAGCCCAGGGGACTTGACCTCGGAGGGGCTCCACATGACGAAGGAGACTTGGGCTCGACTCCTGGCCACGGGGCCCGATCCTGAGGGACCCGCCTTGGGGGCGACTTACGCTCGGCTCCGGCCTAGGCATTTCGCCCTGGCAGGGACCGACCTGGTGGAGGACGGATCTCGACTTCGATAGGTGACTCTGCTGTTCTGCAGGAGCTCATTTGTCCAGCTTCAAGTATGGCGATGAAAACCTGAAACCCAGTTCCGGCACAAAAGACCGGAAACCTCGGCACTCCAAGACCAAAAATCCCGGCACCTCAAAATGGGAAATGCCGAAGGTCCCACACCAAAAGCCTCATCAAAAGCTTTGAAGAATGCTCTGAGCCCAACCATGTGCCCGGTCATGCATGTGTGCACCCAAGTTGTGCACCTCACCAACCTCTTCCTTCATGGCACCGCCTTCTACCCGGTCAAAGATGAGTAAGACTAAAGTGCTAGCACCATCAAAATGCAACTAACCTTCAGTCAAAGTATCTACGGGCAAGTAAGTTTCAAAAACACCACCTCCTATTTTTGTTTTGCAGGCCTGCTACGACATAAGGTCGAATGGATAAAAACTACTCCCTTCGCCCAAAACGAGGAGAAGTAACGTTTTGGACTCAGGGAGTGGGGGCATCTGTTACGGTAGCCACCAGCCCATTCGGTCCCTGACGCAATAGTGGTTCCACTTGAAGAAATCAGCCCCTATGGCACCTCGACCAGGTCGGTAGCTCGGCTAGCCCGCTTCAACCAAGCTGGCACCTAGACTAGGTCGGCAGCTCGGCTAGCTTGCTTCAACCAGGCTGGAACCTCGATCAGGTCGGCAGCTCGACTAGCTCGCTTCAACCAAGCTGGCATCTCGACCGGGTCGGTAGCTCGGCAGCCTTGCTTGGAGCCCAGCCAGACATGAAAAGAAGCCCACTTTGGCCCATGAAGGAGAACTACTTTTGACCCAGCACTCCAGATTCATGCCCATGGCATGAAGGCCGGTCCACTTGGACTCCGCCCGCTCTAACTCAGCCCGGCGAGACGCCCGCTTCGATCCGGTGCTGCTGGTGCCCCATGTCCGGCTCCACCCACCTTGGCACGCTGGATCCACGAGCCCCAGCCCAACTCTGCTCTGCACAGCCCAAGAACCGCCATGAAGTAGCCGCGCCCAGCTCTACCCGCGTCATTCGCTGCGATAGCAAAGGTTCCAGCCCAAGGCAGAGCTCTCCGGCTCCGCCCACTCCGATATAGCCACAGAGGTGTGGCACGGGTGAGATCCGGTGCCATCGGTGCCCCGACCGGTTCGGCGTGCCTGCAGGGGTCTGGAAGCACACCCGCCTCCGCCCTGCATCCGCCCGCTCCGGCTCAGCCCGGTGGGATCCTGCTCGGTCCAGCGCTCCCGCACCCCGGTTCAACTCCGCGTGATGCACCTCTACCCCTTTCCAGCTCTGCCTACGGGAAAGTAGTCCGGCTCTGCCCTCCCACGATCTGGGTCCACCCATCTCAGCCGGCTCCGCACCATCTATGGCAAGCTCGTGCCCGGTCCAGCTCCATCCTCGCTAGCTCCGCGCCTTCCACGGCACCATCCCAGCTCCTCACCGCAGCACGCCCACGGCTCAGCACGGCATGGTCCCCGCTCCACTCCCGGCAGGATGCCACCTCGATGAGCCCAGCTTTGGCCGGCCCCATCTTGATCCTGCTCAGCCCGGCTCTGCCAGGTTCGACGCTCCTGCGCCCTAGGTCCGAGCCTTCCGCCCGCAGCAGCTCCGGAATGCGTTCCCAGTTCGGCACGCCCATGCGGTGCCCTGTCTGGCACTCCCGCATGGCCACATCCGTCCGTACCTGCTCCACGCCCAAGCACGCCCGCGGTCCAGCTCCGCTCTCCTGCGATCCGGTAGTGCTCATGTTCGCAATGCATGGGTTCGCGCCTATGTGCATGGGGCCTTGCACCTCGCCTCAATCAGCATGCATGGAGGCCCCCACAGGCCTTCTCTCAGTTTGTATGCCCACATGGCAACTTGAAGCGGTGTCCCGGCTAGTTCAGCACTTTGGCATCACAGCCCAGCTCGGTCACCGGGTATACCATGCAATTCGATCTCATTCATGTGGGCCCGATGCATTTCCCGAGGGGCCCATCCACATGGGCCCGGCACTCTTTCCAAGGATCCCCCTCCACGTGGGTCCTATGGCACACCGCCTGACACGCTGTCTGCAAGGAAGGTTTGCATTTAAGTTTTCTAAGGTATCGTTTATACTAACTGGTGAATAGCGCTCTGCCCAAGGCATTGTACCCATGCACCAACTTTCTGAACCACCCAGAAGAAGAAGGTTCACCAGTCCATATAGCCTCACAGGCTATCCTAGCATGACAAGTCTACATCAAGACCAGCACGTCTCCCTTGAACGATAGGAACCATTCGTCTACAAAAAGACCGGGATGAAGAGGTAAGGGGAGGTAAGAGACAACACACTCTCTTCATTCTTACAGATCGTTCATTTTCTATCACCCTCTGGCAGCAGAGAGTCTCCCAAGCTCTCAGCCTCAAAGGTCTCTTATTTCCTTCGATCGTCCCACTGACTTGATCGTCGGAGTGTCTTTGCCAGAATCCCCGATGCAGGTCTCCCCTGTTTTGCAGGTCCGCCCCATAAAGAGATGATACAGAGAAGATTTCTCCCATTGGAGAGGCTCACAGGAGGACCACAGCACAGTACAAGCCCCTTCATCCCTACAATGACCCCTCCGAGCATGGTGGCTCCACCAAGCCCCGTGACGGAGGGTATGTTCCCCTTGATCGTCTCCGACCGATGAGCCTGGTGATGCTGGCGGGGAGTCCACTCACCCAGGCCACATAAAAAGCTACAGGCCACGACGATCTAGGTAGCAACACTAATAAAAGTCAGGGAACAACTGCCACCAGTAAGGAGGATTCAAGCTTGGCTTGGACATCGCAATATGGATAAATACTATCGTTACCATCGTAACTATGGCCATGATATGGAGGAGTGCATCTAACTACAACATGAGATCGAGCACTTCATCCAGGAGGGGAGGCTTAATCAATTCCTCTAGAGAAGTGTTGACTAGATTCTAGCTACGCCCCTTGGGGGTCCCAAATCTACATGTCAGCATGGTGCGAGCTAGGTAGTTGGTGATCTAGCTACAGTCCTCGTCAGGTCGGCCCTTATGGGGGGTCAGTTTCAACCGCATCGCCTTGACTAAATGGGATTGACCGCCCAGCCTGTCGCCTATTCAGTACCCGGCTTGCCGAGTTCGAATCAAATGCGAAGCCCCTTAGGCCCGCCACCCTGCTACTTATGGATGGGCTTTGTGCCCTTGAAAGACTTTAATCTTAAGCCTTTCAATAGGGACATTCCTTTTGAAATGGTGGTTAGGGGCTATGGTCCAACAAGAAGGGCTCCACCACAATGTCACCATTAAGGTCTCAACAGTTACTGCCATTACCACCACAGTAGCCATGCTGAGCTCCTGAATAGCCTCCCTAGTAGTAGAACAATGAAAGAAGTCTACCTGCAATGATGTGAACATGATAAGTGTGTGCATGGTGGATGAGGTTTGTCGAGAGCTAGTTGAGTCTTCCGGTGCTACAAAGAGATGGAAGACCAAGAAAATCATCACCTTTTCTGAGAAAGATATGGCCAGTATCCAGTTCTTGTATATGGATACCGTCGTAATATTGAATATTGATAATAATAATGTACACTGTATCTTAGTTGATAGTGAAAGTATGATTGATATTTTATATTTTTTGGCCTTTTCTTGGATGAATCTTTTTATGGACCACTTGGAGAGGTACGGATACCTCATATAGAGTTTTAATGATGACTCATTGCCACCGGAGGGGATGATTACTTTACCCGTTAAGGCTAGCACCTATCCGTAGCATGTCACTATTCAGATGAACTTTCTAGTGATCAAGCTCTTGGTTCCTTACAAGGCAATTCTCAGATGATTGGGGTTATGTGCCCTCAATGCTATGGTCTTTGTTAGATGTCTAATATTGAAATTCCCAATTGATTATGGAGTTGGACAAATTAAAGGTGGCTAGGCTGTGGCATGATAATGCTACAATACCAAACTCTAAGCCAAGGCCAAGTCTGATCCATATCCTATGGAGCTAGATACCAAAGATGAAGTATCCGAGGTGCATGGCAAGCCCTCGGGCGATCTACTGAAGTTCCACCTCTCAAGAGGAGATCCTAGCCAAACAGTTTGGATAGGCTCAGAACTAAACAAGGTAATGAAAGAAAGGCTAACCACTTTTTTGCAAGAAAATATTGATAGATTCGCTTGGTCCGTTGTTGACATGCTCAAGATAGACCCGGAGATGATGGTATACAAACTGAACATCAACCCAACCTACCACCTCGTGAAGTAGAAGAATCAAAGCTTCAGCCCAAAGCAGTAGAAGGCCATCATCGAGGAAGCTAATAAGCTGGTCAAGACCAAATTTGCTAGGAAGGTGATGTACTTGGACTAGCTAGCCAATGTGATGCTTATGAAGAAAGCAAATGGAAAGTAGCATATATGCATAGATTTCACTTATCTAAATAAAATCTATCCAAAAGATAGTTATCATCTTTCTCGGATCAACCAGCTGATTGATGCAACTTTCGGTCATGAGTTTCTTAGCTTCATAGATGCCTTCTCTAGTTACAACTGATTCGAATGGCTCTAGAAGATGAGGAGAAAATTGTCTTTATTACTGATCATGGGCTCTATTATTACAGATGATATCCTTTGGACTCAAGAATGCAGGCGTGACTTGTCAGCAACTTATGAACAAGATTTTTAAGGACCATATCGATTGAAATATGGAGGTCTATGTAGATGATATGCTGGTAAAAAATCGATCACTCGGGACCAT
Organism: Areca catechu; assembly: GCA_021397845.1. NCBI lineage: Eukaryota > Viridiplantae > Streptophyta > Magnoliopsida > Arecales > Arecaceae > Areca > Areca catechu. The sequence continues at coordinate 151,728,826 of CM038049.1, read as the reverse complement.
ATTGTTGACCTCCAAGAGACCTTCAATATGCTATACCGATATAAGATGAAGCTAAACCTAGCAAAATGTATATTCGGAGTAGCATCTGGAAAGTTTTTGGGCTTCATAGTATCACATCGAGGCATCGAGGCAAACTTGGAGAAGATTCAGATGATCCAGAAAATGACTTCACTGAATTCCATTAGAGAGGTACAGCACATCACTAGGAAGGTGGTGGCCCTTAAACACTTCGTGTCTAGATCAGTAAAAAATTATCTTCCATTTTTCAAGATATTTGAGCAATCGAAGGACTTCCAATAGACCATAGAAGCCTAGCTGGCATTCGAGGGATTGAAGAAGTACCTCAACTCCGTGCCCTTATTAAGCAAACCCGAGCCAAGCAAAAAACTTTTTCTCTACCTTACTGTATCTCTTGTTGCAATAAGCACAATGCTTGTTCGGGAGGAAAAAAGAGCCAAAAACCTATTTATTACATCAACAAGGTCCTTCATGACACCGAGACTAGGTATATGTGACTAGAAAAGTTCATCTTCATCCTATATTATTTTTGCCAGAAAGCTTCGGTCATACTTTCAAGACCACAACATCACCATCCTCGCTGATCAACCTGTGAAGGCGATCCTCCATCGACTAGATACTTTGAGAGGGATAACCAAGTGGGTGCTCAAGCTCTCTGGATTTAATGAGGTTCCATCCAAGGCCTTCGATCAAAGCTCAAGTTCTCACCGACTTTATTTTGGAATGCACCATACCGGAGGATAATAAGATGCAAGAAGAAGGGATGAGTTCCCAAGTTAATCCAGAAGAATAATGGACCTTGCACGTGGATTGATCATCGAGTTCTTCTAGATCTAGAACAAGTTTGATATTGGTCCATCTCAAAGGAGAGGTCATTGAGTATGCTCTACAGTTTGACTTTCCTATAACCAACAATGAAGCATAGTATGAAGCATTCATTATCGGGCTCAAGATTGCAAAGGACTTGGGAGTTGGGCACCTCACCATTTTCAACAACTCTTAGTTGGTAGTGGACCAAGTTAAAGGAGAATGTGAAGCCTGGGAGGAGAACACGAACAAGTACCTTAGCAAGGCAAAAGGATTGATTGAATCTTTGTAAGACTTTGACATCCAGTAGGTGCCCAGGGCCAAAAATGCTAAGATTAATGCACTATCCAAGTTGGTGGCACTCTTGCCATTTGACCTTTAGAGGGAGACATACTTTAAAGTACTGAAGCAGTCAAGCCTTGAGGAGCCTCAACTTGTCCAGCAAATGAATGGGGAGACGAGCTAGATCAACCCACTTTTCAAGAATATCAAATATGGCAAACTACCTTCAGATCGAAAAGTGGCTCGAAAGATAAAGTGCCAAGTTTCTCATTACATCATACTCCCTACCTTTGCCGAAGTACTTGTACCCATCCGAGGTGGACTATGCACTAAGCAAAGTCCATAATAAAGTTTGTGGAAGTCATCTAGGTGGCAATCTCTAGCCTTCAAGATACTTCGGCAAGGCTACCATTAGCCTACTATGCGTTAGGATGCTATCGAATTTGTACAAAATTATGATCATTGCTAGAAAAATGCCATCATTTAGTGTTAACTAATGTTGCACCTGACCCTGATTGTAGCACCATGGCCTTTCATCCAATGTGGGGTGGACATTTTTAGCCCATTTCCTCAGGCTATCGGATAGCACAAATTGTTGTTAGTGGCAATTGATTTTTTCATTAAATGGGTTGAGGTCGAACCGCTAGCCCGCATTATAGAAGCTTGGTGAAGGACTTCATGTGGAAGTCTATCATCAGCTGATATGGTTTCCCAGGGTGATAATCATCAATAATGGTTACTAGTTTAGCAGTACCTGGTTCTACGAGTTCTACCAACAGTTTGGCATCTTTTAACGATTCACTTCAATGAGGCATCTCCAAGCTAATAGCAAGAGCGAAGTTACCAACCGGACTCTCTTGTAGGGACTGAAGGCCTAGCTTGGTTAGGCAAAAGGATATTGGGTGGAAAAGCTTTACCATGTGCTATGGGCTTATCAAACTATTCAGAGAATCCAGACTGGGGAAACTACCTTTAGTCTTGCATTCAGAATTGAAGCCATCATCCCAGTAGAGATTGGACTCCCTTCATTCATAGTTGAAGAGTATAGTGAGGATACCAACTCTAAGTGACTTCGGGCAAACTTGGATTTACTTGAAGAGCACAGGGAGCATGCCTCAATGAGAATGGCCTCCTACCATCAGAGGGTGACTCGGTACTACAATGCCCAAGTCAAGGCCAAGGAGTTTAAAGTGGGTGACCTGGTACTACGACAAGCCGATGTTTCGCAGTTGAGCAAGGAAAGATGTCACCAAATTAGGAAGGTCCATATCAAGTAAATGAGGTGCTTTGCCCAGGCACTTATTGATTGAAGCATCTTGATGGAACTCCTCTCCCTAGACCTTTAAACTCTTCTAACCTTCACATCTACTACCATTGATGGAGATTTATTAATAAATTCTGAGCTCATTATTTATTGCGTATGTTTTTGTCATAGTAACTCATATGTTGTGAAATGAAAAATTAATCTCTAATGACACTTGGAGGGACAACCCTTGATGGATCCTCTCAAGTAATTGTACATATCAGAAGCCCTAAATGCCCATGAGGTAAAGGACCACCATAAAACCCGGAGGCTTGCAAAAAGTTTCCCTTCAAGGACAAATGGCTACCATGAAGATATGGCACTGTCTAGGCAAATATTGTATGATAATTGCCCCAGGGCATTACTATAGTAGGCCATATAATGTAGCTATCTCGAAAAAGCAGAAGTACAAGATGAGAGCCAAACACTAGAAAGCTTTGGCCTGATTTAAGTTCAATGCTAGAAACCTTTGACCTAGCCTAACATTAGAAAGCTTTTGGCCCGATGTAAAGACTAGAAAGTCTTTGACCCGGTTCAAGTTCAATGCTAAAAAGCCCTTAACTTGGCCCAACATTAGAAAGCTTTTTGCCCTATATAAAGATCGGAAAGCCTTTGGCCCAATTCAAGCTTAATACTAGAAAGCCTTTGACCTGGCCTAACATCGAACAGTCTTTGACCCTATGCAAAGATCAGAAAGCTTTTGGCCCAGTTCAAACTCAACACCAGATAGCTTTTGGCCTGGCCTAACATCAGAAAGCCTTTGGCTCGATGCCAAGATTAAAAAGCCTTTGGTCTACTTCAAGCTTAATGCTAGAAAGCCTTTGGCCTAGCTTAACATCCGAAAGCCTTTGGTTTGATACAAATATCGAAAAGCCTTTAGCCCAGTTCAACCTTAATGCTAGAAAGCCCTTGGCCTGGCTAACGTTGGAAAGTCTTCACCTGATGCAAAGATTGGAAATCTTTTGATCTAGTTCAAGCTCAATGCCAAAAAGCCTTTAGACTGGCCTAGCATCGGAAAGCCTTTGGTCCAATACAAACATCGAAAAGCCTTTGACCCAAATTATCGGTTGAAAAGCCTTTGGCCTGATGTAAAAGCTAAAAAACCTTTAGCTCGATTCAGCAACTGGAAAGCCTTAGTCCTGGCTCGATGACCACGTAGGCTGACCCTTGTTCATCCATCCAAAAGCCTTGCGAATAAATATACCAAGTGCTTAACCATAACTCTAGAAAGCTTCACAACCCCTTTGGAATCTCAAGGATGGTTTAAAACTTTGCAAGGTTTTGGATCGAATGCTCACCTGCAAGTCATCCCAATGGATTAAGTTGGTTGTAGTTGATTGATTGTTTGCATGGTTTATATGCTAAGGTTAAGTAGCAATCCCCTGTGGACATGTTCAGCTAGACATCAGAGTTGTTATGATGAGCAGCTTCAAGTTATGGGGCTACTTAAATCATTAAGCTACTAGTATTTCAAGATATCAAGTTATCGAGTTCTTCATGGAGTTCTTCATTTATGTATCCTAAGTTATCAGACTATCTAAACAATTCTAAATTATTAAGTTCTTCTTGTTCATGTGGTGAACAATTTTGAATTATAAAATTATTTATGATTTGGCTGAGGTAAAGGTAAAATTTGTTTATTCAATTTCATTTATTTGTGACACAACTCAAAGATAGCATTCAGGCAGAAAAGCAATATTTAATCCAAAGATTTTTTTCATTGATCCAAAAGAAATCATTTACAATGACTGTTAAAAGGTCTAAGAAAATTTACAAAAAGAAAATAAAAGAAAAGATAAAGCCCGATGGTGCGGAGACTGGGGCATCTTGGGAGGCATCGGCCATGATGGAGGCCAGGGCATCTTTGGAAGCATCTGTCATGACTTTGCCCTCTTCGGATATAAGGAGCTCATCCAAAAAACTCAAGTCTAGGACATTGGACGGTGACTTTGGCTCGAGCATCCTTCACTCCCTCCTTGTAGGCAGCAATCATGAAGTCGGCCTTTTCATCGCGGAAATCTTTTGATGCCTGGAAGTCCTTCACAGCCTGAGAAGCAATAGTGGCCTTCTCTCGAGGAATATGGTAGATGCCCAAAAATCCTCCATAGCCTTCAAAGCAGTGGTAGCCTTCTTAACAAAAAATTCAGCAGAGATTCAGAAATCTTTGACATCCTTCAAAGCAACAACCTTGATCTTGCTCTCGTCGACTTCCTTCTTTTCTTCCTCTACCACCTTGAGAGCGACCTCTAGCTTCATTATTGTGGCCACCTGGGCTTCTTTGATGCCTTTTAATCTTGAATTCTCCTTCATGGCCCTTTACAAAGCAGCCTCAGAATCTTCGACCTTGTTTGTAGAAGCATTAATCTTTCATCGGCCTCCACATTTTACTTGGAAAGCTTTTCCTTCAGCATTTCGATCTCCATGTTGCATCTCCTAGTTTTGATTAAGGAGTCTCTAGTATCCTCGAAGTAGCTATTCATGTACAGAGCCATCTATCAAAGAAGGTATGTTAGCAAGTGAAAAATATGTATGTATATATATGTGACATGCAAGCGAGCTGGCTTACCTTGATGAAGCAATTTATTATATTCCTCCATTTGGTGACCCGAGGTATATCTAGAATCTTGTTCACATTGACAGGAAATATGAGCCCAGAAAAAACCTTGTGCATAAGTTTGCAGTCCTCCAACATAAAGGTGTTAAGCCTAGTGTAGGTAGGGGCTACACCAACTACCCTCTCCCGAGCTCAGCAAGGGATAAGCTTATCAAGGAGGTGGGCTCCTCCACCCTTTGTTTGTCCCGATCCTAGGGGGCAAGATCTAGCCTTACTTTGGCCTGGTAGGCAGGATCCTTCCTTACTTCAGCCCGGGGTGTAGGAGGACCCAATCTTACTTTGACTTGGCAAGCAGAGGAGCCCTGGTAGCTCCCTTGAGCTTTAGATCCTCGATCACTCGCTCCAGCTTGAGGAGGCAAAGAGGTGACCAAAAGTATGAGGGCGATAAGTCATCACTCGCTTCAGCTTGAAGAGGCCGAGAGGTAACTAGAGGTGCAATGATGAGATGACGGGCAGAGTGCTCTGACGTTGATTGCTTTTGAGGAGCTGGCGATGGGGGAGGACTCTTGCTTTTGAAGTGAATGCCCCAACTGACCCCATAATCATCATGCCTCTTTCATTTATGGGGCTGCTTGTGTTCCCGCTTTGACCTCCTCACATCTTTGTACTTTGATTTTCTCATGCCTTTATCCATCTCTGCAACAAAAGTGACCTAAGGTCAATGCAAATTCAATAAATTAAATAAAAAGTTGGCATAAGGCAGGAGTTCAGGTTTTTGCATACCTCGAGGACAAGCTGGGTTGATCTTGACATTATACGTCTACTCTGAAAGGAGGTCCTTCAAGGTCGAAACCTAAAAGTTGCACAAGGCCTTGAACTCCTCCCTTAGGTGCTGATCCAGGGCTAGCTGCCTAAGGATTGACCCTCGAGGCTCTTCCCAGTCGATAAAGTCCCATACCTCATTGGAAGTCATGAAAACTGTTGCCGCCTAAAACGTCGTGGCCTGTAGCTAAAGATGACCTCGAATCGTCCCCTTGTCACTCCGGGACTTGCCAGCATGTCCAGACCTGCAACATAGAAGAGACCTGGGCTGGTGATCCCGACGAGGGCACTCCGATGCTCAAGTCAATGGTGATCTAGGAAAACAGATCCTCCTGGTCGAGCCCCGTAGATGGACTCCATGCTAGGAGGAGAAAGTAATATATTGGGGGAATGTAAACAAGTTGTGAGTGGAGTGGGAGAAGAGGTGATGGAGGAGAGTTTGGTTAGGAAGGCTGTGTCCATCAAAATCCTTCCGGTGGATCTCTGGTAGCCTTGGATACCTAGTCTCTCAGTTGCTCTCCTATGTGCCATACCCTTGCCCGTTAGTTTTCTTACCTTTTTCTTGGGACCTTGGGGGGCTCTTTTAAGCCACAGTGGCTACCAGATGCCTACCTCGGGATCCCCCCTCGCTTGCAGGTGCGCGCGGCAATGTCTCATGCTGTGGGCGAGACGCTTTTCCTTATTTGCGATAAGGCACCTACCATGTGCTTTGACATTCCTTCTGGTCACTCCATTTTGGGAAGCCTGGTAGAGCCTCAATCGGGGGACAGTCATCCCTGGATTTAAATCTTTTGGGTCGATTTTCTCTTCTGGGTGGCACAGACAGTTGGTAGAGAGTGTAGTGCCTCGATCGGGAGACCCTTTCCTTTTTGGTGTAAGTGGCCACTGGAGCAATTATTGTGGCTTGGCAGGCACCTCTCCATGGTCCTTGGGTGGCCAACTGCCACCCAAGGAGAGCGGCGACGTCCCTCGGTTGCTGGTCCCTTCATCTGAGGTGGGGCTGGTCCAGAGAGGCAGAGCTCAACTTCGGCCATGGTGTCTCGACCTCGAGGGAGCCACCTGGGGAAGAAGCCCGGAGAGAGGCGAAGCTCTACTTCGACCACGGCATCTCGATCTTGAGGGAGCCGCCTGGTGAAGGAGTCTAGAGAGAGGTGGAGCTCGACTTTGGCCATGGCATCTCGACCTCGAGAGCCACCTGGTGAAGGAGTCTGGAGAGAGGCGGAGCTCGACTTCGACCACAACATCTCGACCTCAAGGGAGTCACCTGGAGAAGAAGTCCAGAGAGAGGCGAAGCTCGACTTCGGCCATGGCATCTCGATCTCGAGGGAGCCGCCTGGCGAAGGAGTCCAGAGAGAGGCGAAGCTCGACTTCGGCCAGGGTGTCTCGACCTCGAGGAAGCTGCAAAGCGAAGGAGTCTAGAGAGAGGCAGAGCTCGACTTTGGCCAGGGCATCTCGACCTCGAGGGAGCTGCTTGGCGAAGGAGTCTGGAGAGAGGCAGAGCTCGACTTCGGCCAGGGCATCTCGACCTCGAGGGAGCCACCTAGCAAAGGAGTCCGAAGAGAGGTAGAGCTCAACTTCGGTCATGGTGTCTCGATCTCTAGGGAGCTACCTGGCGAAGGAGTTCAAAGAAAAATCTGACGCGGCAGCTTCCTTCGACATGGCATCCGACTGGGTCTGACATGGGTTACACGTCAACGATCCTGCCATATCATTTGCCCCCCACTTCCAAGTCTCGTTAGCACGTGACGCTCGGGACGAAGGGAGTAAATGCAGTGCTGACGTGGAAAGACCAAAATCCTACGCCATAATTGCCACGATCGTCGGTTTCTCGCGGGGCAGACCTCCGAGCCAATGAAGCAGTGACACGTGGATTCGTCCGAGGCATTATTACTTGACGTAGAATTCGAAGCGATCATGGGCGGAACGAAGCATTGGCCTCTTTCGATTGCTAACACGTGGAGCAAATCCAATGGCGGTGATGGGATGGTTGCGGTTCGGTCACTTTGAAAGGAAAGATAGTTTCTCTTTCAAAAAATTTTCATGCCCGCCAGCGTATCGAAGAGTCTCCTTCTTCCCCCCAGTCATCCTTTTCCTCCAAAGGCAACCAGGTTCGTCCATTCTTCCCTCCTCGTAGGTTGGGTAGAGTTTCTTCTCAATGCTAAGATATTCTTGGACCTCGTCCGTTCCCTTCTTCCTGCTTCATTGTCCTGTGTCACTTCCACGAGATTGTTGTCCATTTTTTCCTCTTCAGGACCTTTTTCATCCTGAAGCGCCACCCATCTGAGGATGGGTGGTGGTTCATTTCACCTCATCCTAAGGGCATCGATTTGATCTTCCCTCTTCTATCAAGGGATGGAAGAGTAAGTATTTCTTCGCTTCAATCGAGAGGGTCGACTGGGTTTGGAGTGATCCAGATCGGATCCTGAACCGAAATGCTATCATCAAGGTGGCTGATCGAGAAGTGTACGACCAGCTCTGTACCGACCAGATACCTTCCCTCAAGGTTCTGCTGACAGAGCAAATCTCCATGAAGCCGGAGTCGGCCCAATGGGTGAGTACGGCATGAACTTAGCTTGTTATGCTTTTTGTTTGTTTCCTTGACTTTGGAACTGACCTTGTCTTTTCTTTGTGTAGGCATGAAGTATTCTATGGAGGACCTCCTTGCCCTCTCCAGGAAGTGGGGTCCATCAGCGGGGATCGGAGAGTCCTCGTCAAAGAGGGCCCGGGAAGAGAACGGTGTGGGGGATGTACCCACCATGTTGGAAGAGCCAAGAGCAGGACCTACCCCCGAGCAGAGCAGGAGGAGGGCAGAGCCTGCCCCTGAGCAGGGCAGGAGAAGAGCGGAGCCTGCCGTTGAGCCACCAAGGCAGTGTAACTCGCTCCCGGTGTGAGAGACCGAAGTGGTCGCTCGGGCTAGGTCCGCCGCTGCTGCCGCCGCCATAGTGCCACCATCTCTCAAGATCATCGAGGTAGAAATAGAGGAGGAGCAGGAGAGAGTGGAGCCACCATCGGTGGCACCATCTGGAGTGGTGCAGAGTCCCCTCCGTGCCTCCGATGCTTCCTCGACCAGAGGAGGGGGTGATGCCACGTCTGCGGCAAAGAAGAGGGAGAAGGATCCCCGTAGACTGCCCTTCGAGGTGTTATTGAATGCCTCACTGGTCCGAGACCAAGATCTCACCGAGCGCATGATGGACTTCATCGTCCAGTCATGCGATTGGCGAGAGAAGGCTGGGAAGCTCCTGGGAGATGCCATTCATGGAACATTTCCTCAGCTCTTCTCGTAAGCATTCCTTTCCTTTCCTCTCGCCCTTCCCTTTCTTCTTTTCTTTCTCTTTTATTTTTGTGGCAGATGTCTTCCTTGGTGCAGCTCGGGGCTGACCTCTTACCCATCTGGGACTACTACAAACACTGGGCAAAGAGGGACCAACAGCGGACTGTACAGCTTGAGTCCTTGTCGGTCGAGGCCAAGCTGAAGTCGGATGATGCTTGGGAGGTCGAGCGAAAAAATAAGGAGCTGAGGGGTGAGGTGGCAAGCGCTGAGAGGTGCATTAAGGAGCTAGAGGAGTCTTTGGACGGAGAGAGGAGTCAGTCCAAGAGCCGGGTTGAGGAGCTTAGGACCAAGGAGGCCAAAGCAGAGGAGCTCAGGGCCGAGGTTGCCCGGGAGAAGGAGCAGGCCCAATCCCTTCGAGCCCAGCTGGAGGTGGCAAAGGAGCAAGCTACAGTCACCAAAAAGAAGGCTACAGTGGCGGAAGAGAGAACTGCTGCCGTCGAAAAGGAGACTATGGTGGCCATGGAACAAGTGGAGGCTGCGAAGAAGGAGGCCACCAAGGCGGTAACAAAGTACAAGGCCTTCAAGGAGTTCGATGCCAAGTTCCATGAGCTGGCGACGGATTCCTTCTTCAAGGGATTTATGTACTGCCGGTCAAAGGTGGTGGGGCTTGTTCCAGACAAGAATCTGGACTGGCTCACCTTCCCGACCGCTCCGTGTGAGAGCCTGACTCCAGACTTGGCCAAAGCGGAGGAATCAGCAGCTGCTGTTGATGCAGCCCCACCTCCAGAGGCCCCCGAAGATGATGCCTTACCTATGCACCATCCCGGGAAGGAGCCGGCCGAGTAGCATAGAGACTTCTATATCTTCTTTCTTTTTTCATTTCTGTCCGGGCTACCCGACCTGTCAGGGCCCGGAGATGATGTAAAAACTTCACGTTTCATTAATAAAATATTTCTTTTCCTTCTCCACTTGTGCATTTATTTTTTGCATTACCAATTCTTTAGCAATATTCCTTCCTTTGCTTCTTAACTGCCCATGTACATGTCTCCACCAAGGCATCTTGCCTTAAGGCTCTAAGTCCCTGAGCACTTTCCTTCCAAGCTCCGGGTACGCGAGATAGTTAGAAGGAAAGTCCTTTGACTTGCTGAGTTGTTCCCACCTTGCGAGCGAAGTGGTGTTAGGCCTCCGAGCGCTGCTTCGGGATAGGGTATTCGACCTCAGATGGAATTACCTCCAAGTGAGCATGGCACGAGCAAGCCCGAATGCTACGCTTGGTGGGACCACTGGGTGATTATGAGGTGCCAAGCTACGAAAGTTTTCGGGCTTGGAATGCCGGGTTTCAAGAGTTTTCAGGCTTGGAGTGCCGGGCTTCTGGAGTTTCCAGGCTTGGAGTGCCGAGCTTCAAGAGTTTCGACGCTTAGAGTGCCGGGCTTCTGGAGTTTCCGAGCTTGGAGTGCCGGGCTTCAGGAGTTTCCGGGCTTGGAGTGCCGGGCTTCTGGAGTTTCCGGGCTTGGAGTGCCGGGCTTCTGGAGTTTCGAGCTTGGAGTGCTGGGCTTCTAGAGTTTCCGGGCTTGGAGTGCCGGGCTTCTGGAGTTTCCGGGCTTGGAGTGCCGGGCTTCTGGAGTTTCCGGGCTTGGAGTGCCGGGCTTCTGGAGTTTCCGGGCTTGAAGTGCCGGGCTTTAGGAGTTTCTAGGCTTGGAGTGTCGGGCTTCTGGAGTTTCCGGCCTTGGAGTGCCGGGCTTCTGGAGTTTCCGGGCTTGAAGTGCCGGGCTTTAGGAGTTTCTAGGCTTGGAGTGCCGGGCTTCTGGAGTTTCCAGGCTTAGAGTGCCGGGCTTCAGGAGTTTCCGGGCTTGGCTTGAAAGACCTGGGGTCGGGCGGCGATGTTCTTGCAAGGCAAAGATGATTTGCACAAAAGGATCTTTATCATTAATGGAGGAAGGCCTTACATTATTGATAATACATTCTTAGATTGTTGGCATTCCAAGTGCACGGAAACCTGGTACCGCCTAGCTCCGCTAGGTAGTAGGCTCCACTGGGGAGAGCTTTGACCACCTTGTACGGGCCCTCCCAGTTCAGGGAGAGCTTGCCGCACTCTCGGGGTTGTGAGGCTTTAGCTCGACGCAACACCAGGTCGCCCGGTTGGAAGATCTTCGGCTTCACCCGCGTGTTGTAGTACCGAGCTATCTGCTACCGGTAGGCTGCCATCCGAAGTTGAGCCTTGTCTCTGGTCTCCTCGAGGAGGTCCAGGTTGAAAAGAAGGCGGGCCAAATTTTCTGCCTCATCATACTGCTCTACCTGCAGTATGGGTATGTCGAGTTCGACAAGGATGATGGCTTCCATGTCGAAGACGAGGTTGAAAAGCGTCTCATCCATGGACATCCTGGGTGCTGTGTGGTAGGCCCAAAGAATGCTAGGAAGTTCTTCTGCCCACCTATCCTTGGCCTGGTCTAGCCTAGTCCGCAGTCCCTGGAGAATTGTTTGGTTGGTCACCTCGGCCTCCTCGTTGGTCTGGGGGTGAGCCACCGAGGTGAAGCGATGTTGAATGCCGAGGTCGGTGAAGAAATCTTTGAACTCTCAGTTATCGAACTACCACCCGTTGTCGGTGATGATGCTTTGGGGGAGTCTGAAATGGTAGATGATTGACTTCCAAAAGAACTGGCGGACCTTGGCCTCGGTGATTTGTGATAGCAGCTCCTCCTCCACCCATTTGGTGAAGTAGTCGATGGCCACTATCAGGAACTTGCGCTACCCAGAAGCAGGAGGGAATAGACCGAGGATGTTCATTCCCCACTAGGCAAACGGCCAAGGTGCGGAGAGTTGGGAGAGTGGCACCGCTGGTTGATGTTGTATGTGAGCATGGTACTAGCAGCGGTCGCACTTTCTCATGAAGTCGGCGGCATCCTCCCTCATAGTTTTCCAATAGTATCCCTGACGGAGGGTTTTGTATGCTAGTGTTCTTCCTCCGACATGATTCCGTAGAGGCCCTCATGTATTTCTTGGAGCACAAAGGCTGCCTCTACGGGCCTTAGGCACTTCAAGAGCAGATAGGAGTAGGACCTGCGGTAGAGCTGTTTGTCCATCAGGGCAAATCCCATAGCCTTCTTCTTGACGAGGCCGGCCTCCATCCGATCTTTCGATAAGTTGTTATCGGTGATGTATCTGATGTACCGGTCCATCCAGCTGGACTCCGGGGTGACCTGTTGGACTTCTCCGAGAGCTTCATAGCTAGGATTTTCCAGGTACTCTATGTGGGAGCGCCCTAGTGACGAGTCCGGTAGGGTCGCGAGTCTTGATAGAGCGTCGGTGCGAACATTCTCCCCATAAGAGATGTGGGAGATGCTAAAGTACCAAAAACCTGTCGCGCTCGAATGGACTCGCTCTAGGTACTTCATCATCTGGGGATCTCGGGCCTCATACTCCCCCGAGACCTGCCCTGCCACCAGCTAGGGTCGGTGAAGACCTTTAGGTTGGGTACACCCAACTCACGAGAGACTCTGAGTCCTACGAGGAGTGCCTCATACTCCGCCTGATTATTGGTTGCTACGAACCGGAAGCAAAGCGTACATTCAACCACGACCCCATCCCCGTTGGCGAGGATGAGCCCCGCTTCACTCCCTCCTGAGTTGGATGCACCATCCACATGGAGGACCCATGTCACCTCCTCGGTAACGGGCTCCAACCGAGGTGCCAAAGTCGAGGTGGTCTCCTCGAGCTCCTCGCTCATTCCAGCACACTCAACCAGGAAGTCGGCCAGCACTTGGGCCTTCTGAGATGGCCTCGACCAATATGAGATGTCGAACTCGCTCAGCATTAGAGACCATTTAGCCAAGCATCCGGATATTTCGGGATGACTGAGTATGGCTATTAGCGACTGGTCCGTCATGACCGCAATAGGATATGCTTGAAAGTATGGCCTGAGGCGCTGGACAAACATTATTAGAGAAAAAATTAACTTTTCTGAACGGGTGTACCTGATCTCCACATCCCGGAGGATTCTGCTTGCATAGTACACCGGCTTTTGGGACCCGTCCTCATCTGTGCGGACAAGTACCTGATGTGGACACCAGAAACTGAAAGAAACTTCACTCCAACAAGGTTAGCCTTATCCCAGTTTGGATCGAAGATAATTAGGTTACCTTGTATCCTTTAGATCAAAAATATTTTATTTCCTTTTCAGGAGTCATTTCCATTTTAAGAGTCCTGTAATTAATTTTGAGTTTCAAATCAAGAGTGTTTATTGAGTCCTGTAATTACTTTTAAAATTTCATTTCCTGTAAGTCCATTTCAAGTTTTAAAGTCTCGGTCAGTTGAGTTTAATTCAGTTGAGTTAAGTCTAATTCAGTTGAGTTAAGTCTATTCAAGTCTTAAAGCCATGAAAGCCAGCAACAAGACTCAAATTCTGGACCCTAGAATTTGACCCCATGAAGAAGAGAAGACACACCACCAAGCAAGAGAAAAGGACCATCAACTAGGACCACGTGGCGCCACATGTTATCTTGAAATTAGAAGACCACCTCACCATGCCACGTCATTAGCCAGAGGTGCCACCTCACCAGCCACTTCATCACCCTTTGGGCGCCAACAAGGGAGATTCAAATTCAAGGAGGTCGGCCACATCCCTCCAAGCCCTCCACCAAATCCTCCAACTTCCCCCACATCCTTCCAAACCCTCCATCAAATCCTCCAACCTCCATTGTAATCCTCCTCAATTTGGAGAGTTTTTAAATTTCAAAAGCTAGCTTTGTGAGGCTATTAAAAGCCTTGGACGCCTATTGTAGAAAGGGGATTGAAGATGAATGAAATGCAAGTGAAGTTTTGAAGCAAATTTCTTGTGTTCTTGTATGAAAGTTTCTTCCTCCATGCTGAAGCCAATTTTTTTTTTTTTTTCTCCAAGCAACTCACCATTCCAGTATAAGACGAAGGCATTGGAGTCGGCCAGATCTTCTGCAATTTCTTCTTTGTTCACAAATCCTCCTAACCTTTCTTTACATTTGTCTCTTTCTTCCTTAACCTTTGATCTTCAATTGCAGGGTCCTTCGAAGTCTTTGAGTTGAGAACCGGGTTCCCCCTTGACAATGAACCGACAGACTGAAGTCCAAGTCCAGAGTTTTGATCTTTGTTATCCAAGTCCTCCAGTTCAGAGCGTTGGTAGTTTCAAGGTATGAATCAGAAGAAGGTTGGAAAGCTCATCAAGGTAAGTCCATAATCATTAGCCCCTATTATGTAGATCTTCTTCCTTCTTAGTTTAGGATTGTGTCTAATCAAGTAAAAGTTCCATTTCTTGTAATCCTTAAGTCTTATTATGATGAGTACAATGCTAGTGTAATTAGGTTTCATTGCTCTACAAATTATAATCTAAACATTAATCATATGCTTGCCGCATCAGTACCGAGTTGACAACCCCTTGGGTGATCGCCAGATATAACAGGAGCTCCTCTCCTTCCTTCGGCATAGAGAGCAGCGGTGGAGATGCAAGGAACTTTTTCAACTCCTCGAAGGTTGCTTTGCATTCTTCGGTCTAGGCGGAGTCGTGCACTTTGCGCAGCACCTTGAAGAAGGGTAACTAGTGGTCAGCCGATCTCGAGATGAACCTGCTTAGGGTGGTAATCCGGCCGGTCAGGCGCTAGACCTGCTTCTTCGAGGTGGGATGCTCCATGTCGATGATTGCTTGGACTTTCTCCTAGTTCGCTTCGATGCAGCTTTGGGTGACCATAAAACCAAGGAACTTCCCTGCCGCCATGCTGAAGGCGCACTTCACTGTATTTAGCTTCATTTTGTGTACCCAGAGGTTATGGAAGGCCTCTGCTAGGTCTGCGACGTGATCCAACTTAGGTTTGCTCATGACGAGCATGTCATCCACGTATACTTGCATGTTTCTTCGATCTGGTCCTTAAAGACCCGTTGACCAGCCGATGATATGTGGTGCTAGCATTCTTCAAGCTGAAGGGCATCATTCGGTAGCAGTACATCCCTTGATCGATGATGAAGACAGTGTGCTCCTCGTCCTCTGGATACATTCGGATTTGATTATATCTGGAGAATGCATCCAAGAAGGAGAGTAAGAGGTGCCTCGAGGTGGCGTCCATTAATTGGTCAATCTTTGGCAAAGAAAAGCTGTCCTTCGGACAGGTTCGATTGAGGTCGGTGTAGTCCACACAGATCCTCCACTTACCATTGCTCTTTCTCCTCCCCTGGCCCTCTTGGGGGCGTGCTCGATTCCCCAGCATATCATCCCCATAGGTTTCTCGGTGGGCCGGTTGTCGACTTCAGGGACCAGAGGGAGAGCAACGAGCGCTTGAGGTTCGGCTGAAGTCTTGCCCCCCACGAACCTTTTAAGGTAGCCCCTCCTTATGAGATCTTCAATCTCTCTCTTAAGGTGGCGGCACTCCTTGGTGTCGTGGCCATGGTCGATATGAAATTGGCAGTACTTCGTATTGTCGTGACCATTAGACAGCCTCAGAGGGGGTAGGCAACGTAGGTAGTGCTTGCCCTCAATCTCCAAGAGAATCTTCATCCTTGAATCAAGGAGAGGTATGTATCTTTCTTCTGGGATGGGGCCACTCTTCGGCTTCGGCCCCTGGTAGAAATTCGGTGTGGGCGGTACAGGCTTCCACACCCCAGACATCTCCCAGGAGCTGGCTTCCTTAGTGGCTTCCCATCCAACTCTCTCCTCGTACGGTCTGCCTCCTCGGCACGGATATACTTTTGAACATGGATGAGTTCAGAGTACATCTTCAGTGGCTTCTTATCCAAGGAGTAGGTAAGGCAGGAAGTCTTGAGCCCTCTCTTCAGTGCCAACATACCGACTGGCTCATCCAAGTGGTAGATCTCCAGTGCAGCAACCTTGAAGCAGGCCACGTAGTCCCGTAGGAGCTTGTGGTCCTGTTGCCTGATGGAGAAGAGGCTATCTGCCTCGCGTGACACTTTTCAACAAGTGTCAAAGTGGGCCACGAACTTCTGCTCCAACTGAGTGAAATAGGTGATGCTTTCGGGCTCGAGGCTGGTGAACCAAACTCGAGCTACCTTTTGGAGGGTGGTTGGAAAGGCGATGCAGAGGAGGGCATCGGTCGTCCCTTGGACTCTCATGAGGATCTTGTAGCTCTCCAGGTGGTCAAGGGGGTCGGTGGTCCCATCGTAGGGATCCACCTGTGGTATACGGAACCGGCTCGGAATCGGTTCCTCTTAGATCTCTCGGGAGAAGGGTGGACGGGCGTCGTAGCCCATAGACTTATTGGAGGAGCCCTGCAGATTCGCAAACTGGCAGGATAGCTCCGCTAGCTTGCGCTCTTGTTCTTCTAGGCGCCTTTCTGCCGTGTGCATGATGGCCTCGTCGGTTGATCCCTCCACCGAGGCCGACGGAAGAGAAGAGGATTTGTAGGCTCAGGTAGGCAACCCAAGAGGGGGGTAAATTGGATTTTATAAAACTTTTAAACTACTTAAATTATCAACTAAAGCAGGTATGTGCTAATTCAATTCAAGTGCTTGTGCTTTGCTCAAGTGTTTGTGTGCTTCAAGATAATATGCAACGAAATTAATAAAATAAATGCACAAGAGAAAATAATCATACAAATACAAAGATATATAGTGGTTCGGTGCATATCAAGGAACCTACATCCACTTCCCAAGATTTTCTTGGGAATTTCACTAAGTTTGGTTTTGTAACCTAGGCTCACTAACAACCTTTATAACTTATTTTATCTTCGGGCTCACAAGTAAAACCCTAGTTGGTTTTGAGACTCACCAACAACCATCTTTGGTTTTACGGGCTAACCAAGAACCTAAACAACTTATTTTGGTTTTGGACTCACAAGTAAAATCCTAGTTGGTTTCAAGGCTCACCAACAACCACTTTGGTTTAACAAGGCTCACCAAAAATCTCTTTGGTTTTCCAAGACTCACCAAAAATCTCAAGTAAAACAATGTAAGAGCAATATGAAAGAATACAATTAAAGCTTTCTAAAAATAAAACAAATATCTCTTTGAAGCCCTTGATTATTGATGAAATACTTATTTTCAAGTTGTTGAAGCCTTGAATGCAGCTTGATGATGTGAACTTTGGATGCTCTCTTTGAAACTTGGAAGCTTGAAGGCTTGAACCACTCAACTCTTGAATCATTGAGGAATATTCAATGATCTCACCAAATGATTGCTTTCCCTTTTGATTTTAGATGTTTATATAGCCTCCCAACACTTAAATGACCGTTTATAGCTGTTAGGAAGGAGAAACTAGCAGTTGGAGCCAAGTTGGGAAAGTTCTCTACTTCAGAAAAACTAGCCATTATAACCTAAGTGTCGACACTTGACCCTCGTGAGTCGACAATTGACTTCCAAGTGTCGACACTTCATTTTCCAAGTATCGATACTTCACTTTCAAGTATCGACACTTCATCTCCATGAGTCAACACTTGATTGAAGGTGCTTTCTGAAGTTTTCTATTTTGTCTCAGGCCTTGAATCGACACTTCGCTCTTCAAGTGTCGATACTTGATCTCCAGGTGTCGACACTTGCTTTCCAGGCATCGACACTTCATTGTGCCAGGCTGAAACTTTGCTGAAACTTTTTCAAATTCAAACTTTAAATCCTTCCAAGCCTTTTTCATGTTCTAAAGTCTTTATAACATAATTTTTCATTAATTTAAGGACATTCTTCAACTGAAAAACATGTATTTATTCATTCAACATGGATGAATACTAAGATCTATATACATACTTAAAATACAATTAGTACTCATATATACTTAAACATTTTGTCGATCATCAAAATCAAGACTAGAGTCAACAATCTCCCCTTTTTAATGATGACAAAATCTTTAAGTATATAAATAGGGTAATCTTAGAAAGATTAACAATAGTATAAACCTGAAAGCTCAAAATCAATAAGCATCAAGCTCTCCTTCAAAATATGATCCATAAGATTTTTGAAAAAATCTTCAAAACATTTTTCAAAATATGCAAATTTTTAAAACAATCTCCCCCAAACTAATTCTTTCCTTGAGTTTTAAAAGATTTGCTTTCTTCGCCCCCTTTTGCATTCTTTCATTTTTCATATAATTTTTTATGTTTATCATATCTTTTCCTTTTTCATACTTAATATTTTTCTTCCCTTTTTTGTCATCATGAAAAAGGATGAAACTCAATACAAAGTGGGAATGAAGTCGGAAAGAATAGCAAGTAGATCATCAAAATTAATGCATGAAATCAAATAATTATGATACCAATTGAATATGATACAAATTGACCATGATATCATAGAATGATAAGCACATGCAAGAAATAATTCAATGTATATTGTCCATTCACCTCACTTGTTCATGGGATAAGGCTATAGTGGCACCCCAACACGTCATAAAAGATCCCATTGAATAGGAAGAGAGGGTCTTTAAACCCTACTTATCTCCTATGACCGGACGGCCATGATGACTAACCCAATCCGAAGTGGTTACTAGGAGCACTTCTTACAAAATAGATTTTGATACCAAATGAATGTAACTCCCCTCAAAAGATTAGATTTGAAAATAAAGAGTGTATCAGAGCAAGTAAAGCATGTATCAAGAAAACATTTAAAGCATGATAACAAATCTTTGGATACTCTTCCTAAATGTTATTCCCTCTTAAAAATATGCATTCATTTCAGGAATCAACATGAAAGCACATGCATCAATATTTGAAAATTTCAAGATATCCATGATTTTCAAAATATAAAGTGTTGGGATATCCCGTTTCAGCTACGAACCGAACCCCAGTTCAACCGGTCGAAGCCCTTTTCTCGGACCATGGACTTCGAACCAGGCAAGGGATAGTCCAACTGCAGGCAACTCACTGCTTCTCGCCGGACTACAGCATCCAAAGGCCAGCCCTATGGATAACGTCTTCGGCCTTGACTGAAGATCAAATTTCTCATCGACTTCCAAAGACACGCTCTTCGGTCCCCGCCGTAGACACGATCTCCACCCCTGGGAGAAATACCAAGTCTTCGGCCCACGCAAGAGGAAACCCGAAGCTTGGACCACAATCTGATCCAGAAAGGCAACTGTAACCAACGGTTACAATCGACACTCTTCATGCCACGATCATGGCATGCGACTCCTGCTGCCATGCCTCCGATCTGGCCAGAACCGCTATAGGAGAAATCGACAACCCACGATTGCCAATCATAGGAGAAATTGACTCTCCATGATCATCGAAAAAAGAGCGGGCTGCAGGCCAGAGGCCTTCTTTTAAATAATGGTAAGAAGGATAGCTCGGGAGGTACACTCGCATACACTCACATAGGCTCTAAGAGCTTTTCCTCTCATACTCTTGAACCCTTCCCCATTCTGTGGCTGGGATCCGTCACTGACTTAGGCATCGGAGTGTCCCCTGTCGGAACAACTCCGGCAACGAACCTATTTTGCAGGTGAACCAGGGAGCGGTCCTGTGGTGCAGCAGCTCCGACCGGCTAATTCAGGGACTCCATGCCAACAGATTGGCGTGCCAGGAAGGGGGGTGCAAGCACTCTTTAAGCTCCCTCCTAGTTAAGGGGAAGTAAAAATTCTTGATGGTGAGAGGAAAGACCCAAATAGCCTCTACAAGTCGAAGTCATGCTCTGTCCCAGGGGGCGCACCCCCGAGGGAGAACGATGTTCCACCTCCCACAGTTGTTGTGGGACTGCAGCAGTTCGAAGCTCTTATGAACCAGGTTACCAACTTTATGGCCATGGTTCAGGACTTCCAGAGCAGAGCCTTTCTGGTAGGAAATCGATCGGCCGCCTCCAGACATAGCTCTCGATCCCGAAGGAAGAGAGCCCCACGGGTGGATTTACTTATCCCTCTCCTGAAGGCCGAACTTCGAGATTGCCCAGGTCCGCCAATTCCCCGCAAAAAGGGAAAAGGCCTAGGCAAACTTTCTCATCCTCCTCCGGAGACTCCACTTCTGTGAGAGAGCATCGAAGCAGACTCCCGATTATGATGGAAGATTCAGAGCCATCGAATCAGAGATGGCAAAGGCACGAGAATAGAGAATGAGAGATCTTAAGGATCCCGACAACTTGATTATGGGTGATCTACGCCCACCCTACACCGACCGTATCATGGTCGAGGTTATTCCTCGACACTTCAGGGTTCCCCAGATGGAATCCTACGATGGCACCTCCGACTCCCTCGACCATTTGGACAGCTTCAAGGCCCATATGATGATCCAAGGAGCTTCGGATGCGATGTAATGCCTAGCGTTCCCGGCTACCTTGAAGAAGTCCGCTCGGATGTGGTACTCGAGCCTGCGCCCAGGTACCATCGATTCTTTCTCCGAGTTAGAAAAATTGTTTGTCTTGCATTTCAGGACCTGCCGCAAGACTCCACGAAATACGGACACACTGTTCCTCCTTCACCAGAATGAAGGAGAAAACCTGCGAGACTACATCTCCAGGTTTAATGCGACCATGCTTGAGATCCCTGATCTCAACGAGCACGTGGCCATGTCAGCACTGAAGAAGGGGCTTCGCACTTCCAGGCTTACCTTTTTCTGGATAAGAAGTTTCCTAAAAGCTACGCTGAGCTCCTGTCGAGGGCTCAGAAATATACCGATGCTGAAGCGCAGGCGGCAAATCGACGACTGATTGAAGGGGAACCCCTTTCAAAAATGAAGAATAACAGGGGACAAGGTCTCCAAACTTTCAATAACAATGGCGGCAAATATGCAGACTGCCGAAGAAGTCCTCCCAGGTCCAGAGCATTAGGAGGAAGATTCAACTCCTATACCCCCCTCAACCTCCCTTGAGAGAAGATCCTCATGGAGATAGAGAAGGAGAACTATCTCCAACGGCCTCATCCCATGAAGGCCTCTTCTTCCGTAAGGAACATGAATAAATATGCCGATTCCACCAGGATCACGGCCATAACACAGAAGAGTGCATCCAACTGAAGGATGCAATTGAGGATCTCATTAAGAGAGGGTACTTGGGATGGTACATCGATCGCCAAGGATATCGGTCGGAAGCAACTATTTCCTAGCCACCTCCCGAAGAGGCCGAACTACAAAATCAAAGGCCCACCAACGGAGGTGTAGGGATGATACATCGATCCGACAATTGGAGAAGGGATGAGGACGAAGCCCCAAAGTGACTTAAGGACAATAACTCTATCCTCTTCTCTAATGACGACCTTGCGGGAGTTCGGCTCCCACATGATGACCCTCTTGTAATTTCGGCCATGGTGGCTAATTATGATGTACAGCGAATTCTTGTTGATAATGGAAGTTCGACTGATGTCTTGATGTACGATGCATTCTCTAAAATGTGTTTGCTTAGACATCAACTGCGAAGATCCCCTATACCGCTCTCTGGTTTCAGAGGCAACCAAGTTTGTGCCGAGGGAGAAATAGTGTTGCCTGTAATCCTTGGCACTGAACCTCGATAAAAGACACTGCCGATCAACTTCACGGTGGTCCAGATCCCCTCAGCATATAATATTATTCTGGGGCAGCCTTCCTTGAACAAGTTCCGGACCGTGATCTCCTCTCATTATCTCTTGGTGCGCTTCCCCACCTGGAACGATGTCGGAGAAGTCAGAGGAAACTAGAGGATAGCACGGCAGTGTTTGATGATTGAAGACAGGCATTTCAAGGATTCGACAACTCCGGATCAGCTGGATCCAAGGGATGCAACCACAAACCTGGTGAGCCCATGGAGAGGACCATCCCAGTACCTTTGACAGAGGAAGATCCCTGCAAAGTTGTGCAAATCGGGAGCATACTTGATGAGGAAACCAGAACGAAGTTGATCCGTTTCCTCAGGGACAACGCCGACGTCTTCGCCTGGTCGGCTTCGGATATGCTGGGGATTCCTGTCGAAGTAATTACTCATCGGCTAGAAGTTATCCCTGGGTACAAGCCAGTGCGATAGAAGAAAATGAGCTTCGCTCCCGAGAGACAGCAAGCTGTGGACGAAGAAGTTGTCAAGCTCCTTAAAGCAGGGTTCATCCGAGAGGCCCACTACCCCGAGTGGTTGGCCAGCATGGTAATGGTAAAGAAAGCTAGTGGCAAGTGGAGGATCTGCATCGACTATACAGACCTCAACAAGGCTTGCCCAAAAGATAGCTTCCCTCTCCCGAAGATTGATCAGCTGGTCGATGCTACCACCGGCCACCAGTTGCTGAGTTTCATGGATGCTTTCTCCGGCTACAACCAAATTAGAATGGATCCACAAGATGAGGAGAAGACGACTTTCATCACTGATAAAGGTCTCTACTGCTACAAGATGATGCCGTTCGGCCTCAAGAATGCTGGGGCAACGTTTTAAAGGCTGATCAACAAGGTGTTCGAAAAGCAACTGGGGAGGAACATGGAGGCCTATGTTGACGACATGATCGTCAAAAGCATCCTCCGGAACGACCACATCCACGACTTGAAAAGTCATTTAGTGCTCTCCGGCGTACCATATGAAGCTAAACCCGACAAAGTGTGCCTTTGAGATCATTTCGAGTAAATTCTTGGGCTTCCTTGTCACCAAACGAGGGATTGAGATAAACCCTGAGAAGATCCAAGCCTTGAAAGGTATGAGACATCCCTCCTGCAAAAAGGAAGTTCAGCAATTGACAGGGAGAATTGCCTCCCTAAGCAGATTTATCTCTCGGTCAACCGAAAAATGTATTCCATTCTTCAAGGTGCTCCGGCAGTCAAAGGGCTTTGAATGGTTTGAAGACTGTTGTACTGCCTTTGAGAAGCTGAAAAAGTACCTGGAGACCCCGCCATTGCTATCCAAGCCACAAGAAGGCAAGGTCCTCTACCTATACCTCTCTACTTCAGATGAAGCAGTCAGTTCGGTTCTTGTCCGAAAAGAGGAAGACGGATCTCACAAGCCGATCTACTATATTAGCAAGGTCTGCATGATGCCGAAACGCGATATACAAGGATGTAGAAGCTAATATACTCTTTGGTGATTGCGGCAAAGCGACTATAGCCATATTTTCAGGTCCATGCTATTATGGTACTAACAGATCAATCTCTTAAGGCCGTTCTCCGATCTCCGGACACCTCTGGAAGGATAGCCAAGTGGGCTGTGAAGCTAAGTGAATTTGACATCAGCTTCCAGCCCCAAGCGGCTATGAAGGCCCAAGTGCTCTCCGATTTTTTGGCTGAGTGCACCTGGAAGTCCGAAGATGAAGCATCTTCGGTAGAAGAAGAAGTCCCGAAGGAGACGAAGTCTGTTTGGATGCTTCATGTGGATGGAGCTTCCAATGCTACTGGGTACGGGGCTGGACTCATGTTGGCCGAACCTGATGGCCATACCATAGAGTACGCACTCCAGTTCTCCTTCCATGCTTTTAATAACCAAGCCGAATATGAAGCCCTGCTTGCTGGACTTCGGATCGCCAAAGATTTAGGAGTACAGCAACTCCGAGCCTTCTCAGATTCTCAGCTGGTTATGAATCAAGTCAACGGAAAATATACAGCCAAAGATCCAACCATGGTGTAATACCTGGAGAAGGTGCGGGCTTTATCCTTCCAACTAGAACATTTTAAGATTATCCATGTTCCACGATCAGAGAACTCCCGAGTGAATGCATTGTCTCGATTGGAAACTACAGCACCGGAATCTCTCGGGTGCACCTTTGTTGAACATCTTGAAACTCCAAGCATAGTCGAAGAGGCTGTAGAGGTGCGCCAGATTGACACTGAGCCAAGCTGGATGGATCCCATCATCAAGTTCCTGAATGAGGAAAAACTATCAGAAGATAAGGCAGAGGCCAAGAAGATCCGCTGGATGGTATCTCGGTATGTCATCTTAGACGGAACCCTATATAAGAGATCATTCTCTCAGCCACTACTAAAATGCTTAGGACCTACAGATGCGGATTATGCTCTGAGAGAGGTCCACGAGGGCATATGCGGTGATCATTTGGAAGGCAGATCTCTGCATACAAGATCATTCGACAGGGGTATTACTGGCTCTCCATTCAGATGGACTCAGCTGATTTCGTGCAAAAGTACGACTAATACCAGAGGTACGCCAATGTACAGAGACAGCATGCGAGTCACCTGACTTAACTGGCAGCCCCATGGCCTTTTGCCTAGTGGGGGATGGACATTCTTGGCCCATTCCCGCCAGCATCAGGGCAAAGGAAGTTTCTCCTAGTGGCCATTGACTACTTCATAAAGTGGGTAGAAGCCGAACCATTGGCCTAGATCACAGAAGATAAGGTAAAAAACTTTGTAAAAAATTTCATCATATTCAGGTTCGGCATCCCACATCATCATCACGGACAACGAGAGACAGTTCGACAATCTGAAGTTTAAGGACTTCTACGCTCGGTACCATATCCAGCATCGGCTAACATCCGTTGCTCATCCATAGTCCAACGGAGAAGCCGAAGTCACTAACCGGATCATCCTCCATGGTCTGGTGATAAGGTTGAACGCTGCCAAAGGGCTTTGGACCGAAGAACTGACCTTCGTTCTCTGAGCATACCGAACTACCCCGAGAACGGCCACCGACAAATCTCTGTTCAACCTGGCATACGGTACCGAAGCCGTGCTATCTATTGAAATCTCCCTACAGTCCTGAGAACTGACAACTATGAAGAGCCTGAGAATTTTGATCGCAGAAGGATTGATCTGGACTTGCTATCAAGCACCAGACTATAGGCCCAGATAAGGATGGTGGCGTACTAGCAAAAGGTCACCAAGTACTACAACTCAAGGGTGAAGGAGGAAACTTTCTGCATGGGAGACATGGTATTGCGAAGGGCAGAGGTATCCAGGCCAACGGAACAGGATAAACTCTCCCCAACTGGAAAGGTCCATATCAAGTCGAAGAAGTCATTCGACCAGGAACATACCGACTCAAGACCCTAGAGGGGAAGACCCTATCCCGGCCATGGAATGTACAAAACCTTCACAAATACTATCAATAAATGAGTTCCTGAAATTTCTATGCAAAGCTACTCAACCCTACTTAACTCAGAACGGCTAGTTGCATCAACTGAACGACAACAGCCTGAGTGACCTGATCTGAAAATCGGTCAACTGCGCAAAGGAGAGTCTGATCTACTCACCTTATCGGTATGCCCGACGAGCGTAATGGATGGTCTAACCAGGCCACCAAAAAGATCAAAGATGCAGGAATGGTTTTCGTAACCTACCCTATGGTGAATCCGAAGATGCGCCTAGGCGGGCCTGAACAGCCTATCTTAATTACGACAGAAGTGCACAGGGGCGATGTAAATACCCTACCCTATGGAAAATCCAAAAACGTGCCTAAAAGGACCACGTCGTCCTTTCTATCGACAACAGACATTACAAGAACGGTCCAACCGACCTCATCTCTTTCCTGTAGACCAAAAATGGTCCGCAAAGTCTACATTTCAGACGAAGCATGATGCAACATATCACAAAGAATGCATGAGAAGAGGTAACAAAAAGATACTTCATTCCTTTCAATTTTTTACAAAAAAAAAGGAGAAAAGAGAAATTCTCATAAAGAGAGAACAAGAAAAGAAAAAGAAACTCTTATAAGGAGAGATACAAAAAAAAAGAGAGTAGCACCAGGAAGATGTGGGAAATTTTCAATAATCTCACCGGGTTTTTCCCGTACCGGCGGAGAGAGATCTGGAGGGATGATGAAGGGCCCCTGGGGTTTCCGTCCGAACCAGAATCCGACCCCTCATTAGAGTCGGAATCAAATTCATGTCCGAAAAAGGGAACGTAGGGCTTGATGTTGTCCAGGCCCTTCAAGTTGTAAAACTTGAAGACCTTTCTCCTTCATTCCCGGAATCCCTGGTGGAAGGAGTCCAGAGCCGCCTCGGTGACTTCATCCTTGAAGGTAGCAGAAGCCCTGAAGTCTGAGATGGCATTTGTTGCCTCCCTCCTTGCTTCCTCCACCTTCACGGTCGCCACCGCGACCTGGGCTCGGGCCTCCCTCAGTTGGGCCTCCAACAGGCAGACCCTCTTTTCAAGACGGTCCACGAGAAGCTCCTCATCATCGTCACCCGATCCAAAGGACTCTAGGCTTCTCTTCCTTTTTGGATCAATGGCCCTCCTTTTTGCGGCTCGGTGGAGTTCAGAAGTGCTGAATCTCATTGCTAATGGAGGGAAGGAGTCTACGAAAATGATGGCCCTTGACAGCAGAAGGCAGGGTCCTATTTATAGGGACCCTGCACCCACGACCGACTATGGGGAGGCATGCTCCACGTCCTTCCCAGCCGCATCAGAAAGCACCACATGTCCGGACGACGCTTCGGGAACCAGAAAGTTGCTCAGGAGCCATCCCCAGGACAACAACTGCCATCGCTTCGAATCCGGAGAAATCCTCATCATGCGATGACAACATTAATGGCTTCTTTTTAGAAAAAGGAGACCTGGCAGCTCACAAGGTGCAAGAAATTATGACTGTACAAATATCGATGTGCCATGTGGACAACAATGATCACAATCAAATCTCCCTAATCACTGGTTGGCGGGGGGATGATGCTTGTCCACCCCCAACGGATAAAATTAACATCAAAAGGAAGGTGATACCGACCTGACCAACCGTAGATGGCCTTCGATAACGAAGTTCTGGTCCGTTCCAGAGTTCGTCTTTGTCAATTATCGACTAAATGGCCTTCGGCCATGACTACTCAACCAAACAGGAAAAAGAACGGTAAAACCAGTTCTTATCAACTAGACGGCCTTCAGACACAACTGTTCGACTAAGCAGAAGAATGAATGGTAAAGCCAGTTCAAGCTACATATGTAATATAACATTGCATATGCTAAGAAGGGAGAATTCATTTCAAACTCTGGAGAAATTATCACATCAAATTCATTGATAATACAAATAAAATAAAAGAAAATAAAATACATCCAAAGCGACTCAAGTCACTCAACATCAACAGGAGGAGATTCTACACCACAGGGCTGAAGCAACTTCTCAACCTGCTCTAAGAGGACCTCATCAATTTGGGCTGGGACCGGAGAACCTTCGGCTTGGACTCCTCCAGGCTGAGCTTCCTCCTGAACTGGGATCGGAGTTGGGGTCACCTCCAGATTTTCAACTAAGGCAGTGGCCTCCTCCTCCGGACATGGCACCTCCTCGGCCTCTACCATGGTTTCGGCCTCTTCCACTTCCTCTTCTTCTTCTTCAGCTATATTGAAGGGAGGAATGCCAGAAAGGTCGAGGTGAGGGAAGGCCTCCTTCACCCTGGAGAGTCCGTCGTTGAAGCCGTGCTGGTAGCCATACAAAGATGCTTCATTAATTTCCGCTTGGAATTGCGAAGACATTTTGAAGTCAACCACGACGTCGTCTACCTGTTTCTTCAAAGATACGAACTCCCTCTTAGCAGCTTCGGACTCCAGGATCGCCTCTTCGGCCCTCTTGGAAGCCTCCTCCATCGCCTTGGTCAGGCTTTCTATCTTCTCCTGATCCTCCCTGGTAGCCTGCTCCAGGGAGTCGACTTGTTTCCTGCACCTTCTCCACCCTGCCTCTTGCCCAACCATTGTCAGATGGGCACCTTTCAGTTCGCCCTTCAGTTCGCGAACTTCATTACTTGCCCGGGCAAGACGGTCCTCCATGGACTGCTCCAGCTCTTCAGCTACCTCCTTGGCAGCCCTGGCAGTCTGAAGCTCCTCTTTGAGGCCATGGATGAGGCTGTCAACATTCCCCAGGCCCTCCTCCATGAAGGTGAGGTCGTAGACCAACTGCATCAGGAGTAAGGGATCATGGATCGAACAACTCTCAGGATAAAGGGGGCTGTGAGGATCATACCTGTTGCAGGGCGGAGAGGGCAGAATCAGACACCCTAGGAAGGTTCTGATTCCAAAGAACCACCAAGTCATGAGGCAGTAGCGTACCCTTCAATGCCTACCTGGCTACGACCGGGATCAGCAGTCCTCCCATAGGTGAAAGCTCCGAAGAGTTCATCGAATGGCCTATGGCTGAGGAAGCCCCACGGGCGAACTCTCCTTTGACTTGCCGCACTTTGCCCCTATCAACGGCAGGGGGGCAAAATGGTGGCACACCCACTACCTGAGGCGGGCTCCCCGTTGTGCAAACTGGGGAGACAGCCGCCGGTGGAGTTTCGATTGGATAGGGTCTTGACGGAGCCCCTTCCGCGGCTATTGCATCTCTCCTAAGATGCCTCGGGAAGACGAAGTGCTTTGGTCCCCCTCGGGACCATCCCTCCGAGCCCTCTTCCGAACTGCAGACCTGGTGAGAGGGGCCTGTGCAACCCTCTTCTCTGAAATCTGATGGAGCCAGCTCACACCGGGCTTCATCCCGCCACCACCATCCAAATCTCAACCAACAGATTGGCTTAACCATCATGCCACACCAAAAGGAAAGACGGCCCCAAGGCCACCCACTTTTTCCTTCTTCCCCAATATGGGAGTGACAGCTGTCCACCATCTGATTTCCAGATCGTGATGGGCAGTCCAATCAGAGATCCCATAATCATCCATTATACTATCTCCAGGGAGGAAAACGACAAGGCATTAATACTCTCACTTCTTGAGGCAAATCTCCATTTCGAAAACTGAGAGTAGGGGGGCAACTGTTGGGATATCCCGTTTCAGTTACGAACCGAACCCCAGTTTAACTAGTCGAAGCTCTTTTCTCTGGACCATGGACTTCGGACCAGGCAAGGGACAGTCCAACTACAGGCAACTCACTACTTCTCGCTGGACTACAGCATCCAAAGGCCAGCCCTACGGATAACGTCTTCGGCCTTGATCGAAGACCAAATTTCTCATCGACTTTTGAAGACACGCTCTTCGATCTTCGCCGTAGACACGATCTTCGGCCCCGGGAGAAATACAAAGTCTTCGGCCCACGCAAAGGGAAACCCGAAGCTTGGACCACAATCTGGTCCAGAAAGGCAATTGTAACCAACGGTTACAATCGACACTCTTCATGCCATGATCATGGCGTGCGACTCCTGCTGCCACGCCTCCGATCTGGCCGGAACCGCTCAGTGACAACCCACGATCACCAATCATGGAAAAATTGACTCCCCATGATTACCGGAAAAAGAGCGGGCTGCAGGCCAGAGGCCTTCTTTTAAATAATGGTAAGAATGATAGCTCGGGAGGTACACTCGCATACACTCACACAGGCTTTAAGAGCTTTTCCTCTCATACTCTCGAACCCTTCCCCATTCTATGACTGGGATCCACCACTGACTTAGGCATCGGAGTATCCCCCGCTGGAACAACTCCGACAAGGGACCTGTTTTGCAGGTGAACCAGGGAGCGGTCTTGCGGCGCAGCAGCTCCGACCGGCCGATTCAGGGACTCCACGCCAACATAAAGCATTGATCATAAAATTTTTGACATGATTTCAAATTAATTTAAAATGATTTGATATCTATACAAATGCTAGAGATAATTTGATAGCAAGTCTAGCTACTAGAGCAAGGGTTTATCAATATGCATACCTTCTTCTTAAAAGTAATCCTTAACTACTAGTTCTATACTTGATCCAAATCATTTCTAGATTAAGCATAGATGTCAAACATGAAAACATATAAATCACAACATTTCACTTGAAATAATTTAAAACTATATTAATCAAAATCAAGTGAAAGTCTAATAATCATAAGTTTAATCATGAGAGCATGAAATCCATCAATACCAAAAGGTTCATGATTACAACAAATGACTATTAGTATAAACTTGATTCTAATTAATTAATAAAAATAATTTTCAAAGCAATATCCATCTTTAAAAATATCTATCATTAATCAAAATCAAGTGGAGATCTTATAATCACAAGTTTAATCATGATAGCATGAAATTCATCAACACCAAAAGATTCATGATCATAGCCAATGACTATAAGTCTAAACTTAATTCTAATTAATCAATAGAAATAATTTTATAATATTTATAATAAATATTCAACTACATTTATAATTATGGAAGGAGATGTTTAGAATTTACCAATATGTAGAATCCTTCCTTTACCATTTAGTCCAAAATATAGCTTGTCCACTTCTTTAAATTATCTTGTACAACTACTATTCAATTATTTCATTTCTTTAAGTTGGGCTACAAGACATTCCTGCAAAACATACTAAGTGGACAATTTTAGTACCCAAACTTTCTTGGGTCCTTTAGAGTTAGTAAATATAGTTCCTTTCGGAACCCAAACTTCATTAATTTTAAAAGGATAAGCATTAAATCCAAATTTTTCATATTTAAAGCAAGCAATATTAGAAGTAGTAGTAACAAAGAAATTTTTTTTTTCAACTAAAGATTTTCGTTTTTCTTTAAAAACTCATCATTTGATATAAAAATCTTGGATCCTTTTTGAATATCTTTTTCATTTAATAAAATATTTTTTTTCATTTGAAAACTTAATGGATAACTCTTTCAAATCAAAATTTTCTTTTTCTAAACTGTCTTTATAAAGATTATTCTTTTCATTTTTCAAAACATCAATCTTGGTATTTAAATCATCGTTTTTATTTACAAGATTGGTGTTCTCAAGAGAAAAAGATTATACATGTCTTTTTAATTTCTTGTGCTCAATTTTTAGTAATTTGTATTCATGCATAAGATCATTGAATGCATCATGTAGTTCGTCAAAGATAAAATCATAGTCATTTTCAAAACATACCTCTTTCTCATTTGTCATGAAGCAAAGATGGGCAACTTCATCATCCGAACTTGAATCTTCGCTATCGCTCCAAGTTGCCATCATTGTCTTGAATTCCTTTTTGGCCTTGAAGGCCATTATCTTCTTCTTTTCTTGATCAGCAATTACTTCCTTATGCCATAAATTTAACTCATGGGTCATGAGTGAACCGATAAGCTCTTCCAAAGGTATGGTTTCTAATTCTTTAGCTTCTTGGATCGTCGTCATCTTTGGATCCCATGACATTGGCAAAGATCTAAGAATTTTGTTAACCAAATCAGCATTAGTATAAACTTTGCCAAGACTTTTTAATTCATTTATAATAGTCATGAATCTAGTAAACATATCAGATATAGATTCATAATGCATCATTTTAAATATTTCAAAAAAATGTACAAGCAAATTTATTTTAGTGTTCTTCACTTGAAGAATACCCTCATGAGTAACTTCAAGTGTGTCCCATATTTCCTTCGCTGATGCACATGTCAAGATTCTATTAACTTCATTTAAGTCCAATGCATAATAAAGCAAGTTCGTTGCTTTAGCATTGATTTCAGTTTGCTTAATGTCATATTCATTCCAATCCTTTTCGAGCTTTGGAATGGAAATGCCATTAACCAAAATGAAAGGAATATGAGGACCACTAACT
This sequence comes from Areca catechu, assembly GCA_021397845.1. Classification (NCBI taxonomy): domain Eukaryota; kingdom Viridiplantae; phylum Streptophyta; class Magnoliopsida; order Arecales; family Arecaceae; genus Areca; species Areca catechu. The sequence goes on along the minus strand of CM038049.1, from coordinate 151,697,535 downwards.
ATAACTTTCTAAAGATAATAATTAATATATTAAATATAAATGTGCATACAAGTTTTTCCAAAAAATATAATTTATGCCATTGAAAAATGGTGGTCGAACATTAATACCTACAAGGGTTGCCATAATCTCTTAACTCAAAATCGTTAGATTTTCAAACAGAGCACCGGGCTCTGATACCAATTGTAGGCTCAGGTAGGCTATCCAAGAGGGGGGGTGAATTGGGTTTTATAAAATTTTTAAACTATTAACTTATCAACTAAAGTAAGTATGTGCTAATTCAATTCAAGTGCTTGTGCTTTGCTCAAATGTTTGTGTGCTTTAAGATAATATGCAATGAAATTAATAAAATAAATGCACAAGAGAAAATAATTACACAAACACAAAGATATATAATAGTTTGGTGCACATCAAGGCACCTACATCCACTTCCCAAGATCCCCTTGAAAACTTCACTAAGTTTGGTTTTGTAACCTAGGCTCACCAACAACCTTTACAACTTGTTTTGTCTTCGGGCTCACAAGTAAAATCCTAGTTGGTTTCGAGGCTCACCAACAACCACCCTTAGTTTTACGGGCTAACCAAGAACCTAAACAACTTGTTTTGGCTTCGAAATTGCAAGTAAAACCCTAGTTGGTTTCAAGGCTCACCAATAATCACTTTGATTTTACAAGGCTCACCAAAAATCTCTTTGGTTTTCCAAGGCTCATCAAAAATCTCAAGTAAAACAATGTAAAGTATTATGAAAGAATAATTAAAGCTTTCTAAAAATAAAGCAAATATCACTTTGAAGTCCTTGATTGTTGATGAAGAACTTGTCTTCAAGTTGTTGAAGCCTTGAATGCAGCTTGATGATGTGAACTTTGGATGTTCTCTTTGAAACTTGGAAGCTTGAAGGCTTGAACCACTCAACTCTTGAATCCTTGAGGAATATTCAATGATCTCACCAAATGATTGCTTTTCCATTTGATTTTAGATGTTTATATAGCCTCCCAATACTTAAATGATCGTTTATAACCGTTAATGAGGAGAAGCTAGCCGTTGAAGCCAAGTTGGGAAAGTTCTGCACTTCAGGAAAACTAGCCGTTATAACCCAAGTGTCGACACTTGACCCTCGTGAGTCGACATATGACTTCCAAGTGTCGACACTTCATTTTTCAGGTGTCGACACTTCACTTTCAAGTACCGACACTTCATCTCCATGAGTCGATACTTGACTGAAGGTGCTTTCTGAAGTCTTCTATTTTATCTCAGGCCTTGAGTCGACACTTCACTATTCAAGTGTCGACACTTGATCTCCAGGTATCGACACTTACTTCCAGGTATCGACACTTCATTGTGCCAGGCTGAAACTTTGCTGAAACTTCTTCAAATTCAAACTTTAAGTCTTTCCAAACCTTTTTCATGTTCCAAAGTCCTTATAACATAATTTTCCATTAATTTAAGGACATTCTTCAACTGAAAAACATGTATTTCTTCATTCAATATGGATGAGTATTAAGATCTGATAAACATACTTAAAATACAATTAGTCCTCATATATACTTAAACATTTTGTCAATCATCAAAATCAAGACTAGGGTCAACAGGATTGCATCTGAGGGAGGTCACGATGCGGGGCCTTGCCTCTACGACCTTGGTAGTGCTTAACAGTAGCCTGCTCAAAGGTTGGAGACCGGCTTTCCCAGTTAGCGGAGTTGGACCATTATCTCTTTGTCGGGGTCCTATGGCTTCCCCGGCGGTCTGTTATGGCCTGTGGCTGTGAAGGCCTTTCTTGGAAAGAATGCAGGCTATCGTGGGGTGCAGCGGCTTAGCCACAGGGGTTCCTGGCTGTTGATGAGTGGCCAGGGACCGGTGCTGGTGTTGCAACTGGCGCACCATAGCAGTCAGGAGTTGCATCTACTGGGCGATTATGGCCAGTTGAGCGTCCGCTGGAGCTAGTTGCAGTGGAGCGGGGAGCTCCCTTTCTGGGCTATGCAGGTCCCCATGGGAAGGGGGATCCCCTGCATGACTGGTGGAGACCTCCCTCGCATGGGTCATCACCATGCCTTCAGTGGTTTTGCTTGCAGAGGGGATTGACTTAGATCACCAAGCATCCTGCCCCCCCTACCTGGCGCGCCAATCTGTTGCCGTCTAAACCACCATGGCCTATAGCTAAAGACAACCTCGGATCGCGCCCTTGTCACTTTAGGACTTGCCGGCATGTCCGGACCTACAAAACAAAAGAGACTTGGGCCGGTGATCCCGGAAGGGGCACTCCGATGCTCAAGTTAGTGGCATTCCAGGGGAACAGATCCTCCTGGTCGAGCCCCATAAATGGACCCATGCTAGGAGGAGAAAGTAATATACTAGGGATTGTAAACAAGTTGTGAGTGGAGCGGGAGAAGAGGTGATGGAGGAGAGTTTGGTCAGGAAGGCTGTGTCCGTCGAGACCCATCCGGTGGGTCTCCGGTAGCCTTGGACACCTAGTCTCTCAGTTGCTTCCCTGTGTGCCACACCCTTGCCTATTAGTTTGCTTACCTTTTTCTTGAAACCTTGGAGGGCTCTTTTAAGCCAGGATGGCTGCCAGATGCCTACCTTAGGATCTCCCCTCGCTTGCAGGCATGTGCAACGATGTCTCATACCGTGGACGAGATGCTTTTCCTTATTTGCGATAAGGCACCTACCGTGCGCTCTGACAATCCTTCCGGTCGCTCTATTTCGAGAAGCTTGGCAGAGCCTCGATCGGGGGGCAGCCATGCCCTGGATTTGAATCTTCTGGATCGATTTCCTCTTCTGGGTGGCACAGACGGTTGGTAGAGAGAGTAGTGCCTTGATTGGGGATCCCTTCCTTTTTGGTGTAAGTGGCTGCTAGAGCAATTATTACGGCCTGGCAGGCACCTCTCCGTGGTCCTTGGATGGCCAACCATCACCCAAGGAGAGCGGCGATGTCCCTCGGTTGCTAGTCCCTTCATTCGAGATGGGGCTGATTCGGAGAGGCGAAGCTCGACTTCGGCTTTGGCGTCTCAACCTCGAGGGAGCCGCCTGGCGAAGAAGTCCGAAGAGAGGTGGAGCTTGACTTCGGCCATGGCATCTCGACCTCGAGGGAGCCACCTGGCAAAGGAGTCCAGAAAGAGGTGGAGCTCGACTTCGGCCAAGGCATCTTGACCTCGAGGGAGCTACCTGGAGAAGGAGTTCGGAGAGAGGCGGAGCTCGACTTCGGCAATGACATCTCGACCTTAAGGGAGCTGCCTGGCGAAGGAGTCCGAAGAGAGGTGGAGCTCGACTTCGGATGCCACGTCGCAGGAAGCTATCGCATCAGATTTTTTTTTGAACTCCTTCGCCAGGTGGCTCCCTCGAGGTCGAGATGCCATGGTCGAAGTCGAGCTCCGTCTCTCTTCGGACTCCTTCGCCAGGTGGCTCCCTCGAGGTCGAGATGCCCTGGCCAAAGTCGAGCTCTGCCTCTCTCCAGACTCCTTCGCCAGGCGGCTCCCTCGAGGTCGAGAAGCCCTGGCCGAAGTCAAGCTCCGCCTCTCCTCTCCTGGCCCTCTTGGGGGTGTGCTCGATTCCCCAGCATATGATCCCCATAAGTTTCTCGGTGGGTCGGTTGTCGACTTCGAGGATCGAAGGGAGAGCAGTGAGTGCCTGAGGTTCGACCGGGGTCTTGCCCCCCACGAACCTTCCGAGATAGCCCCTCCTTATGAGATCTTCAATCTCTTTCTTGAGGTGGCGGCACTCCTTGATGTCGTGGTCATGGTCGCGATGGAATTGGCAGTACTTCATCTTGTCACGACCATCAGATGGCCTCAGAGGGGATGGGTGATGCAGGTAGTGCTCGCCCTCAATCTCCATGAGAATCTTTATCCTCGGAGCAAGGAGAGGTATGTATCTTTCTTTTGGGATGGGGCCGCTCTTCGGCTTCGACCCCTGGCAGAAATTTGATGTAGGCGGTCTGGGCTTCCTCACCCCGAACGTCTTCCCAGGAGCTGGCTTCCTCAATGGCATCCCATCCAGCTCCCTCCTCATACGGTCCGTCTCCTCGGTGCGGATGTACTTTTGAACACGAAGAAGGAGTTCAGAGTACGTCTTTGGTGGCTTCTTGTCTAAGGAGTAGGTCAGGCGAGAAGTCCTGAGCCCTCTCTTTAGTGCTAGTATAGCGATTGGCTCATCCAAGTTGTAGATATCTAGTGCAGCAACCTTGAAGCAGGCCACGTAGTCTCTTGAAATTACAGGGAGGTTAGAAGTCCCTTGGAATTCAGCAATAATAATAATTAAAACTTGAAACTCCCAGCATTAAATTCCATAACAATTACAGTATTTAATGGAGCGTTCTCGAATTTTAGCAGTCCGTCAAATGAGTCGACTCGACCATTCGAGTCGACTTGGCTCGAGTCGACTCGTTCAAAAAGAGTCGGCTCAAACAGAAGTTTTGACAACACCTTGTCAAACGAGTCTGGAATGATTTCCAATCATTCGCATACCAACAAAGCAAGAAGAAATCCTCGGTGTGCGATCCTATAGGTTCAAACACTAAACCGGTAGCACAGGAACATTTCCAGTACCAACCAAAGTCGCCATCTAGCAATGACACCCGGCATCCGGATAGGTTGAAGGTTACAGAGCAACATGAACTTGTCAAATATGGAATAGCATTGAACTTATTCCTTAAATCTTTTAATGCTCCCGATGGCATAGGGTTAAACTGCCCAACCCTAAGTAGTCCATCTGAATATGTCTCAAAGAATCCCTATAACTCCTTACAAGGAATGCCCTGGCCAAGGTCTTTCTCAATTAAGGCATATAAAGCATTCAATCCAAATCATTCGGAGAGGTCAATCCTATCTCGATCCTACTACCGCTATACAAGTACTTGACTGTACCCGGCAACCTTATATCACCGGATTAAAAATCTGGGTAGTCCGGTGCCTAAGCACAGTGAGTTGCTTGCAAGCTGCCATAGTAATATCAAGTCAAAGAAATAATTCATGTCCACATTCTAATACAAGACTTCTCTTCGGTAGCAAGAGAATCTCACATGAGAGTCACGTTCAGTGAAGTGTCAAACACAACACTCGATGTCATACCAGCATCTCCATGCTGCTTGGTTAAGAGGACAACCAATAGATATGACATTAACGACCTACTCTCGATACACCATCATCCCAAAATAGCGTATCCTTTGGTCGCGAACTAATTTATGAACTACATGATGCATCCTCTCTACATCGTATATAAGGTAGCTCAAAGGACATCATCACATAAGAGTTCAAATAAGAAAAATACACCTATGATAAACAGCCAAAAGATAACTTTTATTTATATCCAAATTTATATACAAATAGCACAACCGTCTACAACCTAGATGATTGGCTTTGGGACACAATTTTCAATAGTTACTTTGGTGATAACCAAGGAGGAACATTCGATAATCCGGAAGCTTTCAGCATCCCGGACTCTATCCGGCTCTCGGTCCCAAGACCGAGGGAACAGGTCACCTCCAGTGGCCCAGGCCAGATTGCCTTCTATGAAGAATTTCTCGCAGGGGATCTTCGTTTTCCATTCCATCCCTTTTTTCTTTCTGTACTCAGCAACTACCGCCTCATCTCTGCTCAACTAGTCCCAAATGCGATTAGGACCATTTTTTTGCTTCATTTTCTTCTGCCATTTCCATGGGATCATTGCCCGTTTTTCTTTATTCAGGACCTGTTGACCCTTGGAATGATTTTGATGATCACAAAATATTGGAGCATGTATATGTTACTAATTCTTTCAATTACTTAAGAAGTTTTTGCAGGAAATTGGTTACCTTTAGTTTAAATTGATTTTCAAATTGGTTGAGAGGTAATTCAATTGTGTATAGACTCTTATGGACTTTGAATTATAAAAGCCCTAATTTTTCAACTATGTAATCTTGTAAATGAGCTGTAAAATTGTAAAAATAAGAGTGTATAGATTAGCTCTTATTTGATTCAAGTGTTGAAGAATTTTGGAGAAGTTTAAAGCATCAATTAAAGTTTTGGCAAGAGCTGATTCATGGATCAAGAGCCGACTCCTTGTGGCACGACACGAAGAAATTTCAAAGTTTTAGTATCTCGAACCGACGGTGTTCCAAGAGCCGACTCATGGAAGAATACATGATTCTGAAGTCTGAGATCTCGAGCCGACTCGAGCTCCAAGAGTCGACTCATCCAGAGTTATGATTTTTTAGTGACTAAAACTTCGAGCTGACTCTGCCCTGAAGAGCCAACTCAAGGATTTGTTGTCTTGAATTGATTGAAGGCACGAGCCGACTCCAGCTTGAAGAGATAACTGGCATAGAACTTTTGTCTGGGCTGTCTGAGACTTCGAGCTGACTCGTGGATCTCGAGCCGACTCGAGTGACCATTTTCTGCATTCTAACGGTTAGTTGCTGAAAGTGATTTTTGAATTCCAAATGGTCTCCAACAGCTCTTTCACGAATCCCTAGGCCCTACAATGGCCATATCTCATGGAAAACTATAAAAGGGATTACTTTTGTTGGATTAAAACATTTTTGAGAGATTATTATTGACTTATCTTGGGAATTTGAAGAGCCTTCAAGTATTTCACCAACCTACTTCAAGAGCATTCAAGATATGATTCAAGACTTCACCAACTTCTTTTCATCATTGAATCCACTTATTGAAGAAGCAAAGAAGTAGCTTGAAGAGCATTAAAGAGCATTCAAAGCTAGGCTTCATCTTGATCTACATCGGTAACATTTAAACAAACTTGGTTTATTGTGTAGTTGCTTTTTTATTTCTCTCTATCTTTGTTTTCTCTCTAAGAACAGCAAGGGGCTGTGTCTTAAGAGATGGTTAAAGATTTTTAGGTGAACCTTGTGAAAATCTAAGTTGGGTTCTTGGTGATCCCGGGATAAAACTAAGTGTTAGGGTTTCTTTAGTGATCCCGTTTAAAACCAAAGGGAGTTTGGATTTCTTTGATAATCCCGGTAAAATCAAAGTGTATAGGTTTGGATTGTGAGCCTGGTAAAACAATCCAAATGTATTCCGGTTGGGGGATATAGTGGAAATCCCAAGTGGTCATTGGATAGTGAACATAGGAGCCGGTTGCTCCGAACCACTCTAAATTTCCTTGTATTTGTGTTTGTGCTTACTTTAGCTTATTGTATTTACTTAATTACTTCCGCATTGCATATTGCACCACAATACTAAAAGAATTTCAAAGTGCACATAATTGTGAAAAGTTTTTATAATCCCAATTCACCCCCCTCTTGGTAAGCCACCTGGGCAACAGGACCTTTTTCATCCTGAAACGCCACTCGACCGAGAAGGGGTGGTGGTTCATCTCTCCTCACCTGAAGGGCATTAAATTCGAACTCCCCTCTTCCATCAAAGGATAGAAGAGCAGGTACTTCTTTGCTTTCGTTGAAGGATTCGACTGGGCCTGGAGTGATCCGGACCGGGCTCCAAATCAGAATTCCAAGGTCGAAGCGGCTGATCAGGAGATTTACGACCAGCTCATTGCCGACCAAATTCCTTCTCTTGAGGTTCTGTTATCGAAGCATAACCTATTCAAAGTCGGGGTTAGCCTAATCTGGGAGTTGGGTGAGTTTGGTATAAACCTTCATTTCTTCTCCTGCAGGTCTCTTTGGGTTTAAGGCTGATCTTGATTTTCTTCCTCTTGCAAGCATGAAGTTCTCGATGGAGCAGCTCGTCTAGTCTTCCCAAAGAGGAGTGCACTAGTGGGACCTAGGGAGTCCCTACTAAAGAGGGCCCGAAATGAGCCCAGTGCGAGGCTTGGGCCTGTTGCAAGCTCCGGCCCAAGTGGAAGAGTGGCTGGATCGGTCAACGAACTGCCAAGATAGCATATTCCGCCTCTAGTGGGAGTCCGACGCGGGTGCACGGGCTCGGCCCGCTGCTGCTGCTATTGCTGTGGCCTCACCTCCCGAAGTCATTGAGGTGGAAGCGGGAGGAGACGAGAGGAGGGAGCCATTGTCGACGACACCGTCTGGTGTGGCAGTGAGCTCCAACTGGGGCTCGGAGACATCCTCGGCCACTCCTTAGGGCAAGGTGGTGGTCCCGGCGAAGTCGAGGACTGGCTCCCAAAGGGCATCCGTCGAGGTGGTGCCAAATTCCTCAGTCATCCAAGACCATTCCCTGGTCGTGCACATGATGGACTTCGCCATCCAGTCACATGACTATCGTGAAAGGGCAGGGAGATCACTGTCGGATGCCATTCTCGGCACCTTCCCTCATCTCTTCATAGTAGGATCCTTCCCTTCTCCCTTTCTCTCTCTTTTTTGTTTGCATGGCTAACGTTTTCATTGGTACAGCTCGGGATGGACCTTCTGCTCATCCATGATTATTGCTCCTAGTGGGCCAGAAGGGAAAACTTGAAGGAGCAGGAGATCGCGGCACTGGCGGCTGAGGCCAAGGAGAAAACTGACAGGGTCCAAGTCGCGAAGGAGAGGAACATGGAGCTTAAAGCCGAGGCGGCGAATGCTGAGAGGCGCATCAAAGACCTCGAGGAGTCCCTGGCCTAGGAGAAAGACTGGGTCAAGCACCGGGCTGAGGAGCTCAAGACTTAGGTAGCTCGGTCGGAAGAGCTCAAGGTTGAGGCAGCCCGAGCGACAAAGCAGTCTAAGGCCCTCCAAGCTCGGCTAGAGGCAACGCGGACACGGGCAGCCGCTGCTGAGGAGAAGGCCACGGGGATGGTGGCCTTGATGGAGGCCGCCAAAAAGAATGATAGGTATAAGATGTTTAACCAGCTCGACTTTGACCCTTTTAAGAAAGTGGCTCTAAAACAAATCTCCAGCTGGCATCGAATCTCCAAACATGGATACGGCTATTGTAACCAACAACGTGGCTACGAACTCCATCTCCAACATCATCAAAGTGACCACCTTAGGCAGCAACCACTTTTGGTTAGGGGGGTTAAGTTAACTAACCCCGCTTAACCAAGGGCAAGTGGAGTCAACTGCAGTTAAACATGGCTACCACTATAAATACTGGCAAGAGGGGACACTCACGGTAAGCCAAGTTAAGAAAAAGTCAGAGAAGCTAAGGTTGTCGATTCTTTGAGCTACTTTCACTCTCTTCTCCATACTCCATTTTATTGCTAGAATCCTCACTAACTCAACATCATTGAACATTATATTTTTTTTTTTTGGTTGGAGAACAATCATTCATTACATGCAGTCAACTAATGATAATTTTCTCCTAACAATATGCAAAAATTATTTTCACCTATTATATTCTAAGATTTCCATATTAAGATCAATAGTAAGGACTTTTTTTAAATATTATTAATTGGCAACGCAATTTTGTTCACTATTTTTCTTGTCCTCGTTTATCTCATATCCATTACAAAAATTCTTTAACACAAATAAACTTTAATATTTATCATACCATTAATTGACAATATAATTTTATTCACCGTTTATCTTATTCTCATTTACCTTACATCCACTACAGCAGATTTTCAACATAAAACTAACTTTAATATTTAGACAATCTAAACACCATCAATTCGAATCAATAATACAATTTTTTATTTCAAAAGTCATAATTGATTTTTATTTAGAAATATTTGGATCAATTATTAGGAAGATACTCTAGTTTAATTCTGAACATGCATTCAAATCTTTTCAAGGATGAATTTTAAAATGGAGGCAAGGTCACTTGAAAAATGGGAGTAAATGCAGGGCTTGGATTTATCTTCTCACCAAATCTAAGTAAGGATTAGGCTAAAACTAAACCAATTGGAACACTTTGAATTCTTACCTTCGATCTCATTACTTAAACATAAATCTACTTAATTCTTGGGTGCATTGACTCCGACATATTTAGAATGGGTTTGGGCTTTTCAATCCGATGAGTCAGACCAAGCCTAAAACTTAAGTCCATATCTTTTAAACGGGTCAAGCTTGGACTCTAAACTAATCCCCAATCTCAATATAAAAATTTTAAATTAATAAATATATTATATATTATCTAATATATTATATTTATTATCTTAAGTATCTTTAACATTTTTCAATATTGCTTCCCTATCCCAACCCTTAGATCCCTAATCTATCCTATGGCGGCTTTGTTTGGATAGCCCATTAAAAGAATGGAAGGAAAAGGAAGGGAAGAAAAGGGAAGGAAAGGAAAGGGAAGGGAAACATTATCCTTGTTTGGATAGTCCTCATAAGAAAAAGAAAAGAAAAAGAAAAAGATATTTTATCATTTTTATATATTTTATAGAAGATTCAAAATCAAAAGAATTGAAAGAATATTTTTGTCCTTTGATTTGTTTATATTTCTTTCTCTCCTAATCCTCCAAGCCAGGAGAATTAAAAATTTAGTTTAACGGAGAGGATGGGAGGAAAAGGGATATCATTTTCCATTCTCTTATTTTTTTAAAAATTAATATACAAACAAGAAAAAGATAATTCTTTCCTTCTCTTTTCTTTCTGATCCCTCCATCCAAACAAAGACTAATTTCACTTCAATTAGGAACTTTAAGAGAGGAGGCGACAACGTCTCGAGGGTTTCTCCTCCTCGCCTCAACTTGACAATCCCCCACCACCAGCCCGTCAGATATTGCCCACCACTGTGCATGCCAACCCCTCGGCCCCTTATTTATCCCCCTCGTTGATGAGGCTCCTCTTGCCCTCCAACGAAAGGATACCACCAAACAGCACACTTCGGAAAGAGGCCATAATTTCATCTCTTCAATAAAATAAATTTATTTTTTAAATAAAAACTTTTAATAAAACTCGAGATAAAAAATTAAAACCAGGTCAAATATAAATGGGATGCCAGTGTATATATATTTATATTTATTTTATTTTATAAATATAGAAATATATATGAATATTAATTAGATATACAAATTTATATTTATATTTATTTTAAATATAGATGAATATAAATCGGATACTGTAAATATAAATATAGATATAGATATAAATCAGATAATTAAATATTATGACTATAAAATCAAATATATTATTAAATAAAGGATAAATCAAATTAATAATATATTAACATGTTTATATTTTTTAAAAAAATTAATAAATATTATATAAAATTAAATATGATTACAAGTAACATTAGATATTCAAATACTTATCTATATCCGTATCTATTTTTTTATGGATATAGACGTGGATATGAATATTAATAGATACTTAAATTTCTATTCATATTTAGATAGATTTAGATATAAAATTGGATATGATCATATATTATATGTACTATGAAAGCTAGGGATGGCAACAGGTCGGATTTGGGTTGGGTCATCCAAAACCCATACCCATCCTGCTAAAAAATTATCCATCCCATACCCGTCCCATACTCATCTTGGATTGGGTCGGATCGGGTATAAAAAATTACATTTGGATCGGGTCGGGTCGGGTATACCCGGTCTCATAAAACCTAGTTTACTTAAAACCTAAATGGGTCAGGTCGAGTTAAGTCGGGTCGGGTATATTCGTCCCATATCTAATTTACTTAAATATTTTATAAACATATTTTTTTTATATATAAACAGGTCGGGTTCGGGTCCGGGTATACTACTACCCATACCCGACCCGAACCCGAGTCAGGTTTTTTTTTTTATATAACCCATATCCATTTATAAATTAGGTAGGTCAGGTTTTACCCATTCCATTAGGATCGGATCAGGTCGGATATCCATCGGCCAGTAAAAATTGCTATCCCTGAAAGCTTGTATGTCATATAGTTTGAGCCTAAAGAGGAGGCCTCAAAAATTGCTATCCTTGAAAGCTTGTATCTAGGGATGGCAACGGATCGGGTTTGGGTCATGTCATCCAAAATAGAGCTGTCAATAGGTCGGGTCCAGACCTGAGATCCACGGGTCTGGACCCAATGGGTCCGGGTCTGGATCTCAATCTGGATCCGTTTACCCAGACCCGGATCCAGACCCGATTAGTCATAGTTAAATGGATCCGGGTCTGGATATGTAATATCCAGACCCGACAGACTCGAGACCCGATTAAATAAAATAATATAATATATATTTATTTATATAAATGTGGGACGTTGGATCGTAATCGAACGGTTAAAAATCAATCACGCCGTTATTATAAAAACTTCCTTCAAGTGCCCTGCCCTTTGGCCCTTCTACCTTCCAGCCACCCAGCTGCCAGCGAAATGAGCAAATCCCTCGATCCCCATTCTGCTCCGACGCTCCGTCTCCACGCCCATGGCCGATGCCTCCCCCCCTGACGGCCAACGCCGCCTCCGACCCTCCCCCTAGACGCCGCCTCTCCCTTCTAGTGGATTCCCAAATCCACTTCGCCTCCACGATCGACGCCTCCCCTCCTCGATAGCCAACCCCTCTACGACACGCCTTCCCTCCTCGACGGCATGCCTCCCCTCCTCGATGGCCAACGCCTCTCTTTCTTTCTCAGTTCCCTGATTCCCCCTTTCTCCCTTCCAAGATGGTCTTCGCCGCGGTCGCGGCCTCTGCTTCCCCTGGCAACGCCACCGCCGGCGCCCGCTACCGGTAGCACCCCCCGAGATCGCATTGCCGATCCTCAAAAATGCTCCCCGCCCCTCCGGCTGCCGCTGCCCCTGTCCCAAACCGTTATTCATCTTTCTTGGATCCGAGCCCCTGTCACAAAATCGGTAAGATTTTTTTTTTTTTTTTTTTGTAAGCTTGTTCGGGTCCGGGTTCGGGTCTGGATACTCGGAATCCATTTGAGTCCAGGTCTAGTACTTTAAAAGTAGACCCGTCGGGTATTCGAGTCCGGGTCCGGGTCCAAACCTAAGATCGGGTCCGGGTCTGGATATCTGGGTTTTGACCCGAACCCGACCCATTGATAGCTCAAACCCAAAACCTATACACACCCTGCTAAAAAATTATCCGCTCCATACCCGTCTCGGGTCGGGTTGGGTCAGGTATAAAAAAATCACGTGTGGATCGGGTCGGGTCGGGTATACTCGGTCTCATAAAATTTAGTTTATTTAAAAGCTATACGGGTCAGGTCGAGTCGGGTCGGGTCGGGTATATCCGTCCCATATCCAATTTATTTAAATATTTTATAAACATAATATTTTTTATATATAAATGGATCGGGTTCGGATCGGGGTATATTACTATCCGTACCCGACCCGAACCCCAGTCGAATTTTTTTATATAATACATATTCATTTATAAATTAGACAGGTCAGATTTTATCCATTCTATTAAAATTGGATCAAGTCAAATATCTATTAGATCGATAAAAATTGTAATCCCTACTTGTATCCCCGAAAGTTTGTACGGCCGAGTTGGGCAGGGCCCGGGCCTAATGGTGAATTAGAAACCTGGTCAGAAGCTCGTTCCGAACCCGTCCGGCCCACCCGTTAAGTGGAGCCGGCTACCGTCCGCGGCTGCTTCCGGTCCGAATTTCCCCCGATATTTAAGCGCCCCCACCTACCTCTCCTCCTCCTCGCCCAAGTTATCGTTGCCCCCATCACGCCATGGTAGCCCTCCCTCCCTCGCTTCCTTCCTTTGTCTCTCCCTTTTTCTCTCTGTTTTTTATTTTTTTTAATCTAACATTTGATGATCTCTTGTTCCCTCTTCGTTGCAGGCGGATTCTCCGCGCAGGAGGTAAAACCCTAAAACTTAGCGCCTATGCGTGTTATCGTTTCCTTCTTGTTTAATTTAGGGTTCGAATTCCAATCTTTTAGGGTTTTGGGTTCTTCTGTATCATTCTAGAGAGCCCCGATCCATCAAAAAGTTGTGCAAACCCTAATTGATAGTGTTTTTTTTTTTTTAAAAAAAAAATTTCTTCGTCCCACTTCTTATATTTTTTTTTCCCAATGTCAGTAAGGCCATTTCATGAAGAAAAATCATAACTTCGTTGGATTTGATAGCGTCTTGTTGTTATCTTGCTTCTCAATTTCTCGACCAAAATTGTCGAATGATTAATTAATCGAGTATGGCAAGGGCTTTCAGTTGATTGATGCTCTTTTGAATTGGCTGGTCTCATTGGACTGTTTGATCGGTACATTGTTGGGGGTAATTTTCCATTCCTTAATGAAGACGTCCCATCGAGAATAGATTTTAAGGTTAGGTTTTATAGCTTAGTCGTATCGATACGTTGCTTGTTGGCGCAGATCCTTGGATGGGTAAAACTTATTTTCCATGGGCTGCAATCTCAAGAACGTTTTGGCTGTTGCTGTGATCAGAATTATAAACAACGATTCTGGTTTTCAGAGTTTTAAGTTTTTCAGCGGTTCATTTTTGATAAGAGATTGGGCCCAGTCAATGGCTGGATCAATATGCAGGCTGTATATCAAATATAATGTGTGCTTGTCCTGATGATTTCTTATATTTCATCACATGGAGACGTTTGTTGGATATAATATGTTTGAAGTTTTACCTCTGTTAGTCTGTTATCTAGATATTCTATCGATCAAATATTGTTTATATGCTTTGTTTGGTGATCTTGGTTCATATGAGGTGATGTGCTTGGGAGGAAGTTCATAGATCAAAGGAAAAGAGATGTGTTTAGATTTAATGTTATGTGTATAATAGGGGTTCCCTTGTTGATTTTTATTTTTATTATTATTTTTTTAAAGGAAATTCTCTATGTATTTTAGTCATGATTATGTGATGGCTTAGAGTAGATGATTTCTAATCTTTTGGATTGAGATAGATCTTCTTTCACCACTAGTAGCTTGTGATAGCCAATTGAATCCATAGACAACTAGTTGTAGGATTGGTCATGATACGGGACGGACCAATAAATCTTAGATCTAAGGACCTTAATGAGATCAGTGAAATAATTAATGAAGTAATTTAAGATAAAGACTAGTAGATAATCAATGCAATTAAGAATTTAAACTAAGAAATGATCCTAATCAGATCAAGATCCAATCTAAGAATTGACTCGATCGGCACCCACAGTCAAAATATTCAAGATATTGGATCGTTGATCGTTAGAGAACGACCACTAGGTTGGGGCTATCCAATTTAAATAAAATTAGATCTAATTAAATAAAAGATAGGATAATTAGTATCAATCCAGCAATTGATTAGATCTATACTAAGTTATTGAAGTAGTCTTACCCGAAACACTGAATATCACGAATCCTGGAAGAGTGAGATCGTCTAGAAGTGGTCAAAATCCCGGACCAGCGGTTCACGAGCGAGGTGGATCAGAAGCTGTCGGACTTGGATCACCAAAAACAAACAATATTATCAATTCCAAATCAAATAAGATAAATAGAAACCAGTAAACCCATTGCTCTGAGATCCGTGATGTATTTTTAATTTGCTCTGAAAATTGTGTTTCACATATCTCGAGGATTGCTTTGAGATCGGTGCAGCTTTGAGATCGGTGCGGAACTTGAAGTCGGCAATAGGGTCGAGAGTATTCTTTCACAATCATGCACGTCTTCTCCTCTTGGTCCGATGCAAGGTGGAACAGGGGGCCGGCTTCGGGCGAGGAAATCCGGTGGACTTCGTCGGTAGGCTCTCTGGTGACGGGCTGGGATTGACGGCGGCTCGAGGAGAGGTCGGCACAGACCCATTCCGGCGGTTGGTGGCAGAGGAAGGCTTGCGTAGGGATTTTGCCTGCAACGGTGCTGGGCGGAGGCGGCGACACAAACGGGAGGTAGGCCAGCATGAAAGGGGTTCGGCTGTTGACAGTGAGATCTCCACGGACGGTGACTGGACAGAGCAGATGGGCGGTCGGAGGAAGATGGCACTACGGATGGCTCCGGTTGGTGGTTCTGCTCACAGATGGGTGAGGGTAGATGGTCGACGGTGCTGGACCGGAGGGGATTTCCGCTAAGATCGGCGGTCGGCCTCGGGTGATGCAGTAGCGGTGTCGATTGGAGGGGAAGATGGAGGCGGCAGCCGATGGGCGTTGTCCTTGTGAAAAAGGCTGGTGGGGCGGGCGAGTCGGTTCTGCAGGGTTGGTTTGGCAGTCGGGAGTTGACCGAGGGCGTTACACAGTGAAGAGGTGGAGGTCAGCGGCAGTGGGGCGTTGGAGATGCGAAGGTGGGTTGCAGAAGGGGGCTTGTAGTGGCGTTGACGATGAGCGTGAGAGGCACAGAGGGATGCTTCGGTGGATTAGCTTGGAAAAGGAGAAGAAGAAGAAGGGAGGGAATAGAGCAGAGGAGAGGAAGAGGAGAGAGGAAGAATTGGGAAGAGGGGAAGATTAGGGAAGGAAAGAAGGAAGAGAGGGATGAGGAGAGAAGGAAGAAGAGAAGAGCCAGAGGGAGAAGAAACACTTGGAATTGGTTTATTCAAAATATCGATGCCTTTTGAGAAGGTTTACAACTGGTTAAATAAAACAAAATCACCAACAAACCAATAACACTGTTAAAATAATCCTAAACAGTCTCTAAATATCGGAACTACTAAGAGATTCCTATGATTCTAAACAAAAATGAAAACTGATCTCCGATTCGGAGATATCCCAAATCCCTCATACACCCATAAAATCCATCAAGATTCGTGTTGGCTGAAATCTTCAAGATCCGTGCTGACTGATATCTTCAGGATTCGTGCTGGTCGATGTCTTCAGGATTCGTGCTGGATGATATCTTTATCAGGTCATTTATTTATTGAAGGTTGCACCCACTCAAGAAGAGAAAATGTAGACATGTGGCAGTTATAGGGGGTGCAAGGCAAGAGTCATATGACTCCAAAGTAATGAAGTTCCTGGTAATTTTTTTATTTATTTTCCAGATGTTGATAGTAGTGTTGTTTGGTCTTTGGGTTAAGTTGCCGTGAACACTTAACTGCATAGGCCCTGCCTCAGGCTAAGAAAGTAGACTCTTGAGTTGTGTTGGTGCTTAGGCCTTCCTATGCGAAGCCTGTATGAGTTTGGGCCAAGCATGGGCTTGAGGTTTTAAGGGAAATAAGGGCTGATTTTGAGCTTGTCTCAGAAGCTCATGCAAAGTCTCTACTTTTCTTGGCTATATTTGGATGGTGAAAAAGGGATGTAATAAAGCTAAATATGGTAAAATGTTGTAACCGAAGTTTTTAATGGGTATTTTTCAAGTATGATGATGTAAATCTCATGCTTATATGCATTTCATCTTTAAGTGTCCAACATAGTTGACAACTTAGTAGATGGTTTCCCTGCTTTGTTTGGCAAATTTGACATATTTGAAACTAGGGTGTTTGACCATCAATAAGAAAGATCAAGGGGGTGTGATGCATTTACATAAGATACATTATGTAATCTACTTATTCAAATTTCCTCAACTGTGCAGGCCTAGATGAGCCATTTAGGTGCCTTCTAGGTGGTTGGCCTCCATGTTGGTTTCTTCTAGATATCTATTTTATAGAGGCTGCCTCATCATTGGCTCAACATCAGAAGGAAGTTAGTAAAGCTATGTAAAATGATATTTTTACTCTTTAAAAGATACTGTTGATCTTTTCTATTTCATTATCTGGAAAATGACATCATAGTGTTCATATTCACCGTTTTCAAATTCAGGAATGAATTGTTTATGATCTGATGACTCTGTTAAAATATTTTCGATCCTTGAGTAATCGATCTGCTCATGAAGGTGTAGCAGGGGCACATATTGTGCTTTCTAGTTGGTGGTTCTTGGCAGCTGTCTGGCATTGGGTGTATTTGGATCCAGAAATACTCTTTGATGGACATACAGGAAAATGATCTTTATAAAATACTGATGAATCTGCAGTTTTATAATGTTATATGTTGTTCTCGGTGTTTGTTGCTACTTTGTCTTATTACTGTTTTTGGCTCAACTCCTTGTCTTTGACCACATCACTACAAAAATGCATTTTAAGTTTCTATTTTATATTATTGTTAGTTATCTAAGTTCTTGGTGTTGTTTATTGTTGTTGTGTTTTTGGCTCCCCCTCTTCCCAAAAGCCTGGCCAAAAAAAAAAAGTTTCAAATGCCCCCATGGTGAATTATAGCTGAACTTGCAACTATGGTTGACATGTTGGTGTGGCATTGCTTGTGTCTTTTAAGACGGTTTTCATGATAAGTGCTTCAATGAGAAGCACTTCTTTACTTGTTCAGTGTTTGGTTAATGCATAATGTAACAGCGCTTTTAGGTCTATTTTGTTCCAAGTATTATGGATCTGGTTGTGATAGAATTAAATCCCACTAGAGTGCAATGTGGGTTTAGATTGAGGACTTGAAATCAACCAATTATTTGTTTTATTGTTATTATTTGTTGTTGCTGTTACCTCTGCTGCTAGTGCTACTACCACTAATATTACCAAGGTTCACTGTATCAAGACATACGACCTTGTTCCAGGTCTATTGTACCATATCTGTTTGGGACTTGGTACGACTGTACCAAGTCTTGGTATGTCAAACTGACCCCTATAGCCAGCATGCTAACACTATATCAGCATAATATTGGTACAGAGTTTGGTATCGAGAGTGCGAACACTGATTCTTAGTATATTGTTGTCGTTGTTGTTACCACTTTTAGGATTTATGATAAATGTAGAATGCTTGATTTTGATAAAAAGTAGAAGGGAGTATTTGAGCTATCACTAGATCAACTTGGTAAGTTGACATGATTATTTGAAGTTTGACAATTGTCATACAGAAAACTTTCCTGCTATTTTGTCCTACTAAGATGAAGAAGGTTCTAATTTATATTTTAAGCAAAAGTTTTTAAATATATCCTAAAGGTGTCTTATTCAAGGAAAAAAGAAATCTTATTTCTCATGTGCTACGTGATAATTGGATTGTGTAGATGCGAAGCATTTAATTATAGTTGGGCTTAAGGTATTATTCTCTTACATGACCCAGAATGGTGCACCCAACCTTGAGCTTGGCTAAGCTGAAATTTGTCCATGGGTGAACATAAAATAACCTGAAATGGTAACCTTTACTGATTACCTGTACTGATTCCTTTATTTTCAACTTATATTACCCTCTGAGAAGAGGAGTAAGATATACTTGAAGTTGATGGCCTTGCTTAGGGTGAGCAGTGAGTATTAAGACAGGTTAAGGGAGAGATGAAACAGAGGTAGACAGCGAATGTTGTGGAGGTAGATTTTGGAGATCAGAGGTGGCAAGTGAAAAGAGAAGTGCCAGCATCATCATGATCTAAGAGTGCAGGGAAGAGAGGAGATACAGTGATACTGTCTGGATGTTCAATTTTATGGCAATGGTTTTCCATAGGGTTTTAGGATCATATTGGAGAAACGAGGATCATTTGCTGAAGTTGCCATGCTCAGGAATCTTATGCCACATTAAAACATGCTTCATGTTACTTTTTTAGTGATCCAGACCAACTTTTGTTCTAGGGAAATTGTATGATAATAATTATGTCATTTGTTGGATTCATGTATTTCCTAGAGAAATGGACTATCGTGGCTCAAGATAGGTTAAAATAAATGACAATATACTCTAATTGGGAGTAAGAGTAGTTTGCTTGTTCTGGTTTTCCTTCAATTTGAACATAAAAGCACATAGCTAAATGGCAATAATGCTGTTTGAACTTTTCTCCACACATGCAACCTCAGCTTTCATGATTGGAGGTCTTAGATTTAGCGATGAATAAAAGGTAGGCTTGTCGGCCAAAGTTAAAATGGCATCCATATCTGAATGTTTCTAGATGAAATTATTATAATATCAAGTCTACTCGCTGCTACTTGCCATACCAGGCAGGAACTGGTACTCAGCATCCTTTTGGGACCAATTTCTGGGTGAATTGGCTTTGAACCAGCTTTGTACAGCCTATTGCTGCTTTGTATATAGGTGTTTTTACTGTTAATTTTTTGTTTCTGCTTGGCAAAAATCAGCCTGTGCACTGTGTCAGTATGTGTTGCATAATGTACCAGCTAGTGACCAATATGAGCATGCATTCTGGTTTTTGAAAGCCTTGTTTATAAGGCACTCAAAGTCTTTAATGTTCCATGCGTCCTAAAGAGATATTGTACATTTTTCAATAGATAAATGTTATATGTACAGCTGCATGAATTGATATTATGATGGATATGTTGACAAATCACGGACTTAAGGATGCCATTTCTTGTGGGCTGTCAGTCTCTTGACCAGAAAATTATGTCCTACACTTTGTTTTACTTTGTAATTTTTGTTCTCTCCCTCTCCTCTCTCTCTATTCCCCCATTCTCTTTCTTCTCTCTTTTTTTTGTGTTTCTTTAGCCTAAATGGTTGCATGTTCTCTTGGATGTTTACAAGTCCATGGCAATTTTCTTCCTTGCTATACCAAAACAGGCCTCACTGAAAACATCTCTTTTGTATTTATTTATTAGGCCTTTTTCAGTTTGACAAAGTAGGTCCTTTATCTAACTGTGTGTGTTTCAGGTATTCACGGTCCCCTTCTCCCGATAGGAGGCGCTCTATATCAAGATCTAGGGGTCGGTCCCGGTCCAGGTCTCGAACACCCATTCCCAGATCACGATCACGATCTGGAAGCCATGGCAGGTATGATGCTTGCAGTGACATTATTAAATATAGTTGATTTTGTGCTTCTAACAAGATTATTTGATATGTGGATTAACTATGAGATTTGCTGTGCGTGACCTGAGGTTTCAGGGATGATGCAGTAAATCGTGGAAATACTCTATATGTAACAGGCCTGTCTAGTAGAGTCACAGAAAGAGACCTTGAGTATCACTTCTCCAAGGAGGGCAAGGTTAGCTCGTGTTACATATTTGTTTTGCCACATTTATGTGTATTAACTACTTTTGTATTCTTAGGTCAAGGGATGCTTTCTTGTTGTTGAACCCCGTACTCGTGTCTCTCGTGGTTTTGCATTTGTGACCATGGATACAGTTGAGGATGCTGAGCGTTGTGTCAAGTATCTCAATCAGTCAGTTTTGGAGGGCCGATACATAACTGTGGAGAAGGTAATATTTGGTACCATGTGTTACCTAGATGATGGTTCAGATGCATGCTTTTTCACCCTTTCTTTCTTTCCTTCTTTTTCTTTTGCTTTTTTGACTTGGAGGTTTTTGATTATATTCAGAAGAAAATTGCCTCAGCTATGTTGGCAGCAATCAAGATGATGAGACAATCCATCTCAACTTTAGTGACAGTTGATGAATGGCCAGCCTAATGTTTTTTCCATGCTTCAAATCAGCTAAACATTGCAAAATTGTCCAACTAAACAACCTCAGCATTCACCTTCAACTCTCAACAACTAATCAACGTACAATACCAACTCTTTTAGCGGGAATTTATGGTATCTGGCACCTAGCATATATCTAACGATGCTACTAATCATGCATAGTGTCAAATGTTGTTCCAGTAGTATGAGATCTCTTAACCCTTTGCCAATGAGTTATCGATTAGTGCTCATCATACTTTTATTTCTGTTTTTTAACCGGAGATGTTGGTGTTTTTTATGTTTGCTTTTGCTTTTTGGCTATGTTTTTCTTTTTCCTTGTTGTTTATATGCTTTTATGAGTATAATGGATGGAAACTGTGAAGAATTTGAGGAATTCCTTGCTTTTCAGTCAAGGAGGAAAAGGCCACGGACACCTACACCTGGCAACTACCTTGGAGTGAAAAACACCCGAGATA
The DNA here is from genome assembly GCA_021397845.1 of Areca catechu. Lineage (NCBI taxonomy): Eukaryota > Viridiplantae > Streptophyta > Magnoliopsida > Arecales > Arecaceae > Areca > Areca catechu. Next base: position 151,676,072 of record CM038049.1, on the reverse strand, counting down.
CTAGTGAGTTTTTTTTTTTTTTTGTGTTTTCTGATAAACACAGCATAATTTTGAGCTTGTTTTAAGTCTCAGTTACTTTGTTCTTCCAGTTTGTGCAGTGGTAGGCTAATTATTTGTTTCTAATTTCTTTATACATCTCTATGCTTGCTGCAGGAGATCGTTATGATCGTGACAGGTACCGTGGAGGCTATGGTCGTGATGATTATGGTGGTGGATATCGTAGATCGCCAAGACGGTCGCCATATCGAGGTGGTCGAGGTTATTCTCCTCATCAGTCACCTTATGGTGGTAGATTGAGAAGGGAGCGGTCAAGATCTATTCCTTATTCTCCATATATAAGCCCAGAAAGAGGCTATGGTCGCCGTGCAAATGTTTATGCCAGGTAATTGTTAACAGGGAATACTTGTTGGAGCTATACAGCCGGTTTATGCTCTATGCTTGTTGTACTTGATGGCTTGAAGTTACATCCATGCTTTATATAGCCCTAGCTTTGTTCAAGAACACTAGTTTAGGTTCTGTACAATCCTGTTTTCAGTTTGAGAACGCTGGGTTAGCTTATGAAGGATGATGAAGACTTGGTTCTTGGCATGAGTTCTTACTTGCGTTATGATGTCTCTTGCTTTTGTGGTACAATGTTGCTGCATTTTTTGGTAGGCATGTGCCATATATTGTAGTTTAACTGCATCCTGGTTCATGGCAGTGAATAATATGCTTCATCTGCTTGCAGATGACTCAAAATTATGTTGTTCCAGCTGCTTTGCTGGTTCATGCCCGAATACTATCAATTTGTCTTTTTTTTTTTAACAAAAAAAATTAATATTTAATAATAATTATTATTTTTTCATGCCTATGTTAGATCACAGGCTATTGACTGAGAACATGTGTGCATGTCTGTGCTTCATATGCATTGAGATACCTTGATGCTGAGCAGTGTATGGCTGCTTTATAGCTGCGTTCTCACACCTTTTATCTTCCTGGCATCTGATATCAGTTGCCTTTTCCTTATATTTTTTAGTCTTATTGTGAGCTTGTTGTAAATGCATAGATAGTATGCTCTATTGATGTATTTTTTATCAGGTCATCTCATGTCCTGTCATTATCTACATTGTTATTGAATGCACAGGCTAAGTGCCATTTCACACTGTGGAATAGATAAAATGATATGCTATGAAATGCTATTGAGTTGAGGAATGTGCAGTTAATTTGGGGGGAGGAAGGTAAGGTGCTGAAAGCTCCATAGAGTGGAATTCATTCTAGCGGTCGGTTGGGTAGTATTCTCTTTTGTGTCAAGCCTGTGAGATGGAGCTGACCTGATTGCTGTGGGTGTGAGAGGGAAGAAGGGTTAGTTGGACATAATGAACCATACACTTCTATGATGGACCCATTCAATTTATTTGTGGCTGAATGTTTCCTTGTGAGTGCAGATGGGGCAACCAATGGGCAGTTGGAAATAGGAGTTGCATTTCATGGTGTTGAAACTATGCATTTCCACTTGATTGTTTAGCTTGAACTATTTGATGGTTGAGTAGGAATGGCAGCCTGGGAAAAGGATTTTTAGAAAATATGTTAGTCTGTGAAAGCAAATTAAGAATATCAAGAAGGGTGTATCACAAAACAACAAACCATAAAGTGAGGAATGGGAATGTTTGATGAATTTCAGGTATTTTTGCAGTCAAAATATGGAGTTTGTTGAGATGGAATGGTATAAGGGTATTTTAGTGTTTGTTGAAAAAAGGAAGACAAGAAGGCTTAATCTAATTTGAGTAGAAGAATAGAAAGAACATGGAAGAAGAAAAAATAATCAACCTCTCGGGTATGCTCTGGTGGTTGATGAAGTCCGGCGGACCAAAAATTTCTTAGTTAATAATTACTTAAAATCAAACCTTTTCTGTCCGCATGCTCAAATGTCTAAAAGCCAGTGCTAGGTGATTAATATTATGCTTGTATGCTGCACCATCCCAATATATCCTGAGGTTGCTTAACGAAAGCCCTATAACGTAGCATGAAAAAAACAGGCTCTTTGAGCTTTGTTTTAGGAGCCTCTGTTCTTATTGCCATTAAAATCGTGGGTTTATGGTAAAGATATCAAGTCCTAGAGTTTTAAATCCCTTAACCTAGCTATGTCAGATCACGCGTTTGAGATCTTTATGCATTAAAGTTATTGCTAACCTTGCAAACCTTCTGGTTGTTTGCGAGAAAGAGAGAAAAAAAAAAAAGAGAACGCCATTTCTGCTTGTATCAACTATATTGGCAATTATTGATCACCGGTGGAGCTCACAGCACTTCATCTCACCTTAGCATATGCGGACGCTTCCATAATGGTTTCTGTTTTGGGCCGTTGGTACTGGCTACGTCTAGTTTAATAATTTCATCAGAGAGCCTTTGTACACTGCAAGAAAAAAAAAAAATATATATATATATAATTTGATTGGATCAATAATTTCATTAGAAAGCCTTTGTACACTGCATGAAATATATATATATATATAATTTTATTGGATCATGTAAATTATAATTTTCAATATATATTTAATTTTTATAATTTTCTATTTTTATTAAAAAATTTGAATGATAAATTTTTTTTTTAAAAAATTATGATATTTTGTTGTTTGACCTGAATTATGATATCTATGTATTATAAAATCAAAAAAAAAATTGTCATTAAAAAAAGTTTAAATTTTTTTTAATAATAAAAATATTCTTGATTTTGTGGTATTTTATAATAGAATTATGGTATCTTGTTCATAAAAGAATATCATAATAAGAAAGCATTTTTATCGTTCAAATATATATTTAATACCTGTAATTTATATTTTCATTAAAATTTTAAATAAAAAATATTAAATTAATAATATATTATAAATATAATATAATATTATTTAAAAAATATATACTTAATTAAGTTTAAAAAATTTTATATCAAATATTTTTGTTGCTTGAGCTTGATTTTTGGAGCTACTTGACTCATTTGCATTTGCATCCTTGGAGCTGATCTTGCATTTGGGGGAGTGGTTGGTGTTGGAAAAATATTTTGATTCGGCCTAGAAGGAGCTCAAAACCAAGATCAGGAAGAATCTGGATCTGAAGAAGGCCTATCGGTTGCAGGCCAGAGCGTCTATAACTCAGGTTGGAGTAGACCATGCACGCAGATACATGAGCGTGCGGCTTAGGCATGTAGGCGCACAAGCATGTGGGCGCTTGGCCCGGCCCACAACATGCGATCTATCACGGGCATAGTCCACCAAAGGGAGTAGCGTGGTCTACAAGGGATTTTTGATCCATTATTGTAGTCCATATGCCCTTTTGCATGATCGAATGGTTCTGCAAAATCCTAAGTAAGATCCATTAGTTTCGAGATATTCCGACTTCAATTTGGACTTGATCCATATAATTTTAGGTGCGTTCAATAACGATCGGGTGACCATGAGTCTTCTGTGGATCAAACAAGAGTTAGACAAGAAATTGAGGTTCTTTTCCGATATGGTTTGAACCACCCGATTCTTGTTAAATTGCTTTTTAATAGATATGCTATAAAAAGATGGATAGAGATCAGAGAGGTTGGTGGGTGAGGATCTTTAGGGTTTCCATGAAGAGTGGCAGTAGCAAAGAAAGCCTATAGAAGCTATAGGATATTCTTGAGAATTTAAAGTTTTATAAGAGATTTGGGATTTCTTGTTGAAAAAAATTGTAAAAGATTAAGAATGCGAGTTCTTATTTTATAAATAATTATTTTTTTAATAATGAGTCTTGTATGTCTTATTAAATTATATTTTATATTATTTTTATTTCTATTGCAACATCAATAATGATATTACGATCTTAAATAATGGGAATCCATATTGTATTTGAAGGTTTTTTTTAATAAATAATATTAATACAGGTAGTACCATAATAGTTTGGGTGACCATTAGTCACATATTTTCATCCTTAGATTGCATTTGGTAACAGATAATTTGTCCAAATTATTGATAATTTAATAGAGCCCCATCACATTATTGCATTTGTTATATTTTTCTGGATGGTAATCTATCCTATCTAGTAATCTGGATCACCTCTCAAAAAATAATCTGGATTATATCTGGGAAAGGAGGTAATCCTGATTATCATCTATCAAGTAATCTTTTGAACAATATTACCCTTCCCTTCTTTATTCCTCTTATAATATAATATATAACATTATAATAATATAATATAATATAATATAATTATAATATAATATAATATATAATAATATTATTTTATATATGATAAATTATATAATAATATAATAATAATATTATTATAGTATAAAATATTATAAAAATTATCATATTACATTATATTATATTATTATATAATATATTAATATGTTTTATTAATATAATATAATATGTTATATCATAAAATATGAATATTATAAAATATATTTTAATAATATAATATAATATAATGATATTATAAATATAATAATATTATAGTATATAATGTAATACTATACTTTATTATATTATTTTATTTTATTTTATAACATTAGAAAGTATAAAATTATATATTATATTTAATATAATATAATATATTAAATATAATGTAGTATATTTATATTAAATTTATTGAGTATAAAAATAAATTATTTTTTAAATTTTAATATAAAAATATAAAATATTTGATATTTAATATTAATATAAAATATTTGATATTTAATATTTTTTAATATAAAATATTAAAAAATATATGTTTATAAATATAATATATATTTAATTTAGGGATATTTTAGAAATTTGATTTTATCTTGTGCAACATCACCTATATGTATTAAATATAATAATCCACATTACTTGTAATCTATATTACTAGCAATCTACACTACTGGTAATCCATATTACCTTTCAAGATTGTCTGGTAATACACCAAAAATAACTTTAAGGCTGACCCCACATTTGGAGATTTGTCGAGTGATTGCTGGCCTCTTGTTGGTGTCACATGTGCCTCTTTTTGGGCATCGATAACGGGTTGGTCCCCTTGCGGGCTGACCTGATTAGGTCCGATCCAGTTGGACCAGCCGATCCTTATAATTTTTTAATTAATCCTTTACCATTTGCCCATTTGCCAAATTATCTTCGAGTGACTATTTTTATGTTGCGTTTGGTGCATTGCCAGGTAATCTTAAAAGGTAATGTGGATTGCCATTAATGTTGATTGTAGATAATATGGATTATTGTATTTGGTACATGCAGATAATGCTACATAATATAAAATTAAATTTCTAAAATATCTCTTAATTAAATATATTTTTATATTTTATCCATTTATTAAAAATATTATATTTTTATATTTCATATTAAAAACTATATAAAAATATTAAATAGATGATATATATATATATTTATATTTATATAAAAATAAAAAAAATAAAAAGTATTTTATATTAAAAACTTATTATAAAAATTTATATATTAAATAGATGATATATTTATATATTAATTAAATATATCAAATGATATATTTAATATATTAATTAAATATATTAAATGATATATTTAATATATTAATTAAATATATTAAATGATATATTAAATTTATATATTATATTATTAAAAATATAATATAACATAATATATTTTATATTATGAATATAAAATAATATATTATTTTAACACAATATTAATATAATATAATATAATAAAATTAAATAAATTAATTTTATATAATATAATATATTTATATTATATTAATATTATATTATATTATATGTGAGGGGAAGATGAAGAGAGAATGGAAGGGTAATTTGATAATCTAGATTATTTGGAAGTTAGTAATTTGAATTACCATCCCTTCCAAAGATAATCCAGATTGTCTCTTGAAAGCTAATCCAAATTATCAAATAAGAAAGATTGCCATCCAAAAAAACATACCAAATATAATAATGTAGCAGGGCTCCATTAAATTACTATTAATCTGGATAGATTGTTTGCTACCAAATATAACATTAGATTATGGTATAGATGCCAAGTGTTTATTCTTTAGCTCACCTCATATTCCAAGAAGTCCCACTTGCATTTGCTCCACCCCATCTCCTTCTCCTTCTTGTTCTTTATATATAAATATATAATTATTTTTTTGATGAACCGGTGTATTTATTTCACAGAACGAGTATAAATACAACCAAGAAAGTCAGCCAAAATGAGATTTCTAAGCTGTCCAGGTATTTATTTATGTTTTCAACCAGCAATCTTTGCCTTCATTGTCTCATAGCAACTCAGGATTTTTTTTTTTCCATCTCATGAACACTTTGAGATTGATTTTTCATGTGACCATTTTTTTTTGCTCTTACAAAAGAACTTTGCAAAAAAATATAATCACTTTTCAATGTGCAGTTTTGAATCTTTTGATATCATTTTTTTTTATTTTTACAAATTTGTTATTTTTTTTTAGTGCTAGGACTAAATGACATCCTAATCCTTTCACCCTAGCTCACCAAACCACAATGTGGGTTTAAGATCTATGAGCTTAAAATGAAATTCGGCAATGTTGTGGGTAACTGATTTTAGAATATAAATAGTATAATAGAAAAACTTACATGGATCTTATGCAAAACTATCTTTATACTCTACATGTTTATTATAGCAAGTTATAGTATTAGTTATTTAGTCTATATTTTATTATCGATGAACTCTATAATGCGTTTTAAACTCTTTCTTTGATGTACATCCTATAAAACTTGTGTAAAAGGTATTAAAAACTTATGCAAGTTTTCAACTTGCCAACATTAGCGGGCCAAAAAGAATCCAACCTGGAAGGGTTAAGGACACTCTTCCACGCTAGCTTACTAACCCACAATGTTAGCTCAGGTTATGCAAGCTTCGAATGGTATTTGTACAAATTGATTTTAGAATATGGTTAATATATAGAAAACATACATGCATCTTGTGCAAGTTTGTCGATATGGTAGCCTCACACTCACTTTTTTTTTTTTTTGATGAAACAGTATATTCATTGCACAGAACAAGAGTGGATATAGTCAAAAAAGTTAGACAAAACAATATCCCTAAGCTATACATGGGAGGTCCTCCACTCGGACCAAAGCACAGGGACCAAATGACGAGCAACATGGGAGGTAACTCAGTCAGTAGCCGAGTTTGCCTCCCTAAATACATGACAAATCTGAAAAAACACGTAACTATGTAGAAGAAGAGCAATGTCTCGAATAACAGGATGAGCAGAAGGTGTCCTCAGGGCTTGACGCATCCAAGTAATGACCGTCGCGAGTCTCCCTGGATGATGAGGTGGTCCAACTGGAGAACGCAACAAGCATATCTAATGCCGACCCAGGCAGGACACAGTTCTGTCGCAGGGATAGAAGAGTCAAACAAAGGGGTCCCACCAGTAGCTAGGAACCCCAATCTGGAATCCTGGATGACGAAACCCGCACCACCCGACCTGTGACGAAGGCTCCCATCAAAATTGACTATGCAGAAAGGAGGAGGGGGTTCCCAAGAGATGAACACTCTATAGTGCTCAAGGAGCAGGACGAAAACCCCGCATCTCCGAAAGACTACCAGTCGATCTGTGGAGCTCAACAACCGAGGCAGTAGCTCGATGGATAAAGAGCCAAGGAGAACATCTGATCGAGTTGAAGACAATCATTCCTGGATAGCCAGATATGATAGGCTATGTAAGCCAGGAGGGTAGCCTCAGGAATGTCAGTAGCCGATCGCAGGATCCGGATGAAGGAAGCATGTCTATCAATGTCCCGAGGAAAAAACCGGTCCAAACTAGCCAACTGCCACACATGCCAAGCTTGAGGACAAGAGAACAGAGCATGGTCCAGGGTCTCCTGACAATCACCACACATAAGGCAGTCGGAAGGCAGATGAAGATCTCTAGTAGCCAGGAGGTATCTAGTAGGAAGGCAAAGGCGAACCACCTTCCAAATGAACAAAGAAACTCTTGGGTGTATCGGAATGGACCAGATCCAACCGGTCAGGATAGGGGTCGGAACCTCAGGGGAGAAGATGGACAAGAGGTCTGACATTGGAAACATAGGGGCTGCAGAATGTCTCCAAACTCTAACATCCAGGGCAGTAATAGTGGGAAGGATAATAGAACAGATCCGATACTAAGGATCTCCCTGAAGAAATGAAAGACAAGACGATGGTCCCATACCTGCTATCCCGAGATGATGAGGTCAGAAATGGATATAGAATCAGGGATGTCGATCGAGATAAAGATGGGCCATCTGGCAAGGGGCAACTCTGAAATCTAAGGGTCTTGCAAGAATCGAATAGATCTCCCATTCCCAATAACCCATGATAGATGAGGAGTGATAAGTGGAGCTCTAGTTAGCATATCCCTCCAAATGGCCGAGGAGCATCTAGTGGGATGCACCATACCATCGATGAGGGCATGATGATCAACATACCGGGCTCTCATCATAGTATACCATATACTCTCAGGACACAGAAAAAATCTAGTAACATGCCTCGCAAGGAGAGCCTCTCTTTTGGACACAAGAAAAGGGATTCCAAGCCCATCAAGATGAGTCGGTTGGCAAACTACCTGCTAGCTGACCAGATGAACCCTCGGTGGGACGGGGAGGAATCCTATAAGAAAGCCCTGATCATCTGCTCCAATCTGAGGATAATAGTCCTGGGAATAATTGCATTGGACATTAGATAGATCGGCAAGGAGGAGAGCACCGAATGGATAAGGGTGATCCTGCCCATGGAAGATAGAGATATACCCTACCAATCGTCAATCCTCTCACGAAGAGCAAGTACCATCGAGGAGCACTCCGCCCTGGAGAGCTGGATCTCGATACAGGAACACCTAGATAAGTAATAGGACCAAGCCGCTCCAGGATCCCTAGGATGTTCACAATGCGATGATGAGTCCGGACAGGGGTCCTCGGACTAAAGTAGAGGCCAGATTTGTTGAAATTGACTCTCTGGCTCGAAGCATGCAATAGTGCTCCATAATCCCTCGAAACCCCTGGGCACAGGGCACAGAGGCCCTGCCAAGGAGTAAACGGTCATCTGTAAATAAAAGGTGCGAGACTGGAGGAGCACCAGGAGCGAGAGAAAAAGGTTGGATAATCAATCCCTGCACCATCGCTTGCAACATTTTTGACAGATAGTTAGCACAAATGATAAAGAGGAAGGGAGAGAGGGGGCAACCTTGGCGAAGACCGATAGTGGAAGTAAAGTAGTCCGTAGGAGAACCATTAATCAAAATGGAGTAGGAAGGCCTGGTAACACAAGAGAGGATCCTGGATATCTACGTCGGTGGAATCAAAAATTTGGAGGGCCTGAAGAAAAAGTCCCAATTGACCCTATCATAAGCTCTCTCCATGTCTAGCTTAATGGCCATGAGACTGCGACGAGAAGAAGCCTGACAAAGGTTCGACATGAACTCCTGGGCAATCAGAACATTATTAGAAATACAACACCGGCCAACAAAAGCTCCCTGCTCCAGGCTGATCAGAAGCGGAAGAATAGCCTTCATCTTGGAAACCATCAGTCTGGCACAGAACTTATACAGAGTATTACATAAACTGATCGATCTGTAATGAGCAGGCTCGGAAGCATCAGGATGCTTGGGGATGAAAGTGATAAAGGTCTGCTTCCAGGAAGTAGGCATAGTACCTGAAACAAAAAATAACTGGATTGTAGCGATAAAGTCTGTAGCAAGGATATCCCAATGTCTTCGAAAGAAGAAGGGAGGGAAGCCATCGGGGCCAGGGGCTTTGTCCTCCCCCAAGGACCACAAGGCCGAATGGACCTCGTCCTCGAGAATCAGAACCATGAGGAGAGAATTATGATAAGAGGACACCATCATGGCTGGAGAAAAAGAGTACGAAAGAGAAACAGAAACAGGCTCTGTCCATCGGGAAGAAAAGAAAGACAAGATCTCTTGTCTGCTGGCTAGGTCATCCTCCACATAATGGCCATCAGAAGATAAGACAGAGTGAATAGAGTTCTTGTGCCCGCGGATAATAGTGGCTAAGTGAAAGAAGCGAGTGTTTCTATCACCTGCCTGCAACTACTGAACTCTAGACTTCTATCGCCGTAATATCTCCTGATGAAGAAGCAAAGAGTGGTGTATAGAAAGCTAAGATCGAAGAGTATCCATATCCGTCTGCGAGAGGCAGCCCATCCTATCTCCTTTCTCCTACAGCTCGAAAATAGTACTCTCAATAGCCTTGAACTTGGTCATCACATTTCCAAGCTTAACCCTATTCCACCTGAGAAGACGCCATTTGAGCAGCTCAAGACGACGAGAGATCCGATAGGAAGCATCACCCCTAACAGGGATCCACCACAGCTCCCCAACAATGTCTCTGGACTTGGGGTATGAAAGCCAGATCTTCTCATATCTAAAAGGAGTGGGACCCCGAATATAAACATTCATGGTCAAGAGGAGGAGAAAGTGATAAGAGGCAATCCTACTAAGGTGGCACAGCAAATGAACCGGGTAAAGCGAGAGCTAGGAGGGAGTGGCGTAGCCTCTATCCAGTCTCTCCCAGACTCTGGCTGCCTCGGACCGGTTGTTGCACCAAGTGAAACGGGGACCAGCAAACCCTAAGTTGACCAACCCGGTCCCCTAAATAAAACTGGTAAATTCAAAGGACGCGGAGTCTTCAACAAAGGGTCTCCCCCCTTTTATCCTCAGCCCGGTCAATGACATTAAAATCCTCGATAACCATAGTGGGAATGTCCTGAGCAATCAAAGCTGATGCCTCGATCCAAATAATCTTCCTGTCCCTATATGACGTGCTAATATAGATGCCACATAGGAGCCAGGAGAGATGGTTAAGTTCCGTAATGACTATAGCCACAATTTAGGAGGAACAGTTAAAAGCATCAATTTTGGCAGCCTCTAGGTCCTACATAACAATAATTCTGCCAGCCAAACCCCGAGCATCAATAGCGTAAAAACCCCATTTCCGGGAGAATCTACGCCGCATCTGCTCCAAACTAGGACCCGACAATCTCGTCTCCAGTAGTACACATAATTGAGGGTTATATAACTGCATAAATCTACCATAAGAAGATAGGAATGTAGATTTTCCCATCCCCCGAATTTTCATATAAGAGTCTTCATAGAATAAAACAGGATTAGGATGAACCGGAGTCCTGACCGGAAACATCCCCAGAGGAAGCAGAGCTAGGAGGAACAATCCCTAAACTGAATCATGGACATGGGTATCACCCTCAGCAACAATCTCAGGAGGCTTTCCCACTGACCCCAGCACCTCCAACTTCAGAGACACCTACTCATGGCTTAGGCACACACCCACAGAGGCAACAGAATGCACAGGAAGGGTGGTGTCATGGACCCCCGGGGGCTCTCAGTAGCCAGTTTCTGGGACAAAGCATTACCAGCATGCATAACAGCAGCCTTCATCACTGAGCCCCCGTCCACCCTATTAGGGGTCATAGACAAGCCGACTGAAGGGGCAGCCCAGAGGCCCCAGCATGCCCACAACCCCTAGGTCCCTTTTTGGCAGCCTTGGCCCTCCCAGAAACCCCCTAGACCAGAGAACCTATAGGAGCATTGACAATATCCACTCGTATGGCCTCAGAGGGCCCAACCAGACCAACCGACGGTGCCACAGCAGCAGAGAGCCACCCCTCCCTTCCATAATAGGGGCACCCGAAACCATCCCAGAAGAACCCTTCCTTTCTAGCCCAACAAGACGCACCCTTTCAAACCCAGAGAAACCCCCCTCCCCTTCCCAACTGAGTCCACCCACGTAGCACTCCTAATAGGACCCTTCATCTCAGACTTCCCATAACCCACCCTGTCATCCGCCACATAACCCTCCCTCTCAGCCCCACAAAACTCCCGACCCTCCACTGGAACTAGCTCCCCATCCCCAGCATACACTGGCAATTCACTCGATTGGGCATCAAGAAGACCAGAGGGGGGGGGGGCTTCTGAAGGAGTCATACACAGCATAGGGGGACTTACTTGAGCGAAAGGATCCGAGGTTGCCTTGGGCGATGGAGGGGCCGGGGACTCCGGTGGGCTCCGGCCTCGCTTCAGGGACACAGCCCGTAGTCGATCATGCACAATTTTCGCGAGCAAGCGACAGCCGGAATCAACTCCATGCAGTCCACCAGGGGGCCGAAGGATCCCTTAGACCCACTCCCACCATCCAATAAGTCTAACAAACCAGCTTCAGGGAAGCGGCGACTCACCACCTTAGAGGGCTTTTGCTACCCATCTAAGTTGGGTGGCGAATTCGGAGAAGTCGAGGCTGGCGTGGTCGAGGAGCGGGGGGGTGAAGACGAAGGAGGGTTGGAAGAAGAGGCGGGGGTCTTTCCCTTGTTAGACTCAGCGGACACCTTCAGAGGATCACCCACCGGGCGTGGTTTACGAACACGAGTCGTCACCAGTGATGGTCCAAACTTCAGTCGGCCGTGTTGACTCCTTTATTGATTTTGATGATAAGCAAAATGATTAAGTATAAGTTGAGGACTAATGATTTCCTTGAAGTATATTTTTATTGAAAAAGGTGTTTACAAATTTAAAGAAGCTTATCTGTTTGAAAAAGCCAAATTTGAATGAAAAAGATTGCTCAAAGAAGACTTGGAAACTCAATAACCGCTTGATTGGTTAATTAAGTTAAGTGAAAATATGGTTCGGCTCAAGTTCAGCCTTTTCAGTGAAGAATTCAGTAAGGTGTCGACTCAAAGTGTCGACACATGACACCAAGTGTTGACATATGGAATTGAAGTATCGACTCAGGCTGGTACGCAACAATGTTTCAGATGGCACAGATGAAGTGTCAATACATGGACCTGAAGTGTTGACACATGGATCAACATATCGCCTGAGATTTTCAAGCCACAGGACTTTCTGAAATTGAAGAACTGCTGAAGTGTCGACACATAGAAGTAAGGTATCGACTCAAAGTATTGACTCAACAGAGTAAGTGTCGACACATCTGAGATTTTCAGAGAATCAAATTGGAGCTATTTGAATTGGGTGTCGACTCAAGAAGTTCAAGTGTTGACCTTATATATCGACTCACAGTCTGAAATGTCGACACACGAAGTTCTGACAACAGTAACGGCTAGTTTTTTAAGCATGGAACTCATCTATTTTGCCCTCCGACGGCTAGCTTTTCAAGTCTAACGACTAGAAATGTGATTTGAGGCCTTGGAAAAGTATATATATGCTCCAAATCAAATCAAATGACAACATATTGAATATTATTGAATACTATTGAAGAGTTTTGAGAAGAGAGAAGAAAAGTGAGCTTTAACTCCCATTCTTGAAGATTCAACTACTCTCAAGCTAAAACAAGCCTCCAAGAATTCAAGAGCCTTCAAAAGCATTGAAGATCATCCATTCTTGAGCATTCAAGAGGCTTCAACAAGTTCAAAGCATCTCTACATCGAGCTTCAAAGAGATATCTGCTTTGTTTTAGAAAGCTTACTTTATTTTATACTTCTAAACTTTATTTGTTGTAAGGGTTCTTGGTTAGCCTATTGTAAAACCAAGTGAGGTTATTGGTGAGCTTTTGTAAAACCAATTAGGTTGATAGTTAGCCCGTAAAACCACTCAGGTTCTTGATTAAACCAGAAAACCAAGGGAGGTTATTAGTTAGCCTTTGAAAATCAATTAGGTTCTTGGTTAGCCCGTAAAACCAAGTGAGGTTTTGACTTGTTGGCCTTATGAAAACAAGTTGGGTTTTTGATTAGTAAGCCTGCAAAACTAATCAACTATAATAGGGTGTGATTATAGTGAGTTCCCAAGGGAATCTTGGGGAGTGGATGTAGGTGTATTGAATAGCACCAAACCACTATATTTCTTGATCTTTGTGGTTGATTGATCTCTCTTCTTGCTCTTTACTTATTGCTATTTATTTCGCTGCACTTTTATTTAAGAGCATTGCATTTGAACTCATAGTGTTGCCGATCTTATTGTGGTGGCCTGTAACTTATGAGCTGGTGCCAGTCTTTGGACTCCTTCACCTCGGGATCTCCAAGCCTCCGGACTTACAAAACAATGTCAGAGACCCGAGCCAGGATTCCGGCGGGGGCACTCCGACAGTCAAGTTAGAGAATGGCAAGATGGAACAGATCCACTAAGACGGGTCTCCGATGGATTCCCGTGCTTAGAGGAGGTTTTGATGAAGGAAGTGCAGAAATGAGAGGGATTGACGCCCAGCTTCTTGGACTAGACTAGCCGGGCTTGCGTTTGGGGATTTCTGGGAGCCCCTAGAATCGCTATCCCTTTCTCTTGGCATTTGTTCCTTTCAAATGGCCTACCTTTACGTCCGCTTTCACCGTCCCTTTTATACCACCGGACCGCCTCCAGCCTTCGCTTCTTCCCTCGGAGGCTCTCGAAGATCTCTGGATCCTCCCCCCCTCCCCTCTTCTTCGAGCTCGGGAGTTAAGCGGCCAGCTCACCTCGTCTGCTGTGTTGTCACAAAAGGAGAAATCTGGGGGGTCTCAAGCCGAGCGCGGGAGCCCTTCTCTCGGGACGTTGACTGTGGATTTCTTGTGTTCCAGGCCCCTGACTGCAAGGATTTAATTCCTCGATCGCGGGGCCCTGCTTAACTAATGTAAACGAGGTTCCGCGCATCGTTGCAGGCTGTACTGGGCACCCTATACGGGATGCGGCACACGCTGATTCTGGTGATGACCTCGTGGCCCGTGCCTCTAACTTCTCGAGGCTTTGCAGAGCAGGGCTGACCTCGGCAGAGGTGGACCCGTCTTGGGGTGCCACCTGGCAAGGGAGCAGTGGCTGCTAGCTTCGGTCGAGGTGGACCCCTCCTGGGTGGATACCTGGTGAAGTGGCAGAGCAAGGCTCGACAGCTATTTCACGAATCTCTAGGCCCTACAACGGCCATATCTCTTGGAAAACTATAAAAGGGATTGTTTTTGAATGTTTAAACAATGATTAGAGCTTTATCATGGAATTATCTTGAGATATTGAAAAGCTTTCAAGTCATTCACCTACCTACCTCAAAGAGCTTTCAAGTTGGATTCAAAGCTTTATCAACTCTACTCCATCATTGAATCTACTCATTGAAGAAGGAAAGAAGCAGCTTGAAGAGCATTAAAGAGCATTCAAGGCTTAACTTCATCTTGATCTACACCGGCAACACTTAAACAAACTTGGTTTGTTGTAGTTGCTTGTTTATCATTTCTTTATTTTTGTTTTCTCTCTAAGAATAGCAAGGGGCTGTATCTTAAGAGAGGGTTGAAGGTTTTAGGTGAACCTTATAAAACCTAAGTTGGGTTTCTTGATAATCTCGGTATAAAACCAAGTGTTTGGGTTTTCTTTGGTAATCCCGTTTAAAACTAAAAGGAGTTAGGGTTTCTTTGATGATCCCGGTAAAATCAAAGTGTATATATTTGGATTGTGAGCCTGGTAAAATAATTCGACTGTATTCCGGTTAGGGGATATAGTGGAAATCCCAAGTGGTGCTTGGATAGTGGACGTAGGAGCCGGTTGCTCCGAACCACTCTAAATCTCTCTGTGTCTGTGATTGTGTTCTTATTGCATTATTGCTTTTACTTGATTACTTCCGCATTACATATTGCACCACAACACCAAAAGAATTTGAAAGTGTGCATTATTATGAAAAGTTTTTTTTTAATCTCAATTTATCCCCTTCTTGGGAAGCCACCTGGGCAACAAAAAATTTGTAGCATGAGGATCTGTTCCGTGAGTTGCCCAGGGGCTCATCAAACATGGACTTCATGCATGGGGCGTACTATTGATAGTTCATTGCAAGTCCTAGTTTAACTAGGATTGATTTTTATTAAGTAAAGTAATAATTAGATTATGTTAGAGTTTGAGTCTAACATGAGGGTTTTGTAAGAGCTGCTAAACCTTTCCTACTATCAGTGGGTGTTTAGTATTATCAAGGTTTTAATTTTGGATTCAGTATTGGTGTAGACTAGATAGTAGTTGGGAAAACCTAACCCTAACATGCAATAGTCCTTTGTCTTGTTTGAAAAGGAAAAAAAAAAAAAAAAAAAAACATACAGGGTTAGGATTAAGTTTAGTATTGGTGTACTTTACCCCTGATTAACCATTGCAGAAAAACAAGAGGAAATATGAAGATTTCTCCATAAGAATGCTCTTCAGAAATAGGACAAGTTTATTCTCTCTAACACTGCTTTTTCATGAAACGGTTCATTGAACTTGTTGATCAGATCATGTTTGACCATGTTCTAGCAAGCTTTAAGAAAAAAATTTAGAAATCCATCGGGTTCCGGAGCTTTATAATTTATAGCTTTATAATTAGGAAGGGTGAACATACATAACTTTTTTTTTTTTTTTTATTTCTTCTTCAATAAGCATAAAATTTAGGGAAGAAAAATGTGGGGAGAAACACTTGGAACAACATTACAATCTAATTCAACAAATGCAGAATAGGGGGTACCAAGAATATCTCCAAAGTCCGAATCTCAAGGATTCGGAATTGGTCCCTTCTTTGCTAATCTTTAGAACTATCGGAATTCGGTAAAAGTCTAGACAAGAATTTGGAATGTTCATATTGAATCTTTTTGACATGCATGAATTACCCAAAACCCAGATGTCTTTATTTCTAGCTTCCACTTTTGGAGTCCATTTTTGGATCTTATTTTTCTCTGTAACATATTTTTTATAGGAGTGGGGAAAGGGCGGCCAGCATAGGCTCCAAGATAAACTCGAAATTTATTCGACTTAACTGTAGTGTCTTGCATTGAGATTTTCTTATTTCTAGGTTAGGTTTAATTTTTTGCTTAGTAGTCCAGGTTGTTGCTTAACTAATATAGTCTTCTACCAGGTAGCTTTGAAACTAATGTTAGGCCTTCTCTACTTGCATTAGTTATTGTCTCCTTATGTGATCAATGCACTCTTGATCTTTTCTTTCGTGACATTTTTTCTTTGTGTAGCAAGACCTTCAGCCTAGATAGCATGGAACATTTGAGATTAGGATTGCAAATGGGTTGGCTCAGATTGATCAGGGCATGTTCGATCCTGGTCGATCCAATTTCATATTCGGGTCATAATTTTGGACCCAGATCCAACTCATTAGCTAATTGAGTTGGGTTGATTTGGGTTCATAGGAAGGATTTTAGACTTGGGAGGTCATTCTGGTGGGGTTATGGTTTAAATATATTTGATTGGGTTTGTAGTTTGAGTCATGCATATCTAGCCATTCTTTTTATAATTAAATATAATAATTGATACATACAAAATAAAATCACCAAAATTTTGACTGAAATCAAAAAGAGACAATTTAAACTTAATTTTTTTATTAAATAACTTTTTATTTCATAAAGTAATTGACCATTCTTAAGTTTACAGACTATAATTTTCTGAAATATATATTGACATAATTGGGGGCATTATAAATAAAATCTACCAAAACAAATAATGAAATATAGGTGTTTAATTAGTATAATCCAATGAAAATGAAAATAGATGAGATGAGATGCAGTTGTTAACATGAAACAAAAAAGTTTAAATAAGAGCTTATTCGAGAATATAGGAAAGGTACTTAAAGTGAAAGAAAAGGTTTACATGATTCCCTTTTTTTTTTTTTGGATCGGACTAGACCGGGTCATATTGGCTCGGGCCTATTTTTGTTGACCCAAATTAGACCCAATGATATACAGGTTGGACCGTAGGTCGGGTTGAAAAATACAAGACCCAGGCCCAGGCTTCACTTGAAATTTAGATCAGGTCCAATTTTCGAGCCCATCAAACCCCATGGGTCTTCGAATGCAAACAGGGTTAGGTCTAATCAGGTCTGGACCGAGTCTGTTCATAAGTCAACTGATCCTTTTGCAGCCCTATCCATATTGAACTTGGTGGAGTCAACCCAATTGTTGCTTCTAGCTTGTCTTTTTTTGGATATGTATTCTATTCTTCTAGCTTGTCAACTTCATGAAATGAAAACCTAACCAGCTTTCCTTCTCCAATTCTCATTTTGTTTGTAGGTGGAAGTCTACTCTAAAGGCTGTATCAAGGTTTTGTCACAAATTCTGATTACAATATTCCTGATAATGCAAAGTCAAGTTATTGCAATCATCCAAAGCCCCAAGTCTTTGGATCTCTCCTTACAAAGTTGCCTAACACTTAATGCCAGCCTGTTTAAATGTGGATTTCTTTCAGTCTAGAGCTTTCACATATTCACTAAAACCATATTGGGTACAGCTACTACCAAACATAAAATAAATAAACAAGAAGAAAGAAGGTCAATTGTAAATGAAAGGATGCCAGCCTTAATTTGCCTGTGATTTGATGAAATATTGTTGCAATCCAGGAATCATCCAACACAATAGATTCAACTCGAATGATCCTGCGCAGATGTGATTGAGAATTTTGTTTTTGATTAAAAAGACCAAGAACTTGAGCCTAGTAGAATTAAGTTTGAAGGTAGAAGTACTTCTAATAAATAAATCCTTAGCTTAAGAATGAGAATCAGGATATGGCCACCTGATACTTGATCTCTCTTCCTTCACTACATCTTCACAAGCTTGCAATATTTCTACAGGCCAAAAGCTGCGAGTAGTAGTCGATTGCTTTGAACCAATCAAAGCATGGAATAAGTTATGGTCCTTCCAATTGATGAGTCTCTGAAACTAGTTACAATAGATTTACTTAAGAAATAGATTAAGAAAATGAATAAAAGATGAGAGGAGGATGATCTGAGAAGCTAGAGATGACTTGTACCTCAAGAATCCATTTGAAATCTTGGACAGCTCAGCATGATTCACTCTTATTAATTTACACTCTTCTTGCTAATGAGGAGCTTAATTATATGATTACGACTTGATTCAGATTGATTTCAACCCATATCATATCGGCGAGATCCCCATATCCTACATGCAGGTTTCTCCATGGAAGTGATTTGTTTAATTTTTTTTAATTCTTTCTAATATGTCAGACAAGAAGGATCAAAGGTTAAATCACAAAACACTAGCTAGCAATACCTTTGACATTCACAATGGTAATTACTGATATATTTGCTTTCTAAAGTAGCCAAGTGAAGGATTAACAATTACAGCTAGAGCCCCTTCAACATGTGCTAGATAAGAGATTTAAACTTGAATCATAATCTCTGATATCTTGGTACCTATCTTTTTCAGCAGTAGAAACAAAACAAATGGCCTTGTTTCCTACCCCTCATAAAAAAAGAAAGCAAAAGACATTTGTCCTTACATCAAATTAAATCCTTAAATCATTTATTTTGGTCACCTTACCAATGGACCATGCTATTGGCTAAATAATAATTTTAATATTTCAGTCACAAACAGTTCATGGTGGATGACATGGTTCTGATTATAAAATTTTATGGAGATTAAGAAGGTTGTTTAGGTCCCAGAATTATTTACTAAAACCAAAAGTTGGGGGACCAAGAATCAATAGAGATCGAACAAGGACAATGGCATCCATAAGACACTTTATATATTACTTGTCTTAAAATGCTGAACTTACAATCAATTACATATTTTGAGTGGTTCAAATACAAAATTTCTCAGGATTTATATGGATCGATGGTTAAAAAGCACACATCATTTTCATCAAAAAAAAAAAACTGCATGTCATGTTCTGCAAGTAGGTTAATTTAGTGCATTGAGATATAAGTTCCTTAGATCACAGCAAATAAAGAAATAAAAAGCCTGCAAATAAGAACAGATTATGGGATAAGGCAAGATATGGCTTCTTCTTCTTCTTCTTCTTCTTTTTTTTTTGGTGTTTAACAAGAATTATATAGTAGGACCACAATGCAACTTGCTGTCCAGAAAGATCACTAAGATATCATTTACAATATAAATATGAACCAAATTGTCATCCATCTTCACCTACCAAATACCTAGTTATATGTAGTGGAATGCTGCAAAGTATATTTGACACGAGGTGCGAATAATTTCATGTGCCTCATCTAACACCCATGAAGAATTGTGCTTAATTTCTTGCAAGTTTAATCAAATGCTTCACTGGGCTACAGGGATGGGGACCCTGAGGAATTGGAATGCACATAGTTTTATTTAACGAGCACAAACAAAGATAGACTTGGAGGCCTCCACCAACTTGCACGTTAGTCCAAGCCATCTACTAGCCATTTAAGCTAATGCCAAGGAACAAGGGCCAAGAAGAGGTTGCATTGAGGAATGTGTAGTGGTCCTAGAGCCAACCAAGACAACAGGCTCCCTTCCATCCTAGGAGTACTCTAGGTGGCCGTGACAACCATTGAATAAGCTTTTAGGCTACCACCCCTTCCTTCTGAGTTCCCACAGATCTGTGGGTCAAAGCTTTCAGGGCATGGGAATCACATATGATGGTTTTATGGTTGCAGATGTCAGTGAGAAAAGATATGGGATCCTTGACGTAGGAAGGTGGAGAGAGAGAGAGATAGAGAGATTAAAGAAAGAGGAGATTGCATTTCAATCTTTGGCTATATATAGGTTCTAATGCATGCAACATATCGACACATTAATTATTTCATTCATTGCAAGGAATAATTGTTCCCATAGGTTTCATTTGTTATTCCTTAGGGTTGGTGCAACTTCATAGTATCATCCGTCCTTTGTTACTTGTGTTTGAGGTGAGAGACAATGGAAGAGATGGAGATTGATGAGCAAAATCTCTTGCAGGAGCTTTTTGCTCCATGGAGGGAGACAGCTGAGCCCAACTGCTTCCAAGGGGGAATTGACTGCTTCCAAGGAAGCACTGCATGCCCGGTCTCACCAAATTATGCTGCATTCCAAGAGCTAGTCTTGCAGGCCGAGCCCAGCTTCGATCACCTGAGTGAAGTCTACTGCCCATCTGGAAGTGGCTTCCTCTCAGCAGCACCAGAGCTCCAGTCCTCGTGCACCATGATGACACATAGCACCATTTCTAGCTCAACTCAGGAAAATGATGAGATTGGTGCGATCCATGAAGGAAACCACAGCGCTTGGCATCAGGATCAGAACATCTGGAAGGTAGAGCCAATGCAAGCTATGGATACTCCTTTAGTCTTTGGTGGCACAGGATCTTCTTGTCTGGGGAGAAAAAATGGTCGGCTGAAGAAGGTGGATGGTCTGCCATCAAAGAATCTAATGGCCGAGAGAAGGAGAAGGAAGCGGCTTAATGACCGGCTTTCGCTGCTAAGATCCATTGTTCCTAAGATCAGCAAGGTGATGCATTTGAAACTCTTGTTTCTTTATCCCATGATATATATATTTTATTTTGAACATCACCAACTAATCCATTTATCCTTGCTTTTTTTTCTTTATTTTTTTGGCTACATCTCTACAACTTTGTCTGCTAGGTTCTTCTTAATTTATATGAACTTTGGTGCATGCTGATGGTGGTGTATGTTACTAGATGGACAGGACATCAATCCTTGGAGACACCATTGATTATGTGAGAGAGCTTTTGGAAAGGATCAAGAGCTTGCAGGAGGAGATTAAAGTGGGTCAGGATCAGCCGAATCTACTAGACACCTTCAATGGTGTCAACCCCAATGAGATGTTGTCAAGAATCTCTCCCAAGGTAACTCTTGTGTGCAATATAGTTCACAAGCCCCTTGCTGAGCCGAATTTGATCCATGAAAGTCTTTGCAGTTCAATGCCGAGAGGAGGGAAGGGGACACCAAGGTACAGATTTCCTGTGCTGCGAAGCCGGGGTTGTTGCTTTCTACTGTGTATACTCTTGAGGCTTTGGGGCTAGAGATCCAACAGTGTGTTGCAAGCTGCTTCAGTGACTTTGGAATGCAAGCTTCTTGCTCAGAAGTAAGATATCTAGCATTAGATATTTTTGTGTAAACTAAAGCCCAACTTATGTTTGTACTCTACTGATTACTTAAATCTTTTTGGTTCTCTTGTGACTTGTTAGGACAAGAAGCAGATGGCATTCATAAGCTCTGAAGAGATTGAGCAAGCATTGTTCAGTACTGCAGTTTATGGGGGAATTAGGAGGGAGTAACAATAAGGGGAACATATTTTTCTGTTTAAATTATTTTAAGAAGCTTTAGAGTGAGAATTTCAATGGCATGAGAGACTTCTGTAATGCTTAGTCGAGTCCGAGAAGACCTTCGATGAGAGGTTAACTCTTTGCTTCTGTTAGGGAAAGACTACTGATGAGATTGTTGTAAGGGATGGGTCTTCAATGGCAAGTGTTATGCATGTAGTTAGAGGAGCCTCCAGGCTCCAGCATCCAATAATGACTATGTAGTTGAACATGAAGTTCACCAAGAAATGCAAAATAAAAATGATTCCAGGGTTATTGTGGGTTGGAAAAAGAAAGGAAATGCTTCCAGTTTATATTCCTACAAAATAAAGATCTTTCAGTTTATGAAATGTATTATTGTAGTTCATTCAATGCTCTAAGAATCCACAAGATTTGATGTACACCAACGACTACACATTTACCTTCATCACTTTTAATCAAGCAAGGGTAATAGATTTGCAGGGTCAATAAGTAGGAGATTGAAGGTGCCCTTAACTTATAACTTCTTCGAACTTAGCTATCATTTGCTTGCACTTGGAGATTGAAGGAGCTCTTATCTTGTAACTTCTTCAAACCAATCTATCATTTGCTTGCACTTTAGAGGAATGTTGGAAACATGTGGACTTAAATTTGTAAAGCATGAGAGCCAAAAGTGATGTACTTGATTCACCATTTAAATCCAATCATCACATGATAATTGATTAATGGAATCTTACTTGGAATTGGTTCTACGATTGTTGTATGTCAGTGTCAAACGTGTGGTTTTGAAGTAGCCTTATGGGGATATGCATGCACTGTAGGGTGTTTGGAAATAAGCAATGATTTTTTTTAAAAAAATTGAGTAGATTTTCTTGATGCTTAGATGACATACATGCGAGGTTAAGTAATTGCTTGCTTTAGGAGAAGCTTTTCTTCTTTATTGTTGGGGGTGTTGGAGCTTTTTTTTTTTTTTAAATGGAATGTGAAGTATGATGATTCCTCGCTCGTATAATTAAATTAAGATTGTGTTTGGTGCATTGTCAGGTAATCCTGAATGGTAATATGGATTACCAGTAACATGGATTGCTAGTAATGTAAATTACAGGTAATATGGATTATGGTATTTGGTACATACAGGTAATGTTGCAGAAGGTAAAATTAAAATTTTAAAATATATATTTTTATATTAAAATTAAAAAAATTAGTTTATTTTTATACTAAATAAATTTAATATAAAAAGTTTGTATTGTATATAAATATATTTAATATAAATATACTACATTATATTTAATAAATTATATTATATTAAATATAATATAATATATTTTATATTATAAAATATAAAATATAATTTATATTATGTCATATTATATTAATATTATAATATTATATAATATATTATACAATTATATATTTTCTAATATCATAAAATAAAATAAAATGATAGAGTATAATATTATATTATATTATTATATACTATAATAATATAAAATATTTTATAATATAACACATTATATTATATTATATTAATAAAACATATTAATATATTATATAATATTATATCTTATAATAATAATTTTATATTTATAATATTATATAGTTTATCATATATATAATATAATATTATTATATAATATATTATAATAATATAATATAACATAATAATATTATTATATAATATATTATAATAATATAATATAACATAATAATATTATTATATTATATTATTATAATGCTATTATATATATTATATTATATTATATTATAAGAGCAATAGAGAAGGGGTGGGTAATAATGTCCAAAAGATTACTTGAGAATTGGTAATTAAGATTACCTTCAGGTAACTCAGATTATCAGACATGATAGATTATCATCCAGAAAAATATATCAAACGCAGTATATGATAGGGTTCTATTAAATTATTAGCAATCTGGATAGATTACTTGCTAGAAACGTAACCTAAAGTATATCTACAAAAAGAAAGAAAATTTGAAGAGATGCATGGCAAGAAAAAGAAATTTAGATAAAGCTAAAGAGCATATAAAAGTCTAAATTTGATAGATATCCTTCAAACTAATCTTTCTAGACTATTAATTAGAATGGTTTTAAAGAAACAAAAGTTCATTTTTAATGGTTTGATATACAAGTCTATGACTTGAAATGCAAGATAGACATGATAATAATTTAGGCAACAGATAGGCGAGGGTGTTTCATTCGAAGGATTTCTTTTGAGTCGACCATCTGGAGATCTTTTCTAGTGGGATTCCCAAATCTTGTGCTAAGAGAAGATCTTTCTTGAACAAAGGAGAAAGTCTATTCTTTTAGTGGAGTCAGAGGACTGTAAGTAAACTCTTGGTTATATTACTATACAATGGATTTTCTTTGACATCTTCAACCTTTGGATTTTTTTTTTTATTTTTTATATGTTCCAAGATCTCTTTCTTTGATAACACAAACCATAGCCTTTGTCTTTATGTTATGTAGGAGTCTTTATGTTATGTAGGATAATCTTAAAATTATTTGGCTTCTCAGCAACTTGCAACATTTTTAGTATTTCTTTATACACCTACGAGTCAAGTTGGATTGAGTAAGTGCCATAGCTAATAGGTTAAGCCAACTTGCCTTTGTGTTTGTTTAATGGTACAAAATTCTAAAAGGTAATATGACCATTAGTGTCTTTTGTTGTTTTAACTCATTAACATAATTGATGTTACTTCTTGTCAAGTGCTAGCCAAGCAACTAGATTTCAAGTTTCTATTCAAATTCTCAAATGTAGGAAATTTCCTTGGACTTTTGAAACATTGGCACCACAATTTTGATCAGCAATTGATTAATGCATTTCTCGGGCAATACATTAAAGTTTTTAATTCAACTAATTCAAACTGTGCTTGTTATTAATCTTGAGCAAGCCATTTTCCTAGAACTAGAACATGGATATTAGAGCTTTGTTATTATGTGCACAATAACTAAACAATGACCTTGCCTTACATTTCTTATCTTGGTCTTCAACGAAGACCAACCAATGCCAGTATGCCATGCTAAATGGACTTTGCATGGTACCTCCATAGAATAAAATAGGGTGTAAGGTTCCAAAAAGCCTTTATGGACCTAAAACTTCTCTGTTAAAGAACTAGGATGGCTGAATGCCAGAGCATCTGGTAGAACCAAGATCTCTTGTATTAGTACAAGATGCTTTAGCAACTCAACTAGTTGGTAATTTGGTATCCCCTTTGTATCTTGAAGCTAAATAGATCAAGTTGATATAAGTTGGATCCCAATTTTTGATGCAAATACTTAAAAAAATTCTCGATATAAATTAAATGACTATGTGGATTAAGTAAATGCAGATTCCATACCCCTCTCATTCTCTCTCCCATTTTAGCCTTGATAGAATTAATGGCCAAACATGCCAAAGGGTTTAGAATAAAAAAATTATACCCTATACGATATGCATCGCACCGGTGGTGCACCACAAGAACAAATCGAGATGAGATAAATGCCATGACAATTTAAGATGAGCATATGATGAATAGATCCTATACAAAGAAATGAGATGATTGCCATGGTGCACCACCGCATGATGCAAGTTGTGTGGGGTATGATTTCTCCTCAGAACAAATGAAGGTCGAAACCAAACTCATTTTCTTTCTAAGTATTTTATCAAGCATTTTGAATACTTGTAAGAGTACAAGTCCTCTATAAAATTCTCTTTAAGTCCACTAAGAAAATCTTGTATTAGTAATAAAGTTATGCTTCCATTTCTTTCTACTCTTGCTTCTCTACTACATTAAACCGAGAGGGCATGAATCTGTCAAAGGTGTGAAAGCTAGACCTGATTCAAGATTAAACTGAGTCAGGTTCAATGCTTGTTTCAACCTCAACTTGATCTGGCCCAGCCCTACCAATTGCTACCCATCCAAGTGCAATAATCCTGCATAAAATTATATTATTCTTCCTCTTCAAACACGAGATGTTTTGTATGCCAGGACGATCTTACAGGCGGAGCACCTTATTATTGAGGGCGATTATGCTATTATCATCTCTTAGATTCACGAGACCTTCAGAATATCCCCGACGCATCCTCTTTTGCAAGATATTGTCTTTCTTTTGCTGGGATGCTCAGCCTTAATGGTTAGATATGTTTATCGGGAGGCTAACTCAATCGCTGATTGGGTTATCTCCTTTGTTGCTCACCATTCGGGTGAGGTCTTTTGGCCCCAGCTGGGGGATGCCCCAGGGCTTTTCGAGATGTTTTACTTTCTGACTTTTTAGGCTGTATTCACTCCAGACTTGTTTGTTGAATATACTGTCTTATCCAAAAAAAAAACACAAGATGTTAGGCTGGGTTGGTTGGCTTGGGATCAGGTCAGGTCATGAGTTGAGTCGAAGGAATATTGAGTCAGGTTTGGACTCAACAATTGGATCCAACAAAAGTTTATGCCGGGCTTGGATCATTAGTAGACCTGAAGCCCAAGTGAAGGCTTGGATCTGCTTAATTTTTGTGAGCCCAAATTCATTAGGACTAGCATTTTGAATCTCAGGCAATGCTGCCATCTATTTAGGTTACTTATTTGTCATGATGGATGCGAGCCAAGATTAATAAACACCGAGATTTGGTTGTTGAGTGATGGATCCTTGTTTGACAATGATGACAATTGATCAAACCCAAAGAAATGAAGCACGAGAGTTGAGGTTCATCGAGATGATTTTATATTAGTTTATTGTTTACTCATGGATATTAATAACAGGCATGGAAGCTTGCACCATAGCATGCCTTAGTTGCTTGTCCACTGATGATAGATGTTGTGACTCCTAGTTAATAGGCAAGGCAGTTTGATTCTTTCAAATTTATTTGACAGACAAACAAAAAATCCTATTGCTTGCATTTTGCGAGTTATTAGTTGTTTTGTATTAGTTTTATATGGAAAATATTTTTAAAAAAAAACAGCTATAAGAGAGTAAAGTGGGAGCAAAAAAATGACACTTCCTATATTAGAGATGGTGTCATGGTGGTATTTATTTATAATAGTATGTGCAGGTATTGATTACAATTAAATCGGTAAGATAGCCGTAATAATGCTATGTTATTTTGGTATAAGAAGATATAGTTATGCAGCCATAACAAAGTAATAACACTAGTAACAAAATTCTGGTACGATAATAGATAGCTACTCTATTTTATTAACCCATAAATCCTTTAATACTAAGCACATGAATTCATCTTGAAAAATAGATGGAGAAGAAGATGTCCTTCACATATGCCATAAACTTGTGATGGAAACTAGGTTGTATTTAACACCACATAAATCATCTATGTACTTAGATCCTAATGCAGTGGCTCTTTTTTTTTTTTTTTTTTTTCACTAGCCTCCTGTCAATAACTAGATTTGTAGCCCGGCCTAGGCATGGGCTTGGGTTGCGATCGAGCCTTGATTGTGAAAAAGTTTTAGGCCTAAACCTGGCTTAAAGCCTGAGTAAAAAATTTCCGACCTTCTTGCACTGTTTTTGGCCCTTACATGATTGGAAAATGTCTTGTTTTTCTTTTCAGAAAGAAATCTAGGGATATGATACTTGCATTACTAAAAGAACAAAATTAAGTTAATAATAGTTAATCAAGTTAACTAAACAATCAGTAAGCTTGGCTTTAATTCTTAAACAATATCTATGTTTTAGACACTCTTATAAGCAACATGGGTTTTGTAACCTAGGTTGTGCACATTCTCTATGTACAAAATCTGCATGAGCCTTCAATTTTCATAGCAAATCTCCATGAATGAATGCATTAGAGGGATGGATATGGTGCTTTGTCTCAGTAAATATCCATAAATGGCTATCATTATAAGTGATACATGATCTATAGAGATATTATAAAATTTTTATAAGACCTCATAGCCATGTAGTAGACAGACAATGGAGTATAGCAATTAACACTAGAAAGCTAAACAAATAAAACTTCAGAAATTTCATAAAAACTCATTAGGAAATTGTCACCTGTCAATTATTCTAAGTGACAAATTCGATATCTACATCCTGTAACTATTGATGCTCATGAGGAATAGGTTGCTTGCTTTAAAGAACTTCATTAAGACCTTGATGGATAAAATAATATAATTTAGGAGTAATGATTCGGGGCTCCTATTATGTGCATATGACAACACTCTAGACTTGTGGCAACAAAAAAAATGATGTAACTTATAAGATTTGTTACCAAATATGCAAAGGTTGATTATGGAGTTGCTATATTAGCAATGGTGGGTCTAACATTTTTTTTTTTTTTGGTACAAGCATGTTACGTTTGCTCCCGTAAAACCCTCCCACGAAACCCAGCCATGGCCCAGCGCGCAGGAGTGCGTGCAAGCGCGCGCGCGGCCCAGGCCCACGCACAGCGCGCACGGGCACACGTGGGCCCGGCCCAGGCGGTTGCGGCTGACCCGAGGGGCATTTTCCCACGTTTTCCACGCGGTTTCCCATGCATTTCGCGCGGTGTTTGAGTGGTCCATGAGATTTCTCTTGATCCTGACCGTCCGATGGCACGATCGGATGGCTGAGATGGATCCGATCTCTTTTAAGCTTGATATGGTGCTATTTTTGGTGCGATCTGGACTCTTGTTCTTTGATCTGATAGCTTGGGAGTGTTTTGGACTTTTTGGACTCGTTTTAGGTCTGTTTTGGATGCTATTTCAGATGGTTATTTAACCACAGAGAGCTTGCGATCTTTGATACATAGAGAAAAAAAGAGAGAAAAAAGAGAGAAAAAAATTCAGAGAGATTTCTTCTTCGATCCAGGCACCATGAAAAGCTAGAGGCCTGGTATTTGGGATTTTTTCTCGTGCTTCTTTCATCCTCTTTTGTTTATTTATTATGTCTCTCTGTTTTTAATCTGGTATTTGTTATCTGGATATTTGTATTCCTTTTGTATCCAGATTTGGGTCAGATTATAGTGGATTACTCCTTTCCTCTTGGTGGACGTAGGCAATATTTTGCCGAACCATGTAAATCTTGTTTTTTTTTTATTTGATATCTGCTAATGTTATGATTGGTCAATTGCCTAAGTGAGTAAACAAGAATTATTTGGAGGCCTAAACTGGTTTAATTCGCTGCGCACATCCCAACAATTGGTATCAGAGCAAAGAGATGGCATCTGACGGGCAACCAAGTTCTTCTCCAGCTCCTGAGACAGTTATTTTTCATTCCACTACCTCTAGACATGAGGTAGCGATATTTGATGGCACATGTGATTTTGCACTATGGAAGGTGAGAATGAGATATCTGTTGGTAAAGGAGGGCGTTGCAACAGCTCTCAAAGAAATGGATGCAATTCCAGGTGATATAGAGGCTGAAAAAGAGGAGATGAATGAAAGAGCACTTGGGACTCTGTTTTCGGGATTGAGTGATAAAGTCCTCCGCAATGTAGTGGAACTTGATACAGCTAAAGGTGTATGAAAAAAATTGGATACTTTGTATATGGTAAAATCTCTCACTAATAGACTGTATTTGAGGGGCAAGCTTCACACATTTCGTATGGTGGAAGGGATCTCACTCAAGGATCACTTGGATGATTATAATAAGCTCCTGCTTGATTTGGCAAATATTGGTGTTCATGTTGATGAGGAAGATAAGGCTTTGATCCTGATTTATTCTTTGCCTAAGTCCTATAAAAATATTACTACTACCATGCTCTATGGAAGAGAGACTATAAGTCTCAATGAGGTTGAAGCCACTTTGTTATCCAATGAGCTTAGGTTGAAAGTACAGCTGGAGCATCATGCTCCAAATCTGGTACAAGGACTTACTGTCAAAGGTAGAGATGAGCAAAGAACAGTTAGACAAAGTAGAAACAAGTCCATACTAGATCAAAGTCTAGGTCTAAAAGACCTGGTATTTGTCATTACTGCAAGAAGCCAGGCCACTGATAAATGAGTGTAGACTTCTACAGTCCAAGAAAGAGAAGGAACAGAAAAATAAAGGAACAATCTCAGATTCAGCATCAGTAGCAGTTTCTTCTGCAGATCATAGCAGTATTGCAGATGATGCAGTATTTACAACTGCATGCAATATCAGTCAGCCTGATACCTGGATCATGGACTCTGGAGCATCTTTTCACATGACACCCCATAAAGAATGGTTCACTTCTTTTAAATCCTGTGATGGAGGCTCTGTTCTTCTTGGGGATGATGCCATCTATAAAGTGGAAGGAATTGGTACAGTTTAGATCAAATCTCATGCAAATACTGTAGTGACTTTGGATGATGTCAGATATATTCCTCTATTGAAAAGAAATCTTCTCTCGGTAAATGCTCTTGATATTGCAGGTTTTGAGGGCAGATGGGGTAGAGGATCTATTACAATTAGTAAAGGTGCATTGACCTTGTTAAGAGATAAATTGAGTGGCACTCTTTACTATTTAGATGGCACTACAGTGGTTGGTGAGGCTTCTTCAGCACATTCTTCTATTGTTCAATTAACATAGTTATGGCATCAAAGATTGGGCCACATGTCAGATAAAGATTTACAGGAGCTGAGCAAACGTGGTCTACTAGGAGGTCAGAAAGTTGGTGCACTTGGATTCTGTAAGCATTGCATATTTGGAAAATAACACAGAGTCAGCTTTACCACAGGCATGCACAGAATAGCAGGTATATTGGATTACATACATTCTGACCTATGGGGACCTGCCCCAGTTACATCCAAGGGTGGATCTAGGTATTTGCTCTCTTTGATTGGTGACTATTCCCATAAAGTCTGGATTTATACTATCAAAAATAAAAGTGATATGTTTCACACTTTTAAAGGGTGGAAGGCTATGATCGAGAGACAAACTGAGAGGAAGGTGAAAACCTTCCGGACTGACAATGGATTGGAATTCTGTTTTACAGAGTTTAATGACTTTTACAAGTCAGAGGGCATTGTCAGGCATAGGACCACAGTGTATACTCCTCAGCAAAATGGTGTTGCTGGACGCATGAATCTCACACTATTGGAAAGAGTCAGATCTATGCTGTCAAGTTCTGGATTGAGTAGAGACTTCTGGGTAGAGGCTACATATACAGCCTGCTTTATAATAAATCGTTCTCCAGCATCTGCTTTGAATATGAAGACTCCAGAAGAGATGTGGACAGGTAGACCTGCAGACTATTCAGTTCTTAGAGTATTTGGGTGTTCAGCATTTGCATATGTCAAAGATGGAAAGTTGAATCCCAGGGCTAAGAAATATATATTTCTTGGATATGCATATGGGGTGAAGGGCTACAGATTATGGTGCACAGAGCCTGGATCCCAGGATTTTCTAGTCAGCAAAGATGTGACTTTTAATGAGTCATCCACTCTTTCAAGGCAGCAATAGCCAAGTTCTTCACAGGGAGAACAGATTCAGGATCAGCAGGATAGGACTATTGTTGATATTAATCAGACTGTTAGATCACAGCAGTTGCAGCCTACAGGTGATATTCAGAATGAACAGCATCAGCAGACAAATCCAGAGTTACAGACTCAGGAGGAGGTTATTGTACGTGGTCAAGTTCAAGATGATAGTATTGCCACTCAAAGAATCAGGCGACATATTAGAGCACCTCAAAGGTATAGTTTTGAGGATTCTACTTGTGCTGAGTTAGTATATTATGCTCTGAATATTGCAGACACTATAGGTGATGAGCCAACCATATTTCAAGAAATAATTGGTAGTTCACAGGCTGAGCAATGGATCATGGCTATGGTAGAAGAGCTTCAGTCTTTGGAAAAGAATCAGACTTGGAAATTAGTCAGATTATCTATGGACAAGAAGAAAACTGGCTGCAAATGGATCTTCAAGAAAAAGGAAGGAGCTACCCCTCAAGATTTGAAATATAAGGCAAGGTTGGTGGCTAAGAGTTACAGTCAACGAGAGGGTATTGATTACAAGGAGATATTTTCTCCTGTAGTTAAACACTCTTCTATTCATATATTCCTTGCTTTAGTTGCTTCTCAGAATTTGGAGTTAGAATAGCTGGATGTCAAGACAGCTTTTCTACATGGTGACTTGGAGAAGCAGATTTATATGCAACAGCCACCTGGTTTTGAGGCTCTAGATAGAGAAGATCATGTATGCTTGCTCAAAAAGTTTTTGTATGGTTTGAAGTAGTCTCCAAGATAATGGTACCGCAAATTTGATAAGTTTATGCTTGACCATGAATTTGATAGATCTTCATATGATAGTTGCGTGTATCATCAGCAGCTTTCAAACGGGTTCTTTTGTTATTTGTTATTATATATTGATGACATGATGATTGCAGCCAAGGATATGTCAGTCATCCAGAAGCTGAAAGCTGAACTTAGTACCGCATTTGAGATGAAGGACCTTAGACCAGCAAAGAAGATACTTGGGATGGAGATCATTCGTGACAAGCAATTATGTAGACTATTTGTTACTTAACATAGTTATATTATGAAAGTCTTGGAAAGATTTTGTGCTTCTTTTATCCTCTTTTGTTTATTTATTATATCTCTTTGTTTTTAATCTGGCTTTTGTTATCTAGATATTTGTTTTCCTTTTGTATTCAGATTTGGATCAGATTATAGTGGATTATTCCTTTCCTCTTGGTAGACATAGGTAATATTTTGCTGAACCACGTAAATCTTGACTTCTTTTGATTTGATATATGCCTATGTTGTGATTGGTCAATTGTCTAAGTGAATAAACAGAAATTATTTAGAGGCCTAAACTGGTTTAATCCGCTGCGCACATCCCAACAAAGCGGATGATCACATCAGTCTGGTGTGAATGCAGTTCCAAATATTAAGAAAAAAAAAATTTCACATGACCCACGGGATGATCCCATCCTGATACTAGATCCTGTCATCAAAGTGCTCAGCAATAAAAGATGCAATCCAGTTAGTCGCAATTGTTTGTCTATCAAAAGATGTCCCAAAGCATCCTAAAGCATTTTTCTAAATTTCAATTTATACATAATAGGCATCTCAAAGCATTTCGTAAATTTAATTATGAGCAATACTAGGCGGCTCTCGTAAAATGCTAGGAACAATTTTCTTATAAGGTAGCAAGGAGAGATCGGTGAAACACATGAACTTGTTATCCAATATGATGGATTAATTGATTGTAAAGTTACAAAATTAGCCCAACGGGTTGGTTAATTATGTAGTTGCCAAGTCAATAATTATAGATTTGAAAAAAAAAAAATTGTATACAATTTACTAGCATCTTTGGAATAAAATCCTTATGATAGTGTGAAAGGTTTAGAGAATCCTATTTTGTTTGTCCACCTTGTAACCCGTTTGCAATTTGTCATTTGGGTATAATACTGCACTATTTGCTAAAACAAAAGACACAACTGCTAACTCTTATGCTTATCCTTTGTTGCTTAGAATTCTATCTCTGAACATCACTTTCGAAGTGCAATTTTGGTAGAACATTTGATCCTACAAATTTGCCTTGATGTCTCATATGTATTAGGAAGCTAATTCTGATGATTGCTCTCCAAAAAGTTCCATCACCAGAGACATTGAGTTATTGATTTTCGTAGATATTTGTTGGATCCATGTAGAGCTGATCCCAGCTAATTTTGTTTACTTGGATGGTTCAATCAATAAAAGTATATAAACTTTCTTTACCCTTAATAAAAAAAATAAAAAAAACCTAACCTCCACGTCAACTTCTCAAGCTTCAAGCTCGGGACCGTCTCTAAGTTCCTCTCATGATTTTGTCCTTTGAATTTGTTGGGATATGCATAACAGATCGGATTGCTTTAGATTTTTAATTAGTTATTTCCTTTCATTCAAGCAATTTATCAAACACTTCATAGGTATAAATAATAAATATATAAGAAATTTACATGGGTCGATAAAATTGCCTGCATCCATAATAGAGGAGGAGCAATCCACTATGTAATCATCCCGAAATTAGATATAAGGTGATACAAATACTCAAATTATATGATCCCAAAATTATAACAAAAGAGACAAATAAATCGAATTGGACTTTTCTCAGCCGTGGCAAAAGATCAAAGAAGAAAATACCTAAGATGATATCCTTATTGCCTCAGCAAAAAAAATCAAAAGAAAGAATTTTTCTGGTGGTGTATAGCATAAAATTGCTTTATATAATACCAAAATAGATATGGCCAAAGTACCAAACTAACCCGAACGAGATTAGAAAATGAGAGCTACGAATTAAAGAAAATCGGGATCAAGGGACTTCGATAAACTATTAAATCGAGAGAGGTTTTCACCTTACTTTTTAAAGAGAAACAAGGCCCGAAAAAGAATTTCTAAATTTTACGTTGTTTGTCGGAGAAGAAGTGTGATCGAAGAGAGATTCCTTCGTTCCAAAACTCTTTGAAGAAGAAGTCAACCGGTAAAGAAAATTCCAACCAAAAAAAAATTATTTGGAGCAAACAATAACAGGATTCCAATCCAAAACCAGCATCATAATTACAGCTTTGACCTCTTATCTGGGATGTCAATGTTGTGACCAAGGAATCATAGCTCGGCATATGAGATATCGTTTACTCCGATCCGGGAGTCTCGTGATTTTATTCTTTGGCTTCTAATTCGAGAGACGGTCTTATAAAAGAAGTAATTTATTTCTTGTAAGATAGAATTCTTTTCAACTCATAATTAATATGAAACTAATGATACTCTCGCATCATAACCATCTAGTTTTTTTACCGGTCATGAAACTCTCTTCAAAACCGATTCGATGTATCTATCTAAAAATCTTGAAAAAAAAAAAAAAGAATGTTTGGAAAGGTTAATTCTCCTCATCATATTGCAGTCCTGGGATGGCTACCTATGTTATAGCTAACAATCATATTGATATGAGCCAAGATAGGGAAATATATTTATTAAATAATTATAAAAATCAATCTATCCATGCTCATGAAACTTGTTTTATAGCTCGAAGGCAATCAAAAGCATGGCCCCCCGTGGAAGCCAATTCCGGCCTAATTATTGTCGTATTCTAGATACGGGACTCGGACCCACCATCCTTTCACCGGACCGGGAAAACAGGACCTTTTGGTGGGCCCCGAGACTGATGGACCAATCAAAGTTTCTTGATATGGTACCGAGTGCACGCGAGGTGCGAGCACAGTTCTCGCCTACCAAGTTAAAATGGTCTCGATACAAATCAATCATGATCATTGATATAAAAAATAAAAAAATAAATAATAATAATAATAAATAATAATAAACAAGAAAATAAGATGAGGGTAGGTCTCGAATGGACCTCCAATCTGGACAATATGAAGACGATCGTGAGATCGATGGACGGCGTTAAACGATGGGAGTACATGTATCGGTGTGGGAGATCATTGCAAAGGTTTCTTCCCTGCATTTTCTCTAATTGGGAGACAAAGGAAGCAATTATTGGTGGAGCCATATATCATTTCAATTGAAATACCTAGATTGCGCTAGATGCGGTGGACCCTTTCCAATCTAGCTACTCCACCATCAGGTTCCCTTTGTTTATTATTGAGAGCATTTCACCCAAAAAAAAATGTCTTCTTTTTAATGTATTAGGAACTTTTTCTTGATAGAAATGGTTAGGTTCTCTCTCTCTCTTTTAATACTTTTATGTTTTATAGATATATTTTAATCATGTACATGATTAAACCAATCTTGATGGATCCTTGGGATTGCTGAGCTTCTGTTGAAATTCTTTAGGAGACCAAATTTTGAGGTCAAATTTGATTCGTTTATTGCATATGGCCATGCCTGGTTTGAGCTTATGCGAAGTTTGAGTCAAGCACGATCCAACCTTGAATTAATATTTAATTGAGCTAAATGATTAAATTTAGATATTAATTAGATCAACATACAATGAAATATATTATCACCTAGAAAATATAATAGTTTAACCAAGCCATCAACTAAAATTTTCTTAATGGTTAGAGCTGTCAAAATGGGCTGCAGCCCATGGACCAGCCCATTTAGTCTTATAAATGGATCGGATCGAACTGAGAAATTATGGCCCATTTATATAATTGAGCTTTTTGACCTGGTCCCTATAACCCATAGGCTGAATCAGATTAGGGCCAAGCCAGCCCGTGGGCCAACAAATAAAATTATTATAAAAAAAACTAGAACCCTTTAATCCTGGTGATGCCTCTTCTACTCCGAGTGATGGCTGGAGTCCTCTCCTTCTCTCTCCTCTTTTCTCTTTTCTATTTTCTTGCGAAGGCAGTGAGCTGGTTGGCCGTCTAGCTCCCATTGCTGTCACTGTCGCCTTCATCGTAGCTCTGCTAGGATTGGGCGAAGGAGGAGTGGGTAGAGGTGCCACCGGAGTCAATCATGAACAAGAAAGAGCCTTATGGAGGAGGCTTGGGAGATCGTCAATAAGGGCTTCCTCGATGTCATCAATGATGTTGTTAGCTATTCCTGGTCTCCCAAGAAATAGCTAGTAGTCAATCATGAACAAGGTACCACCGCCGCATCCAAGATCCTTTTTCTCGGCTCCTACAACTCTGGTCTCCTTCGTGCCCCCCCTCCCGATGCCAGTGTGCATCCCCTACCCCATATTGGTCTTGCTTTCTTCGCACCTCCCCAAGGCTGGCCTTGCCTTCTCTGTGCCTCCCCCCTTCTTGATCGATCTTGGTGGGCTCACCTGACCCTAATCCACGATCCATGTAAGGCTGAGCTGGGCTAGATTTTCATGATCCATTTATTAAATAGGGCCTAGCTAAGCCCGGCCCATGTGGGTTAGGGCCAGGCCAGGCCACCCATTTTAAAAACTCAATCAATGGTTTGACAACTCTATCAATAGCCAGATACATTTTTATATACAATATCGTATAATATTATATTATATAATCTCTTTAGTTTTATGAAGCCAAGCCTAATGGAGCTAGATTAATTTTTGGTTCAACTTGATATTAATTTTGAATCTCTAAAAGATGTCCGAAGTTGGAATGATAAACTTGGATCAATATTGATTTATAATTCTATAAAATGGCTGAAGCATTTAACCATGCTACCCATGTTACATATAACCCATTCCCAATTAACTATCCCAAAACTTTTCCTCGAGAAGATGATTTTGAGAAATATGAGTAAAAAAATGTCTTACATGGACAAATAAGTTAAGAGTTAACCAAACATGAAGAAAACTATTTTCAATGACTTTTTTGTTTTCTTTTTTTTTGTTGCAATGAACCAATAAAAATCTTTGACTTGTATTTGTTTTTATTTATTTTTATTCCACTAAAGTGGCATTTGGTGATCCAAATGGGATCACCATGATGATCTAAGATCTCTGGTGATCCGAGTCTTGTGTTAATCTGATCCCCAGTGATTCAAGATCACTGCATTTGGTAGGTCATGATCTAGTGATTAAAAATTTTCGGGTATCTACAAGTAATATATTTGGTATTCCAGAAAATCAAAGATCATAAATCATATAATACCAAAAGTACCCCTGATATATTTTATAAAAATATATTTATTATTCATATAAAATATATTATAATAAATATTAATAAATTTATTAATATATTAATAATTAATATATTTTATAAACATATATTTATTATTTCTATAAATTATTAATCCTATAAAAATATATTAATTGTTATTATAGAATTAATATTTTATTTATACTTATAATATATTATTTACTAATACAAATATTTATTATGATTATAAAAAATAATGCATAATATATTAAATATTTTATTATATAAATATAAAGTATAATAAGATATTTTTACTCTAATTTATAATTATCATTGAATCATAATATGATAATAATATGATTAATAATATATATATTATATTATATCATATATATAATATATAATATCAAATATATAATGATGATATAATATCTTAAATAATTTTTTATTAGTTTGAGGGATATTTTTATCCTTAAATTTTAATATAAGATTACTGCCCGGGGATGATTTTGGATCCCTGACTTCAAGAATAGGTATCCGATCACTGGATTGGGCAGTGATTTGAGGAGCGAGGTTGATTTAGAATCACTGTCATGTAGGTTGTCATAATGTAACCAAATACAATGATCTCATCATATCTATGCATATCATATTTGATATTAAATTGATTATCCCATACCAAATGCCCTCTAAAACTTTGTCTCGACTATTAAAGTTTTAACCTTATAGTTTTTCATTCAACAAGCATTTTTACTTATCTTGAAAAAATCCAAAGGTTTTCCATATCATTTCTCCCTATTGTCAATACTATCATAGGTTTTCTCCTTTCTTTGCTATATATATATTTTTTAAAGTCATTATAAAATTTATTTCTTTTCTTTGTTGGAAATACTCATATTAACTTAATTTATTCTCCAAAATCTCATCTTAAAAAATAATAATATATCATTTTTTTATTTACACAGCTTCTCTAGCTCTTCTAACATGCTCAATGTTAATTTTATCTTTCCTAATTTTACCATGTATCAACCTTAACATTTTGAATATTGCTATATTTAACTTATTGTTTTAGACTTCCTTCGATGCTTGAAATTCAAAATAATATTTTAAATCCAGGGATGGGGTTATCGTAGTTTATCCATAGAATGGAATATACTGTCATCCCATTCTATCCCAATATTTGGAATAAGTGATGTCTCAAGATGTATTGATTGAGATGTTGGGAGTGAGATGTGTCAGGGATGTAGATCACGGTGGGATGCCGGAAGGGTTCGCAGAAGAAACAAAAAAGAAAGCCTGAAAAATAAATAAAAATACAAGCACAAGCAACACACATGGATTATGTGGTTCAGAGCCTCTTGCTCGTACGTCCACGGTGCACAGGATCAAATCTCCAATATCAAGAAGAAATACAGGAAGTTATTACATAAGAGAACCCTCCCTGTATGCAAACCCCAGTCCAATATGAAGAAAGAAGAAAGAATAAAACAATATAGGAGGAACCCTTGCCCTCTCTCTACCTTTCTCTCTCTCTTCTCCTTGTTTTCTCTCTTGGAAAACCCTTGGACTTCTCTTCTGGATTGCAAAACCTCTCTTCTGGCTCTCTCTATCGGTCTCTGTTGTCTAATCAGCTCTCTGTCAGCATCCCCTAATGAAAAGAGCTCGAAAACCCTCCAAACCACATTTGAATGGAGTAAAAAAGTCTCAGATCAAGCATGATATCATCCAGAGCCAACCTCAGCCATTCGATCAACGATCGGACAGTCCAAAACACTCAGAAACCCATGGACTGCTCGTGAACTACGAAAATCGATTAGGAAATCAATGGGAAATGCCCCAGGGCAAACTCTTGGAGCTAGGCTGAGCCCATGCACCTGCGCGCCCGCGCGCCTGCACACCGCACGCTTGGGCCATGCACATGGGTCTGGGCCGACTTGCTTCCCCTTTTATCTTTTTTTCTAGTTTCTTCTATTGGGCTTCTGGGCTTCTGGGAACTTGGGTCTTGGATCGATATGACTCTACACCCAACAACTCTCCCACTTGGATACTTAGACACCTAATCTTGCATCCACCTGAAACATCAAAAACAAACTTCCAAGAAAAAATAAAAACAAGTCAGTATCCTGTGTGGCGCCTCTAATTAACTAGCTCCAGAGGTCAATGAGGCCATGCATGGCCCTAATTTCTCTATAGTGACCATCTCTATCAGCATATCCATCTCGGTAGTAGAAATCTTCTGCAACTGCGAGACCAGCTCATCGCTGTCCTGTCAATGGTGTACACATACCCTGTCATGCTCCTTCTAGTATCGGCATCACCACTTGGATCTTCTTTCTGCTGGAACCCTTTCACAGCTAACCTTGTCTTGTACCTCTTGTTGCCATTGTGCTCTTCCTTGATCTTATAGATCCACTTGTTATGCAATGCTTTCTTTCCTTCCGGTAGTGTGCTGAGCTCCCATGTATGGTTTTTTATCAAGGACTGCATCTTGTCCTTCATCGCTAGCTCCCACTAGACCGAATCTCTGCTCTCCATGACTTCATCAAAGCACTCTGGCTCCCCTCCATCTGTCAACAGCAGATAATGCAACAAGGATGAATACCTTACACGTGATTTCAGGGTCCTTGTAGATCTCCTTAGCTGAGGTATCTCTGACAAGGATTCAGGTCCCAGCGGGACATCCCACGGGATACCGAGATGGGGTATTATCCCATGTGTAGGGACAAGACATCATGCCAGCATCTCAGTGTCCTAATCAGGACACCTGGAACATCCCCTATTCCAAGTGTCGGGATGGGCCTGGATGCCGACGCATCCCATTCCAGAAAAAAATCAGGATAGCCCTGTCCCATGGGATTTAAAATCTTGGTCTCTGGCTCAGTTCAAGATCTCTTGCTCCCTCGGTAATGTCCTCTTCTACGATCTCTTTCAACTCTATTTGTTCTTTCTCCTTGTCTACCTGTCCTGCTCTATCTGGAACACTCTGGTCCTTGTATAGGCTTCTTTCATTGAACACCACATCCTTGCTCCTAATGATCTTCCTGTCCTTTTCACTCTAGAGCTTGTAACTAAACTCATCAGTGCCATACCTAATGAAGAAACACCTCTCTGACTTCTTTTCTGCATTGACGTGTATGTAGGAGAAACAGCCAAAAATCTTTATGTGAGATAAGCTTGCTGACTTCCCTGTCCACTCTTCTTCTGGTAGCCTGTACTCAAGGGGACTAAGGAACTCCTATTGATCAGATAAGCAACAGTGCTAACTGCCCCAGCCCAAAACATCTTGGGCAATCTAGCATAAAGCCTCATGCTCCTGGCTCTCTCTTCAAGGTCCTGTTTATGCACTCAGCTACCTTGTTCTGTTATAGCATACTTGGGATCATCTTCTCCATCTTGATCCCATTGATTGTGCAAAACTCCTTGAACTTGGTGCTGTCATACTCACCTTCATTATCCGATCTCAGGCACTTTATCTTCTATCCAAACTCATTCTTTACTAGGCTTTTCCACTTCTTAAAAGTGTCCAATATATCAATTTATTCTATAAAAAATAATCCCATACCTTTCTGGTAGAGTCGTCGATGAAAGTCACATAATATCATGAAGCTCCAAAGGATGCAATCGGGAGGGACCCCACATGTTAGTGTGCACAAGCTCCAGCTTTCTTGATCTTGGTGCCTTGTCAATCTTGGAGAAGCTGACTCTCTTCTGCTTTCCAAGAATATAATTCTTGTAGAAACCAATATCTGTTGTCTTCAAACCTGTTAGCTTGTCCTTCTTCAATAGTACTTGCATTCCTTTCTTGCTCATGTGATCCAACCTATAGTGCCACAACTCTGAGTCTACCTGTGCTAGTATCACTATATCTCTAATATTACTAATCATATATAGAGTACCCAACTTGCTTCCTCGTGCTATCACCATCGAACCTTTGGTGATCTTCCAAGAGCCACCAATAAAAGTTGTAATGTACCTCTCTGAGTCCAGCTACCCAACTGATATCAGGTTTCTCTTCAATCTTGGAACATGTCTGACATTCTTGAGCTTCCAAACTGACTAATTTGCCATCTTAATGTGTACATCATCCTTTCCCATAATATCTAAAGGCTCTTTATCTGCAAGATGGACCTTTCTGAAGTCTCCAGCAATGTAATTTTGTATAGAATCCTTTTGTGTGGTAGAGTGAAACGAAGCTCTAGAGTCTAGAATCCAAGACTCTATCAGACTGTCCATGCTGAGAACTAATGCATCTTCAATTATCTCAATCGCTTCATTGATCGACTCTTTATTCTGCCCCTTATCCTTCCTTGCACAGTAGTTCTTTCTGATGTACCCCTTCTTGCTGTAGTGCCAACAGCCATCACCTTCGATCTTGACTGGCTCCTTTGCTTGGACTTGGATCTCCCATAGCCTTCGCTGTGCTATGTAGTTCTTCCTCTACCTTCTTGAGTGACCAAGGCAGAACAGAGCTCCCTTTGATTTCTTTTCTCCTGGTGTCTTCACTAAGAATCAGATTCTGGACCTCTTCAAATTTTAGCTTGCTCGAGCTGCACGAACTACTCATCGCTATCACAGTTTCACCCCAGCTCTCGGGCAAAGAGGATAATATGATTAGGGCACGAACTTTATCCTTGAAGCTTATGTTAACTGAACTCAATTGACTAGTAATCAAATTAAATTCATTGATGTGATCGGTTATGGATGTACCTTCGCTCATCTTCAAGTTGAACAAACAATGTATGAGATAAACTTTGTTAGAGACAAAAAGTTTCTCATACATATTGGATAGTGCCTGCATCAATCCAGTTATCATCTTTTCTCTAGGATGTTGAACGTGATATTCCTGGCCAACGTCAGATAGATAACTCCAAAGCCTAGTGGTCCAGAAAATCCCAATCTGCTTGTGACATCTCGGTAAGTTTCTTCTCTAGGAGTGGTAGGTGAAGCTTCTTCTGGTACAGATAATCATCGATCTGCATCTTCCAAAACTCAAAGTCTTTCCTGTCAAACCTATCGATTTTTACTTTTCCTTCATCTCCTGCCATTGCTCCCACTCGAACCAGGTGCTCTTATACCAGTTGTTAGGGATGTGAATCATAGTGGGATACCAAAAGGGTTTGCAGAAGAAATGAAAAAGAAAGCCTGAAAAATAAATAAAAATAAAGCACAAGCAACACACAGAATTACATGGTTCGGAGCCTCTTGTTCCTATGTCCACGGCCGTACAAGATTAAATCTCTAATATCAAGAAGAAATATAGGAAGTTATTATACAAGAGAACCCTTCCTGGATGCAAATCCCAACCAATATAAAGAAAGAAGAAAAAATAAAACAATACAGGAGGAACCGTTACCCTCTCTTTACCTTTCTCTTTCTTTACTCCTTGTTTTCTCTCTTGGAAAACCCTTGGGCTTCTCTTCTAGATTGCAAAACCTCTCTTCTGGCTCTCTCTATTGGTCTCTATTGACTTCTCAGCTCTTTGTCGGCGTCCCTTGATGAAAAGAGCCTGAAAACCCTCCAAACCATGAGTAAAAAAGCTTTAGATCAAGCATTATATCATCCAGAGTCAACCTCAGCCATCCGATCAACGATTGGACGATCCAAAATACTTGGAAATTAGTGGACCACTCATGAACCGCAAGAAATCGATTGAAAACTGGTGTGAAATGCCCAGGGCAAACCGCCTGGAGCTAGGCCGAGCCCACGCGCCCGCGCGTGCCTACGCATGGGCCTGGGCTGCGCCCAGTGCCCGTGCATCAGGCCAGGCCGCGTGCCCACGTGTTGCGCACCCGCCCGCGCGTGCACCTGGGCCGCATGCATGGGTCTGGACCTGTTCAATCTAGTGGGCCGGCTTGCTTCCTCTTTTTCCTTTTTTTTTATGATTTTTTCTATTGGGCTTCTGGGCTTTCGGGGACTTGGGTCTTGGATGGAAGGCACGGGGACTTCTCGAAAGACTCTTGGAGAGAGTCTCAACGGACATAATGGCCACAACTCGAGCATCCCCCTTTTAACCCCTTTTATCCAGTTCTCTATTGAAAACTCCCCTCCAAGTACGATGATTGAAGTGGAATCCGCTTGGAGGATTTGTTCCTCTTTACCATCCACTGACTTGATCGCTGGAGTGTCCTCGGCGAGATCCCCGGCCCGGGTCTCTAACTCTATTTTGCAGGACCGAGAACCACGGGATTTTGGAGTAAAGGGCCTGACGTCCGGTGCTATATCATAGCTGCAAGCCATGACGGTAAAGTCGGCAATAGATTGACGCACCAGGTAGGGAGAAAAGCCCCTGTCCAAACAAGCTCCCGGGCAAGCTTGAGAACAGCTCTGCTCAAAGCATGGTGGTAACCCGTGGACAAGAAGCCTCCACTAGCCGGGCAGGGGATGCCCCTTCCCCTTCGAGCCTACGCAGCCTATAGAGGAAGCATCCGGCTCCACCATAGCTGCCCTTGGTAGATGGCCAGTACGCTGCACTTGTCCAACAGATGCAGGTACTGGCCACAGCTGTGAGGCAGTTGCAGCACTAGCAACGCTCCTTGGTCACCCAACCATAGCCAAGGACCCTTGGAGCCCAAGCCGCAGGTCCCCGCGGTAGCCTGCGCTCTATCCAAGGTAGGCCATCCCATCCGCAGGCCACAGTTAATCCCCACGGGAGTCACCAGACCCCCGTGAAGAGA
This sequence comes from Areca catechu, assembly GCA_021397845.1. Classification (NCBI taxonomy): domain Eukaryota; kingdom Viridiplantae; phylum Streptophyta; class Magnoliopsida; order Arecales; family Arecaceae; genus Areca; species Areca catechu. Next base: position 151,632,103 of record CM038049.1, on the reverse strand, counting down.
AATCATTCTGGGTTGGAAGACCGTGAAAGTCGATCCCCGGCGGACGACAATGCCGTCATCAAGCACAGCAAGCGCTGCTAAGGAAAGGCTCCCCATCGTGACCATCCCCAACTGTCAACTCTATCTTCTCCAGTGGTCTCAATTGGAGGCTCCACTGACGAGGCCATCAGGCGCCTGGTCGAGCGGTGCCTAGAAGATCAAGAGCGCAAGCTAGCGGAGCTCTCATGCCAATTCGCCAACATGCAGGGCTCCTCCAAGGAGCCAGCGGGCTATGATGCCCAACCCTCCTTTTCCCTGGAAACCCAAGAGGAACCGATCCCTAGTTGATTACGCATGCTTGAGGTGGATCCCTACGATGGGACCACCGATCCCCTAGACCACTTGGAGAGCTATAACGCTCTCATGAGAGTCCAGGGGGTGACGAATGCCCTCTTGTTCATCGCCTTTCCGGCCACCCTCCAGAAGGCCGCTCGAGTTTGGTTCATCTGCCTCAAGCCTGAAAGCATCGACTCCTTCCAACAACTGGAGAGGAGGTTTATGGCCCACTTCAACGCCTGTCGGAAGGTGCCATGCAAGGTGGATAGCCTCTTCTCTATCCGATAGCAAGACCATGAGCCTTTGCAGGACTATGTGACCCGCTTCAAAGTTGCCACCCTAGAAATCTACAGTCTGGACGAGTCCGTCGCCATGCTGGCATTGAAACGAGGGCTCAAGACCTCTCGCTTGACCTATTCTTTGGACAATAAGCCACCAAAGATATACTTTGAACTCCTCCTCCACGTCCACAGTACATCCATGGTGAGGAGGCCGACCGTACCAGGAGAGAATTGGATGAAAAGCCTATGAAGAAGTTGACCCCGAGAGATGCGCCTGGGATGCGAAGACCTGGGCTGCCAACAGACTTCTGGTCGTGACCAAAGCCAACAAGCAGTCCCGCTTCGGAGGACCTTCACTCTCCTCCTCGCTCTAAGATTAAAAATTCTTTTAGAGATCGAGGGCAAGCGCTACCTGCACCGACCTCCTCTATTGAGGCCGTAAGCGGTTACGATAAGATGAAGTATTATCAATTCCATCGTGACCACACCCACGATACTGAGGACTGCCGCAACCTAAGAAGGAAAATCGAAGACCTGATAAGGAGAGGCTACCTCAGAAAGTTCATGAGGAGTGAGGTCCCGTGGAGAATCAACCATTTGCGGCTCTCCCCCTGTCCCTGCTATTGACAATCGATCCATCGAGAAGCCAGTGGATATGATCTCTTGGGGAATAGAGCGCGCATCAAAGAGAGCCCGGGAGGGAGGAAATCTGGAAAATGTACTCTCCTTTATGAAGGGGAAGAGAAGCGAGGAAGAAAATGTCAATGATGATGTCGTTGTGGTCGAGATGACCATCTCCAGGCATCTTGTAAGATGCATTATGGTTGATAGTGGGAGCTCGACGGATATCCTTTTCTACAATACTTTCTCTCGGATGAACTTGTCTTCTGATCGGCTGAAGCCAGTGCGCACCCCTCTCGTGGGTTTCACTAGAGATTCTATGGGAGTTGAGGGAGAGATCACTCTCTCCGTTACAGCCAGGTCGCCACCCCGGCAGACCACAGTCATGATGACCTTCACTGTTGTCAAGCTCTTATCAGCTTACAATGCAATCATTGGCTATCCAGGGCTTAACTTACTTGAAGCAGTCATATCCACCAAATGATTATTGGGTGCAGTTCCTGACCCCCTTCAGCGTGGGAGAGATGAGGGGGGCACCTCAACCAGTCCAACATTGCTTGTAGGCCATCCCCAGTTCCCAAGGCATCGAGGTCGATCCCACCATCGATGACCTCGATCAAAGGGTGCAAGACCTCAGGGATAGCCCCGTCGAGCGTCTCTTGACTTATCCCCTTGGCTCAGACCCACTGAAGATGGTGCAGGTAGGAGCCCAGCTACCAGAGGATGAACGAGCTCGCTTATTGAGTTTCCTCTAAGCGAATGCAGACGTATTCGCCTAGAGCGCAGCTAATATGCCAAGGATTCCCCCCCACGTCATCACTCATAGGTTGAATGTTGACCCGAAGTGCCACCCAGTCTGGCAAAAGAAAAGGAGTTTTGCCTCGAAGAGGCAGAAGGTGATCAACGATGAAGTGGAGAAGCTCCTTGCGGTCGGGTTTGCTCGCGAAGTGCAGTACCCTAGATAGTTGGCGAACGTGGTCATGGTCAAGAAGAGCATGAAAGTGGAGGATCTGTATGGACTACACCGACCTCAACCGTGCTTGCCCAAAAGACAGCTTCTCCCTTCCGAAGATCGACCAACTCATGGACGCCATGTTAGGGCATCGCTTGCTCTCCTTCATGGATGCATTCTCTGGGTATAACTAAATCAGAATGCATCCGGAGGACGAAGAGCACACTGCCTTCATCATGGACCACGGGACCTACTTCTACAGAATGATGCCATTCAGCCGGAAGACATCGAGGAGCTGAAGAAGACCCTAACATCATCACCTCTGCTCTCTCAGCCGGAAGACAAGAGGAGCTCCTCCTGTACATGGCAGTCACCCCGGGAGTCGTCAGCTCGGTCCTGGTCCACACGGATGGGGACGGTGTCCAGAGACTAGTGTATTATGCAAGCAAGCTTCTCCGCGATGCCGAGGTCAGGTACTCTCACTCCGAGAAGTTAATTTTTGCACTTATCATGTCTACCCAATGACTCAAGCCCTACTTTCAAACACACCCGATCGTGGTTCTGACGGATCAACCGCTGAAGGCCATATTGATCTGTCTTGATACCTCTGGATGTCTGGCAAAGTGGGCGCTGAAGCTTAGCGAGTTCGACATCACCTACCAATCAAGGTCATCCATGAAGGCTCAGGTACTGGTTGACTTCCTGGTCGAGTGTGCAGGCCTGGGTGAGGAACCAGCAGAGATCCCCCAGGAGCAACAGATGGGACCTGAATCAGAGGGGGACATCTGGGTCCTGCATGTGGACGGAGCATCCAACTCCAGGGGAAGTGGAGCTGGACTCATTCTCACTAATAGCGAAGGAGTCGTCATCGAGTGTGTGCTCCGTTTCCAATTTGCTGCCACCAACAATCAAGCAGAGTATGAAGCGCTCCTCGTAGGACTAAGAGTCTCTCACGAGCTAGGCATGCCCAATCTGAGGGTCTTCATCGACTCACAATTGATGACCGGGCAGATCTCGGGAGAATTTAAGGCCCGGGATTCTCAAATGTTGAAGTACCTGGAGCTGGTACGTACTAATGCAGCAGGTTTTAGGCAATTCAGCATCTCCCACATCCGTACGGAGAAATGCTTGCACTGATGCCCTCTCCCGATTGGCGACCCTGCCGGACTCGTCCCTGGGTCGCGTATACATCGAGCATCTCCAAACTCCAAGCTACGAAGTGCTCGGAGAAGTCCAGCAAGTTATCCCGGAGCCCAGCTGGATGGACAAGTATGTAGGTACATCACCAACGGTACCTTGCCCGAAGATCGTGTGGAGGCCAGGCTCATTAAAAGGAAGGCCACGCGCTTTGTGCTAATGGATGGACAACTCTACCAAAGGTCCTACTCCTACCCACTCTTGAAATGCACGAGGCCTTCAGAGGCGGCAGTCGTACTCCAAGAGATATATGAAGGCCTTTGCAAGAATCATGTGGGAGGCAGAACTTTAGCATACAAGGCCCTCCGCTAGGGATTCTATTGGAAATAATGGGGGAGGACGCAGCCAACTTCGTCAAGAAGTGTGACCACTGCCAATGGCATGCTATCGTGCAATGCTAGCTAGCTGCACCGCTCTCCCAGCTCTTTGTCCCCTGGCCATTCGCCCAGTGGGGCATGGACATCCTTGGTTCTTTTCCTTCTGCACACGGGCAGCGCAAATTCCTCATAGTCACCGTCGACTTCTTCATAAAATGGGTCGAGGCCGAACTGCTGGCACGGATCACAGAGGCTAACGTCAGCAAGTTCTTCTAGAAGTCAATCATATACCGTTTCGGACTCCCTCACACCATCATCATCGATAATGGACGGTAGTTCGACAATCGAGAGTTCGAGGGATTCTGCAATGACCTTGGCATCCACCACCGCTTCACCTTGGTGGCTCATCCTCAGACCAATGGAGAGGCCGAGGTGACTAAATAGACCATCCTTCAAGGACTCCGGACCAGGCTAGACCAAGCCAAAGGTAGATGGGCTGAAGAACTCCCAGTGTCCTGTGAGTGTACCATACAACACCCCAAACGACCATGGATGAGACTCATTCAACCTCATCCGCGCGGGGGCAGTGATCCTGGTGGAGCTAAGTCTGCCAACACTGCGAGTAGAGCAATATGATGAAGCTGAGAACCCAGCCCAGCTCCTACTCAACCTGGACCTCCTTGAAGAAACAAGGGACAAGGCTCGACTTCGGATGGCAGCTTATCGGCAATGGGTGGCCCGATATTATAACTCTAGGGTGAAGCCGAAGACGTTCTGCCCGGGTGACATGGTATTACAACGGGTAGAAGCCTCCCAACCCTGGGAATGCGTCAAGCTCTCTCCAAACTGGGAAGGCCCTTATAGAGTGGTCGAGGCCCTTCCTCACAGGGCTTACTATCTCGCCGAGCTCGATGGAGCACGATTTCCACGGACCTGGAATGCTGGCAACTTGAGGATGTACTACCAATGATGTAAGACTTCCTTCCATTAACAATAAAATTGTCTTTAGCACAACGGTTACATCTGTCTCACAGGAACACTATCATCGACCCCATGACTGGCGACCGAAGACTGGAAACTCTAGAAGCCCAACACCTAAAGATCGAAAACTCATGAATCCCGGCACCTGAGACCGGAAACTCTAGAACCCCGGCACCTAAAGACTGGAAACTCCAGAAGCCCGGCACTTAAAGACTGGAAACCCGGCACGGAAATTCATGAAGCCTGGTAACTCAAGACCGAAAACTCTTCAAGCCCGGCACCTCAAGACCAGAAACTCCAGAAGCCCGGCACCTAAAGATCGAAAACCCCGGTATCGAAAACTCATGAAGCTCGGTATCTCAAGATCGGAAACTCTTGAAGCCCGGCATCTCAAGACCGGAAACTCCAGAAGCTCGGTACCTAAAGACTGGAAACCCAGGCACCAGAAACTCATGAAGCCTGGTAACTCAAGATCGGAAACTCTTTAAGCCTGGCACCCCAGAACGAGAACCTGAGGACCACTGGAACTCGGTGGGTTCCTGGATTCTTCAGTGGGAGCTTCAGTCTAGTATAGGCGACCACTTTAAAGGCTTCCAATTTTTCTTTAAGTCACTACAACGACTAAGGCATCCCAGGGAGGATCGGATTTGGAGTCAAACAAAACCAAAGTTCCTGACATTATAAAAAGCATAGTGAACCAAAGTAGAAGGCTAAAATATAGAAATGAGAAGGAACAAAAGGTGCTTCATTAAATTCATGAGATTTTTTATAACTTGGGGGATCCCCGACAGGCCGAGCGACCCCAAAGACAAAACAAAAATCCTATGCTAAATACAAGGATGACCCCAGAGATCACTGAGTCACCAGCTCCTTCCCGGGCCAGTGCACCAGTGGACCATCAGCTCCTTGAATCTCCACCAGTGCTTTCACCTGCTCAGGTGGCTGCTCGGTGGTCACCTCCTCAACCACTCCAGCCCTCGCTTCTTCAGGCCACTCTTCGCAGCTACCGATGATGACTCCCCCTAGATCGAGCTCCGGGTACATCGAAGCCACCCTCTCCCGGCAAGTTTCAAACCCCTTGATGAATGAGTCCACGGCTACTTCGTGGACCTCATCCTCAAACTCCGGCGATGCCCAAACCTGGACACAGCTTCGAGGGCCTCCTTCTTGGCGGCCTCCATCAGTGCCAAGGCACATTGTGCCTTGTCGTTTGCCACCGTCAACTATGCTAGGACCTCGTTGACCCGGGCCTCGAGGGTCTGAGACTGCCCATCCAGGCAGGAGATCTTCGCTGCAGTCTCCTCGATGTGGTGCCTCGCCCGTGCCTTCTCCTCGGACAGGGACACCTCGAGGTCGCTGTTGCGCCCCTCAGTCGGGACAGATCTCAATGAAGGAGTTTGTTGGTCTCCTTCATCTCCTGCCCCTTCTCAATCAAGTCCTTCACATTGGCCGCGAGGTTGGCCAGTCTCTTCTCCTTCTCAACCTCCCTCTTCGCCCAGCCAGTGCAAAATTCCTAGAGTAGTAGCACGTCGGTCCCGATCTGCATCGAAGAAAGAGATTAGTCCCTTCACAATCTGACCAGAACATTAAAAGGCCAGGTACTTACTGAGAAAATCTGAGGGAGGTTCCTTGGAGTGCTGCCGTGTCCCGGCCTCCCTTCATGTGGTGATCCCGGGGCTGGATGGCGTACTCCATCATCCGCCCCGCCAACTCGACGTTCCAGATGACTGAAGCATTCAGCAAAACCCCCGTCGGTGCATTCACGGGTCTGGAAGAAGTCAGCACCGGGGCCTCCTCGGTGGCTGGTGTCGAAGACCGTGAAAGGACCTTGGCCATTACTGGAGGTCCCACCGCCCTGGTCGGCCATGCCCGAGGCGAGGCGGGCCGCTCGCCTGCCATCCCCTCATCGACGTCGATGATCTTCGAGGATGGAACCCACTGCTGAGGAGGCCGGGGGGCAGGATCAGCTACCCTCGGCTTCAAAGTCGAAGTGGGCCAGGCCCGTCGGTCGGTGTCTACCCGGGCCCTCTTCGGTGTAGTCTCCCTGGGCTCGATCGAAGCGCTCCTCTTCGGGCGGACTCCATCAGGTTCTCTGTGGAATACTTCATCCCTACAAAACATAAGAAAAAAGGTAAAGGAGGGCCGGCCTTGAAAAAAAGAAAGAAAGAGAGAGAGACGTGGAGACACGCCTAGTGAAAACTCACCAAGCTCTCGCATCGAGCTGATCTCGACTTTGAACAAGTTCTGTTTCATTAGCAGAACCTCGAGGGAGGGGAGCTCATCATTGATCAGTTGAGTGAAGACTTCCCGATCAGCCAGCTCCACTTGGGAGTTACGATTCGAGGACCGATCCGGATCGCTCCAGACCTAGTCAATAACCTCAACCGAAATGAAAGAAATACCGATTCTTCCATCCCCTGATTTAGTGGGGAGGTCGAATCGAAGGCACTTAGGCCGGGAAGAAAGGAACCACCCCCCGTCATCGGTAGGGTGGCGCTTCATGGTGAAAAGAGCCCTGAACAAAGAGAAGCGGGCAACAAACCCGTGAAAGTGGTAGAAGACAATGAAGCCGGAGATGACCCTAATGGCGTTGGGAGTCAACTGGGTTGGCACGAGGTGAAAGTGACTAAGGAAAGAAAGAAAGAAGGGGTGGAGAGGAAAACGAAGGCCCCCGGCAGGGAACTCTTTGTAAAAGGCAATTCGACACGGATCGCTTGAGACAACCCGCTCCCCTAGCTCGGAGCGAGAGCCAGATGAAATCTGGATCTCGTGTATTTCCTGGATCAAAGAAAGGTCCCCTTCGGTCATTGTCGAAACAATGCTGGAGGGATCCATCAAAGCCGCTACCGCCAGAGGGGTGACAGCAAGGACAGAAGGAGCGGCAGGAACCTTAGGACTTCCTATGACTATCCTGCCAGGACACAGGCACCTTCGGACTTCGAGAGAAACTTTGTCTTCCTCATCGGAAGATGGAGTCCTCAGCCGGGAGGGGCCTGCCTCATTTGGGTTGCTAGAGGGTTGAGGGTGTCGGCCCGAAGGAGCTATTCAAGCAAGCAAAGATGAAGAAGAGAAAGATGGAAGACCTAGGAGAAGGTTTCGGTCCACCTAAGAAGGGGGGAGAACTTAAACGCTGGTCGGAAAGAAGAAGAAGGAAAAGGAGGAGGGTCGTAGAATACCAACCTGCTTGACTTGGCGAAAGGGGACAGCCAGGGAGAAGAAGAAACTCTAAACCATCGACGAAGCACAAGAAATTCGAAAGAAGTCAGTTTCCAGCAAGTCCCCTCTCTTTTCAAAAGTCGATAGACAGTGGCCATGCAGCCCTTTTTGTATCTCCGCCATCGGATGAGTGCCACATGTGCAGACGGTCGATGTCGATGCTTAGGTTTGCTAAAAATTGTCTCGAATCTGGCGCTACATAATTATGGTTCCTCAAACTCGCGAACGTGGCACCCGCACATTCGACACCGAGGCGCGACATGCGAAGCGGCGACGATCGTGGCAATAATTATACCAGTTTTTTGTTCTTCCATGTCAGCCCCGCATCAACTCCCTTCATCCCAGTCGCGACATTTCGACGGGACTTAAGAGTGGGGGCAAATGATGTAGCAAGATCGCTGACGTGGAGTACACCTCGGATCCATTTGGCGGGAAGGTAAGTAGGCATCATCATGTCGAACATCTTTCCAAGCTCCTTCGCCAGGTGGCTCCCAAGGGTGGAGTTCGCCTCGGCCTAAGTGGAGCCTCTTCGCTCCTTCGCTAGGTAGCTCCCCAAAGGTCGAGCCCACCTTGGTCGAAGTGGAGCCCTCTTCGCTCCTTCGTCAGGTGGCTCCCTAAGGGTCGAGCCCACCTCGATCGAAGTGGAGCCCTCTCCGCTCCTTTGCCAGGTGGCTCCCCAAGGGTCGAGTCCACCTCGGCCGAAGCCTCTCCGCTCCTTCTCCAGGTGGCTCCCCAAGGGTCGAGTCTGCCTCAGCCGAAGTGGAGCACTCTTCGCTCCTTCGCCAGGTAGCTCCCCAAGGGTCGAGCCCACCTCGATCGAAGTGGAGTCCTCTTCGTTCCTTTGCCAGGTGGCTTCCCAAGGGTCGAGCCCATCTCGATCAAAGTGGAGCCCTCTTCGCTCCTTCGCCAAGCGGCTCCCCAAGGATCGAGCTCATCTCGACCAGAATTGAGCCCTCTCCTTGGAAGCATGAGAAAGAATGAAGGCACCGGCACCAAGATTGCCAGCAAAGCTGGCGTGCCCAGTACGGCACCCCAAAGCTAAAAAGGTGAGCCTACCCTCGTTTGCACCAGTTGGGGAAGGGCACCACGATAGAGGTGTCAGATCCTGCAGCCGACCACCTGAACCGCCCAGCAAGAAAAGGCCGCATTAGGAGCTTCAGACCCGAAGGCGGCCACCCTAGATCGAGCCCTGCAAAATTTTTCCAGTGGTGATAGCCCACTGGGGAAACAAGGTTCTCCGCGATGCCGAGGTCAGGTACTCTCGCTCCAAGAAGTTAATTTTTGCACTCATCATGTCTGCCTAACGACTCAGGCCCTACTTCCAAGAACACTCGATCGCAATTCTGATGGATCAACTGCTAAAGGCCATATTAAGCCATCTCGATATCTCTGGATGTCTGGCAAAGTGGGTGCTGAAGCTTAGCGAGTTCGACATCACCTACCGGTCGAGGTCATCCATGAAGGCTTAGAACTGGCTGACTTCCTGGTCGAGTGTGCAAGCCTGAGTGAAGAACCAGCAGAGATCCCCCAGGAGCAACAGACGGGACCTGAACTAGAGGGGGACATCCGGGTCCTGCATGTGGACGGAGCATCCAACTCTGGGGGAAGTGGAGCCAGACTCATTCTCACTAATAGCGAAGGAGTCATCATCGAGTGTGCGCTCCGTTTCCAGTTTACTGCCACTAACAATCAGGAGGAGTATGAAGCGCTTCTCGCGGGACTGAGAGTCTCTCGCGAGCTGGGCGTGCCCAATCTAAGGGTCTTCACCGACTCACAATTGGTGGCCGGGCAGGTCTCGGAAAATTTGAGGCCCAGGATTCTCAAATGTTGAACTACCTGGAGCTGGTGCGCACTAGTGCAGCAAGTTTCAGGCGATTCAGCATCTTCCACATCCCGCACGAAGAAAACACTGGCACTGATGCCCTCTCCTGATTGGCGACCCTATCGGACTCATCCCTAGGTCGCGCCTACATCGAGTATCTCCAAACTCCAAGCTACGAAGCGCCCAGAGAAGTTCAACAAGTTATCTCGAAGCCCAGCTGGATGGAAAAGTATGTCAGGTACATCACCGACGGTACCTTGTCCGAAGATCGCATGGAGGCTGGGCTCATCAAAAGGAAGGCCGCACGCTTCGTGCTAATGGACGGACAACTCTACCGAAGATCCTACTCCTACCCACTCCTGAAATGCATGAGACCCTCAGAGGCAGCAGTCGTACTCCAAGAGATACACAAAGGCCTATGTGGGAATCATATGAAGGGCAGAACTCTGGCATACAAGGCCCTCCGCTAGGGTACTATTAGAAAATAATGAGGGAGGACACAGCCAGCTTCGTCAAGAAGTGTGACCACTGCCAACAGCATGCTATTTGGCAACTCTAGCCATCTGCACCACTCTCCCAGCTCTCTACCCCCTGGCCATTCCCAGCGGGGCATGGATATCCTTGGTCCTTTTCCTTCCGCACCCGGACAGTGTAAGTTTCTCATAGTCACCATCGACTACTTCACAAAATGGGTCGAGGCCGAACCGCTGGCACGGATCACAGAGGCTAACATCAACAAGTTCTTCTGCAAGTCAATCATATGTCGCTTCGGACTCCCTCACACCATCATCACCAACAACGGATGGCAGTTTGACAATCGGGAGTTTGAGGGGTTCTGCGATGACCTTGGCATCCACCATCGCTTCATCTCAGTGGCTCATCCTCAGAAACGAAGAGGCCGAGGTGACTAACCGGACTATCCTTCAAGGACTCCGGACCAGGCTAGACCAAGCCAAAGGTAGATGGGCCGAAGAACTCCCTAGTGTCCTGTGGGTGTACCACACAACACCCCGAACGGCCATGGATGATACACCATTCAACCTCGTCTTCGACGCGGAGGTAGTGATCCCGGTGGAGCTAAATCTGCCAACACTGCGAGTGGAGCAATATAATGAAGCTGAGAACCCAGCCCGGCTCCTACTTAACCTGGACCTCCTTGAAAAAATAAGGGACAAGACTTGACTTTGGATGGCAGCTTACCGGCAACGGGTAACCCGATATTATAACTCCAGGGTGAAGCCGAAGAAGTTCTGCCTAGGCGACCAGGTACTACACTGGGCAGAAGCCTCCCAACCCCGGAAATGCAGCAAGCTCTCTCCGAACTGGGAAGGCCCCTACAGAGTGGTCGAGGCCCTTCCTCACGGGGCCTACTACCTCACCGAGCTCAATGGAGCATGATTTTCATGGACCTAGAATGCTAGAAACTTAAGGATGTACTATCAATCATGTAAGATTTCCTCCCATTAATAATAAAATTATCTTTAGCACAACGGTTGCATCTGTCTTGTAGGAACGTTGTCGCCAACCCCATGACTGGCGATCAAAGACTGAAAACTCCAAAAGCCTGGCACCTAAAGACCGGAAACTCATGAAGCCTGGCACCTCGAGACTGAAAACTCCAGAAGCCCTGCACCTAAAGACCGAAAACTCTAGAAGCCCGGCACCTAAAGACCGGAAACCCCGACACCGGAAACTCATGAAGCCCGATAACTCAAGACCGAAAACTCTTCAAGCTGACACCTCAAGACCGGAAACTTCAGAAGCCCGGCACCTAAAGACCGGAAAATCCACACCGAAAACTCATGAAGACCAGTAACTCAAGACCGGAAACTCTTCAAGCTTGGCACCTCAAGACCAGAAACTCCAGAAGCCCGGCACCTAAAGACTGGAAACTCCAAAAGCCTGGCACCTAAAGATCGGAAACCCCGGCACCGGAAACTCATGAAGCTTGGTAACTCAAGACCGGAAACTCTTCAAGCCGGCACCCCAGGATGGGAACCTGAGGACCACTTGTGCCGGTGGGTTCCTAGATTCTTCCAGCGAAAGCTTTAGTCTAGTACAGGCAACCACTTTAAAGGCTTCCGGTTTTTCTCTAAGTCACTACAATGACTAAGGCATCCCAGGGAGGATTGAATTTGGAGTCAAACAAAACCAACGTTCTTGACATTATAAAAAGCACAGTGAACCAAAGCAGAAGGCTGGAATACAGAAATAAGAAGGAACAAAAGGTGCTTCATTAAATTCATGAGATTTTTTACAACTTGGGGGATCCTCGACAGGCCAAGCGACCCCAAAGACAAAACAAAAACCCTATGCTAAATACAAGGATGACCCCGGAGATCACTGAGTCGCCAGCTCCTTCCCGAGCCGGTGCACTGGTAGACCATCAGCTCCTTGGATCTCCGTCGATGCTTTTGCCTGCTTAATTGGCTGCTCGACGGTCACCTTCTCAGCCAGCTGCTAGGCAGTCGCCTCCTCAGCCACTCCAACCCCCGCCTCTTCAAGTCGCTCTTCGTAGCCACCGATGATGACTCCCCCTAGATCGAGCTCGGGTACATCGAAGCCACCCTCTCCCGGCAGGCTTCGAACCCCTTGATGAATGAGTCCACGGCTGCTTCGTGGACCTCATCCTCAAACTTTGGCGATGCCCAAAACCTGGACATGGCTTCGAGGGCCTCCTTCTTGGTGGCCTCCATTAGTGCCAAGGCGCCTTGTGCCTTGTCGTTCGTTCGCCGCCAACTCCGCCAAGACCTCATTGTCTCGGCCTTGAGGGTCTGAGACCGCCCATCCAGGCGGGAGATCTCTGCTGCGGTCTCCTCGGCATGGTGCCTCGCCCATGCCTTCTCCTCAGACAGGGACACCTCGAGGTCCTTGTTGTGCCCCTCAGTCCAGGATAGATCTTGGTGAAAGAGTTTGTTGGTCTCCTTCATCTCCTGCCCCTTCTCAATCAGGTCCTTCATGTCGGTCGCGAGGTTGGCCAGTCTCTTCTCCTTCTCAGCCTCCCTCTTCACCCAGCCGGTACAAAATTCCTAGAGCAGTAGCATGTCAGTCCCAATCTGCATCGAAGAAAGAGGTTAGTCCCTTCGCAATCTGACCGGAACATTAAAAAGCCAGGTACATTCTGAGAAAAGCTGAGGGAGGATTCCTTAGAGTGTCACCGCGTAGTCCCAACCTCCCTTCATGTGGCGATCCAAGGGCTGGACATGTACTCCATCATCCATCCCGCCAACTCGACATTTCAGATGATTGAAGCATTCAGTGAAACCCTCGTAGGCGCATTCACGGGTCTGGAGGAAGTCGGCGTCGGGGCCTCCTCGGTGGCTGGCGGCGAAGACCGCGGAAGGACCTTGGCCGTTATTGGAGGTCCCACCACCCTGGTCGGTCATGCCCGAGGCGAGGCGGGCCACTCGCCTGCCCTCCCCTCATCGATGTCGACGATCTCTAGGGAGGGAACCCATTGCTGAGGGGGCGGGGGGCGAGATCAGCCGCCCTCAGCTCCGAAGTCGAAGTGGACCGGGCCCTTCGGCATAGTCTCCTGGGCCCGGTCGAAGCGCTCCTCTTCCGGGTAGACTCCATCAAGTTCTCCACGGAATACTTCATCCCTACAAAAAAAAAAAAAAAGGTAAAGGAGGGTCAGCCTCGAAAAAAAGAGAGAGATTGAGAGACGTGGAGACACGCCCAGTGAAAACTCACCAAGCTCTCGAGTCGGGCTGATCCCGACCTCGAACAAGTTATGCTCTATTAGCAGAACCTCAAGGGAGGGGAGCTCATCGTTGATCAGTTGGGTGAAGACTTCCGGTCAGCCGGCTCCACCTGGAGTTACAGTTCAGGGACCGGTCCGGATCGCTCCAGACCCAGTCGACGCCCTCAATCGAAACAAAGAAATATCAATTCTTCCATCCCCTGATTTTAGTGGGGAGGTCGAATTGAAGGCATTTGGGCCGGGGAGAAAGGAACCACCACCTGTCATCGGTAGGGTGGCACTTCATGGTGAAAAGAGTCCTGAACAAAGAGAAGCGGGCAACAAACCCATGAAAGTGGCAGAAGGCAATGAAGCTAGAGACGACCCTAATGGCGTTGGGATCAACTGGGCCGGCACGAGGTGAAAGTGGATAAGGAAAGAAAGAAAGAAGGGGTGGAGAGGAAAACGAAGACCCCGTCAAGGAATTCTTCGTAAAAGGCGATCCGACCTGGACTGCTTGAGGCAACCCACTCCCCTGGTTTTGGGAGCGAGAGCTGGATGAAATCCGGGACCCCATATATTTCCTGGATCAGGAAAGGTCCTCTTCGATCATTGTCGAAACAATGCCGAAGAAACCAATCGAAGCCACTACCGTTAGAGGGGGACAGTAGGGATAGAAGGAGCAGCAGGAATCCTAGGGCTTCCTATGACTATCCTGCTAGGACGCAGGCACCTTCGACTTCGTGGGAAAACTTTGTCTTCCTCATCGGAAGAGAGTCCTCAGTCGGGAGGGGCCTGCCTCATTCGGGTTGCTAGAGGGTCGAGGGTGTCGGCCGAAGGAGCCATTCAAGCAAGCAAAGATGAAGAAAGGAAATGGAAGACCTAGGAGAAGGTTTCGGTCCACCTAAGAAGGGGGGAGAACTTAAAACGCTGACGGTCAAAAAGAAGAAGGAAAAGAGGACGGTCGCAGAATACCAACTTGCTTGACTTGGCGAAAGGGGACAGCCAGGGAGAAGAAGTCAATTTTTGGAAAGTCCCCCTCTTTTCAAAAGTCGATAGACAGTGGCCGTGTGGCCCCTTTTGCATCTCCGCTATCAGATGAGTGCCACGTGTACAGATGGCCAGTGTCGACGCTTAGGTTTGCTAAAAATTGTCTCGAATCTGGCATGACATAATTATGGTTCCTCAAACTCGTGGACATGGCGCCTGTGCATTCGACACCGAGGCACGGCATGTGAAGTGATGGCAATTGTGGCAATAATTATACCAGGTTTTTCATTCTTCCATGTCACCCTGCATTAACTCCCTTCGTCCCAATTGCAACATTTCGACGGGACTTGGGAGTGGGGGACAAATGATGTAGCAAGACCGCTGACGTGGAGTACACCTCGGTCCATTTGGCGGGAAGGCAAGTAGGCGTCGCCATGTTAGACATCTTCCAAGCTCCTTCGCCAGGTGGCTCCCCAAGGTCGAGTCTGCCTCGGTCGAAGTGGAGCCCTCTTCGCTCCTTCGCCAGGTGGCTCCCCGAGGGTCGAGCCCACCTCGATCGAAGTAGAGCCCTCTCCGTCCCTTCGCCAGGTAGATCCCCAAGGGTCAAGCCCACCTCGGCCAAAGTGGATCCCTCTCCGCTCCTTCGCCATGTGGCTCCCCAAGGGTCGAGTCCACCTCGATCGAAGTGGAGCCCTCTCCGCTCCTTCGCCATGTGGCTCCCCAAGGGTCGAGTCCGCCTTGGCGAAGTGGAGCCCTCTTCGCTCCTTCGCCAAGTGGCTCCCCAAGGGTCGAGTCCGCCTCGATCGAAGTGGAGCCCTCTTCGCTCCTTCGCCAGGTGGCTCCCCAAGGGTCGAGCTGCCTCGGTCGAAGTGGAGCCTTCTTCGCTCCTTCGCCAAGTGGCTCTCCAAGGGTCGAGCCCGCCTCGACTGAAATGGAGCCCTCTTCGCTCCTTTGCTAGGTGGCTCCCCAAGGGTCGAGCCCATCTCAGCCAGAGTCAAGCCCTCTCCTTGGAAGCATGGGAAAGAACGAAGGTGCTGGCACCGAGACTACCAGCGAAGCCAGCGCGCGTAGTGCAGCGTGCCCAGTATGGCACCCCAAAGCTAGAAAGGTGCGCCTACCCTCGTTTGCACCAGTTGGAGAAGGGCACCCCGATCAAGGTGTCAGATCCTGTAGCCGACCACTTGAACCCCGGAAAGAGAAAGCTGCATTAGGAGCTTCAGACCCGAAGGCTGCCACCCCGGATCGAGGCCCTGCAAAATTTTTCTAATGGTGATAGCCCACTGGGGAAACAAGGTTCACGGCTTAACTCCCTACTATAAGGGGTAACGACCTCGAGAGCAGTTCCAACGGGCTCCGTTGACCCCTGAGCCCCCTAGAGGGCAAGAATTGAGGTACTAGGAGGACTGGTGATCTAAAAGGGCACTGAACGAGGAAAGGAGGGGAGGAGCATAAGCAACTCTGCGAGGGAGCACGAGCACAAGTCTGAAAAAGGAGAACGGGCGAAGGGAAGGCACGGGGACTTCCCGAAAGACTCCTGAAGAGAGTTCCGGCGGACATAACGGCCACGACTCGAGCATCCCCCTCTTTAACCTCTTTTATTCAATTCTCTGTTGAAAACTCCCCTCCGAGCACGGTGACCGAAGTGGAGTCCACCTTGGAGATCTGTTCCTCTTTACCGTCTGCTGACTTGATCGTCGGAGTGCCCTCGCTAGGATCCCGGCCCGGGTCTCTAACTCTATTTTGTAGGACCGAGAATCGCGGGATTCCGAAGTAAAGGGCCTGACGTCCGGTGCCACATCACAGCTGCAGGCCACAACGGTAAGGTTGGCAACGGACTTCATCTTTATTTTCATTTTTGCAAATTAAATTTGTATTCCATAAATTTATAAATCTTCCAAAAAATAATTTTAAATATATTCTATGTTAAATTATTAAATCGTGCTTAGTGAGTTGTGATATGTCTTTGCATTGTAATACTACTAGGTTTTTTTGACAGTCCATTTATTTTCATTTCTTTTACCATGAAATACCTTAGACTATTGTTTGGATGGAAGTTGAAAACAACCACAATTAGTTTCTTCCTCTATCACACTGCATCCTTTGTCCTCATGGAAGGTAGATCTACTTTGTTGATCATGTCTTGACTAAGACCATTTACATGTGACTTTAGATTTGCATCTCTTTCATGCAAGTCTATAAATTAGCCTAGAAAGTTGGGTATGTTAGAAGAGTGATATTTAATTACATATTTACATAGCAATAGGTCCAGTATCCACAATGTATTTTTTATTATACTAAGAATTTGTCATGTTTTATACCAATAGCTTCCTTTGTCATCACTTGTTTAACCTTATAAATACTGATTTGGCAAATACTTGATCAATTAATTTTGTATTTTTCTTTTTGTGATAATTTATTTCATCCAAAAATTGATATTTAGGAAGATAATTTTCTCCCCAAACTGTTATTACCTTCCGATCCCTTAGACATAGAATCCGGTCCGGCTTCAACGTATATATCACCCGAACCAACCCAAAAGTACTTACCGATGACCAATCACAAAACCGCCTTATCAACCGACTCAGAATCCAACACGTATCCAACCCGTTACCACTCCATCCGGCCTTCCCTCCCCCTGGCGATGCAATCACGGCCGTACATTGGCCGGACGCAAGCCGTTATAACGGTAACCAGCCGCGGAGCGCAACAAAGCCAAGACAGGACAAGGGAGGAGGTTACCAAGGCGGTTTCGCCTTAAATACAAACAACAAATGGAAAAGTTAAAGACCCCTCTTCCTTTGCTTTCCTTCACCTCTGTTCCTCCGTAGCCTAATGGTTGACACCACCCTTCTTCTCTTCCTTTGAACAATTGAATTGGTTTTTTTTTGGATTGGATGAGATGGGCCAGTGCCTGTCAGCAAGGAGGAGAGATGGTGAGAGGTGGAAGGATGGTGCTGCGCCGGAGAAGATCGGCTGCCTCGCATTGGCAAAGGAGCAGAGGTCCAGATTTTACATTATTAGGAAATGTTTGGTGATGCTCCTCTGCTGGCACAAGTATGGAAAGTATTGAAACTTTGCGAGGTTACGTTTGGGAGGGGGGGCTTTGTTTGTTATCCAATTCTACAACTTCTCCTTGATTCCTTCTAGTTCTAGATGTTATTGTTGCTATATCTTTGTGGTTTTGTTGTAAAGGAATTCATATAGATTGGGAAGGAAGTGTGTGGTTTGATTATGTGAAAAAATGGGTTTGTATGCTTCATCTATCTGTATGGCATGGGGAATGGCCATGGTTGTTCATCTATTGATTGTCCTCTTCTGCTTTTGTGAGCAAAAAGTATGGTGGTTTTTTGCTTTAATTTTTTTGGAAAATAGCACTGTTTTTTCATTTCTTATGTCTTTGGTGTTTTGCCTTTTCGTAAGCCAAATTCAGGTGCTCTTTTGATTAAAAACAAAACTTCATTTATCTTCTTTGGCTATTAGCTGTGATTTATGCACAAGGTATTTATAGCTTAGTGTCTTGCTTTAAATTATCTGGGTTTTATCACATCTTATTTGAGGAAAGTGTGGGTGTGTTTCTTTTGTCTGTATTATCTCCTAGAAGTTAACAGCTGTTATGAGTTAGATGAGATGAATTCAATCATTAGTAGGTTAGATAGCTTAAAAAGGGATAAGGGGACATTGACAGAGATACAAAGTTTTAGAGTTTGTAATTCTTTTGAAAGCTAGTTCAACACTGTATTATTCTTAAGCAGACTAAACATGTACCAAATTGAAACGTCTTTCAATATGTAATATGATAGCGAAAGGTTTGCAGTTTAGCTAGAGAGAAACTTTTCTAGTAGATGCTGCTTTCCATTAAAAATATATATAAAAAAATAAAAAAAATCAATCTAGTCAATGCTTCTTGTTGTGGTTAGAAATAATTGTTGTGGTCAGCAATAATGGTTTTATGCTCAGACTGTGTTATAGATAATGTGAATTTGGGGAAAGAAACAACATGTCTTTATTCTTGTAAATATGGAAGATGTTTCTTTCTTACCACCCTCTTTCTTTTCATAGCTTGGTGTTTTGCTTTAAATTATCTGGGTTTAATCACATCTTATATGAGGAAAGTGTGGGTGTGTTTCTTTTATCTGTATTATCTCCTAGAAGTTAACAGCTGTTATGAGTTAGATGAGATGAATCCAATCATTAGTAGGTTAGAGAGCTTAAAAAGGGATAAGGGGACATTGACAGAGATACAAAGTTTTAGAGTTTGTAATTCTTTTGAAAGCTAGTTCAACACTGTATTGTTCTTAAGCAGACTAAACATGTACCAAATTGAAATGTCTTTCGATACGTAATATGATAGCGAAAGGTTTGCAGTTTAGCTAGAGAGAAACTTTTCTAGTAGATGCTGCTTTCCATTAAAAATATATATAAAAAAAATTAAAAAAATCAATCTAGTCAATGCTTCTTGTTGTGGTTAGAAATAATTGTTGTGGTTAGCAATAATGGTTTTATGCTCAGACTGTGTGATAGATAATGCGAATTTGGGGAAAGTAACAACATGTCTCTATTCTTGTAAATATGGAAGATGTTTCTTTCTTACCACCCTCTTTTTTTCATAGCTTGGTGTTTTGCTTTAAATTATCTGGGTTTAATCATATCTTATATGAGGAAAGTGTGGGTGTGTTTCTTTTATCTGTATTATCACCTAGAAGTTGACAGCTGTTATGAGTTAGATGAGATGAATCCAATCATTAGTAGGTTAGATGGCTTAAAAAGGGATAAGGGGACATTGACCGATATAAAAAGTTTCAGAGTTTGTAATTCTTTGGAAAGCTAGTTCAACATTGTATTGTTCTTAAGCAGACTAAACATGTACCAAATTGAAATGTCTTTTAATCCTTTACGTAATTTGATAGTGAAAGGTTTGCACGTTAGCTAGAGAGAAACTTTTCTAGTAGATGCTGCTCTCCATTAAAAAAATATATAAAATAATAAAAAAAATCAATCTAGTAAATGCTTCTAGTTGTGGTTAGAAATAATTGTTGTGGTGAGCAATAATGGTTTTATGCTCAGACTGTGTGATAGATAATGTGATTTTGGGGAAAGTAACAACATGGCTCTATTCTTGTAAATATGGAAGATGTTTCTTTCTCACCACCCACTTCTTTTCATAGCTTGTGCCTAGTCCTCCTGTATGTTTATCTGTACAATTTAGAATCCAAAGTTGATTCCATATTTTTTCTCAAGGAAAGTATCCCTTTTTTTATCAGGGAGTTAACCACTTTGAAGATTCTTGTCCCAACTTTTCATGCCTCTTAATAGGAAGTGAAGTTTTTAGTTAGGTAAATCGCCATTGCAGTACTGTTTCTTTCACCAGCCATACACATGCACTTCCCTGTGGACTAGGATTCCTCTTTCTCTTTCTCAGCTCTTGTTGTCCTCCGCCGACACAAACTGACACCATATCCTTTCTTAGCTTAAGCCCATCCTGAAAATCCCAAGAAGAGGTGTTGATTCAAACAATTAGGATGGGTTTCTTTAAATCAGAATATTCAATTATCCTGCTTATTAAGTTCAATTCACAACAGTGGGGTAACAACTGCATTTGTCGATGCTGGCACGAGCGTAGAACCTTTTAACATGAAATCTTGATGGTCCTCGTTACAAAGACTGGCATGAGACAGTCATTTGGATGTCTAAATCCATTGGAATAAACACTTGCTGCTTCAATGCAAGTAGTCATTCTTCTGATCCTGTTTTGAACTACTGCACTTCTGAAAATGGAAATTATGGGAATGAACATGAGGGAGAATGTGTAATTTTCTTTTAAAGGACCTCTTTTAAGGCATCAGAGAAGAACATTTTAGTATGTGATATATAGTATTTGATCAATAAGTTCAAACTTGGTTCTTTAATGCTTGTTATTCACATAGTTGATTAAGCTAGAACTGTAGGATGGGTTCGAAGGTACTTATGTAGACTAAAGGATTGACATTTTTTACCTGCTTGTTTGTTAGTGATGGATTTGGTTTTTTTCTTAATTAATGTACTGAAACTATAGACATAGTTTCTGATCATAGGGCTCACTTATTAGTATTTTATTGCTAGGTAGAGACAGGTAGCAGCATAGCTTGTTTTTTTTCTTCTGAAATTTAAGGCTTCTATGTATGATATAGGTCTTGGTCATCATTGATATATTCATTGATTGGCATCTTCTCCCTGATATCTAAAATCCTCAGATCACTGTGGTAGCTTAAAAAAAAAAAAATTCCGAAATGAAGAATGGGAGACAAACCAGAAAGAAACATGATGATTTGACCAAGTATTATCTGAAAATTTAGAAGGAAATGAGAATAACAAGAAATGTTCACTTGGAGTGAAAATAGTTTCTATATTCTCTCACTGTCATTAATATTTTCATGACATTAACCATTAAATCTATCCTGGAGATGCAAAATTGGGTTTATGATGTAATCCATCAATATTAACATCATAGGACCAACACTCAGTATAACACCAAAATTGGTGTTTGTATCTTTAATCAAGGAAACCTGCAAAACTACATTCATATATCAAAACTTATGCAACTAAAGAATATTACAAGGATTTCTAATGCACAAAAAGAGTTTAGGTGGATAAAGAATTGCATCTAGGGCATCCATTCTTGTCCAAAAATCAAATGGCAATACAAGAACTGCAAGTTGATGTTTCCCCTCTGTATGAATAATATGAGAAGAAGCTTGATTAGACTAGCTCCATTTATAGGTTGCTTGATGAGTGTTCGGGCGAGTTAAGCTTGCTTCAGCTTGATAATCCTTATGTAACTGCATTTTTCTAGTAGTTCTGCTAAGAGGGTTCTTCTGAAAAAAAGAAAAGAATAAAGAAGAAAAGCTAGCTTTGGGGTGTGGAAGATAGTCCATTTTTTAAAAAGAGAGCTTTTTGACAACAAGAAAGGGTCCACCAGACAATAAATCTGCTGTTAATAGTGTAATACATGTAGAAAGTCAGCAAATCAAACAAAAATTAAGCGTGCCAAGAGTGAATGATTGATCCATTGCTTTATAGATTGTCTTTCTTTCCACATGATGTGCAATTTGAAGTTGAATGATTTGGGATATTCAGCAACAAGGTTGAAAAGTGGAAGTAATAATTGAAAAGGTGTGGATTTAACTTGAGCATGCATGGTAAAGACAGTCTGTAGTTTGGAAAAGATGGAAACAGGGAAGCCTTCATATTACTTGACAACAAAAACTGAGAGACTACAAAGGAAATTAACAAGAGTAAAGTGAAAAAAAATCAAAACATTATCTTGTTTCATTGTGGAATCAGCAGAAATTAATATCATTTTTGTGAGATTGAACCAACCCTGTATCGCATTGGATATTCTTTGTTTCCTCTCTCCTCTTAATTCTGTAGCTATGATGCATAGCTAGAAAAGTGAACCTCAATAATTCACCACAGTCTCAATCTATACCATCTCTTTAGATCGTTTTTAGCTTTTAAGTTTAGTTTGCCACTAACCGGAAAGTCTCTTTTTAGAACATCTACAGTTTTCAGAAGATCTCCATTAAGCAAAGCATTCCAAACATTGGTTTTTGCAATCAAAACAGATTATAGAATTTCCTTATCTGAGTTGTTGATTTAGTAGAGAGTTAATCTAACTGTGTCTTGCTTCTGGAATTATAGAAAAAAGTCGTGCTTATTGCATAATCTGCTCATCAAACATAAAATAGATCACTATTTTTTGGTGCATTGACAGAAATATTCATTTGAAACATTCATCAGGCCGCCATGTATTGTAATACATTCAAGGGATGTTGTGTATTTCAGATTCATGTTATTATTGCTTGGTGTTTCAACTAGGAGATGGCAAGAAAAGGTTCAAATTGTTTGGCAATATATTCCCTAGATTAGTTCTCATGAACATGGTAACACTGTCAGGTGATGTACTCCCTAAAACCCTGATGCAGTAAAGCTACATCAACTCAGGCCCAACATTTCCAAGGCTGATCAAGCTTCAGAATAGCAGATAAAGTCTTCAGCAGAGCATAATCTATTCTTATACCGGCCTGATGGAACTAAAAGGGAACTAATTTCTTGATGATAAATCAACTGAATCACACATCTATTTATAAGTGTACAAGCTTTATAAGCTAAGCAAAGCATTTGAATTTAAACTGAGAAGATAACAAGATAATATTCATTGATATACCAAAAGACTAGATTCAAATTTCAAAAGAGGATGAGTTTGAGTTTATCGAGAAGTCTAAGACATTCTCACCTCCCAATACGGCCATTAAATCCTTGTTTGCCATTTTTTCTTGTCTTTTTTCAATCAAAACAAGCTTCTTTTGATCCTTTTCTCGGGGCTTATTCGAGATTTTCTTTGCCTAGCTTTTGCAATAATATTTCTTGCCTCATCTACTTGGTGATGGAGCAATAAATCTATATACTTTTAAATCATAATAATTGTAGATATTTTGATATTGGGTGGACTTGAACTATATAGATAATACTTCTCATCAGTTAGACTATCAAAAAATCCATGTCATAATTGATAATAAGATCATAAAGGGGATGTGCCAAGCACATATTGGATAGAAAATTTTGTGGACATCAAATCATCTCTTCTATGATGCATTGGTTGCTACTTTTTAATTTTTCAAGTGTTTCTTAATTTTTAGATGTCTTTTTATTAGTGATCGGTGCTTTGTATAACACTGCAAAAGACTGAAAACCTCAACCATTAGAATCATTGGCACTTCACTGGTTTATAAATTCTAGTTCTTTTTTATAGTTCAAAGACAAGTAATCTAACCTATTAGTCTGTAGGCTTTTGCTCCAGATACAATATAAACCAGGACTAAAAGGTCTCAAACTAGCAGTGATCAGGCCTCTATACAGGGCTTAAGACCAAGCCCCCAAGTGTGTCATGTACTTTGGTTAGTTGTGTACTCTGATGACTTCCACTCTACCTTCCAAGACCACTGTTATGTACCCTCTAAGGGACTGCCATGTTTGCTACTCCTTTCCCCTGTTAATGCTTACAAAAAAAATGTAAAGCCGAAGTAGCCACACAATGAGGCTCCAGCCATCAATAGCAAGCTCAAATGGTATGACAAAGAAGAGAAGGAATTCTATCATCATCATCTCCTTCATTTCCCCAAGGCTAATTGGAATAAGAGAAAGACTGTAACATGACACATATATAGTGTGCTAATTAGTATGTCCCTAGACATTACACTGTAATATGCTTGAAGGCATGCCAAACTTGTGTTTGCGCATACTTTTTTTTCTATATTAAGCAAGAACCTACATGTACTGTTTAGGCCAAGTCTGATACGATTGTTCTGCAACAAAATCTATAGATTTGTGTACTTTATGGAATGCTCATGTTTACGAAGAGTCCATGTTGACGACACAATACCGAAAAACAAAATGAAATCTCCGCCCCCGCGCGCATTCAACGAGCGCGTGCATGGATCGTTTTACATTTTTTACCCCTTTTTTTAAATTATTTTAATTAATTACAAAATTTAATTTTTAAACGATCTTTTTTTTTTTAATTTAATGCCATAACAGTTAGTTTGAATTTTTTTAAAAAATTTCTTCTGAGATTTTGAGCTCATAAATAAACATCTATTCTGGTTCTACAAGGCATCCAAGAATCCTAAGCTTTTCCTCTCATTCATTCATCCCTTATAAATTTTTTTAAAATTTTTTCTCTCATGTATTTTTTTTATTTTAAAAATTTGAACCGAAGATCAGCTGATCGACATCTGCTCGAGATCGAGCCACCGACGGATGTTGGAATGCTGGCTTCTGGGTTGCACCTTGGAGAAGAGCGTATGGTCTGATCATTTTTCGCACGAGAAGGGAACCAAATCTCCTTTAAGATAGTGGTTCTATCCACCTCCCAGGCCAGACTTTCTAATCTTGTACTTTTACATTTCTAAATTATTTCGTCGCACCAAGTTTATTTTACCACACACACCACAATTTTTTTTTTTTCAAATATTTCAAAATATATAAATACGTATATATATATATATATATTCCATACATTACAAATAACAGTCTAACGGATATTTGTAAATAGTTTGCAATGTATCATATAAATATAATTATTTGTACTTAATTATAGTTTATTTATCTTGCATATTTCATATTATGTATATATATAATATTTTTTGATTATCTATAGCATCATATCTATTCCTTTTGTATTGTGTAAAATTAATTGAAGATCTCCATTAAACCTGTACCGTAGCAGCATGCAAATTAATTTTTAAAACACTATACAAACAAATTAATCAAAATCTTTAGGATTTAGGGATAAATAATTTAAATAAAAATCTTAACAAACTATAAGTCCGATCATATTGGTGATCATTTTGATAAAACTTTAAATTAAAAAATATATGAGATATTTTTAGAAACATATATAAGAAAAATAAAATAATAAATACATAAATAAAAATAATAAAAAATATTTAAATTTTTTAAATAAATTTTTAATAAAATTATTTTTATTTTCTAGATCTTCTTTTCTGAACCTGACCTGAATCCAATGACAATCTTTAAGGATGACATCATTAGCCTAAAATCTAAAAAATTTATTGGATCTCATTTTAAGATGTGGTAAAGTCAAATGAAGTTTTAGCTAACTACCTTAGAACTTTGGTCAGAAGTGATGGATCAATCCGTCTGTTCTTCTAGTTCAACCATACCTACTATCCCAAAAGATGGTTACCTATGCAAAGGTAAAATTCTTAGTACCCTTTATGACTCACTCTGTAATATTTACCTATCAGCTAAGAGTGCGAAGGAATTATGAGATACCCTAGAATATAAGTACAACCTTGATGATGCTGGGGTTGAACGATTCAACACAGTATTATTCCTTAGGTATTGATGTGGATAGTCCGCTGACGTGGAGGAACCGGCAGGCGCCACGTCAAGAAGAGACGCCGCGTCTACTCTCCAGCCGGATCCCGCTACCGAGCTGAGCTGAGCTCCCTTAGAACGGCAAGCCGAGCTCGGTCCTCCGTTAGGTCGAGCTCATAAGCTCGGGACGCCTAGGTCGGAGCCGCCTTCTGCCCTCCAGAGTGAGACCCTCGAGGTTAGTGCCATACGGTTGGGGTCGAGCTAAGAGCTCACCCGCCGATGTGGAGCCTCTCCGAGCGTGCACCCTTTGGACCGGGTCCGCCTTCCGCCCTCCAGAGCGAGACCCTCGGAGGTTAGTGCCCTATGGTCGGGGTCGAGCTGAGAGCTCACCCGCCGATGTGGAGCCTCTCCGAGCGCGCGCCCTCTGGACCGGGTCGGCCTTCCGCCCTCTAGAGTGAACCCTGGGAGGTTAGTGCCCTGCGGTCGAGGTCGAGCTGAGAGCTCACTCGCCGATGTGGAGCCTCTCTGAGTGCGCGCCCTCTGGACCGGGTCCGCCTTTCACCCTCCGGAGTGAGACCCTCGGAGGTTAGTGCCCTGCGGTCGAGGTCGAGTTGAGAGCTCGCCCGTCGATGTGGAGCCTCTCCGAGCGCGCGCCCTCCGGATCGGGCCCGCACCTCACCCTCCTCCGCCTAGGCGCCCCCCCGCAAGCTCGGAGCGCTTAGGTCGGAGCGAGCCTTGCCATCCCAGCTTGGCCCCGACCCGGACGAGAGCCTCACCAGCCGAGGACACCGGCGAGCCGCCCGAGGACCGTACCGGAGCGCCTCCCGGACCGTACGGACCACTTGAAACTGCCAGTTGCACCAGAAAGGCAAGCAGCACGTTGATCGAAATGCTACATTCCTCACCAACCACTCAGATCACCCAAGAGAGAAAGCCAACCGGGAGATTCGAATCCCGCGGGCGGTGGCCCGCCATTCGAGGCACCCCCAAATTTCCCAGAACGAAGCAACCAAGAAGAGTGTCGGGGCACCTGACAACGCACCCTATCATGAATCAGGAAAGGCTCCTCGGGACACCGCCGCACGTGCCTGACAGCCCGGTGGGGATCTCGAGACAAGCGCCAAACGGTAACCAAGTTCACGGCAAACCCGGAGGTAACACAATAACTCAAAGAGACAGGCAAAAAAAAAGAGAGAGGAAGGGCGACCCCCACCAAGAGGGGAGGGGATGGCACCACCACCGCAAGCACAAGCGCAAGCTCGGCCAAGAGGGCGAAGTGCCACTACCACCACTATTGAAGGGAAACGAGGGGCACAAGGAGAGGTTGCAGAATAGAGCACCCCTCTGTCCCCGTTGTCACTCTCCCCCTGCAACGATTTCACCTTCACGCACATTTCTTACTCCTCTAGTACGGAGTCCATCAAGAGGGGCCGACTAGGAGGATCTGTTCTCCTGGATCGTCACTGACTTGGTCGTCGGAGTGCCCCCGCCGGAAACCCTTGTCCGGGTCTCTAACTGCTGTCTTGCAGGCTTAGGAGCGGAGGACCACCGGGCGGCGAGGCGGCCGTACCCAGCGCGGAGGTCCGGGAACCGAGAATGGCGGGCAGCAGACAATGAGCGCACTCTGGCACCGACAGCAGCTACGGGCCACGACAGTCTTGGCGGCAATAGATTGGCGTGCCAGGTAAGGGGGCGGACGGGCATGACTAAGTCCTTCACCACTCCCCAGGTCAACATACTGCAGAAGAACGGTGACGACACAAGTTGGAAAGGTCAACCGAAGGGCGATCTCCTCTAGGCCTCTCTAGCACGTCGCTCCCTCCGTCCCCTTTGATGGGGAATCCGTTGACGAAACCATCAGGCACGCGACGAAAGCGCACCTGGAGAGGCATGAGTACAAGCTAGCAGGGATTTCCCACCGGTTCATCAACATGCAAGGCCCACTAGCGAGTCTCTGGACTACAACGCCCACCATCAACGAAGTCCTTCACTGGTCACAGCGGGGCGGAGTATCATCGCCTCCACCGCGATCGCGGCCGTGATGTCGAGAGACGTCGTGATCGTAGGCAGGAGATTGAGAAGCTCATCAAGGAGACCCACCTCCAAAGGTTTGCAGGGGGGCAGACCTCAAGCAGGGCCCCAAGCGCTCGCCCCTCTCCCGTCGGCTTCAACCACCAACACTTACTCTGCCGCGAAACCAGTGGGTGCAATTGCCTGAGGAACTGTGCACGCGCCTGAGAAGGCTCGGGGGCTAAGAGACCTCGAAGGTGATCTCCCCGTCATGAGGAGAGGAGAAAGCAAGGGAGAGGCGAGCAAAGATGCCACGGTTGTCGGGACGGCGATCGCGAACCACCATAGGAAGGCCCCTGCGAGACGGCCTAAGTTCCATCATGAGGGGTCCATTACCTCGAAGAACTCGACGGTGTCAGGCTCCCTCGAGGGAGGTGGGCCGGCAACCTACAAAGATGCCCCCAGTAAGGTAAATTCCCCTACCAACAATCATGAAAACTATTTTTCTCCCTTGCATGGGTATCCGCATGTTTTGCAGGAAAGGACCAACAGCATCCCCGAGCCCAGCTCCAGGACGTAGAAGACTCTTCGAGCCATGTAGCTCCCCGACTCCAAGCATCCCCGAGCCCAGCTCCAGGACATAGAAGAATCTTCGAGCCACGTAGCTCTCCAATTCCAAGCATCCCCGAGCCCAGCTCCAGGACGTAGAAGAATTTCCAAGCCACGCAGCTCTCCAATTCCAAACGTCCCGAGCCTAGCTCCAGGACGTAGAAGGATCTTTGAGCCACGTAGCTCTCCAATTCCAAACATCCCCGAGCCCGACTCCAGGATGTAGAAGGATCTTCGAGCCACGTAGCTCTCCAACTCCAAGCATCCCCAAGCCCAGCTCCAGGACGTAGAAGGATTGCCGAGTCACATAGCTCTCCAACTCCAAGCATCCCTGAACCCAGCTCCAGGACATAGAGAAATTCCCGAGCCATGCAGCTCTCCAATTCCAAACGTCCACAAGCCCAGCTCCAGGACGTAAAAGGATCTTCGAGCCACGTAGCTCTCCAATTTCAAAAGTCCCCGAGCCCAGCTCCAGGATGTAGAAGGATCTTCGAGCCATGTAGCTCTCCAATTCCAAACATCCCCGAGCCCAGCTCTAGGACGTAGAAGGATCCTCGAGCCAAGTAGCTCTTATCTCAAACGTCTCCGAGCCCAGCTCCAAGATGCCAAGAGATCATGGGGCCACGTAGCTCCCATCAACGCCTCGAGCCTAGCTCCAAGGCACCAAAGACCTGAGCCAAGATCTCAGGCAACCCCCTGGGCCCGAGCCTAGCTCCACGTCCAGGAAGGCCTCGAGCCTAGCTCCAAGGCAATCAAGACTGGTAACCCCCTTCTCTGATCTCCCCACTCGAAAAGAAGACGAGAGGGGAAGGAAAGAAAGAAAACAAGGAGGGAAGCCCAGCAGCCCCCTTCTCTGATCTCCCTACTCGAAAAGAAGATGAGAGGGGAAGGAAAGAAAGAGAACAAGATGGGGGTACAACCAGCATCCTCTCCTCTGATCTCCCCATTTTAAAAAAAAAAGAGAGAGAGAGAAGAAGAGTGGGGAAGGAAGGAAAGAGAGAACAAGAAGGGAGTATAGCATCATCGAAGCTACCACTCTCAGTAATCAACATCCCCGAGCCCAGCTTCAGGATGCCTTCTCAAGACCGGAGCTCAGATCTCCGGCCAAGAGAACTTCAAGCTAAGCAGCCCTCAGCAATCAACGTCTCCGAGCCCAGCTCCAGGATGCCTTCCCAAGATCGGAGCTCCGATCTCCAGTCAAGAGAACTTCGAGCCAAGTAGCTCTTGGCAATCAACGTCCCCGAGCCCAGCTCCAGGACACCAACCCAAGACCGGAGCCCAGGTCTCCGACCAAGGGACCTTCGAGCCACATGGCCCTCGATCAACAACACCTTTGAGCCCAGCAGCTCTCAAGTGTCATGACTTTGCCTCAAGCAAGGTGCAATCCTTCTCTCTAGTCTCCCCATACAAAAAGAAGAGGAGAGAAGATGAAAGAGAGAAAAGGGAAGAGCTAGGCAAAAGAAACAGATAACAAAGGAGCTCAGGCTTCATTGATCAAAAACACAAGTTACAAGTGTCTTCTGGGCCCCCGACATGCCGGGAGACCCCGAATAAGTACAAGAAACAAAAAGTACAAAACAGGACAAGGAAGAAAAGGGTCATTCCATGCTAGCTGGTTTCTCTGCTAGGTCCTGAGGCCGAGAGCTCCCGCCCTCAGAAGTCATCGGCTGAGCTGCCCTAACTTCAGGAGGATCACCCTCAGCTGGTGATAGAGGCTCCGAGCCCACGGCTCCTGCGACAGCCTCCTCGTCATCCTTCGCCTCCGAGGCCGAAGGATACTTGAGGTAGCTGTGATTCTTGTCGGGAATAAGTGCCTCGACCCAGCCATGCAGGTACATGAAACCCTTGTGAAATGAATCGACACCATCTGCTGGATTTCAGCGATGAAGTCCTCCGAAGCCTTGAACCTGGTGACGGCGTCCCCAGCACCCTTCATGGCCTTAGTGGCCACCCTCCTCAGCTCGACGGCTTCCAGCCTGGCTGCCTCCGTCGAGTTGGTTGCCGTCTCTACCGCCTTCTCAGCAGCGGCAAGTTTTTCCTTCATGGCTGCCAGCTCCATCTGGGCAGCTTGGGCGATCTCCTTGTGCCGGTCGGCCTCGGCACTATACCAATTTAGTTTTTTCTCGACGATGGAAAGGTCGTCGATCGCCTTCTTCGAGCGGCTCCACTCCAGATCGCGAGCTGTCAAGAGTCCCTTCGCTCGCATCTCAGCATCGGTGAGCTCTTTTTGAGGTCCTTGACCTTCGCCTCAAGGACCCCGTTTGCCCCAGCCTTCTCCTTCAGGTCAGCCTTTAAATATTCGATCTCGGTGGCTTGTTGCCGCTCGAGATGCTCCCAGCTCTAGAAGCAGCCCCTGATGTAGAGGGCATCGGCACCAATCTGCACCATGAAAGAAGGTTTAAAAAAAAGGAAAAAATGAAACAAAATGAAAAAATGAGTGAATGAATGATAAAAAAGTGAAAGAGCTTACCGAATACAGTGGGGGAAGATGGCATTGATGATGTCGGTCAGCCGCATCCCAGCCATCTCTTACCGATCACATACTTGGATGGAGAAATCCATCATGCGCTCGGCAAGCTCGGGGCTCCAGAGAAACGAACTCTCCGGCCCCATCTTGAAAGGGAGATGGCACCGGGCCTCCTCCCTCTGGCTCTCTTCGTGAGCGGGCGGCCCTACACGCTGGATGAAGGACCCCAGGGAACAGGCTGGGAGGCCGGTGTCGGTGCAGATGGCACCTCCGTCGTGGCCCTGGGTTTGGCCCGGGTCTCCTCACCCTTGGCATCGGCGACGAACTGACTCGGAGGATGACGGGGTGCCGCAACAGTAGCGGCAGCCCTCGCCCGGACTACCACCTCGAGCTCTACAATGGGGGCCTGCTGGGCGGGCCTCGGTGCCACAGGAGCTGCCCTCTCCACCAGCACGGAAGCAGCACGGGACACCTCTGAGCTCGGGCCCGCTGGGGCAGCCGAGCTCAGACCGATCACCACCGCGGGGGCGGCTGCAAAGGCACTCTCACTCCACGCCCGCCTTGACGAGGGCTCCCCAGCCAGCCCGGTCGGCAGTCTCTTCTTGGTGATTGCCAGGAGATCACTCTCGGAGAAGATCATTCCAGCATGTGGATCACACAACAGTTAGAATCTGTGGGGAATAGTGCAACAAGTGCAGGAAGTGCAAAAAAGAAAAAGAAAAGGTTCAGGTCGAACTCACCCAACCATTCATTGGGTCGACCCCAGAGTTGGCGAGGTTCTGCTCAAACAACAGGACCTCGAGAGGAGGAATCTGGATGGTGCAGAGCTGCTCGTAGTCATCCCGGTCACCGCATTGATCGCAGAGTTTCGGTTAGGAGACTTGTCCAGATCGCTCCAGACCCAGTCGACCCCCTCGACCTCAACAAAGAAAAATTTGTTCTTCCATCCCCTGATGGAAGAGGGAAGCTCAAACTTAATGCCCTTTGGGCAGGAGGACAAAGACCACCACCCATCCTCAATTGGGTGGCGCTTCAGGGCAAAGAAAGCCTGAATAAAGAAAATCGGGCCACGAACCCGTGAAGATAACAAAGCACAATGAAGGAAAAAATGACCCTAATAGCGTTTGGCACCAGCTGCACCGAGACCAGACGATAATTGTCTAAGACTGACAGAAAGAAAGGATGAAGGGAAAGCGGAGACTTCCAGAGAAGGTCCCTCATAGAAGGCAAGACGGCCGGGGCCACTCGAAGTGACCCGTTCCTCCGGACGAGGGATTGTGAGCCGGAAGGAAGGGGGGATGCCATCACATCCCGGACAGTCCTGAGTTCTCCGGTGGTGATCGTTGAGACGACCCCACTAGGACCTGCGGGCCGGACAGGCTCGGGAGTGGGAGCAGGAGAAGGAGGAGGCAAAGAATGACCGGATCCCGATTCCCTAATGAGAACCGGACCAGGAGGACGCCTCCTACTAAGCTCAAAGCGAGCTACGTCTTCCTCCCTGTCGGAGGAAGAAGATGAGGACGCCGGCCTCCTCTCAGAAGGACTGGCCTCAACCTGATCAGTAGAGGGGCAGAAACCCAGACCAAAATGGGACATCCTTAAGGACAAAGGAGTGGAAGAACTCCAAACAGAAGACCGAAGAGGAGATTTAACCGAAAGAAGACTCCGGACCCCGGGAAAGAACCCTATTCTAGTGGGGGAAGGAGGAAGAAGAAGTAGCTGACCTGTTGCCTTAGAAAACTCAGGGCGACTGGAAGGAAGAAGAAGCTTGGCGCGGCGGCAGCAGGCACGGAGAATTCAAAAAAAATGGATGGTTCGGGTAAGGCCTTCTTTTCATTTCGAAATGACCCAAGGGATTCGTACCGATTCAACCGCTCCACCGATGGATCTGCGCCACGTGCCACCCATCGATGAGAATGGCGTTCCAATCGCTCTGTATTCTGCGCCAGCATTAACTGTTCATCGGACGTGGCCACATGGCATCCCCGCATTGGCCTGCAGGGTCGGTTCTTGAAGCGCTGGCAATCATGGCCATCATCACACCAGATCTTTGCCTTTCCACGTCAGCATCACGATTACTCCCTTCGACTCGAGCGCCGCGCACTAACGGACCTCGAAGTGGGGGGCAAATGATGTGGATAGTCCGTTGACGTGGAGGAACGGTAGGCGCCACATCAAGAAGAGACATCGTGTCTACTCTCCAGCCCAGATCCTGCTACCGAGCTGAGCTGAGCTCCCTCAGAACGGTAAGCCAAGCTCGGTCCTCCGCCAGGTCGAGCTCGGGATGCCTAGGTCGGAGCCGCCTTCTGCCCTCCAGAGTGAGACCCTCGGAGGTTAGTACCCTGCGATCGGGGTCGAGCTAAGAGCTCACTCGCCGATATGGAGCCTCTCCGATCGCACGCCCTCTGGACCAGGTCCGCCTTCCGCCCTCCAGAGCGAGACCTTCGGAGGTTAGTGCCCTGCGGTTGGGGTGAGCTGAGAGCTCACCCACCGATATGGAGCCTCTCCGAGCGCGCGCCCTCTAGACCGGGTCTGCCTTCCGCCCTCTAGAGCGAGACCCTCGGAGATTAGTGCCCTACGGTCAAGGTCGAGCTGAGAGCTCACCCGTCGATGTGGAGCCTCTCCGAGCGCGCGCCCTCTGGATCGGGTCCGCCTTCCGCCCTCCGAAGTGAGACCCTCGGAGGTTAGTGCCCTGCGGTCGAGGTCGAGCTGAGAGCTCGCTCGCCGATGTGGAGCCTCTCCGAGCGCGCGCCCTCCGGACTGGGCCCGCACCTCACCCACCTTCGCCTAGGCGCCCCCCCCCCGCAAGCTCGGAGCGCTTAGGTCGGAGTGAGCCTTGCCGTCCCAGCTCGACCCCGGCCCGGACAAGAGCCTCACCAGTCGAGGACACCAGCGAGCCGCCCGAGGACCGTACCGGAGCACCTCCCGGATCGTGCGGACCACTTGAAATCGCTAGTTGTACCAGAAAGGCAAGTAGCACGTTGATCGAGATGCTACATTCCTCACCAACCACTCAAATCACCCAGAGAGAAAGCCAACCGGGAGATTCGAATCCTGCGGGCGGCGGCCCGCCATTCGAGGCACCCCCAAATTTTCCAGAACGAGACAACCAAGAAGAGTGTCGGGGCGCCTGACAACGCACCCTATCATGAATCGGGAAAGGCTCCTCGGGACACCATCGCATGCGCCTGACAGCCCGGCGAAGATCCGAGACAAGCGCCAAATGGTAACCTAGTTCACGACAAACCCGGAGGTAACACAACAACTCAAAGAGACAAGCAAAAAAAAAAAGAGAGGAGGAAGGGCGACCCCCACCAAGAGGGGGGGATGGCACCACCACCACCACCGCAAGCACAAGCGCAAGCCCGACCAAGAGAGCGAAACGCCACTACCACCACTGTTGAAGGAAAACGAGGGGCACAAGGAGAGGCCACGAAACAGAGCACCCCTCTATCCCCGCTGTCACTCTTCCCTGCAATGATTTCACCTTCACGCACATCTCTTACTCCTCCTAGTACGGAGTCCATCAAGAAGGGCCCGACCAGGAGGATCTGTTCCTGGATCATTACTGACTTGGTCGTCGGAGTGCCCCCGCCAAAAACCCTGGCCCGGATCTCTAACCGCTGTCTTGCAGGCTCAAGAGCGGAGGACCGCCGGGCGGCGAGGCGGCGCATCCAGCACAGAGGTCTGGGAACCGAGAATGGCGGGCGACAGAGGAGGAGTGCACTCCGGCGCCGACAGCAGCTACGGGCCACGACGGTCTTAGCGGCAACATGTATAATATAGTAGAAGATAAATCCATCAATGACCAGCTTCATCAATTCCAAGAGTACCTTAGAAAACTTCAAGCCAATGGAGATAATTCTCAGAAGGATTCAAGGTCTCTAGCCTTCTAGATAAAATGCTTCTTTCTTGGAATTGCTTTATTAAAAGTCAACTCCAAAAGCAAAGAGAGCTAACCCTAGTCTAACTTTTAAATTCAATCAAGATAGAAGATCAACATAGATCTAAAACCCAGCAAACTAACTAGAATTTCATATCGATGTTCAAGCTAACCTTACACCAACAATAATAACAATACCAAACCAAAATCAAAATCTAGGTTTGAACCAAACCACCAATACCAGTCAAACTAATCTCACCGTCCTAATCTAAATAAGTTCAAATCCAAGGATAAAACCTTTAAAGCTAATAATACTAGATTCAACAAGCCTATCCAAGGTCCAAGTGAAAGGTTCTGTTTTGTATACGGAAGGACAAATCATCTTGCAAGAGACTGCTTTCATCGAAAGGAGCCTCTTCCCTAACCTTCTGTCTCTTCTGGATCCCAAGCTCATGCAGTTGAAGGTCCAGAAGACTCCACCTTTAGATCAGTAAGCTTAAACCCTAAAATTAATGTTACTTCTTCCAACCTTGATTGGTGGTTGGATTCAAAAGCCAATGTTCATATTTGTTTTGATCACTATTGGTTCACTATTTTTCAAGACTCAAGTGGAGGAGGTGTAACCTTAGGGAATAACACAGCTACCAGGATCATGAGACAATATTGAATCAACTTGAAGATGACATCAAGAAAAATTTTCATTCTGATGGATGTGCTGTATGTTCCAGATATTAGGAAGAACTTTGTTAGTGGGTCTTAACTGGTTCAGAGGGAATACAAAATTATTCTTGATTGTAATAAAATTATAATAATTAAAAATAATACATTCATAGAAAAAGGATATGTAAGTGAAGACTTATTCAAACTGAATATAATAAATTCTTTATTTAATAAAGATGGAAATCAAATTTACTTTGTAAATAAGTCTAAACAAAATCTGTGCATGATAGGTTGGATCATGTATACTTAAAAAAAGTCAAATATATGATGGGATTAAAATTAATTTCTAAATCAAACTTAGATTCATCAAAGTGTGAAATATATACTGAATCTAAATAACCAAGAAAATTATTTAAATCAGTTAAAATAAATTCTTCAATCTTGAGCTTAATACATAGTAATGTATATGACTCCACTAATATTACAATCATGATGGCAATAGGTACATAGTGACCTTTATAGATAATTTTTCTCGATATTACTATTGTTACCTAATTAAATCTAAAAATGAAACTTTTAATAAGTTTAAAATTTATAAGAGTGAAGTGAAAAATCAAGAAAAGAAGATTAAAATTCTTAGGTCTGATAGAGGAGGGAAGTATACATCTAATGAATTCTCCTAGTTCTATTAAGAACATGGTATAATTCATCAAGTGAGTGCTTCTCACTCTCCACAGTCCAACGATGTAGCTAAGTATAAAAATCTTATCCTCATGAATATGGTAAACGCTATGCTTATCAGTTCCGGCTTATCCAAGAATTTATGGAGAAAAACTCTTCTATTTTCTTGCTTTATCAAAAATAGGATACCTATTAAGGATAGTGGCAAGATTCCTTATGAACTTTGAAAAGGAAGGACTCCTAACCTGGATTTCCTTAAAATGTGGGGGTGCCTAGCTAAGGTTAATATTCTTGAACCCAAAAAGAGAATACTAGGATCTAAAATTATAGATGCTGTATTTATAGTCTATGCCAAAAATAGAAATGCTTGTAGATTCTTAATAATAAAATT
This sequence comes from Areca catechu, assembly GCA_021397845.1. Lineage (NCBI taxonomy): Eukaryota > Viridiplantae > Streptophyta > Magnoliopsida > Arecales > Arecaceae > Areca > Areca catechu. The sequence continues at coordinate 151,596,150 of CM038049.1, read as the reverse complement.
AAAGATTAGTGATATAGCAATTATTTCACCTAAGGTTTTAATTTTTTTAAAATTATGATTGTAGAGCTTTGATTAATCTATTAAATTAACAGATAACTAATAAAAAGATGAATAATCATATCTTGATCAGGTATAAAACTATAAGAAATAAAATAAAAGAAATGATATCACTATAATTTATAAGATCAAAAAATAATCTAGTTGATCTTTTGATCAAAGGCCTTTCGAAAGTTATGGTACCTGAGACATTGAGGGGGATGGGGCTTAAGCCTAGATATTATTCACCAGAGTGGACCCTTACCATCATGGCAACCCCATGGTTAAGGTTCAAAGGGAAATGACATCTGAGGTCGCATCTAGGAGCACTGATTTAGAGATTGTCTCCATCCCATCTATATGCTATAGTGCTCTATTATGATAGTTAGATTAAGTATAGTTCTTAATAGATCCAAGACTGTGAGTTCAGCGAGATACGATTCTGTTACACATATCCTTAGAGGATCTATCTTAGTGAAAGTAGTTGTAAGGTCATGTCTATGGGATCAGACGAATCTCTAGTAACTCTTATAAAAATCAAGACAAGCACATGACCTAGATAACGCTATCCTGCATTATGATCAGTTCGTCCTCATATTGTGCATATTTTATACTAAATACAAGTTCTAACCTAGAAGATACTTGCATTAAGCACAATAAAAATTTAAAAATTTTAAAAAATTAATTAAATTTAATAATATTAAATTTTTAATTTTTAATTTATTTTTATGGAAGATTGTTGATGTTACAAAGATCTTTTTATCATTTTCTTTTCTTTTATTATTTTAATTAATAATAAAATTTAATTTTTAAATGGTTATTTTTTAATTTAATGCTATAATGGCTAATTTAAGGGCTTTTTTGAGATTTTTTTAGGGTTTTGAGCTTATAAATAGATCTCTACCCAGCCCTACAAGGCATCCAAGAATTTCAAACTTTTCCTCTCATTCATTCTTCTCTTCTAGAATTTTTTTTAAAATTCTTTCTCTCTCCTATATTTTTTTATTTTAAAAATTTAGACTGAAGATGAGCTGATCGGTATCTGTTCGAGATCGTGCCATCGATGGATATTGGAGTGGCTTTTGGATTGTTCTTGGAGGAGAGCATGTGACCTAATCATTCTTCGCATGAGAAGCGGACCAATTTTTTTTAGGGCAATGATTTTATCAACCTTTCAGTCTAGACTTTCTAATCTTGTACTATTATATTTCTAAATTATTTTATCATACCAAATTTATTCTACCACAAATACCATGAAAAAAATATTTTTAAATATTTCAAATATATAAATATATATATATATTCCATACATTACAAATAACAGTCCATACATCTCGCTATGTTTTATCTTGAATAGAAAAGTTATCTCTGGAAAATAACTTTTCTTAGGACCTATTTGGATTTTCCTATAGGATTGAACTAAAAATCCTATAGTTTGTGATCTTACTAATTGTACTGGTCCAATTTATAAATTTAAAAGGATTTTCTGCCCAATCTTATAAAAAAATCCAAACAAACCTTTGGATGATGGTTAGCATAATTTTATTATGCGAATAACTAGTTGTGTCTAACTAACTTATAGTTAATTCAACTCAAATATAAATGTAATGGGATCAAGTTCAAGTCGAACCGGAAAAACTAGCTCAAACTTTTTTTAATTTCAAGCCAGATCGAGTAGCTTGATTATAAGCTCTATCCAATTAAGGGTGTAGCATGGGATCATCCAACCGAGGGTTGTAGCATGAGATTAATGATGTTACCTTGAGTTGATGAAGGGAGCCTTCAAAGATGCTTGGGGATCAGGAGGGGAGAAAAGAATAGAGAAGATAGACCCAGTGAGGAGAAAATGGTCATTGCCACCCTTCGAGGCTTGGGAGAGCTATGGAAGTCAGAAACATTTTGATGCCGCCATCCCTCCCCATAGAAGCTAAAGACCACAAGCAGAATAACAAAATGAAGGTGGGAAATAGGGTCCTTAAAACCTTGCTGGTAGTTAAGTTATCTTGAGAGGACAACAGTGGAAGATTAAAGAACAAGAGAAAAGTGGAGAACATGTGGAAGTGGCTAGAGTTTTCTTAGCTTTTTTCATTCGATCCCATCCCATTCCCTTGGCTAATATGAACCGTTGGATCTAAGATCTATGGGCTATAATATTAACCATGGGGTGGCAATGGGTCAAATTGTGTTGGGTTTACATTACATTAAGCAAGAACAACAACATACAAAACTATGATCCATACTTGGCCCAACTTGACATTAGGTTAAGATCTCTCGACCCATACCTATGCACGAGAGTAAATTTTGGTCACAAATTTGACTATGATATAATCTATTTTGCGAGACTTAATCTTTAGTAATCCAAGCTAACATATCCGATCTAATTTTGCAATTCTTATTGGCTAATTTCCAAAATAATTTTAATAACTAGTGTCAAGATAAAGATTAATGATTCAAAAAATTCTTATTAAGATTGTTGCTGCACGTCTCCAAAGCTTGATAAGCTAGTTGTATTGGAGTGGTTTTCAAGCTCAAGAAATTGACCGATGATTTTAGAAGTGGGCTTAATTAGCCCTTTGAATTATAAAAGAAATCCTTGTCATTATAGAAATTGATAAAATTTCTCCAAAGGGGACCCTCCGATACTTAAGTCAATTTTGAGAGAGAATAATGAGAAGAAAATGGAAAAAGAGCATGTATGTGACTGAGAGGTCCCCTGGAGTCTCCCTCGACCCCCTATTTATAAAGATATAGGATTGAGTTGGTTAGGCAATTAAAATCATTTATAAGATTGTTACACTGTTAAGAAAGTTGTTAAATCGATTAGATCATTAAGAGATTAGTTTGTAAAATAATTTGTTAAGTAGTTTGTTACACTTCTTGATAACCACTTTATCAACTTTGCCATAACGGCTCTAACAACTTTAAAACTTATGCTTCATATTAAATGAAGTTACGGAATTTTATACATGGCTTTGGTAAGTGGTCTACAACTATCTAATAAATAGTTGAGTAACCTATACCTCAAATAAGTAACTGGTTCCTGGCCATCAGGCATCCTATACCTTAAATAAATAACCTGCTCCTGGTCATTAGGCATCTTGTATATCAAATAAATGATTGATTCCTAATCATCGGGCACCTTGTGTCCCAAGTAAGTAATCAACTTCTGATCATTGAGCATCTTGTACTCTAAATAAGTGATCGGCTCCTGACCATCGAGCATCCTGTGTCTCAAATAAGTGATCGACTCTTAACCATCGGCACCCTATGTCTCAAATAAGTGATCAGCTTCTGACCGAATATTTTTTTATATACCAACAGTTACTTATGACAGGTTATCTATCTTGTAACAAAGATCATAGCTCAATCAACACAAAAATATTTTGATCCAAATAGAACTCTACCTTCATGATTCAAGTCAGGTCACAGCTTTGACCTATACTTGACTAGTTGAAAGTTTAGCCTAGTAGATCTTACCCATGCCCAACCTTAACTAAAACACCCTTGAACCAAACCTAACTCAAATAGGATTATTTTCTTGGGATAGGCCAAACTTTGCCACCCCTAGAATGAACTAGGGTAGCCATGGCAATTTAAATTAATACATTTAGATGGCTAGTGCTCATCTTATTTTGGCATCATCTTTCAAGTAAGCTTAATTGGGATATAGTTTACATGCAAAAAGAGGAAAAAGGCCTAAGAGTAAAAAATATCATCCAATTCAATAAAACCCTTTTTGCCAAATAGGGATGGAAATACATTTTCAATGATTCAAAAGTTTAGAAAAAGCAAATTTAGTTTGCCTATCACAAAAAGGTCAAATTGTCTGTGACTTGTGTTGTGGTGGGAGGGCATCGTTAGTTCCACATCAGTTATGAGTCAAGAAGAACTCTAGCATATGAGGAAGAAACCACTCTTTCCATGTGAGGTACCTTTTGGATTGGAATCCAAAGGATAAAATCATGAGACTCCCAGACCATAGTGGATAATATCTCACATGCTGAGCCTTAAGCCCTTGACCGTAATATTGGTATGCCAAGTAGGGTGTCGAACCTATGACTGACAAATCTGTGACTATGATGTACCTCTGGCCATACACAGATCCATCCGAAGACTATGGTGATAATGAAGCTCTAGCCATACATAGATCCTTTGAGGAGGCTGTGGTGATAATAAGGCTTCGGTCATATCAAACTTTCTCAAAAGATTGTGGTGATAATAAGAAGAAGGATGCCTCCCACCCATACATAGAGTCCTCCTTGACTGGGGGTCTATGTTGTGGTGGGAGATCATCATTAATCCTGCATCAGTTGTGAATCAAAGGGAACCCTAATTTATAAGAAAGAAATCATTCTTTTCATGTGACACGCATTTTAGATTGTAATATGAAGGACAAAACCATGAGGTCCCCATGCCAGAGTGGATAATACCTCACATGCCAAGCCATGAGCCATTAGCTGTAACAAGTTGGAAACTACCATGGCAATGTTTGAGCTTGTAGAGAGAGGTCATCCATGTGCTTTTGGCATTTTGGAATAGAGTTTGCTTCAATATTGGAAATTGAAAAGGCACACATTTTTTTTGAAGGACAATTGGTTTTGTAATGCTCCTCTTCACTTTGGTCTTTTAATATGCCACTCAAAGTGAAATGCTTTCTATGGCTTTGTTAGAAAAAATAGCTAAACACTTAGGAGTTTGGGAGGAGATGTTCTTTGTAAAAACTCTATGAAGTCCATTGATCACCTTTTTTTCATGTTGTCACTTTTTCTCCACATTAATTTGGAGGATTGTTGGCACACTCTTGGAAGTTTTGCAATCTCATATGAACCTTCAAAGGCTTATGTTTATCTTGGAGAATGAGAAACTTCTCAAAACCCAATCATTAGCTGATTCTCATGCTAATCACAACCATATTGAGATGGTCTCTTGATAAGGAATGCTAGATTGTTCTTGAACAACCATTCCTCCTACTTGGTTGCTGCAGAAGGTATTTAATTGTTCAATGTTTGGTTCAATATTTAAAATGACAAGGCATTAGTGGTGCATGGAATGCTCTAGTTCAAGATTAAAATATTGCACGAATTGCTGATTGGAGATCGACTTCGACATCCACTGCTTGTACTTGCCAGAGTTGTTAAATGGAAAACATTCCCTACCGTGCCTTACTGTATTAGCTGATGTGCTTCTAGCAACCCACAAAAAGTCTCAGTTGAACCTCAAGAAGGAAATTGAGAGAATATCTAGCTCAAATCTATTGCAGCCCCACCTTATCCTAGTTACAATTGGTACCAAATAGCTTCTATTCTAATGTTGATCGCAGTTTTGATATGTTGCTGTGACCTTTTTGCTAGTTGTTCTTGTTTGTATTTTGTCTTCCTTGGATGGTCTATCTCACTATAACTGATTTGTTCCTCTCCTATTTATATACATGCTATCTTACAGAGCTTTTTGGTTGGTCCACTTGGTTTTGTTTTTTGACTAGACAATGATCTTGAAACACTCTTAAATTAGATAGTGTCTTCTTTGTAACTTTATTCTTCTCTTCAAATTAATAAAAGCTAGGTGGCTACAGGTGGCTGCACCTTGCAACATCCCTTATCATCAAAAGAATAAATCTAATTAATAATCACCACATATGTAAATAATGAAAAATAATATATAAATTACTAATAAGTCTTATGTAATTACTGTGATGGTCCAGTCCACTTGACCAGCCTATCTCTAAAAGAGCTATAAGCCCACAAATGGAAAAGAAAATAAAAAAAAGAGAAGGCTCCCCATCAAGTCTAGTAAGAACATGGGCTCCTAGAACTATCAAAACCCCAAAAATTCTTTATAAAAGGAACCCCTCCCTCCCTAAGTCCTCCATCTCTCAAACACCAATGATCATTGATCACCCTTGCCACTTTCTTCCCTCTTTCTCAATCCAGATTCCTTTCATTGTGGCCACTAGAAACTGGAGATAGAGACGTTGCCAGAGCCAAGGTCACCCCCCAATCCTCCTCTCCTTTCACATACCCTTTTATCCATGGTGTTTGCCACTGCCATTGACTTTGATTTTATTAAAAATCAATGGAAATAAGAATTCCCTATTTCCTCCTTTGTTTTTCTCTTTGTTCCTTTCTTTGGTTGCCTCTACCATTAGTGATTATTACCAAGGGATTTGGCCTCCCCCTTGCACCAAACCATGGCCAACGTCGAGGCCTCAGCCAAGAAAAAGGCCTCAATTTGGCCTTATTTTTTATGCCTTTTTATCAGCTGATGCTTATCGCCGACTATCGCTTGTTCTACTACCATAAGCAATTGGTTGGCTACACCACCATTCCCTTGCCGAACTATGATTTCTCTCTTCCTCCCTCCCTTGTTCAACTAAAAAAAAGAAGAAAGAAAAAAATAGAGAGAGATAGCTCTCTTGTTTTCCTCTCTCTACTATTTCTCTCTTTTCCACTTTCTTGCTCTAAAATCTGTTCAAAGTTATATTTCCTTAGCTATGGATCCAAGTTGATTTAAAAAGACTCAAGGCTACCATAGTGCCTGAGCTACCTATTAGACTAATCATCTCAATCTTGATAAGTGCCTTTGAAATCCATTATTGATGATCTTGTTAAATGATTTTTGCTATTGATCGAGTTCATGTTTCCTGATTCATTGATTGAGTCGCTTAGACCTGACTTGTTTAGAGTCGCCAAATGGTATCACCTATCCTACCATATCCTTATCTTATTATTATATTTTATTCATTGAATATGAATTGATTATATTTTTAGTATTTTAAATAGGATTAGTAGATTCGCCTAGAGAGTTTAAAAGCATAAAGGGGATAAGATAAATAGATCTTATACTCATTAATTTTCAATTTATCATGTCTTTCATGCATATGTTTTGTCATTAATGATATCATATTTTTCTTAAAAACCAGGATCAGCATATATATTATAAAAAGTCAAGTTTTGTTATGAAAAGTAGTTGCATGATTATTTTTAATGAAAATAATATGTTTATAATACTCAAATTTTATCATGTCTTCTAATATTTTTTTACCTATATATATTTTAAAATATATATAAATATTTTTAAAGCTTTCAAATAGCTATGATAGTCTTTAGAATTAGAGGTAAATCAATAAATGGCTCTCCATCAATGGATACAAAGTTGGTAATGAATATGAGTTATGAAACTTATCAATTACTATGATGGTCCTATCACGGGTATAAAGTGATCTAGTATGAATATCTCTGAGCGATACTTTAAATTAAGATATGATTAAATGCCAAAGGATGATATATGATTTTATTTGTATAATATAGCCTATAATATAACCATCACTATAAAAAAAAGAATATTAGCAATGGCTAAAAGCCATCGCTAATAGCAGATTCCCTGCCGTTAATATTATTATCGATGATTTCTCATTGTTAAAAGGCCATCGTATAAAACTCTGTCACAACTAATCCCTACTAGAGACAACTTAAACATCATTGCTAATAGTTTTATTAATGATGATATTAGCAAAGTCCATTGCTAATAATATTTTATTTTAAAAAAAATAATTTAAAAATTATTATCAACATCCCAAAAAAACTTGTTGCTAAAAAAGCTATCTGTATTAATTTGTTAGCAATAGCATTTGCCATCGCCAACACCACCGCTAATAATTTTTTATTTTTTAAAAAGTAATTATTTCTTAAAAATCTATTTTAATAATAAACAATTAAATTTTTTAAACTATATTAAAATAAAGTAACAATTAATAAGTACATTTATAAATAAAAAATTAAATAAAGAAAAAAATATTATTATTATTTTTTTAAATATAAAAAATTAAAAGAAATAAAGAAATTTATTAATAATCTTACTATGATGACTATCATAATGAGACCAGCTGATTGCTCAGACATGGATCCTAAAAAGTATCAATGATCAAAATGCAAATAGCATCTCAAAATTTCTAAAATTGTTGGACAAATTCTCGAGTCACAATATCTTCAATATATGCATCGCTCCACGTCTAGATTGTAAAAACATAAGATGAAAACATCAAAGAGGATCGAGCTACTGGAGGGTCAAAGTTATGGCCGAATCCTATGACCCGACTCTTACTCATCCCTCCGACTCTTATTCATTATATTCATCAAATTAAAATGATGGAAGATAAGTATTTAAAATAATTCAAGAATTTGAAGATAGAATCTCTGCAACCTTTCATACTCTATTTTCTAGAAGAAAACTCCAAGAAAAAAATAAAATTCTTGATGAAAAATGCTCAATATCATAAAAAAATATCTCGAAATTGTTGATCTCCTATGATGGCCATTAATTCCAAAGAGAAAGTCCTAAAATTAATCTTCTGGTCCATGCCCATCTAATTGCCCTGAGACATGAGAGTGGCCTCATGGACTGCTGCAGCAATGACACTAAAACCTTATCACCAAAAGCTAGTTTAAACTGGATAAATTAGAAGCTAGATATACTGAATTAGTAAATAAAAAAATATTCTCAATTATACTTAAGATACTACAGTCTATTCTAACTCCATAATTTGACCATCGATATTAGTAGTGACGTTGCTCTTACACCAGCCATACCAAATACAGCCCACTTTAAGATGAATGTCCATCATCACATCTTGGCACCAAAATGGTTTAGGACTAAATAGCTACTAGCTCGCTATTGACTTCATTCATAATCAAAATTTTAACTCTTTTTTCATCTTTATTTACATCATTTTTATCATAACTAGGCTAATATCATTAAGTACAATCTCTAATCATTGATTAATTCATGTTTCAATATATATAAACTATTAACTTTGTTCAATTCATATACATTAAAATATAAATTAATTCATAATAAAAAATTATCCTAGAAAATTTTAAACCAGCTCATAATTGTGCAAATAATATAACTAAAGATAAAAAAAATTAAAATCTCGATAGTGAATGAAGTCAACAATGAACTAGTTGCCACTCAGTCCTAAGTTGCTTTGATGCCAAGAACACTCACCATGGAAGTAGAGATATCAAAATGGCCGGTGCAATAACTGCATCACTACTATTATCACCAACCAAATGATGAAGTTGGAATGGACTGCAATATCTTAAGTACAATTAAAGATACATTTTTATTGACCAATTTTGTATATCTAGTTTTTAATTTCTCTAGCAAAATATAGCTTTTAGTGGTGAGATCTCAGTAACATCACTATGATAATCGACAGTGCTACTCCTGTGTCTCAGGGTTATTAGATGGATACGAACCTGAAGAATGATTTTAGTGCTTCTATTCTAGAATGGCCATCACAGGAGATCAACGGCTTCGAGGTCTTCTCCTGTGATCTCAAGCGCTTCTCCACCAAGGATTTTATTTTCTTCTTGGAAACCTCATTCCAGAAGTCCGAGTATGAGAAGGTCACAAGGGTTCTCTATCTTTAAATCCTTGAGTAATTTTGAATACTTGTACTGATCGGGCATGTTTCTGGATCGGGCTTGAGCCAAACTGGGTAGGGCTAAAAGGGATGCCCAGTCCCGTTGATATATTTGGGATCCTATTAGGTCTAGGTACGATATATCTAGATTCTAACCCAAACTGGGCCCATTGAGATTTTTTAAGATAGAGCAAAAAAATAGGAGAAGATAAAATCAAACTTTCTTTCTATAAGAACTAAAGAAAAGAAGAGAGAAAGATGAAGAATAACAAGGAGACAACATCAATTGAAAATTCTAACTCGAATGTTAATTTTATTCACTATGAAAATTCAAACTCTTTTTTCATTTTTAGTTACATCATTTACATCATAGGCTAGCCTAACATCATCTAGTCAATCTTTGGTTATTTATTAATTCATATTTTAATGTATATGAACTGTTAACTTTATTCAATTCATACTAATTGAAGCATGAATTAATCTATAACTAGATATTGCATAAGATGATGTTAGACCAGTCCATGATTACACAAATGATGTAACTAAAAATGAATAAAGAGTTAAAACATCAATAATGAATAAAGTCAATAGCAAGTTAGAATCTCCAATCTTTGTTATCTTTTTGTTCTTCTTCTCTAGCTTTTCTTTTCTTTAACTTTAACACAGGGAGGGAGTTCAATTTTTTTTCTTATTTTTCTTGCTTTATCTTAGAATTACCTATGGATCATGTTCGGATCGAAATCTAGATATATCTCTAGGTCCAGAGCCAACCTTGATTATTGGACCCAGACCCGAACCCTTATGCTCTCTACCACCTTACTTATGAAAGGGGACCCAAACCCCATTCCAGCAACTAAGTCATCGCCCTTAAATCTCTCATCTAATTAAATAAATAAGTATATAATTAATTAAGTAATTATCTAATTAATTACATAAATATCTAATTAATTAATTAACTAATTAAATAAAAAAAATAATATTAATTAAATCATGTAAATATGCATCTAATTCAAAAATCATCTACTTAATTAAATAAACATCTAATTAATTAATTAATTATCTAAATAATTAAATAAATAACTAATTCATTAAGTAAAAAAAATTAATTTAATTAATTAATTAATTAATTAAATTTTATTAGTATAAAAAATTAACTTTTAATGATGACTCTAGTACCATCATCGCTGCTGTTGCTAATAATTGTTAACGGATAAACTCAAATATAGTGCAGATCGTGAGGTGGTTTTAAATTTCAGATCGTCAAAGTCTTCCATTTTTTTGTCTTACTGTTTTAGAGCTCTATTTAGGACTCTATTTTTCATTTTTACTAAGAGTCTGTAAAAATTAGAACTCTGTTTTTTGGTTTTTAAGGAGTCTGTACCCATTTTAAAATAGAGAGAGTCTCTCGGACGAAAAAAATATCTCCGAGCAATTCCTTATCAAAATTCTTGGCGTGATACATCTCTCTCGTTCTTCTCTTCAGAAATAATTTTTCATTGATTAACAATCTGGTATTAGAGCGATGATGAAGTCCGGGAGTACATCGCTGGGACAGATGCCACTACCACGACTCACGAAGTCAAACTATGATAATTGAAGTATTCAGATGCGTGCGTTGCTCGGTGCACAAGATGCATGGGATGTAGTCGAGAATGGCTACATAGAGTCGGAAGATACTGATAACATGATGGCAAATCAATTAAAGGCATTGAAAGAAATGCGTATAAAAGACAAGACCGCTCTCTATTTCTTGTTCCAAGCGATGGATGAGTCGGGTTTCGAGAAGATTGCCGGAGCAACAACTTCAAAGGAGGCATGGAAGATTTTGCAAAAGGTCTTCAAAGGAGCCGACCGAGTTAAATAAGTACGGCTTCAAACTTTACGAGGCGAGTTGGAGGCCATGAAGATGAAGGAGTCAAAAGGAGTGTCTGACTATATCACGCGTGTGCAGACGGTGGTAAATCAACTCAAACGTAATGAAGAAATCCTAACCGATGCAAGGGTTATTGAAAAGATTCTGCAATCATTGACCGAGAATTTTGAGAACATTATATGTGCTATCAAGGAATCAAGGAATTTGGAAGAGATGACCATCGATGATCTCGCCGGTTCACTTGAAGCGCATGAACAACGGAAGAAGAAAAAGAAACAAGAGCTGCTTGAGGAGGCCTTATAAACTAAGGCAACTATCAAAGAAGACAAGGCGATGTACACACATCAAAACCAAGGAAGGGGACACAACCATGGAGGTCGTGGTGTTGAACGCAGTAGAGGTCATGGACATGAAGACAACTCTGAAGAAAAGCGCCAGTCAAGCCAACAAAATTGGCGTGGCCGAGGACGCGATCATGGGAGAGGCGGCCGGTCATATCGACAAAATGTCGAATGCTTCAACTGTGGCAAATATGGGTACTATGCAAAAGAGTGCTATTCCAATAAAAGGGTGGAAAGAAATGTGAATCTAGTTATAGAAGAAGAGACAAGAGATGACGGTGTTCTCATGATGACCTATGAAGACACCGCTCCTGACAGCGATACGGTGTGGTATCTCGACACCGGCACTAGCAATCACATGAGCGGGCACAACCACCTCTTTGTGGAGATACAAGAAATAGAAAATGGGCACGTGTCATTCGGCGATGCGTCGAAGGTTCAAGTCAAGGGTCGAGGTAAAATTTATTTTTCTGAAAAGGATGGTAAAGAAGGGTCAATTGAGGATGTTTATTATGTGCCCGACATGAAGAATAATATCCTCAGCATGGGATAATTGTTAGAAAAGGGATATTCGGTTTTCATGAAAGACCGGATGTTGCACTTGAAAAACAAAAGAGGCCGATTGCTTGCACATGTGAAGATAACCGAGAATCGGATGTTCAAACTCAACCTAAGAACATCCGAGAAAAGTGTTTGCAAGTCAACATAGAAGATAAAACTTTACTGTGGCACTTACGACTCGGACACTTGCATTACGATGGTCTAAGAAAGTTAGCAAAGAAGAATATTGTCTATGGGCTACCAGACATAGACTACACCAGAAAATTTTGCGAGGGATGTGTACTCGGCAAGCAAGCGAAGAGCAATTTTTCAAAAGGTGCACAATATCATGCAAGGCATCCTCTTGAGTTAGTACACACCGACATATGTGGCCCGATCATACCAAAGTCATTCAGTGAGAAAAAATACTTTCTCACGTTCATTGACGATTTTACAAGAAAAACATGGGTTTATTTTTTGAAAGAGAAGTCTGAGGTGCTCGAGGTATTCAAGAAATTCAATGTGTTAGTAGAGAAGATGACGGACTTTTATATCAAGGATCTACGATCGGATAGAGGCGGAGAGTATACGTCAACTGCCTTCACAAACTATTGCGAGGAACAAGGGATCAAGAGATTCTTAACCGCACCTTACTCACCTTAGCAAAATGGTGTGGCCGAGAGAAAAAATTGGACCATTCTTAACATGGTTCGATCAATGTTGAAAACCAAAGACATGCCAAAAGATTTTTGGACAGAAGCGGTAAAATATGCTGTGTATGTACAAAATCGATGCCCACATGCGAAATTAGTGGATCAAACACCGCAGGAAGCCTGGAGCGGACTGAAACCTACCGTATCATACTTTAAAGTATTCATTGGTGTGGCCTATACACATGTACCGGATCAAAGAAGAACCAAGTTGAATGATAAGAGCAAGAAGTACGTGTTCATCGGGTATGACGAGAAGACAAAAGCTTTCAAGTTATTTGACCCAATTGAGAAGAAGGTGGTGGTAAGCCGAGATGTACAAGTAAATGAAGAAGATGCATGGGATTGGAACAACCAAAAGGAGGTAGCGCAAGAGAAAGAAAAAGGAGAATCCTCAACTACTGCATCGATAATCATACCATCAACCCACCAACATCTGATGATGACGGAGAACCAAGACAATCAAGGATGCGAAGCCTGCAAGATTTATACGAATCAACAAGCGAAGTTCACTTGGTATGTCTTCTAGCAGATACCGAGGATATTTATTTTGAAGAAGCAGTAAGAGATAAGAAATGGCAAGACGCGATGGATGAAAAGATAAAGGCAATTGAAAGAAATGGAACTTGGGACCTGGTGGAGTTGCTGAAAGGATATCAGCCTATAGGAGTGAAATGGGTATATAAAAAAAGATGAATCCCCAAGACGAGATAGAAAGGTATAAGGCTTGGCTAGTTGCAAAGGGCTATAGGCAAAAAGCGAAGATTAACTATGATGAAGTCTTTGCTCTAGTTTGAAGAATGGAAACAATTTGGCTTCTTATTTCCTAAGCAGCCCAATTCAGGTGGCCAATCTATCAAATGGATGTAAAATCAGCATTTTTAAATGGTGTGCTTGAAAAGGAAGTATATGTGGAGCAACCACCCGGATACATGAAAGCCGGGAAAGAACAAAAGGTGTTGAAGTTAAGGAAGGCACTATATGGGCTGAAGCAAGCGCCTCGAGCATGGAACATCCTTATCGACACCTAATTCATGAAGAACGGGTTTATCCAGTGTCCATACGAGCATGCATTGTACGTAAAGAAAGAAAAAGATAACTTGTTATTTGTTGCTCTTTACGTTGATGATCTTATATTCATGGGAAAAGATGAAAAGATAATAAAAGACTTTAAAAAGGCTATGACTCGGGAGTTTGAGATGATAGATATGGGGTTGATGAAGTACTTCCTTGGTCTTGAAATTAGATAAGGAAAATCGAGAATATTTGTGTCACAAGAGACGTATGCAAAAGACATTTTGAAGAAAAACAACATGGAGGAATGCAATCCTGTAACAACACCGATGGAACTTGGTTTGAAACTCTCTAAGTTTGAAGGAGGAGATCGAGTAAATGCAAGTAAATACCGAAGTTTAATTGGGAGCCTACGGTATCTCACGTGCACAAGGTCGGATATTGCATATAGTGTCGGCATAGCAAGTCGATTCATGGAGGAACCAAAATATTTGCATTTGAAGGCTGTCAAGAGAATTCTTCGGTATGTCTGAGGAATGGAGTCACTCGGGTTATTCTACTCGAAGACAAATGATTACAAACTGGTGGGTTACTCCGACAGTGATTGGTGCGGAGATTTAGATGATCAAAAAAGCACATCAGGATATGTGTTCTATATGGGAGATACGACTTTCACTAGGCTCTCAAAGAAGCGGCCAATAGTGACATTGTCAACATGTGAGGCAGAGTATGTAGCAGCATCTTGGTGTGTATGCCATGCAATATGGCTAAGAAATCTTCTTTATGAGCTAAAATTTCAGCAACATGAGGCAACCGAAATCATAGTAGATAATAAATCGATAATTGAGTTGGCAAAGAATCCAGTACACTATGAGAGAAGCAAACATATAGATGTTCATTTTTATTTTATTCGGGAACATGTGAAGGAAGGAAATGTGCGAATGAGTCACGTTGAGAGTCGTGACCAAGTGGCGGATATCTTTACAAAGCCGCTACCAAAAGAGTTATTCAAAAAGTACAAAATGATGATTGGAATAATGGACAGGAGATATTTGAGTTTAAAGAGGAATTTGTTAATGGATAAACTCAAATATAGTGCAGATCGTGAGGTGGTTTTAAATTCCAGATCGTCAAAGTCTTCCATTTTTTTGTCTTGCTATTTTAGAACTCTGTTTAGGACTCTATTTTTCGTTTTTACTAAGAGTCTGTAAAAATTAGAACTCTATTTTTTGGTTTCTAAGGAGTCTGTTTCCATTTTAAAATAGAGAGAGTCTCTCGGACGAAAAAAATATCTCCGGGCAATTCCTTCTCAAAATTCTTGGTGTGATACATCTCTCTCGTTCTTCTCTTCAGAAATAATTTTTCATTGATTAACAATAATATGTACCAAGGTCTAAAAAAGGTGATTATTATTTCACTAATTTGGTCTCAATGCTCATCACATACCACCTTGATAGAAATTTCTATTACCAAGATATAAATCTAATAAAATTTTATAAAAAACTACTTAAAATAATTTTAAAAGCAATCAAAATATAGATAAAAAAAAAATAAGTTCAAATATCACAACCAATTTACTTGAAAAAAATAATAAATTTTAAAAATATAATATCAAAATTAAAGTTCTAGATAAAATCAAACAAGAAAAAACTAAGATATGAAACATTATGTAACATCCCCATAACTATAAAAAAATAAAAAAAATAAAAATTAATCTATATCCTGGCTCAAGTTTTTCTGTTGTACCAGCTATAGATAGAGGCGCCCACTAGTGAGGAGGGGAGGGGGCCTCATAACATGGTGAGCTCGGCATGGGAAGGGGGCTACACGATACAGGGAGGGGGTAAGAGGGCATGGCAAGCTCGATGTGGGGAGAGGGATGCACGGTACGGGGAAGGGGCCTCATGATATGCAAGCTCGGTGCTGGGAAAGGGCATGGATCACACGAGAAAGGGGCTAGACGATGAGAGGAGGCCAGACAGCAAGGGAAGGGGGCCGAAAGGTACGGGGAGGAGGGCCAAACGATGCGGGGAGGGGGCCAAGTGGTGAGGGGAGGCCAGACGACGTGGGAAAGGGACCGAATAGCACAGAGAGGAGGCCGGACGGTAAGGAGAGGAAGGAATCGGTACGAGAGGGAGAGAAACGAAAACTTTTGGCTAATCTCTTACTTAGAGAAAGTTATATCGACAATTTTAGCAACGATAAAATTACCATCCCTAAAAGTTGTTGATAATGTATCAAAAATAGTGAACTTATTAGTGACAACTGATTTCCATTACTAATAAACTACCATCCATCACTAATAATATTTTCTAAAAATTTAAAATTTAAAAAAAAATTAAAATTTAAATATTATTAGCAACGACATATACTCCATCATTAATATATTTTATAGAAAAATAAATAATTTGAAATTTAAAAAAACTTTTAATGATAGTAATCCCGTTGTTAAAAGTAGAAATGTCTATCATTACTAAAATTTTTAAATATAAAAAATTATAAAACTTAAATATTATTCATGACAAAGTATGCTATTGCTAATATTCTAATTTCTATGGCTAATAATAGTAGTAATAGTATGTTCTCGTATCATCACTTGTTGTTACTAAAATATCTTATTAGCGACAGCAAGCTTGCCATCACTAATTACTGTTGCTAAAAATTTATTTTCTTGTAATGCATGTTTATGAAATGACGTCGATGATCTAGACATGCATAATTGGTTTTATGACTTATTTTATAATTATATTGCTCAATGAAGTGCTTTATTTTTGCAATATCCATCATTTTTTTAAAATATATTATTTATTTAAAAAAAGTTATGCTGGATGCAACAAGAAAATATATGTTTTACTTATTAAGCTATGTAGTCTTACCTTTTTATTCATCTTTCTCTTTTATAAATAAATAAGATTAAGAACAAGATGGTCCAAGTTTGGAGTCCATGCTAGTAAGCTTAAAAATTTTAATTTGTAGCTAAATCTTAGTTTATTAGATAATTATGGACTTATAGTCAACTACTTTATAAACTTTGAGATATATATTTTGATATTTATTTTTAGATTTAGATGCTTTGAACTAATCTTGGTTTAATTACTTGATGAAAGGTTGGAATTGAATCTCATTATTATATTTTTTTTATGGATATGATTGTTGGCTTCATGTTATCCTGGGTGCTATACTATGGTAGCATGACTGTGTTATATTCCGGATTTGGAGTGGACAATTACTAATGAATTTTAAATTATATCAAGCTATAAACACAAACAAGCTTGGTCTGGCCCGTACTTAGCTCATTTACCTTTCAAATCTAAAATATTGTTCATGTTTGGCTGGTTTACTAGTTTAATGAGACAATGTTGAGTTGGATTTTAAGCTAAAGATGAGCTACTAAAAACAACTTGTTTATTTGATAGAGTAATTGAATTTCTACTCTCCAACTTGTTGGAGTTTTTAATTTCTAAAATGATTTAAGTTTTTTAGAAAAAATAAAACCAATCTTTATCTCCTAAATTTTAGTTTCTTAAAAGCTTTAAAATACTTTTTAATTTGAACATCTTTCTAAAGAATTGCAACTCTTCAAAAGAGAATGTTAGTTTATGAAGAAATAAGATATTTCTGAAATATCATATCTCCTAAAAGCTATAGCGTCTCCTCTATCACCAAGCAAAGTCTCTAAATAGACTCTGCATCTATCTACCTTAGGATATCATAATACTATTTGATTTTTTTTTTCTTTGTGTCTCCAGAGAGGCTTTTCTCCCACTCTGGGATTCTACTTTCTTATTTGTTTTCCATTCTGGGCATCTAAAGGAGTCATTTGGCGAAGCCTCCAGGTGATCATACTTGTTAGAGGATCAAGCTAAGCCAAATTATTATACCTTAGGGACGGGGTTGTCGTAGACATACACATAGGGTGCGAATCATGTTCTTAGGATAGTGTTCTCACATGGCTAAATCTAGGCAAGCTCTTTTCAATTTTTAGATTTTATTTCAAATAGTCTATTTCTTTTATAATCTTGATTGAAGATCATAATTAATAAAAACAACATAGCAATTGTTTAAAAAAGTTGATTAATTTCAATCTCTAACACAACTATATTATGCACAACTAGTTTAAAAATCTTAGTCAATTTAATTTTCTTGGCCACCTAATTTTTTTTTTTAGCATAACCAATAGTAGAATGAGTGATCATGTGCAATTCAATTTGCTCTATCTTAATTTGTTGGCAAAAAGGTCCATATATACGGTTTCGAAGTAAATAAAACTTAATTATGATGTCTAAGTAATTAATGTTGTATTAGAATATGGACTACTAGGATTTTCGGTGAAAATTGAACACAAAATCATCTTTTATATCGTGACTGTTTAATTTCTGAATTTTGTCGCTTTTTTAAGTATAAAAAACATTGTCAATGCTTATTTATCACATATCCAAGCAAACATGTTATAATGAACTTTGGATCTCTAGGAATCATCACACCTGGAGGACTCATCTGCAACATATGTAAGTTGCATCCAATATATTAATTAAACCCTAGTGGAATTTGGGTGAGGGTGGAATTCGAAGTCATATGTAATGAACGGAATAGCTTTATCAACTAATTTAGTTGGTAATGATGTAATATATATATATATATATATATACACACACACTCACTCACTCACTCATTAGGTAGTCAAATACTTTCGATGCACTCAAAAAATAAACACTACTCTGAAGTTCTCTGATGCTGGAACCCCACCAGCAATGGTGCGAAGTGGCCTCCAAAAATTATCCCCTCTATCTTTCTCTGTGATGTGCCATGTATTCCGGTTGCTCATTATCATTCAATAACCCTGTAAATATACAGCTAAAGCCCACAGGTATTTGGTCACCGAGAACTCGTCTGCCATCAACCCTTGGCTTTGAGAAACTTATAAGTTAGCATTGGCTTTGGCTCGAACAGAATGCATTACCAGATCCTGTGCTTTGACCAACCCATATGCCAATATATATCTCAGTAGTCTCATCTTTGCCTCCTTAATTACTCATCTTTAATCATCCTTCTGTCTCATGATTTCTTAATCAGCTTAATATACGAGAAACAGCAGTACTCCATCTCCATATCATTCTCATTTTATTACAATTCTGAAGCTAGCGTCCGGGTGCTTATACCTAAAAACTAATCACACAGGTAGAAGCACTAGTTTTCTACACATATAAAGCAAAATTTAACGTCAAAAAATCGCAGTAATTCACAAAATAGAACCTTTCTCGAACAAGGACAGGAGCTCTTGAGCACAGACAGGCATGGATGGGTTTTTGTTGAAGGGTCCTGCATGCACTCCATTCTCGATGAACCAACAACCCATCTGCCATCTACTGGCACACTGGGATCCACCCAGACATGCCCCCTCGCAGCAACCACCATGAGCGTGAATCCCAAAGCAACAACAAATGGCAGATATTTAACCAGAGCCAAAAAAACACGTCATTGCACCACCATCCCCTGACCCCTTGACATGCACGCTCTTCTGCTATCGTATTCTGGGGAACGCCAGAACCCGATGCCATGTGAAATATTATATACAGAGAGAGAGAGAGAGAGATCGATGATGGCGAGGGGTTGTTGGGCAGGAGTAAGTGGTCATAATAAGTGAGAGCGGGAAAACGTCACCGTGGGGTGGTAAACAGTGGCGAGAGTGGAAGGCATTTATATACGTAGATGCCTGCTATTATTATGTCTTCCGTCGAGGACAAAGATTCCCTCATTCACTTCAATATGAGCGCCCATGCCTCTATTTACTGCATCCCTTCCGTTCCACACCCTTTGTATGGTTTATTGCTTTCTTTTTGCCATCAATGCAATGCTTTTATTTTATTATAATGAGATGCGAGATTTTTTTTTTATAAAAAAAATATTTTTCTGAAATATTTTGCGGTGTTTTTATTAGAATTTCAATGAGAGAATCTTGTGCTGTGCCAAGAAAGAGATTGCGTGGGACCATCTGATCATAGTATTTTACTTCATGACCTGACATAAAAGATACCGGCCGGGTTCGGGTTGTATACATCTATCTTTGGTGCAAAAGAATGATCGATGTTCTTTCACGACATCGACCGTTGGATCGCACGCATCATGGTTCTCGGAGCACTGCAAGCTCCTGAAATCATCTGTTTGCACAGCTCTCAAAGTGATCATGGTGCAATCCGACGGTAGATAATTCGTGTGAAGGCGAATCTTTTGGCACGAAATATACAACCACTGTACGTTAAGAGAATGAGAGCATGGACATGGAAATGACCAGCAGGCCGAGAGAAAAGGGGAAGGGAAGGCAAGGCGCAGGAGGTAACAAATTGGCTTCATGGACAGCATGGCAAATCGATCATCAGCTTAATTTTATTAAAATATGTATATAGTTATGTTACTGGTAAAAATATTATATCCTTGCAAGACACCAGGGAACTATCCCTACCCTAGCTAGTGTTTCTTGTTAGAGAATTCATACATGGGTTCGATATTTAAAGTAGGTTGGATTCACGTTTCACCCTTTTACCTTGTTAATTTGTACAATTCATTTGTTGCGGTTGGAATATATAGATAATATAGAAGATGGATTCATTATGGTCGATAGGAAACCTGGTTGTCATACGAAACGAAGAATTAATTATAAATTCAATATGTTACAGGGTAGATGGCCTATTAAAAATAATTATTGGTATGTGAAATAATTTTATAGTCAAGGTGCCGATCCAATCTCTTATTCGAGATACAGGATACCGATCCGATCTCTTACTTGAGGTATAGGATGCCGATCCGATCTCTTATTTAAGGCACAGGATACCGATCCGACTCTTATTTGGATATAGGATGCCGATCCAACCTCTTATTTGAGGTACATAGTACAGATTCGACCTCTTATCCAAGGCACAGGATACCGACCCGACCATTTATTTAGGGTACAGGATATCGATCCGATCTCTTACTGAGGTACAGAATGTCGATCCGACC
Source organism: Areca catechu (assembly GCA_021397845.1). Classification (NCBI taxonomy): domain Eukaryota; kingdom Viridiplantae; phylum Streptophyta; class Magnoliopsida; order Arecales; family Arecaceae; genus Areca; species Areca catechu. The sequence goes on along the minus strand of CM038049.1, from coordinate 151,575,216 downwards.
TCTTATCTAAGATATATGATGTCGATCCAATCTCTTACCTGAGATATAGGATATCGATCCGATCTCTTATCCAAGGCACATGATACCGATCTGATCTCTTAATCAAGTCACGGGATGCCGATGCAATCTATATATAAGGCACAATATGCTAATCTAATCTCTTATTTGAGGTACAGGATGCCGATTCGATCTCTTACTTGAAGCATAGGGTGCCGATTTGATCTCTTACTTGAGGCATAAAGTACCGAGCCAACCTCTTAATTATTTGAGGCACAGGATACTGAGCCGACCATTTCTTTAAGGCAGGTATAAAGTTCTATACTTCATTTAACATGAAGTATATTTTTTAAAATCGTTAGAGTCTTTATAATAAGTTTGATAAAGTCGTTATCAAGAAGTATAATAGACCACTTAATAAATCACTTTATAAACTTATCTATTAATAGCCTAACCGACTCAACCACTTTTTTAATGTTGTAACCATTTCATAAACAGTTATAACTGTCTAACTAACTCGGTCCACTACTTCTATAAATAGAATGTCGTGAGAATCTTCCGGGAATAACTTTTCTAAGTACTCTCTCTTCATTTTCTTCTTACTGTTCTCCCTCTCAAAACTAACTTAAGTATCGGAGTGTCTTCCATTGAAGAATTCTATTAAGTTTCTTCAGCATTGAGGATCTTTTGCAGGTCAAGAAACTTATCAGACTTACTAACAAAAATATCAGCAAGACATCAGCAAGTCATAGATAGGTCATCAACCAACCACCTAAAGTCCTCCAAGAGCTTAGTCCACTCCAGCACAACTAGTTTGATCAACCGGAAGGGATGAAGCAACACAATATTCAAAGTTATTGTATTGGCTATATATATTTAGATTCTGCACCGTGATTCTTTTATATAATATTCTAAAATAAAATTGTTTCCGAAATGTGTTTCCTTAGAAATTGTAAGTTGAGTGGAACATGCTTTTCCTGGTAGCTATAGGGGGAGTATAGGATTATTCCGGTGGTTAAAAAAAATATTAGCAAGTCATCAGTAAGATATTAGCAAGTTATCAGCAAGTCATTGGCGGATCATCAACTAACCACCTGAAGTCGATCCTCCAAGAGCTCAGTCCTCCAGCACAACTAGTTTGATCAACTAAGGGAGATGCAGCAATACAGTATTCAAAGTTATTGTACTGGCTATATATATTTAGATTCTACACCACGATTCTTTTATATAATATTATGAAATAAAACTGTTTCCGATATTTATTTCCTTAGAAACTGTAAGTTGAGTGGAACATGCTTCACCTGGCAGCTATATAGGAAGTATAGGATTATTACAGTGGCTAAAAAAGATGTCTTTAGATCCATATACAGGTTAGAATTTTTGAAAAAAAAAAAAATCACTTTAATACGCATGAGGTGAGACGGTGCACTCGAAAACCATTTTTTAATAATTAAGAAGTTGAAGTCCAAATAAACAAAATTAAGTTTTTTTTTATTTGAGTTCAAATGAACATAAGCAGTTAATAGAGCGAATTTGATATTGTATCTTGCCAATGATATCCATTACTCGATGCTAATATCTTTTGGACAATAACAAGCTGTTTGAGATGGAGTGCCTTTTTTTTTTGTTTTTTTTGCTTCATATGTATGGGGGAAAAAAAAAATTCAACTTTTGGACAATAATATCCATTACTCGATGCTAAATTTCAACTTATATGTGTATGACTAACTAAACTTCCCAAGTTTCTAGTATATATAGATTGCTCAAGTTTTGCAGGCAGAAGGCTCAATATTTAAAAATATATATAGAGTGGTCATCCAATGAGTATAGTACTACTCTAATCCAAATTAATTAGGCATGCTGGACTTACCTACTGTTCGTACGTTGAGTTCAGAACGGTAGCCTTCTTTTTTTATTATGTTTTATCTGAGACCGAGACGCAGGATCTTGTATCTGGAAGGCTGGATTGTTGAGAGCTATAAGAGTTGACTAATCTGGCTTTCACCAGATCTGATCTTAAAAATGGCTTAAATGCAACTGCTTAAATTTGCAGTCCAGCAAGAGTATGCCACTCACAGAATCTAGAGCTACAATGATCTATGTTTTGTTATTTCTTTCCCTTATTTTCTGACAAGCATATATCCTACAAATATATTTCATGCAAGTTTAAAATAATTTTAAAGGTCAATATCATTATACCATTTTTCTGTGATATACTATATTAAGATATGTCAAAGCTGTACCATGGTCTAGTGAGTTTAATTTCCAAATTTAGGTTAATATATGTCATAGTTCCATCAGTTCAGAAAACTAAGAGGGAAGTAACTTAATTGCTCGATTCAGTGTTCTTATCACTACAACAAAAATATTTTTTAGTGTCAAATTGCTTGTAGTTTTTCTTATATATTTCATGCTGTTTTTTTTTTTTTTTTTTTTTTTTTTTTTTTTTTTTTTTTTTTTTTTTTTTGCATTATAATATAAATATCACTAACTTCCAATAACTACTTTTTTATTAGTGATATTATAAATGATACCATAAATTTTTATTTTACATCACATAACTTGAAATGCTAGGAACTAAAATTGTTATTACGGTATTTAACTAATATACCAATAAATAATCTCATAATTTATGAAGCTTTGGAAGATTGCCACTAACTCTAAAATTGTTAATTTTTTTAAAGAGCTTGGTTCTGGTTGCTCCAAGGCTATCAAATATGTTGCTGTATTTGCTGTGGTGGTCATCAAATCATCTCATTATTGGAATCCTTGTTATAAAGTTATTTATAACAAGTTAGTATACGTTCTTAGCATTAATAGATATAGATCACTGAATTGGCTGAACATGTACTAAAATATCAATATTCAAAAAATTATTTAAGACAAAAATATAATATAAGAGTATTAATATTGTCTAGAATGAAATATTCTTATGACTTTTTTATTAATATTTTCTTTGAGAGCTTATATGAAATGATTAAAATATGAAATATTATAACGTATGTCAAATGATTATTTGATGACCTGAGTTCATTTGAATATCTAAAATAAATTTCTTATGTATAATAGGAATGCATGTAGAAGCCTACTGGTCGAGAGATTGCAAAAGGTTATTATTTGTATATACAATTACTACTAAATATTGAATAAAATGCTAGAATGGAAACTTAGAGTACTTACACATGCATACCACTAAAAAATATTTTTTTTCAGCATTTCTTGAAAATTTTGGCAATTAATTGCCAATACAATCTTAAGATGATATATAAGAAAATACCACGTACAAAAATACTATAAAATATTTTTATGGTATTTTTTTGCTTATAGTGGCACTTGGGAGCACCTCTAATAACACATTTTGCCATAGTGTATCAAAGTGTACTTTCCTTTAATGTATTAACATATGTGACGTAATAATGAGTTATATATGAAAGTATCACTCTTCAAACATCTCATGTATATCAAATCATCATATACGGTATTACTTTAATTTCTGTAAAGCTAGTTTTATGACATATATTATGCAATGTTTTACCTCGTTTCCTATATTGTAACTCTTTCTCTCGTTCAAGAATATCCAAGCTATTATTTTCTCTTTTTGAATATCTTATGATAATAGACTCGGATTAGTTTGTATGATCATCATAAGTTTTCTTCGAGAGGAGTATTGTTGCAAATAACCCCTCCAGATGGGGAACACTGCAGTAGAAGGGGTTAGAGTGGTTTTGCTTGGGGCCCTAGGTATCCAGTATGTACCTTTCCACATGAGTGCCGTAGTGGACCAATGAACTAAGCAGAAACAGAATGAATGACCTATAAGTGCAACATCAATTTTCTTTTAGCTAGTAGTTTAATTTTTAAATATAGGTTTCATTGATGTTGTGACATCTTAAATCCATATTGAAATCTAGTGATTTCCACTCATTATATCCTAGTCCGGTCCCACCATGTATAGGATTTCTTTATATTGTATATCCTAAGGTTTTAGATGAAAAAGTAAAATGCCAGCCTTCTTGAAACATGGATTGGTGTAGTACATGGGATTAAGCTAGCTTTTACTTGGGGCCCCAACCACCAAGTGCTACATAGGATCGGAGAATCGAGCAATGACATAATGGATGACTTATCGGTTATCATTTTAAGTATAGCGAGAAGTTCAATTTATTGACCTAAAATTTGAGGTGTGGTGTAGCTATCCCGCTCTGCCAGGTAATGTTCGATTCAAGATGCTCAAATTTTCGTAGTCTTTTCTCATCTAATTATATGAGTATGTCAACCTGATATCACTAAAGCACCGGCTAGTAGAACGGGAACAAAGACGGAGACTCTAATCTCTCACCCATATCAACGATCGTGGATCCCAGAAAAATTTCTGGATTTAATCAAGCCATCTACGGAATCATGCCTCAAACCCGCGACCGGCTGGTAGTGAGGCAAGGCCTCTACCAACCGGGCTATCGTCTTAGTGGTAAGGTATCTTTATGTATATCTTTTTGCTCAATCTAGGTTTTGTTGATTGGACTTTTAAGTGATTGAAAGCTTTTTTTTATAGATGACTTTCCTCACCTTTATACTTTCCATCATCAGTTAGCTTTCCTTCATGATCTCTGCCCTTGCATGGACATAGACCAGAGGCTGAACAACACAAAGTTTGTCTATATGAGAATTTTCTAATTGATTGCTAATCCTACATGTAGCTTCTTTGCATAACACGTGTATAGAGAAGGAAACTGGATCAATGACTAGTTGGCAAATGACAAGAGGATTTTGATGATAGCTGGTTCTTTTTTTTTTTTTTCCTTTCTCGTAGAGCTATTACATTATAACTCTACTAACATGATAATATTCAATGTTTAGTAGCTCAAAAGTTATTTAGGAAAAAACATAATATCACCCTACAATCGATCAACATAGGGTTTTCTTGAACTTGCTATATAACTATGTGATCGTGTCCTTAATTATCAGATATTGTATCATTTATGGATATCAATATTAGTGTCATGTTAACTAAAGTATCTTATCTGGAAGGATCTATGTAGATATCTATTTAGTCTCATATCAGTTAATTATATACTGAATAAATCTTGAAAACTTGTATATAGGACCAACAAACCCTAATAACACCTTCCAACTAGTCTCTTTTTAAATAAATATATCAAAAAGGATCCAGCCCATAATCCATGTAAACAAGGAGACATTGTAGCATCTATCCATTTAGATTGACCACGGGTTGATTGTAGGATTTATGATTGAATTTATGGAATTTGTAGTTGCACTACAAGAAAAACAAGTTTTAGCAACCGATTTTACAACCGATTTTTTTTGTTATATTTGTGACCAATTTTGCAACCGATTTTTTTAAAAAAATTTGTGACCGTTTTTGCAACCGATATTTTTCTGAATAATTTAGCAACCGATTTAAATCAGTTGCAAATTCAGTCGCTAAAATTTCATTTTGCAATCGATTTTGCAACCGAAACAAAAATTATTTTTATTTTTTTAAATTATTATTTAAAAATGTAGCAACCAAAAATTTGATTGCAAATTTCAAAAATAAAAAAATTTAAATTTAAATAAAATTTTGCAACCGATATTTTGGTTGCCAATTTTTTTTAAAATTTAATTTTTTTTATTTTTGAAATTTGCAACCGAATTTTTTGGTTGCTAGTTTTTTTAAAAATAAATTTTATATTTTTTGTAATTTTGCAACCGATTTTTTTGGTTGCTAATTTTTTTTAAAATAAACTTTATATTTTTTGTAACTTGCAACTGATTTTTTGGTTGCTAATTTTTTTTAAAAAAAAAAATTTATAATTTTTGAAATTTGCAACCAATTTTTTCCGTTGCTAATTTTTTAAAAAATAAATATTATAATTTTTGTAATTTGCAATCAATTTTTCGGTGCTAATATTTTTTTTAAAAAAAATTATAATTTTAGAAATTTGCAGCCAAATTTTTTGGTTGCTAATTTTTTTTTAAAATAATTTTTATAATTTTTGAAAATTGCAATCGATTTTTTGGTTGCTAATTTTTTTTTAAAAAAAATATAATTTTTGAAATTGCAACCGATTTTTTTTGTTGCTAATTTTTTAAAAATAAATTTATAATTTTTTGTAATTTGTAATCAATTTTTTTGTTGCTAATATTTTTTTTTAAAAAAAAATTATAATTTTTGAAATTTGCAACCAAACTTTTCGGTTGCTAATTTTTTTTTAAATATTTTTTATAATTTTTGAAAATTGTAACCGATATTTCAGTTGATAATTTTTTTTAAAAAAAAAACTTTTATAATTTTGAAATTGCAACCAATTTTTTCAGTTGCTAATTTTTAAAAAATAAATTTATAAATTTTATAAGTTGCAACGATTTTTTCGGTTGCTAATATTTTTTTTTTTTAAAATTTTTTTTTAGAAATGGAGGGTTGATATTTTTCGTATTACAGGATGCCCTAGCCGTCCCTTTTTTTTCTCTCGTTCCCTAAGCCTAGCCACCCCTTTTTTTTCTCTCATTCCCTAACCCTAGCCGTTCCCTTCCTCGGGTCCGAGCTCCGCCAGCCGCCGCCTCCGGCTCTCCCTTCCTCCACCTCGAGCCCCTTTGGTCGCCGCCTCCAGCTCTCCCTTCTCGGGTCCGAGCACCGCCGGCCGCCACCTCCGGCTCTCCTTCCCTCGAGAACTCTTGGCCGCCGCCTCCGCTCTCCCTCCTCGTCCGAGCCTCGCCGGCCGCCTCGGCTCTCCTTCCTCGGGTCCGAGCCCCTTTGGTCGCCGCCTCCGGCTTTGCCTTCCTCGGCTCGAGCCCTGCCGGCCGCCGCCTCCGGCTCTCCCTTCCTCCGCTCTGAGCCCCTTTGGCCGCCGCCTCCGGCTCTCCCTTCCTCGGCTCCGAGCCCCTTTGGCCATCGCCTCCGGCTCTCCCTTCCTCAGGTCCAAGCCCCGCGGCCGCCGCCTCCAGCCTCCCTTCCTCGGGTCCGACCCCCGCCAGCTGCTGCCTCTGGCTCTCCTTCCTCGGGTCCGACCCCCGCCAGCTGCCGCCTCCGGCTCTCCCTTCCTCGTCCGAGCCCCTTTTGCCATCGCCTCTGACTCTCCCTTCCTCGGGTCCGAGCCCCTTTGGCCGCCGCCTTCGGCTCTCCCTTCCTCGGGTCCGAGCCCCTTTGCTGCCGCCTCCGGCTCTCCCTTCCTAAGCTCCGAGCCCCGCCGGATCCCGGTATCGCTGTCTTCCAATTTTTTTTTAGAAAAAACCTTTTCCTCATTTCAATGAATGCATGCTTTTTTTCAGTGTGTTGCTTGCTCCATTTTGACTTGGCTTGCTACTTTTGACTTGGGTGTCACAAGTTCAAAACATGGAAATAGTCTAGTTGATTAGACCTAGAATGGCTCAATAACTTGTATGTATGTTCTAAGTAAATCTCATCAAGTATTACTAGTGAATTTGAAGATAGATATACAAGAATGGTCACTTCAGAGGCTTAAATTGTAATTATTCACTCTTATTGCTAGTATTATGGTTTGTTAGTGATTGCATTTCTTTTTATGAACAAAATAATTCTTTTCTTCATGATTATCTTGATGATGAGGTTTATATATAGCTTTTTAATATTCATGTCGTCATAGTGTGTCATGTCATTCTGCTTTCTATAGCTCTTATGTATTGTTTTCAGAATTCTCATAAATCTTCTTTTGCCTTTGTCACTTTATTTGACTTCATTATCTTGTTATAGAATATATATAATGATTGTCGATAGTTCCTAATATGAAACTCCTCCAGTAGTATGTGGACTAAGATCAAATCCAACTTCTTTGCCTATTTTTTTCTTGGCTACCTTTTCTCATTATCATTATGGATACTGATCATTGCATGTATAATGTAATCATGTTATGATGATAATGTTACTTAAGGAATCTCATGGTTTCCAAACTTTCTATAGTAAAACACACAAACACCATGAGCATACTATCCCTAAAGAATCACATTGAGTTCAGATTTTTTTCCCTCGAGATGTAAATGCTATAGAATTTTGATTTTCATCCCATAGGATGAAACTGGACACTCTGGGAAAAACAAAATCCTCAGGCTTTGGATCTTATCTTGCATTTGGATATGGATGGACACATAAACCCCCCAATCAAAGGGTATAGATGTCATAATTCAGTGATAATTTCTACGGAATTATGTGTAAAATGTTGTGCCCGGTTCTAAGACCTAGTCGCTTTATAGTATTCTTTTACATATGTTAATTTATATCTCAAAGGGGAGAGGGACTTATGAGATTTTAGATGCAACCATCTTCTTTAACAATGCTTAGTCCACCCTCATTTGATTTTTCTGTATCATCATGTTTTGATATGGTACAAAATATGGATATCTTTCAACTTCGTAGTTGGATGTATAATAGACTTTTACCGGGTAGAAAGGGATATACCAAGAATTTTAAAGGGCGTGGAAGATTTTGTACTCTTTACATGTCAGCAACCTAACTTTCAAGTGAAGGAAAATTCAGATGCCCTTGTTGCAAGTGCAAAAATCTAAGGTACCTAACTACCGATGAAGTGAAGCTTCATCTTTACAAAAAAGGATTTGTACCGAATTAGTGGTATTGGACATCTCATGGAGAGAGTGATCTCGTGTCGGTGGGGTACCTGATTTGTATGCAAATGATCCTGCCTTTGCACCAAGGATAATGATCCACAAAACACATATCGACGCATGATATCGATACATTTGGAACAGAGTATGTGCCTGACGATTCGTC